>ML675610.1:40155343-40266404 GCA_007922155.1 Mesoclemmys tuberculata
TTCCCAGTTACAATGTTAATATATTAGAAGGATTTTAAAATTAGCCTATCATGTTGCTTCAATGTAGCACTAGTTGCTTGTACAATGCTCAAGATACTCTTGGTACTTATACAATTTTACAATATAAAATGGGAATGTACTGAAGTTGCCAGGCTGTAATACAGCCTGCACTATAAAATCATCTGAGTTTGAATAAAATAACTTGCAACAATCTGTAATTAAAAACCTTACACTGACAATCAGTGTTGAACAGCAAGAAAACAGTTACCATGCTACAATGCTGTTCTAAAGCTTTAGGTATTCCAGCACCTGCTCACAACACCTCCCCAGTAAAACAAAATTACATGTGGAAAGTCTTAGTGTAGACCAGCTTACTGATTTCAATATGGAGGTCTGGAGGGATTGAAAATGAATAAACTGTTAGCATGCAAGTAAAATACGTTTTTCCTCCACACATTTCAAAACAAATTCTTTAAAAATAATTATACATTTGGGTTCTCATGCTTTCTATTATGAGTGAGATATACTGGTACAGATTCTATACTGAGATTGTTACTGTTAAAGATATTTTTATATTTTTATGGCCTTTCAACAAAAACGATTTGGAATGATTAAAATAAGATGACAACAAATTTCATTAATAGCTAATATTCATCTTACTATGAAATATACACATTTTTACTACAATAATATGTAGAAAACATACAATCACAATGTTTCATGATAAAAGAAGTGGTCTGTATAAAATATACAGTATAGTCATTTATTAGTATTAAATAAAACACCTCTGACAGTTGTACAAATGTATATCAACTGCCCTATTTATGGTTATTTTCTATATTCCATAAGCAGCTGATTTAGCTACTCTTTTAACAATAAAGTATAATGGGTAACTAATCAGCTGTACACAGCTGCATCTGTCTAAACGACTTTTGAAAATGGAAAGCATGTTTTACAAAGGAAAGAGATCAACAAGGGACTTGACAGTACCTGCTCCCTGTACTGAATTAATAACCTAAATCGTATACCTGAGTGGAGTTAGATAGTTGGTTTTTCCACGGCTCCTCTGCGTTGCTGGTCAGGTTTGTGCGGTTATGAGGTAGAGAGAGTGCGTTTCGCTGCAGGTAAGGCACGTTTCCATTACTTCCACTTCCTGTTATGTGATTATTGCCTATCAAAATAGTGTCTGTACTACCCAGCGTTCTTGCTGTGCTGCAGGGAACTGGGCCTGCTGGAAAGGGTCCATTAGCCATAGGCTGCCCAGGGCAAGCCGGACGGATTCCATGCTGAGTGACATTAGGCACTCTGGTTAAAGCAACCTGAGGTTGCTGACCAGAGACAGAGTTTGTAGGCAGTGATGAGTCAGTTGTTGGCCCATTAGAAATTCCAGTAGATCGTACCTGTGCAACTCCTGTTTGCCTCATCTAATGAAAAATTAGTAAAACAAAATAATTAAGTTAATCGCATGATTAAGAGCATATATAAATATTGTCTACTGTTAATTTATTTCTACTATAGTCTCTCAAGTAAAATTTGGTTGAATTTTTTTTTTTTTGTAGGTCAGAACTTTTTTTGTAGGTCAGAAACCATGTTCCTTCCAGTTTGTATTAAGTGGTAGAACTGACATGCTCACAAATGGTGAGTGAATTTTAAGTTATAGCTATTGAAGGCAGACTTTTCTTCTAGGGGAGCCATAAAGGTAAGTCTAAAAGTTACTATTAGACTTTTAAAATTGGACACAGAAAATTAAGAGAAGTGAGTAACAGGCAGGAATGAGAGGCCTCTTGACACCTTACTAACTACGAAGGCTTATTTCTTAACTAGACTGTTCCTCAAACTTTATCAGTCAAATAACTGACTAAACACAAATTCAAACGTTGGTTAATCATTATCTATGATAATGTACAATACAAAACAGCTAAAACCAAGTATTTTTCAGCCAGTAAACATCATGTAATCACAGTAAATGAAATTTCAAAGAAAACGGAAGAAGATGTTATGTAAGCTGGTAAAAAGGGCATGGAAGCTTGTACAATATGAATAATTCAGGTTCAAAAAGAAAACAGACTACACCACCACATTCTGAAGATTACAAAAATATTTTTGCTCGCACCTGCTGGTGTTGCTGCATCAAGACAAACTGACTCTCCAGCTGTTCCAGCGTAAGTTTCTGTGCTGGATTTAGATTATTTCTGTTTGCACGCAGCTGTTCCAAGTGCTGGAAAAAATAATACATCAGTACTCTTTAGAATCATTCAACTTACATATGATTAAAATGTTTCCTGATGACAATACTCAATAGGGCCAGCACACACAAAGCTTCTGAAACTAAAAACATATAGATCAAAAGCGCCCAAGAGAACCAAACCCCTTTCTATAAACCGTTATACTAAAAATTCTGCATAAGCACCTCTTATCTACTCAAATTGAAAGAGACTTGATTATCTCAGTATGTATTATAAAACAGTACATTGTTCTTAAGCGCTAGATATGATTAAAATATGTTCTGACTGTAAAGAATGTTAAATCTATAAAGTTCTTAAAATGTATATAATTCTCAATTAGGATTACACATATTTTGTAATTTTCTCCTGTGTTATTCTTCCACTATGGTACAAATGTTACAATAGTCAATCCATTTTATACAAGAAAGTCACTCTGCGTCAACTCTCAAACTAGGAGGGGAAATAGCCAAACATGATACACAATTTTTTCCTCAGAGAATAACTGAGATGCAAGACTGAACAGTTTTATAACTGAGGTATACACACTTATTTTAGTGCTAAAATGTTTCTGAAATTTCTTCTCTATTTTCATTTAAGATGCTGAGCATATAGTATTCATATTTTAACTCTTAAGAAGAACCATAGACGTGTTACACAGAATGAATAGCTACCATAGTTAACTAAATACGTTGAATGTTAAAAATATATACATTATTTTTGAAGATATGAGAAAATAAAATGGATGCTGGAAAAGAAACACCTCAAAACATACACAGGACAAAACAAAAAGCTCCCAAATCCCCAACTTGGTTACTTACCTGTACAGTGATTGTACTTCTTCAAGATGTGTTGTGCACACATACATTCCACTGTAGATGTATGTGCACCCAATGCACTCAAGTCTGAGACTTTTGCTAGCAGTACTAGCAGATGTTGCATGGGCCTCAGTTATCCTTTTGCACTGATCTGAGGGTATCAACGGGAGTGGTCACCATTTCCCTCTCCATTCCTTTACACTGATGGAATCTAATACCCGAAGCAGAGGAGAAGGTAGGAGGGTTGTGGAGTGTGTATGTGCACAACACGTGATGAAGAACAGTACTTACTGTACAGGTAAGAAACCATTTTTTCACCTTTGAGCGATTGTGCTCATATACATTGAACTGTTGGTGACTCACCAGCAGTTCTCTTACAGGTAGTAGGACTCTGGATTACTTGAAGAGAGACTGTAAGGGTATGTCTAAGCTCAAGCCTAACCCCCTTTGCATCTAAATGGCAATTGCAGTAACCCAGGACTTGGCCCCAGGGTCCCAAGACCCTCTGAGGCTGGAGGGTCTGAGTTTCAGTTAAGCCAAGACTCATGCTTCCAGTCCTATTGCTTTGCAGCACAGATGCAGCCCTGCTTGATTCGGATCCCAGAAGTCAGCTGGAAGTATCCCATAGTTCCTTAATCCTCTCTATCCTAACAATCTCTAGTCCCCTCCATTGAAAATGGAAGCCAAGCCCTCTTTGTGAATGGTAGCGGCTCAGGTCAGCATTAAACCGTTCTTTTCTGATCACCAATCTGCAAGCACACTATCAGAAAGTCTCCTGGGTCTACAGTGGAAAGTAAACAAATCAAGCTTTTTGCAAAGTGAGCTGCTTCCTGGTAACATTCAGGGCAGGGAGTAAAGTTTTCCCACAGTGCACCACAGTCCTATGGCTAGTGTGGCCACATCTCAGGGGAAGGGAGAGGCGCTAGGGACTCTGGTACATGGTTACTTTGACTTAGGGCTACGCGCTGCAAGTGTGGACACCAGAGCCTTAGGTTTGAACTCAAGTTAGAAGAGTCTTAACATTGGGTCAAAATACAATGTAAACACTCAAGCAAGGGTCCCCTAACACAGGTCAGTTGACTCGAGTACTTGACATTTCCTGAACTAAGCAATTGCCTAAGTAGGGAAATATTTGAACACCTAAACTGTGCAGATGGGCCACTGCCTCTGTCACACACTTGATGAACCCCTATAGTCGAACGTAGGATAAAGGCTAGCACTGTGTACTTGGGAGACTTGTTGTCTGGCATGGAGCGAAGATGCTTTTTGTTGGCAAGACATATTGTCACATGAAAGTAAGTATCCTGCAAATCTAGGACAGCATTAACAGTCCCCAATCCTACGGAAAAGAATAACAGATGCAAAGGTGACAATCCTGAATTCAATTTCTTGATAAATCAATTCAGCTTTCTTAGATCCAGAATGGGTTGAAGACTGAGTCTCTTTTTGGTAATCAGAAAGCACAGGGAATAGAAACCTTTCCCTTTGCATTGGTAAGAAACTTGTTCTATCGCTTCTGATTCCAAAAGGGGCAGTACCTTCCTGAAGTAAAACAGTTTTGTGAGATGGGTCCCTGAAAAGGGATGAGGAAAGGCAGGGAGGTGAGCTTGATGACATATCTCTCCTTTACTGAGCTGAGATCCCACATGTCCAATGTAATCTCTGTCCATGCACTGTAAAAGAAAGATAGGGATTTTCAAAATGGTGGAATGGGAGATATGATTGGTGTTCTGTCCTTGATTGAGATATCAAAATGACTGCTTTGAAGCTGATGAGGTCTGGTGAGAAAAGGTCTCTTGCAGATGCTGCTGAATGATGACTGTACAGAGGCTCACATCTCCTTCTAGAGACATCCTGATGTCTGGGCTGGTAGAATGCTCTTTACTTGTCAAAGATTTGAACTGTTACCATTTTTCTACTGAGGTGCAGATATGCAACAAATGAAGGGTTGGACAGGAGTCTGCTAATGCATACAAGGTACCATCAGTCTTTAAAAAAAGAAGTTTGGATCCTTCAAGCAGTAGTTTTTAATATTGTGTATTTCTATGTGTAGCCCCAGAACATGAAACAGTGTTGGATGTGTTGACACGTGGTTGGACAGATATTTGAGTGGTGAAGTGCCATCTGGAAATTATGGCCAAGAATTTTCCTTGTATTTTTCAGAGGATTTGTTTGCAAACTCTAAATTGCTGACCAATTAAATAGGTTTATTTAGATAACAATGCCTGATAATTTGAAATCCCCATTTGTATTGTTGCAATGGCATAGGCCTTTCTGCAGTATAAGTGTAGCCTCCTATACTAATCTTTTGAGATAGCCTTAGGGTGATCATCTGCAATGTTCATTGGCTGTTCTAATCACTAGAGAGTTTGGGATGGGGTGAATCCAGAAATAATCAAATTCCTGCTGGGAACCTGGTTACACCTGTTCACCCATTTGGCAGTGAGTGGAATAGAGGTTGGCATCTGCTAGAGGGTCTTCACAGGTTCCAGACAGCTTCATTAAGAAGGACAAAAGCTTTCCAGAGCATGAGTTTGCAAGATAACTAATAGTTAGCATGGATGGTCTTGCACAGATTCCACATACACTCCTAGAGATGTGGCCTCCCCTCTGCATGATGTCCAGGAATATTTTAAGTCCTCAGGGAGAGTTGATGCTAGCTCTGGAGTGACGGCCTTGTCTGGGGAAAAGGAAGAAATATGGGTATGACTGCAATGGGAGACTGGCATCTAGTGGTTCCTTCCTTGCCTCCCTTTACCATGGTTACCAGTTCTCTGCAATATTGCTCCACCCAGTGTTCGCAGAGAGGAAAGCATAGCATAACTTGTGATGAAACTGGGTGATATGCTACCGTTACCATTAATTAAAGACTTGTCTGCCCTCACAGTGCCTGTTGTGTGAGAGTTTACTGGGTAAGGGACTTAGGGTAGAGGATGCGTGGTGAGCTTCACAGTCAGCAGAGAAAGTGACAAATAATTATTTTGTGTCAGACCTCATTCAACATTAAGCTGGGTTTGATCTACCATGAAGACAATGGCGTCTTCTGAACCGGTTTCAGACTAAACATGGAATTTGTGCTGCAGAGGAATTTCAGTGGCATTTTAGAGGCAGCTCACTATGTCGATGTGGGCAGCCACAATGACACATACTGTTGAGGACTGCAAAATGACTAAACTTTCTGGATGTCTTCAAGCCTTGAACATTGTAGATAAGAACACTGTAGTTTGGTATGACCAGATTGCATACGCCAAATAAGTAAATAAATAAATATCCCTTGCCACCTCTTCTTCTGTGGGCTCCAACAAAGGAGAACATTGAGACTGAAGGAGGATCTTCCCTAAGTAGCCCCTGATACTGGAGAAGGCAACATCCTTCTAAGACAATCTCTGAAGAGGGCCTAGATGTTCTGGAGCAGCTGAAGATGTCCAATACAGCCAGCAAGAGTATTCCAGTCTTTGTATTGCCCACAGTAGTGGGCACCATACATGGGCATTCTTGTATGAATACTATTCTTGCTGTATGGTCCAGATGTTCCTAGAGCATTACCTGTATGGAGACCTAAAAGACCTTGGAGGAGGTACAGATCCATCATGGTCAGATTCCGAGAGGAGGAGATATAGCTCTCTTCAGTGACAGAGAAGCAGTTCCAGTAAGCATTGTTGGTGGTCTCAGCACCAGCTATACATGGTGCTGCCCTAAAGGTGTCAATATCAACAATGTATCCGACAGAGCCAGTGGAAGTGGGTTACGTGGTTGGAAGGCATTAAGGTGGTCAATGTCAAATATGTTGGCAGAGCTAATGTTGACGGCTGCATGGACGATACAGGTGGAGATGCTGGTGTTGTGGTAGTATATGATGCTGATGGTGCCAACTTGGTCAAGGCTAACGTGATTGGTGTAGGCAATGTTGTAAAGGAGAACCCAACAGAGGGAGACACAAAAGGGCCTTCAATGCAAAGAAGGTCTGCGGTGCTGACAATTATTTCATTGCCATTGTCGGCGGTACTAGATCCAATAGTGTTAGGGTCAAGGTTATGTCTGGCAATGGTAAAGACCCTGGTTTCTGCAGAGCTGTTGGAGCCAGAGTCAATTGTGCTGCCTCAGATGGTGCCAGTAAGTGTTGGTGTTTGTGACCAGACCTCAACTCAGCACTCAAGAATGTTTAAGCAGATTTCTCATGGGGTGAAGAATGAGACTGTGACAATCTGTCAGTCTCAGAGAACAAAGATGTTTTTAGATGCATCGAGGAGACTGAAGGAAAGGAAAATGAGCAGCATCAATTTGGGCTTGGAAGCGGGGACAGCCATAAGGACATTCCTTGTAGATGAGCTGTCTGCCCACCCAAGGCTCAGAAGAGAGATGCATCACCTTTTCAATGAGAGGTACATGAAGGCAGAAATACCTCTACTTCTTTGGTCTCATCAGAAACGAGGTATAAAGAGGACATTTGTTCTTCACATGTTCCTTGCCCAAGCAAATAACGATCACTACTCTGCACTTAGCAAGTTGCTTAAACCCTAGGTATTCTTGCATAGTAAAACCTTAGAATCAGAGAACAAATTATCTAAATTAACTATACTATACTAACACTAGCTACAACTACATATAGATAAGAGAAATTCTCTTTTCTAAAGGCTGGCTAACAAACTGAAGTGCGATGGGGAGCTCCAATGCTCACCATGGGTTGTAAGAAGGAACCAAGAAGGAATTGCATACCACACGCTTTTATAATGTTGGCTCAGTGTGCAAGGATAGCAGGGGCACATGCACTGCCTGCTAGTGCTGCTAGCAAAAATCTGACAAGTGCATTGGGCGCATACACTTACAATGATACATATATGTGCACAATCACTCAAAGGAGAATCTGACATTATGGATGCTATTTTCTTTAATTGCTCTTACATACTGAGCCATTACACATCTTATGAACTCATTTTTTCCAAACAACAAGGTAAGGTTGATAAAGATAAATCATTAACTAGCTGATTCACTATTGTGTTGTTTTGAGTATATGTAATAAGTTGGTATCAAATTTATAGATTTTTTTCATGTGTATCCTTTTGCAGCTATATCAGTTTAAGTATGATTCTGTTTAAATCTTGCCAATAAAGCTAAAGTATGATACATATTACAAAGAAAATACTGAGAAATCACTGTAGTTATTCCTATTTTGACTAAGTAAACTCCTAAACCTCTAAACAGTTTCAAGCTATCACTATTTTAAAAAAGAACAAAAAACCCAACCAATAGTCAGAGAAATGCTTCCCTACCTCCCACTCCCACAAAACTGTTCTAAGGTACAGAAAAGCAGTGTTAATTCCTGGATTAATAACAGGTTTATGGTCTGATATCTTCTCATCAGGGACTGCAATGAAAGCTCCATACTATATAAATATCAGGGATCTTCCCTGTCTAATACCATAAGCCTTGTGAATAGAGTGATTTTAGGCATTTACACACGAACAGTAAACATGTTGGGGGGGTTATTTGTTTTATTTCAAAAGGATTTCTTATATTTCTTATTTTCTTTGCATGCACAGTTGTGCTCGTGGTACTAAGGGAAATACTTTTTATAGGTGGAAGGATGTAAAATATAATGCCAATAATTTTTTTTTAAACTAAGACATTTCTAAAATGCCTTCTCTGTAAATTGCATTACATATACAGAATAGAAAGTAAGACATGGAATTAATATTTTATTCACTTTCATTTGAGATGACCTTCATAATTCATTTCTGACTTTGTCATTCATGGATAATAAAACTATTTTAAATGAATGTTAACAAATCCTTTATTCCATACATAGGGTGAAGAGGATAATGACACCTTTCCTTAAAGAGAAAGAAACAAAGTGAAAAAAGACAAAATACTAGGGAGGCCTGAAAGGAAATAGAAGTTGGAGATGGGAAAAAGCAGAGAGAAATGATAAAGGTTGCATAAACAGGGAGAGGGGGGAGACAAACAAGTGGGAAAATCAAGCTGTACCATAAAACAATACTAACTGGCTAAGGAGCCAATAACTAAGGGAATGTCATTCAGGTAGAAAAAATATTTCTCGAGTGTGCATAATACCCACAGCCTTTAGGCAATATACCACAATTTCATAATTTATTTCCCCTCTTCAGAGCAATAATTTTTCTACTAGTGTCTTCACATTTAGTCAATATTTGTGATATACCGTATTTTTCGCTTTATAAGACGTACTTTTTTCCCACCCAAAGTGGGGGGAAAAGGTCAGTGCGTCTTATAAAGCAAACGTGCCGAAAATCAAGCTGGCCAGCACTATTGCAGGATCGCAGGAGCGATCCTTACCACACAGCTGCCGGCCGGGTCCGCTCCATAGCAGGGGAGGGAGAGAGGAGAGCAGTTCTCCTTCTCCTCTGCACTGCCCTCGGTAGGTACAGCTGATTGGCAGGAACTGCTGCTGCTGCTCCCCCGCCTCCACCAATCAGCTTACTCCCTTCCTCCCGCTCTGTTACAGAGTTACAGTTACAGCTGTTACAGAGCTCTGCTGCTCCTGCTGTGCAAGAGAGAAAGGAAAGGAGTTATAGTGGCCCTCCGTCACCCTGTACTATCCCCTGAACTGTCACCTAAAGTCCCTGGGTGACTGACAGCCCAGAGCCCACCTTTTAGTTCCTATTTTCCTCCTCTAAAACCTAGGTGCGTATTATCATCAGGTGCGTCTTATAAAGCGAAAAATACGGTATATGGTTAAGATTTCTGCCCAGGTCTGGTTTTCAAAATGTGCATGCATTTGCTGCTGCTGAAGTTCAGAGTGTTACACTGCAACCTACACCAGTGAACTGAAGAACAAACAACCTACTGTACCAAACAAACTAAATTTGAATCAAGATCTCAAAAATAAAGTCCAGCACTTCATTTCTCATGGCCATGTGGTAGGAAATCCATGAATAATAGTTCAATTTCAACACTCTCCATTACTGGTAATAATTTCTGCAGAAATCTTAAATCCTTCATTTATCAGTTGTCACATGAGGACACAAGAAGTTACCTCACAGGGAAACTGGGAGGATTACTACAGTTGTGCAGCATTTTGTAAGCCTTAGGCACCACAGTGAGTCATAAGTTTTATCATTCATCTGACTTTCAAAAGTACGATTTTACATATTAAGTTAAAACAAGCAAAAATATTTACTATTATCTGTCTATCTTACAAATTTATTATACTGCTTATGTCATTAAAGTATTCAACATATGTCACGTCACTAATTAAACTGGAACTCAAGTTTGTTTTTAATTTTAAACTTGATTTCATGCATACCACAGGGAAGCTACAAATATGAAAGCTAGTTGTATCAAACAACGAGCATTACAGTACATGCTGAATACTGAATTTTTTTCACTTGTGATTCAGAAGTTTAAATCTGAAGAAAAAACTTTTTTTTAAGTCCATATTTCTGATTTCTGGTAAGAAAAAATCTTAAAACTTCTCAAGGTTTTCTTTAACATACCTACCTGTAATTTCTGTGGTGTCAAGCACCAAGAATGAACTTGTTGCTGTACTGGAGGATGAGATACTGAATGGACAGTGCTCCAAGCATCTGAAGTATTCTGAGAAAAACATTAAATTAAAATATTTTACTGTCAAAGGAGCAAATATTCATTTGATAAAAGCATTAACTTCTTGATGAAAGGACTACCCACAGGTTTTAAAATAACTGTGTGTGTGTGTGTGTGTGTGTAACAAATATATTAAAATATATTATATATCATTTTGCTTCAACCTGTATAGTATCAGAACAGTGACTGAAAAAATAAATGATATTAAATAAATAATCTACTACCATAATGACAAGGAACCAAATCAAATTAAGTGGTTGACTTAAAGATGCACTATCATTAACACCTCTTGAAAAAGTATTATGTGAAAATGAAACATCCTGAATTTTAAATACAGTCAAAGGCAATAGACAGAACAACATGGTCATTTCCCTCTCTAACTATTACAATACTGTGATTATACTCTGAGGTTGGGATAATTACTTTTACATATAGGGTCACTGATGTGTATTACACTAAGGTAGTTACTATCTCAACTGTATCTCCTAATTAAATACACCGCTGAAAAAATGCGGTAACAGCAACATATGAACTTCTAAAATATTCCCCACCTGGATGCCAAAAGATTACAATTAAAGTACAAGTGCTGGGTACGCTGCACAAGTTCTATTCATGTTTTTGTATAATTTTGGCATAGGGCTCTTTTGTTTATCAAAATATACCTTTGTTGGACTAGATGTTCTTTTCCTCTTGGCAGGACTGGACAGGTCATCTACTTGGCTAGAAGGAATCATGTGTAGTGGCAAGGATTGCTGTGAAATTGGTGTTTGAGTGAGGCCTAGTACAGGTTCAGTATTTGGATGATGAGGTTTACAAGCCTACGAATCACAGAAGGAAGACAAAAATATGGTTTGATATATATTCTTAATTCTTTCATTTAAGCTACACACTTATGAGCTGCATATTTTAAAAGGGCTGTGTGGATATACTGAAGCTGACCTCAGTTACTGAAAATCAGTTTCCATATGGTCATCAATGGAGGAATGTGTACCTTTCTTGGGATTTATTTATTTTTTTAAAATACAACCACTGTAGCATTTCTATTTAAGATGAAATCTCTCAAAATCATGAAAATCCACAAAGGTTCTAAATTGGTACCCCCATATTTCTCCCATATTATAGGGAGTCTTTTCTTGATCTAAATCCCTTTGCAAATAAATCGAAGGCTTTTTATTAATGAAAGCCAGTCCTGCACTCAGTAAAATAAGCTTGACTACTACAGATTGTAAAGAACCCTTAAAGCTGGGCATCTGCAGAACATAACCCAACTTCTCACCTGCTGTGCTGTGTTCATGGCACCCTGCCTGGAGGTAAGCTCTGCGGGGATTGGTAGGCTCCATGCCTCCTCAATACTAGGAAGTAATTTAGTTTTATTCTGTAGACTACCTTGTGGAAGGTTACACAACTGAGCCTAGGAAAAATTATGTAAAAAGCAAATTTAACACAAGCCTACTTTATTAAGAGCAAGTCCACGAAATCTTCCTAAATGCTGTAGCTAATTACGTCTTAAAGAGAGAATAGATTTAAAGTTTGGGGTTTTAGAAAGGTGCTAAGTATAAAGAGGGTAACCAGAATATAAACCTTTGTGAGAATCAGAATAAAGTTGAGCTCTGGTTTCAGAGGTCTCGTAACTCTTTTCTTCTGAAATTGCAAACAAGAGTGAAAGATAGTGTGTGTGTGTGTTCTATCTCTAAATGCTATGACAACTTAAAAACGTAGACAGTACATAGAAAAAAAGTGATGTAAATCAATATGCATCAACTGAGTAATGTGCAAAACAGCATTATTTATAGGGGTTGAGTCCCACTTAAAAATGAAAAATAAAACAGTATTACAAGCTATGATATGTTTACAATAAATATGGAAACATGTTATATACACCATGGAACAACTACACATTAACTTATATGTTATTTTTCCCCTCCCCTCTGTTGTGTACCTGGTAAAATATTTCCCTTTCTGAAAGCTTTAAAGTTTTACCTGTAAATATTTTATCCGTGCTGCAAGTGCAGAGGTATTACTACAATTTTTGCTCCTAGTTGCGTTTAAGTAGCATTTAATGGCATCCTGAGGCTGGTTGCAGGACTCATAGAGTGTGCCTAAGTCCATCCAGGCTGCAGCATGACCATGGTCCAATTGTACAGCACAGATATAGGCTTGTAAAGCATCCATAGGCTGATTTTGCTGTTGATATAGCACACTGAATAAAAAGATTGGTAAATTCCAAAAATTAACAACAAAGTCTGAATACAAAGAAATAATATAGTCACTCCCACCCAAAACTCAGTACTTCTCACCATAGTGAAGAAAAAACTTTTGTATAGTGAGCAGAACACATCATTATATAACTCACTGTGACAACCATGAATAATACATTTTTATGCCTTAAACACACAGAGTTAAAATAAAAAGTACATCCGATATTGCAAACTAAAGTTTGAGAGAGCAAATACCTACATGTTTCTTTAACTTTAAGGACATTTACAGCATGGTTGACAGAACATTAATAATACCTAGGAATTAGGAGCTTTATGATCCACAGAGAACCCAACTGTTAAAACTGGTAAGTCTTTGTTTACATATATTAAAATTCAATTACAGTACTGCTTTTCCCTGTATCATTCTTACCCTATAGAACACCATGTATCTGCACTTGCTTCTGATTTATCAATAGATTGCCTATAAGATATAAAGGCATCCTGAACTTTCCCAATACTTGAATAGCACCTGGGAGGAGAGAGAAAGAATGGTAGTAATATTCAACAAAGTGACTACTGAGATTGATTTGCCAAGAGTAGACTGACCCTAATAAATTCATGTAAATACACACTCATATACATGAATCCAAAATAACTGCCCTTGCTGTAAGTGTGACAGACACTGAATGTAAACTTCTGATTCATTTATTACTAATTTATTTGTAAAATATACTAATCTTCAGCATCAGTTATGCAAAATTTCACTTGCTTTAAGTGCTAATCTAATCCATGCTACATTAACACTTCGCATCAGAATGGAAAATACTAATGTCCAGAATTAACACTATATTCTGGAAATGCACACTTATTTCTCCTGTGGTTTTTCATTGAGCAAAAGGAAAAAACACTTACATACAGATTGCAACACAGGGGAAGAATTATACTACCTGTTCTCAAGTAGTCATCTTGTCTACATTTTAAAAAATTAAATTCTGGTTCCATGGAAGTAGAAATACTACAGAAGACAATTTATAATTACAACTAATACAGTGGATAATTTTAGTAAATAAACTCTACCTTGTAGGTCTACTTTGGGTATATACAGCTAGTACTGTAAGTATAATTCTCACACCATTCTTAATAAAACATTAAACAACAATAAAAAATGTAGTTTTACTGTTTAATCTAAAGGATGTACCAAATTAAGGAAAAATCCCGATTTTGTTTTTTCCCCCCCCACAGAATTTATTATGTGAATGCTAGGAACATATAACATTTTCAAAAGCAGTATGACATAGTAAGAAGAAACACTATAATACAAAGAAGAGTGAGCTACAATTCTGCTACAGGGAGAAATGACTGCTTCCATCATTGTTAGAAAGAAAAGAAAATACTGAAACTTTTTGAAGTAGAAAAATATTTTCTTTGGTTTTGCCCATATTGTCTGTAAATAACTTTCCTGTTTGTGTAAGTAGTAAAAGTCTTCAAGATACACAAATGATAACTGAAAATTTATTATTGTAAAGAATAAGAGACAAATATGAGCAAAGTAACAAAGGCAAACAAAAAAAAAATTCTATCAACCTTTAAGTGGAAAAACCAGAGGTGGTTCTTTTATATTATATTAGTAAGGTGCAGTAGGAAAGGAATCTAGTAAAACACTACTAGTATTTTACCTCACCTTTGAATATTCACCAGGATTAAGTAAAAAAGTTTCAAAAGATAAGAATAAGTTAGATTTAAAGGTGTGTAACGAAACAAAGTCCAAACAGATGTGTTAAAATTGTTTCCCAGATATTTTAAGGCTCCTATCACTGTCATGATAATCCAATTCAGCTCTCACCAAAACTTAAAATAAATGTATCAATATAATTCAAATATAATAAAAAGAAAATATCTTCAAAGATACTTCTCACAGCTAGAAAACATAGGAAAATCAAAGTTGAAGAATTTTATTTTAGTTTAAGCACTAAATTTGTCTATCTTCCTCTTAATATGGGTAACAGCTACTTTAACTGGATGGAAGAGGCTACTCAAGAGCGTGTAATCGAATCACCTGCAAGAGGTTATGGCCTACAGAAATAAGCCTTATTAAAAACCTGAATATTGCTTCTGCTAACTAGTGATGAGTTTCTGAATTTTTCTTGTTTTTAAAAAAGTAAGAAGGGGCATAAAGTATACAGTATTTACCACAGAGAACAAAAAAACAAACACATGCCCCCCTACAAGAAGACACTGTTATGTTAGCTAGCTACACAGTTAAGTAGTATTAAAATATGGGCCACTTATCTTGGAAGTCAGAATGGCTCCAGCTGAGCTATTCCAGTCTGAAGTTTACATATAATATAGTTTTTTTTCTAAATCTATATACAGTACAAAAAAAACTTTACAGATTTTGGTACAAGAGCACATTTATATGGAAAGGAAGAACAACATGAAAAACAGTTGAAAAGTGAGAGAATGCTGAAATATGCAAAGAAAAATGCAAGTATTTTTGCAGGCAACTTACAGTGAGAGGACAATAGATGTATGTGGCAATAGGAGGGGAAGGGAAAAGTGAGTAGTGTAGTATCAGACCAGAGCAAACATTTAGCTTAGATGACAACATCTCAGGCATCTGCATTCAAAGGCAGAAAAGGAATCATGTACACTGTCACACATGTGTACAGAATATTTTCTGCCTACTTATTTAAATATGTACTAAATTTCTAATGAAAAACATTTATTAACACAGGCACTTTCACTTAAATATCTTTCCAATTTAATATATTTCCCCTCAAAATAACAAAGTTGGACTTCAGCAATTTCATAATTTTTCCCATTTGTTCAAGTTAAAGACGTGATGTTACTTATTTTAAAGGGAAATTACTCCCAAACTGAGATTTGCATGATAACTCTCTCACTGGAGAGAGTGTTTTCAATTAAACCACAGTTTCTCAAAACAAACTTTATTAAAAAATGACGCAGCCTTAATTACAATGGCTATACCACTAGGTCTCACCTTCCAAGGAAATACCAGGACTGGCCAGAGTTGGGATCTGCCTCGAGGGACTTCTGGAGATACTGAATAGCATAGCTTTCCTTGGTTGCTTTATCTCCCAGATGATCCACGGTGTGATGCATCCAGCCTACAAAGGAAGTTACAAATCACAAAAGTCAAATTCTCAAAAGTGCTATTTCACAATTTGGGGTGAGAGATAATATTTGCCCTTTAAAAAAAAATCTATTACATACCACTGTAATGGGGCATCTATTCCACAGAGATAGTAAAACGATTAATGTGGGGCTGAGAGTTCAATTAACACAGCATGGGCAGATCCAATTAAAGATGAGTCCCAGCTGTGGGAGAAACTGGGTACAGTAGAATCTCAGAGTTATGAACACCTTGGGAACAGAGGTTGTTCGTAACTCTGAAATGTTCCTAACTTGGAACAAAACTTTATGGCTGTTCTTTCAAAAGTTAATAACCGAACATTAAGTTAATACAACTTTGAAACACTACTTTGCCAAAGAAAAATGTTGGTTTCCTTTTTTTTTTAAAAGTTTATGTTTAACATAGTACTGTTCTGTATTTGCTCCCCCGACTTTTGCTGCCTGACTGCATACTTCTGGTTCCAAATGAGGTGTGTGGTTGACTGTTCAGTTCGTAACTCTGGCGTTTGTAACTCTGAGGTTCTACTGTAGTTCACAAAGGGAGGAAGCCCAGATGAGAAGGAAACTGCAGTGACAGGGGAAGACCTCTATAGTCCCTCTCTGATTGCTAGGGAGTGAAGGAAGAACTTAGAGAAGCAGATGTACCGTAAGCCTAGGGAGGAGATGTGGGAAATGGCCCAGGTAGAAAGAAGACCAGAGAGGCAAGAGCAAGGGTCTGACAAAGCAAACCTTGGCTGCTTGTCCTAGGGTCCTCCTACACTGGAACTCAGAGAAGAGTAAGGGCCTAAGTTCCTCTATCCAATTCAGAAAAGGTGAAGCAGAAACATCCTGATAAAGGAGAAAAGGATTATTGAGTTTGGAACTAGGCCTCCAGGGAAAAGCATGGAAGGCACTGATTTGCACAAGAGTGGAACAACGATCCTGCAGAACCCAGAAAGGGGTGAACATTCTGTGGGGGAATGAGCCCAAGAAGGGGCTGTGATGGAACAGGAAAAGGAATGAAAAATTCTAATCATTAGTAGATTCACTTTTTCTCTTGTTTTTATTTTTTGACACAAAGTTTTAATTTTACTGTGGATCCCCTGGAAATCCTTTTGTCCCTTTTATTAGGAATTTGTGAAAACATTTAGTGTCAGGCTCTCTCTTCTGAGGCTAGGGACCCACTTATGCAAATGAAAATTCTGGTCCATAATCTTTATAGGGAAAGAGATCTGTTGTATGGCTACAGTTTCTTACATGAAAGTGAAATGGATCTATGCTAATACACCCTTATTTCTTATAATTTCTATTTAAAAATAAAAACCAAAGCTAGCAAGCAAACAATATGTAAGCACTGCATATTTTAACTCTCCTCTCTCTCTTTAAATGTTTTATATATCTATCCACACATATACCCCTTCTCAGTCACTGTGGACAATACCACATTCTCGCTGTCGTACAGGCCTGTAAACCTGGGAATCACCTTCAATATGGTCCTCTCGCTAGATCCTTATGTCCACAGTGTTTCTAAACCTGGCTGATTATCCCAGCTGAACATGTAAGGTGGCCTTTGCTCTCCATCCACACCCATCCAAAACGCTTATTCAGCCCCTCATCATCTCATGTCTCAGCTACTGCAACTCTTCTTGGGTCAATCTTGCCCCACTTACATTCACTCAAAATGCTGCTGCAAAGATAATTTTCCTGTCATCGCTTTTCCTTCTTCACTTCTCTCTTTGCATCCTTCAACTGGCTTCTTCCTCTATATTGTCTCAGACACAAGACTACTTGCGTTCATTTTCAAGGCCCTTCATGAGCTATCCCCATGCTACCTACCATCTCCAATATACTGATGAGGTTTTGACTCCTACTGCCACTCAAACAAGCATCTTTATGCTTTCTCTCATGCTGCCCTCACACATGGGAGGAGCTCCAAATAAACATCATCAAAACTTCTTTGTTGTCCTGCTTCAAATTTGCCTTTGCTGCAATGCCTACAAAAAACCATGACAACTGCTAGGTAGCTGGCATGTTGAGACCACTGCATATCATGTTCAGTCTGGAAAGAAGGCATACATTTTTAATGGTGAGAGTAATTTACCACGGGAAGAATTCTCCACGGACAATTTTTAAATCAAGATTGGATTTTCTTCTAAAAGACATGTTCTAGGAATTATTTAGAGGAGGTTTTATGCCTGCGTTATACACAAGGTCAGACTAGATGATCACAATCATCCCTTTCGGCCTTAGAATCTGTGAATGTTGACCAGTATTGTCTCCTGGTTTCCTTGTGCTCCCTCACTTGTCTGTATTTAATTATTTTTGTCTAATGCTTAGATTGTAAGCTCTTTGGGGCAGGAACCATCTTTTTGTCATGTATTTGTGTAGTGCCCAGCAGAGTGGGGTTCTGGCCCATGACTGAGTTATAACAGGAACTATAACAAAACAAATAGATAATACATATACTACACAGATCTATTTTATGTAAAATGTTCTATTTACATACTCTCTCTCTCTCTCTCACATATCAGTAAAGTGTTAGACATGTTCCACATAAAAACCTACTTTAAAAGATAACTAAAGGTTCCAAAGGGAAGTGCTCAAAATCAGGAAATCACAGACTTAAGATTGCACTCACAATCCTAACTCTGATACCATGTGCATATCCATAACAATAAAATCTAATTAAATGAACGCATACCTTTCCCTCCACATCCTAGACAAAGTAAAGCAAAGCTGTAATCAATTGCCCAGTACCCATTGCATTCCTGCTCTCTCACTGCAGACTGTATGATGAATAGTGAGTTTCTCTAACTATCCTTAATAAACGTTGCTTTTAATTAAGTTACTGAGACTTAGATTATGTTGACATAAAAGTCACTGTGGTTCCTTCTAGAATGGAAGGTAAACTTCCAAATTCTTGTGAGAGGCAGTCAGGAAAAAAAAAGAGATACCTCTCCTGGAGCACTTGGTTGAGAAAGCCCCTAAGAAGTTCCTCCCAAACATCAGCTATAGTCAGTAGAAGCACTGAAAATACCTTGGGTATCACAAGGAGCACTGAAAATAGGGGATAACAAATTACTGTGAGGAAAAGACCAGCTTTACCTGATGAAATATTGCAGGGAATCAATCCTTAAAGCCTGGAGATCATTCATTCTCCAGATAAGACACCAAACTTTTTTTTTTCTCGGAAAGATGATAGAAGTAACATTCTTCCATCAGCTCCATCAATCACATTAGATTTAAGTCAGTGCAGATTTACAAATCCATGGAAAATATGAATTAATCTTTTGAAAGAGTTAGTTATTTACATTAGGACAATCAAACGGAGTATGTCTGAATAGATGTATGATGTGGAGAAGTGTCAGGTATACTGATCAATGCTAATGACAACCCTGAATGAAATAAAGGGAATAGCTTAGGATAATGGGAATGAAACTGCACAAAATTCACTGAATTTCCTAAATCCCAGAGACCTCTTGTTCACGAAAACATATTTCTTTCTTGTTGAAAGTTTGCATAAACAAAGGACAACAAGCTATACCCTTAGTGGATCATTCAGTATCGCTACTAGCAATCAAAAAGAAGGGAAGATCCTATGATATTTCCAGGAGATTGGGATACCAGAACTTGCAAGCCAGAGTGGAGCAACTAAGAAAGAGTTCTTTCCTATTTTATCTTTCTGATAACATGCAAAAGGAGGAGGAAACAACCACCACCACCACCTATCTCATAGAATGGTACAGGTCAGGGAGGCCAGGCCTTTTTTCTGCCCATAAGTATATTAAGGTAAATTGCTGGAATTAAGGGGAAAAAATGGAAAGATAAACCCTTCCTTTGATACTGCTGGAGAATCTATTCTATTGCCTCCAAACGAACATGGGTAACAACTTCTTGACATAACAGATTCTATGGGAGAGATTTCTGAAGATGGAGAAATGAGTTGAAAAGCTATCTGAGAAAATGCATGTTTGAATCAGATATTTTTCTTGACTCCAATTGCAGTACCTGAAGGGAGCTGTTTTTGCCAGGGACCAACAAACTCCAATAGATGGTAATAAGTTTTGATTACAGTACCTAGCAAAGGCATGGACTATGCAACACAGTGAAAAGTTATAATGCACTAACCCCACAAGAATCTAATTTTGAACGAATTAAAAGGTATCCCTTAAAATAGGGTTTGCTAACAATAAGAGCTAGATAAACAGAGAGGTCCCTAAATTAAGAGCATCCAGTGGCTGGCCTGGAACTCAGGTCAAACTGTACCCTCTAAGATATTTATGTTGTACCAGCACAGCCTAGCTGCACTGCTCTGCCTGTTTTCCTTCCTTTTTCAGCAACTCAGACTCTCAAATACAATTTTGAATTTCACAACAAACTCCCCATTCTCCTTGGGTTTCATTATTGTTAAAACAGGTATTCACAACCTTTCACCCTTGGACTATGCTTTTGTCCTTTTCCCAAGGCTTCGTAGTCCTTATTCATCCTTCCCCGGAGCTGCACAGTGACCCTTTTATCAGGGACTCAATATTTCCCTACCAAGGCCTTTCACTAGTCTTGCTCCTGGGATCCTGCTCCAACTCATTTTATGAAAGGAGCTCCAACAATCCACTCTGAACCCTTGACCATTGCTCTTCTCCAGGCAGCTGTCCTCCTCCCTCCATTTTCTATAAAGAGATTTATACCAGCTTTTGCCTAGTCCCTGGTATTTTTCTCTGAACGATGAAAACAGACTCTGCTTTTTTATTTCCTACCTTGCTCAGATGATCAGCCATCTGATCCTGGGACTATATCACCATTATTCCCTCTGGACATACCCTCCAGAATTCCTGGCCTTAAAGAACTGAGGTCCTGGAACCTGTACACTGGATTCCTGCACTTAATAGATCAGGACCCATTTATAAGTCCAAATATGTGGTGCCTTGAGAGGAAAAGTTCACAAATCCCCCAAAGTCATGGATGGTCTGAAAAATTCAAAAGGATTGGACCCCAATTCTTTTACCCATCAATGTCATTTTAGGTTAGAAGTTAAAAAGGATTATTATTTGTCTATACAAGTAACAAAATTTATAAAATGAAGGATGAGGAAGCAATGAAATAAACTAACTCTTGCTGTTTAAGTGTGTATTTTTGTGTTACACCTCCTGAGACTAGGTAGGATGACTGATACGTTTGATGCGCACACATGCATATTTCTGTCAGAATACAAAGGTTCTCTTCCTGAGCTAAAGTCTCATCCCCTCTCAGCTAATGATAAATCTGAGGCTTAGGAATCATCTAAATTTTCACCTTGCTCAAGACGCATTTCCTATCTGAGAAAAAGTCTTTTGTTGCAAGAACTGCTTTCTGCTGGACTAAAAAAATTTAACAAAGACACAAATATTCATAAAAACATGTTCTTCACTTGTTTTGCCAGCAACATATAATAAGCTTTTCTTGACACCATTCTGGCAGCAATAACATTTACCTTTATTTTTCCTCATTACCAAATTAATTTTACACTTGGGTCATACTCTATCCAAGGAAGAATTGATTTAGTATAGTCTGCTAGAGTTCATGTTTGCAATAAGTACCATGGATCTGAAAAAGTACATCTCATTAGCAGTCAGGAACATAAGATGTGTATCATAGAATCACAGAATATTAGGCCTGGAACAGACCTCAGGTGGTCATCTAGTCCAACCCACTGCTCAAAGTAGGACTAACCCCAACTAAATCATCACAGCCAGGGCTTTGTCAAGCCAGGCCTTAAAAACTGCTAAGGATGGAGATTCCCTAGGAAACCTATTCCAGTGCTTCACCACGCTCCTAGTAAAAAATGTTTTCCTAATATCCAACCTAGACCTCCCCAGTGGCAACTTGAGACCACTGCTCCTTGTTCCAGCACTTTATCAATATCACTTTACTTGAGTTTTCCGATTCAGAACGTTCTGTCCTTTTGCTCACAAAAAAGTTACCACTTTATCACTATTGGTGATATCCAGACTGAGTCGATTCACTCAATGCAGTTCTTAGGGAACAGGTGACTCACAAATAATTATCACTCATAGAGACTGAGTCTTTATGGAGATTGAACCATGCTTTCACTACTTACAAGTTAGTTAGAAATGTTTGGGGAAATGTGTATTGCCATTGTGTGTCTGTGTTTTGGGGAAAAAACTGAAATGGAGAGCTCACTGCCTTATCTGACTGCAAAAAAACTGACACATATTTGAACACCTTCTCTTATCCTATGCCTCACTTACGATTTTAAAAGTAAGGACTAGTGAACATTTTCTTAAATTGCCCTGATCTAATGCTGCTGCAGTGTCTCTACATACTTGAAATTTCAGCACGTTTTATTTATTTTTTACTTCTATGCAGAAAATCTAAAGCAAAACAAATTAAATCCAAGCAATCTACATTACAGAAGGCAAGCATTATAGACAAATTCTTGCTGAAGTCCTCTGCCAATTATCAAAAAGGAAAGAAAGATGGAAGGGAGCAGACTAAATAAATATTAAAAGTATTAAATCAAATAAAAAACATAACAGCAATGAATGAAGAATCACACTGTATTAAACAAAAATTATTATGAATATACTTGGAAATTATTTTTATAAAGCCAATATGATAAATGAAAAAACTGTTCTACCCAACCAATAGAAAATCTAGACAAGAGAAGATACTTAAACTTTCCTAAACATGGAAAAATCACACTGGCTTTTAGGTGTCTTTTCCCTCATGTATGCAGATTCCATTATAAACCCTGCCAACAAATAAAACAAATGTTTTTTTGCAACCAGAGCCTAACAGCCACTGTCTCTCTCCAAAATTCTCCCGCATACTGCACAATGTACTGTTAGAATAAATCACCATAATATCAAAAAGCCTTACAAATTATCAAGTTTAATTTAAAGATCTGCCTGTCTCTCCTCCCTTCTACTGCTGGAATGTTATTTATGATTATGTTATTCTCTCTGACTTGGGTAAAAACCTCATATATGATATATGGTGAATTTTTGATCCACTGGAAACAGAACCTTCAAAAAACATCTTCTGAATGCACTAATTATTAATTGCAAAGACATCAAAATAAAAACAATCAGAAAGGGCGAATCCAAACACACATAAATAAAGAAAAATTGCTTCTACATACCTAATTGCTGTAAGACAGTTGCCTTTACTTGTGCAGGAAGGTTTTCGGTCTGCAAAAGCTGTTCATAAGCTTCCTTTGCAGAGTGATACTTTCTCTGCAAGAGGGGGGGAAAAATGGATTATTCATAAAACTTATGTCCTATCACCAATAGTAACACAGCACTGAGAGCACACAAATGCACTCCCAGAAAATCAAACAAAATTTCTTGTATGCAGTACGGATGAAACTTTAAAAGATGGAGTTATATATTGTAATGAAATAATCTTTCAGAACATATATGTAGTATAAAATCAATACATAAAACGATAAAATGAAGAAGAAAATTTTGCAAAGGAGTGATTTGGCCAGGTTTTCTACATATGCATCATGCCATTTATCTCATTGGGTATTCTTGAATTTGGCCCTACACTTATATACTGTTTTAGTCAGGGAGTACATTGTTACAGTAAGAGTCCAGTTAATAAACTTGTAAATTGCTCCCATAAACTCCAAAACAGAAATGAACAGAAACTAAGGTCCCATTTACACTTAAAAATAAGGGCCTAGTCTACACTTCCCTGGAAATTCGGTGGCACCTAATTACCTGTACACTCATTATAATATATGTTAATTACCATACTGGGTTTTCACCCTTAACTACATTCCATTCTCACCATGGTATTTGAGGTCGTCAAAATAACATCTCATGATAAGGAGGGAGCCGTGTAAAATATGCCCTTGGCAGTGAAAAAGTGTACCCCCAGATGTTCAAGGATAACTTCTTGTTCCCATCACTGTTATCTATGTGCAGCTGCAAGCATGCATCTTGTGCATTTCACCTTGTTATGTGCCATAGTTTCCAGAAGGTTACTCAGTACTCCTATTCATCTCTGACAACCAGAAGAGGTCATGCTACAGGGGTCAGAATAGCCAAACAAGCAACTAAAGCTATGCTAGGCCTGTAGGAGAGTGCCCAGGCAACTCAGATTGCACTGGGCCTTCAACACACTGAACTAAATGTTCGTGGCTATCTAGATGCAAGTGTTCACAACCTGGCTACACCTGTTACGTGCAAACAGTATAAAGTCCTGACCAGTAATACACACACACACAGAAACACTCTCTCTGTGCTTTAAAGGGACAATTTCATGAAGCTGAAAGCAATTATAAGCAAAATTGACTGGGAAAAAAATGTAAACAAAGCAAATGTGAATTATTACTAGGCATTGATAAAGAAAACTTTACTAGATGCCCAAAAGCCCAGTCACAAGACAGGGATTTGTTGATTAAAATATCCTGGTTTGGGGGGAAAGGACCCGGGGGGTTGGGGCCGGAGGAATGAAAGCAGCAATTATATATAACATATAGAAAAGGGGGGAAGTTGATAGCAATGACTATACCTCAGCAGTCATGCAATGCAGACAACTGATAAAGGAAGCTAACTATCTGAAAAATTCATGTCCAGTATATTTAAGGACAATAAGAAGGAATGTTTACAATTTATCAGGAACAAAAGAAATCTTAGCAAAGGATACCAGATTGGGCAAGTAAAATTGTCAATGATGTAGAAAAGGCAGAAGAGTTCAATAAATACTTCTGTTCTATATTTGGAGATAAACTGGATGATATACTTACACCTTACAGTGATAATGACATACTTTCTATTCCAATAGCAAATAAGGAGGATGTTAAACAGCAACTGTTGAAGTTAACATCTTAAAATCTGCAAGACTAGATATAACTTGCACCCAGGAGTTCTAAGAGAATTGGCTGAAGGCACTCTGTGACTCTCTGATATTTAAGAAACGTTGGATTACTGTGGAACATGCCAATATTTGAAAAGGTTAAACAGGGTGACCAAAGCGCACTATAGGCATGTAGGCTTGACACTGATTCTAGGAAAGTCATGGAAAGGCAAATGCAGAATTAAATCAGTAAAGAATTAAAGAATAGCAACATAATTAACATGCTTCAACAAGGCTTCATGGAAAATAGGTCTCAAACAAAATGTTATTTTTGATGCGATTACAAACTTGGTTGACAAAGGTAACTGTGCTGATGTAAGACCTCTGTAAGGCTCATGGCCTGACATTCTGATTAAAAAGTTAGTACGTCAAAAAAAAAAAAAAATCTACGCAGCATATGTTTAGTAGATAAAAAACTGACTAGCTGATAGATCTCAAAAAGTAACTTTTAAATGGGGAATCATCATCCAGTGGGGGACATGTTCTTGCCCAAAAGCTATTCAATAACTTTATCAATTAACTGAAAGAAAACCAAATAACTGCTGGTAAAGTTTGCAGAGGGGAGGTCAGTTCTACAGAGCAATCTAGATTGCATAGTAAGGTAGGCTCATTTGAACAATATATATTTTAGTGTACCTAAATGCAAGATCACACATCCAGAAACAAGGAATGTAGGTCACACTAACAGAAAAGCAGTGTCTCAAAAGAGAACGTAAAAGTCCTAACGGATAACTCACTGACCAGGAGCTCACATAATGCAATGTGGTAGCTAAGACACCAAACGTAATACTTGCATATATAAGCTAAGGAATACCGAGTAGTTTTAGGTGCAATGACATTAGTATTACTGAAATTCTGTGCCCTGATGTCCATACTTAAAAAAGGATCTTGACAAATTGAAAAAGCTTCAGAAAGAGCTAAAAGAATTATTCAGGTCTGGAAAAATATGCCATTACAGTAAGAGACTAAATAAGCTCATCTATTTTGCTTATCAAAGAAAAGATTAACAGGTGATTGATCACCTATAGTAGGGGTTCTTAAAATGGGGATTGTGACCCCTCAGGGGGTTGCCAGCTCCCACAAGTGGCGTGGCATGGCCCCGGGGGTGGGGGGAGGTGGCGGGAGGGAGCAGTCATTACTTTGGGATTGGGGGTTGTC
Organism: Mesoclemmys tuberculata; assembly: GCA_007922155.1. Classification (NCBI taxonomy): domain Eukaryota; kingdom Metazoa; phylum Chordata; order Testudines; family Chelidae; genus Mesoclemmys; species Mesoclemmys tuberculata. Next base: position 40,181,315 of record ML675610.1, read on the forward strand.
ACAGCCTGAAATGTTCCAGAGGGGTAGCCATGTTAGTCTGTATACAGAAAAATCAAGGAGAGTCCTGTAGCACTTGAAAGACTAACACATTTAATTTCTGCAGGCATAAGCTTTTGTGGGCTGCAACCCACTTCGTCAGATGCAAGGAATAGGAATCAGATGGGGGTATATATATTCATACATATATATACACACATCTAAGGGTAGGTGTTACATCCAAGGGTAAGGAACAACAATGGGGAGGGTATGTATATAACCCCTATTTGATTCCTATTTCTCGGAGTCCCAGAAAAAAGGTTTGAGAAGTCCTGACTTATAGGCATGTAGGTCTATAAGTACCTACACATGGAGAAAAGATTTCTGATAGCAAAGGCTCTTTAGCACAGCCTATAACACCATCCTGTGGATAGAAGTTGAAGCTAAACAAATTCAGAGCAGAAATAAGAATTTTTAACAGTGAGGGTAACCACTGGAAAACCTTACCTAGGGATATGGTGGATTCTCCATCACTGAAGTCTTTAAATCAAGATTGGATGACTTTCTAAAAGATATTCTCATGCTCAGCCAGAAGTTACAATGAGCTAGATGCTGGCATCACCTGTGAAATTCTGTGGTCTGAGTTACTTACACAGGTAAGACTAGATAATCACAATGATCCATTTCTGGCCTATGAATCTTGAAAGTCTCGAGACTAGAATTCAGATTTAGAAGGTTGATTCCCTACCCTGTCAGCCAGTCACATACCCTTCATTATCATGCCACTCTAGCACCCTGGGCAGCATTTAATAAAGCTGTTGACAGTTAAAAATGGGCTGAATTTACTGGATTTGCTATTAAAATAAAAACATTAAACATTCTAGACATCTAAACATTCTGGAACCTAAGTAGCAAGCATACAAAAAAGACTGCACAACAGGATATTTGTTCTGGGGAAGAGGTCAAGTGGAGTTTTACTGGCACTGAACAACTATTGAAATTTTTGTTTCACAACTTGATCACATTTGGTATTTTTACTCATGTGGAATGGAACCTTACTCAACAAATATCCCACTGACATCAGTGGAATCACTCAAAGCAAGGTGATACACAACATGAAAAAGTCTCAAACTTCCCCCCACTCTTCTTTTTTAAACTGAGAATTGATATGTATTGATGAGCATATTTTAGAAAGCCAAGTAAATAAAACAATTTATTTTACAAAATATATTTGTCTATTGCAAGCAGGCTTACAAACACCAAGTGTGCCATTTATACATTGCTCACTCACTGAAATGCACTGCAGTTAATCTGCTTCTTGGTTCTAACAAAGTATATATATCCACCTAAGTATAACGCTATTTATTGGTGTGCCATTTAAACAGAGTCTACTGTATCCAGGATCTCTCACTCTAGGCCTCGAGTGCAAGTAACTTGTCATAAACGGAAAATGTTTGCATTTTATAGAATAAAACTGCTTATTTAAAATTACATTTTTAAATTTAATCACAAGAATACCATTATTTAAAAGTTGCAACATGTATAAATTATAAATTTTTAGTTAATTTTGGACACAGCAGAAATAATGCATTTCTCATTTACAATATTATCTCTAATTATGTTGGTGAAGACAAAATAGGTAGGTATACCATTCACCTAAAATACTGTACACCAATAGAGATGGACACTTGTTCCATTTTTATAGAAATTTTCACCCTTCCTGGGCTATAACATTTTTTCTCAAGCCTGTAATCTTGCATATATGCATTTTTCACTTACACAAAATAAAAACAAAATCAATTAAACACGAAGTATATTTTTCTCTTGATATTAGTTAAATTGAAACAGAAAGACCCACACTGCTAAAACTCTACTGAAATGTTTGTTAAATAGGTATTTCTTAATAAACGGCTCCAATTCTGGTTATTTATTTTAATATTAACACTCGGGGCTTGCTGGAAAACATGATTGCCACAAAACTCGTGTTCTAGGAAGATGAAAATCAACATTTTCCATTGCAGGAGCTAATTTGCAGTTGCATGGGTAGAATGCAAATTTACATCCTAAGCAAATAATTGTTTGGTAAGGACTGAAGTATATACTATGTTGCACAGTTTTTGTAGAAAAGCACTGAAAATGTAGTTATATAGTCTTTTTTGTGCTATCCCAGGCTTTCCATAAAATAAATTCAATGATCAAATTAAGCAAATTAATTAAATTTGCAAGTTACCTTTAAAGGAACACAACTTAAAAATAACATGCTGTAATCAACCAAAATTCTTCTTTACATTACTTAGAGTATTGATAGCAAAATTTTTAAAAATCCAATCTATTTCTCACTATTTATATCTGTTTTTTTCCTGAATTTTGCTCATCGTAGAAAATATAAATCAATTACATTATTTTCACTGTTATCTTTTCAGTCCACAATGTACATCTTTTCAGTACTGTAGGAGAATATCATATTGTTTAAAAGTTGTTTTTAAAGAGAACCTTTGGTTCCATCGGAACCCTCAACCCAGCATAGATATATGGTTGATTGACAAGAGACTTTGGCTTGGCTGCACCAAGAACGGCCCCAGAAATGGATAAGAGCACACAAGATCGTCCCTTTGAAGCACTACTGAAGCTAGTCTCAGTACGTCAACACTGCAAAAAAAACCAAAAAAAAACCAAAAAGAACACCCCACCACCATCACCAAAAAACAACAAAAACTCCACAAACCACACATTACAGCAGCTTGTATCAGAGCAAACTGACTTGGGCTTGCAGAGCTTAGGCTATGGGGCTAAATATAGTAATGTAGTTGTTCTCACTCACGCTCTGATACCTGGCAAGGAAAGTGTGTCTCAAATCTTGGGCTCCAGCCCAAATGAGTATGTCCACACTTCTATTTTCAGCCCCATAGCCTGAGCCCAAGTCAGTCAAACCAGGCTCTAAGACTCACTGCTACAGGTCTTTTTTGCAGTGTAGACATGACCTCAGAACAGTAGGAAAGACACTACAAGAGATGAAAAGACAGACTAGTCATCTCCATACTAAGTAAGAGGACTTCCCTGATTTCTGTCAGCATTGGGCTAGCCTTACACCCAGCAATTTAGGGCTTGTCGTCACTACAACAGTTAGCTTGAGTTAGTACACTTGAGTTACTGAACTTAAGCTAGCCTAGCTTTAGTGAGCGCAATCACACTGCAAAACAACACCGAGGCCTGGTCTAAACTGCGAAATTAGGTCGATGGAATGCGGCTTCCATCGACCGCATAATGTGTCTCCCCACTGGCAGGTCTGTTCTGCCGCCATAAGTTGCCAGAAAGTTCGATTTAATAAAATTACCTCTGCAGGAGGCATAACACTTAAGACAAATTGGATAGGTCGAATGAGCAGCAGTGTAGGCGGAGCATTGTGTAAATCAACCTCATTGGCCTCTGGGAGGTATCTTGCAATGCTCTTCTGTGACCACTCTGGACATTCACACTATGCTTCACATCTACCATGTACACACAGAGCCCCTCCCTTCAAGCCCTGGGAAATTTTGAATTCTCATTTCCTGTTTGGTCACCATGGAGAGAGCTTGTCAGCAGAACTGATCATGGTGACTGCATGCCTCAAATGCACTCCAGCCTGCAGTCAACCCAGGTTTTGGATTGCATCGGTCTGTGGGGAGAAGAGTCTGTTCTGGCTCAGCTCCGATGTAGCAAAGGAAATAACTGGATATCTACAAAAAAAGTTATCGCACGGCTTATCAGTGAAGAAGTACAGGAGGGACGCACAGCAGTGCCACGTTAAAATCAAAAAGCTGACACAGGAGTATCAGAAAACTATGGAGGGGAACAATCATTCTGGATTGTCACCAAAGACATGCCGCTTTTATGAAGAGCTGCATGCGATTCTTTGCAGTGACCCAACCACTGTCCCCACACGTTGCATAGATACTTCAGGGGAATCTGAGTCCAAGATGAATGACAATGAGACTCTGGACGAGGAGGAGGAAAACGGGGCAGGTGAGTGGGGTATCCATTCTCCCTGAAAGCCAGGAGCTGTTTGTTAGGCCAGAGCAACCCAGCTGCATGTAGGAAAGCATGACTAACCGAGATGCCAGGGAAGGCACAACTGGTGAATATGTACTGCAAATCACATTTCTGGGGTTGCATTACCAGTCCCGTTTCAGGTTAAAGCAAAAAAAAAAAAAAAAAAAAAATTGTGTAGGGTGGTGGGGATGGGCTTCCTCGTTGCTGGTCCACTTAAGCAGAGTGTTGCCCCTGGAAAAGATTATTTATGTGCACAGGGATGGCCTGAAAATCCTCCATGGATATCTCCAGGAAACTTTCATGTAGGTACTCTGCAATCCTTTGCAGAAGGTTTCTGGGTAGGGCAGCCTTATTTTTTCCACTGTGACAGGACACTTTCCCCGGCCACTCTGTTATTAAATGTGCAAGCATCATCGTAGAACACAGCATAGAAGCATAAGGACCAGGCATGTATCCAGATGCTTCCATCAAATCCTCCCTCTCCACCTGTGTTACCCTCAGGAGACTGATATCACACATGGCCACCTAGGGAAGATGGCACAAGTTTACAATACCCACCCAATATAGTCAGTGCATGTTATTCCCCTGACATGGATGTTTTTTTGGGACCCTACACTACAAGTTCATAGACATGATGTTGTTTTTGTTGGTGTTAGGGATCCATGAAAGGGTGCCCATATCTTCTCCAAGGACACTTCACTCCAACCCACCCCCCATAAACTTTGGACCGCCTCTTACAAAACCAACTTTTGAAAGGCTAATAGGAGTAAACAATTCTGCTGCTTGGGGAAGTGTGGACTTGAACAGTATACACTGTGCTATGGAGATTTTCCTAAAATGGATGCATTAGCTCCTTACTCATCATGGCTGGAAAGCTAAGTCAACTTATGCAATAGGTAGAGATTGGTATGCAGATCTAGTGTTCAGTTGGGAATATAATGGGAGGTTTTTTTTACAGTGCAATGTTATTTTTTGCCATGGGATGAACTAACAATCGATACCTTGTGCTTTGCTTGCCTGAGAGTGCACAGCATGGCCTTCAGCTCAGCCTCCACTCCTGCTGAGGAGCTGTCGCAGATTAGAAGGCGAATAAAAAGGACTCAGGATGACATGTTCAACAAGATAATGAACACCTCCATGGCTGCTGACACAGAGCAAAGAACCTGGAGGATTTCACTGTCCGAGACAATGAACATGGACATAGAGAACAGGAAAGCAGCCCAGGAGCATGAGCATGCAACACAGGATGAGATGCTGCATATAATGAGTGATCAGTCAGAAATGTTGAGGCATCTGGTTGAACTTCAGGAAGAGCAGCGGCAGGATGGACTCACTCTGTAGCCCCTGCAAAACAAGCAGCAACAAGCAAACTCTTTCCAAGCCCCCATCCCCAAGTATTCTAGGAGGAGGTTGAGCAGGGTACAGTACGTGCTCCACTTAACACCGGTGGAGGGGAGCAGAAAGAGGTGACAGCCTCTTTAAGAAGTGGGAATGCGGGTTCTTTGCTACTTGTACAGACAAAGTTGATTCTGTATCCCCTAACAGCCCCATGAGAATGCTTGCCAACTGTTAAATTATTTTCCTTTCCCTCCACTGTTAAGTATGAGCAATAAAACTTTACTTTGAAATTCATTACTCTTTACTGCTTATAGGCATGGGGATGGGTGGTGGGGGAAAAGGGCGGTGCAGGCACAGAGCTGCAAGGGTGGAGGATGAGACGGGAAGGCAGAGCACAGATAAATGACATCCATTACTGTTGTATCTCATTACAAAAATGGCTTTTCAATGGTTCCCTGAGGTGCATCGCTCCACGGTTGGCTCTTAGCATTGCACCTGTATCTGGCTGCTCAAAGTTTGCAGCCAGCCTATCTGCCTACACAACCCAACCTAATGGGAACTTCTCCCTCTTTGTCTCATATATATTATGGAGGACATAGCAGGCAGAGATAGCTATTGGGATGTTGCTTTCACTCAGATCTAACCTAGTGAGCAAACTGCACCAGGGAGCCTTTAAATGTCCAAATGCACATTCCACCATTCTGCACCTGCTGAGCCTATTATTGAGCCTTTTTGCTGTGCAAGTGCCTGGTTTAGGGCTTTATTAGCCAGGGGAGCAAGGCGTAGGCAGGTCTCCCAGGATCACTACTGGCATTTCAACATCATCAATAGTTATTTTTTGGTCAGGGTAGAAAGTCCCTGTTTGCATCTTTTTGAACAGATCTGAGTTCCTAAAAATATATGCATCATGGACTTTTCCAGACCACCCCACATTGATGTCGGTGAAGCGCCCCTGTGATCCACAAGAGCCTGTAACACCATGGAAAAGTACCCCTTCCGGTTTATGTATTCTGTGGCAAGGTGATCCGATGTTAAAATAGGGATGTGTGCGCCATCTATTGCCCTGCCACAGTTTGAGAACCCCATTGTAGCAAACCCATCCACTGTCCTGCACGTTTCCCGAAGTTACTACCCTTCTTAGCAGAAGTCTATTAACGTGCCCACCCATTTGTGTCACAGCAGCTCCCACAGTGGATTTACCGAGTCCGAATTGATTCCCATCTGACTGGTAGCAGTTTGGTGTTGCTATCTTTCACAGAGCGATGGCCACTTGCTTTTCCACTGTCAGAGGAGGTCTCAAGTGAGCATTCCTGCATTTCAGAGCTGGGGAGAGCTTTGAGCAAAGATGAAGGAAAGTGGCCTTTCACATCCACTGATCATCATCACAGACGTTCATAACAATGCGATCCCACCAGTCTGTGCTTGTTTCCCAGGACCAAAAGCAGCGGTCCATTGATTGCAGCTGTTGTGTGACAACCAGCAGCAAACAGGAATTGTTTAGTTCTGTAGCAGGGGGGCTTGAGTAACATTGCAATTTTCCGTGCTGCGGCTCCTATCTCAGCCTTGAAAATACTGCAGGAAAAGTTGTGAGGTTTTTGTGATGCTCACAATGATAGTGCAGAGCTGAGCGGGCTCCACGCCTCTCCAGCAATGGTGTACATGTGGCAAAGATGGGGTTTCGAAAAATGGCATGAAAAAGCATTAGTCTGTTTGTTTAGAACAAAAAAGGAGGGAGGGAGGACATTGTATCATGGAAGTATGACAACCTTCCCAAAAGCCTCTGCAGCTAGTTGCACTGTAGGATACCTACCCACGGTGAACTGTTTTGTGCATCAATGCAAGTGCAGCTGGGGGAAACAATCTCCCGATGCAACAAGTGTGGTGTGATCGCACTCATCCGACTTCCTAAATTTGGTGGGTGAATGTCAACTGAAATTAAATCAACTTTACTGCGCAGTGTAGACATACCCTGAATTACACAGAGTTGTTGGATTAGCAGCCAATGAGGAGTTGTAACTCTCTGCATACACGCTGAATTATTAGCTCAAACATCAGTTTCACTGGAGCTTTAGCTCCTTTCCCTCCCCTCCCTCTGATGGGCCAGCTAGCTTAATCTTAAAACACCATATAAATAGAGCTAGAGATTTGTGTGTGTGAATGTGGATGGTAACGCTCAGGTTATAACTTGAATTAACTGATCTTGGAAGACACCCCTTAAATGTGCCATTTAATCTTTTACATCATGAAAGCATATTTGCTCATCAAGGAACCCCTGAATGAACTTCTTGTTCAGCACTAGAGAGCCATTTTGTTTCCAGATACTTAGACAGAGAATGGTAGTGTTGTTTCCACTTTTTCTTTTCAGAATCTCTAAGTAGTGTCAAAGAACAATGGCACAGTACTAAGTTGGTGGCCCTTTTTATCTACTAGACTGTTTGAATGCTCTCAGCCCCAGATTGGGTAAAAACCTGAAACCAGAACCAAGAAGAGAACTAGTTCCAAATCCAAATCTGCCTTAGAATTTCTTGGCTCTAATCTGTGTTGAGCTAAGGATTTAAATTCTAACACGCCCTATTGAAAAAATAGGATAGACGAAGCCCTGGTCAGAGTAAATGCCCTTCATTCAGTTATATAAAACAGTTTTTCCCAAATGATGGGGTCATGAAAAGGTTCTAATGTGTCGCAGGCCCATTAGGGAGGGAGTTGGAGAGCGAGCCTGTTCTGCACTCATGCCACAGTGGTACCTCCTGTTCTGTGTGGCTGGACCCAACTCCCTGCTCCAGGTGTTGCAATCTGGTGCACGGGGTCACAGTGCCATAGTGCCACTCAAAAGTGGAAGATGGCAGCCTTCATGTGGACTACTCTGTTAAGTGAGAAATCATGACTAATACCATCAACCCAGTGACTGAACATCAATCAAGGATTGCCGGGTCTTTAGAGTGACAATTCAAGCCACTGCACTCCTGACATAATTATCTGGCTTAACCATCTAAATGTTAAATTACAGTTGTTGCTCTACAGCTATCTCAGCCATATTAAGAAGCAGCAGCAGCACCACTCAGGTTTGGTCTGGCTGCCCCTCCACCATGATTCACCCCACCCCATCTGCCCCAGCACTACAATGCTAATTCTGGTCTAGTGCAGAGAGGCAGTCATGACAGAGGAGTGGCTGGTCCAAATTTGGGTAAGTGGCACTGCAAGCTAATCTGCTGGGCTGCAGTTCCACTTATGTTTGCCCTGACCAACCCTCCATCATGACAGCCTCCCTTCTGCACTAGGCCGGAATTAGCATGGTGATGGCAGAGCACCGCGCAGCAGGTAGCCAATGCCCCCTCAACAGGGTCAGGAGGCAGCACCGGCAACAGCAGTGAAGGAAAATGCTGGCCTATGATTCTCCCCCTCCCTCTCCCCCCCACCATAAATTTGGACCCTGAGTGTGTCACCTCATTAAAATGGTTGGAAAACACTGATGGAAGGCACCTGATATGAGGGTCTGGACATTTGGTGGTTTTTTTGTTTTGTTGTTTTTTTTTAAATGATTTAACTTTCACAAAACAAAGTCAATTTATGCTCCTCCCTCCCTGTCCCCCAACAATTACATTCACTTTATCAGGTTACTTTTCACTTATCTGAAGAAAGCGGAATTTACTTGGCATCATTTTATTTACAATAGGTTTTGTTTTCTATGTGTGTGCGCGCTTCAGGACATCTTTTACTTGGTTATTTTAACTAATATCTACATCAATAAACATGATAGGAAGTGTACAATGCACATTGTGTGACTATATTTTCACTCAAATTACATCACACTTGGAAGGTATATCTCAATAGCTAGGGTGTTACATTTATTTGCATCCTAGCACCTTAATTCTCATTAGTAGATAAGGTTTCCATACCTTACCAAAAGCCTATTGAGGAAACCCTGAGGACAGAATTTGGCTCAGAACTGATAACAGCATAGCTTTATAGGCTGCAGTTGATCACTCTGATCTTATCTGGCAGTAACCTCATTTGTAGGTTTCTTTATATCTGTGTGTTCAAACATACGGAGCCTCAGAGCATCTGGCAACGGTTTTAGGAACTACTATACTGAAAGTTAATTAAATTTAACAAAGAAATTTTAGCCAACAGTTCAAGTTTAGGTTTCGTCTGAAAATGACTCAGCATATCTAGAAACTGGCAAATACAAAGACTGAGAAAAAATAACTAACTGGTTTCTCATTGTGGTAAATTCAAAATGTTGCACATGTAAATTACATTTCTGGAGTTGTTTGCCCCTCAATTATTTTCTTAATGAATACAAGTTGATGTCAACTTCACATTGCATATGCCTAGCTTTCATTCACAAAAGTGTCACTAGTGGGCTGGATTTCACAAACTAGATTATAAAATACACTGACTATATTTAATCGAAAGCATAAAAAGCTTAACACTTACCTGGATTTCATATAAGTGGGCAATGTGAAACTGAACTGTAAAAGTGGGAAAATAAAATGATTAATCATAATAAAAATGGACATTCAACAGGAACTAATTATTTTAAACAAATATTAATACTTTAAAAACATAAAAATCAAGTAACTTAATATGAGGTAAGCTTTATTTCCAAATAAATTGCATCAGTGATTTCAAATCTGACAACAGCACTAACGGACAATGAACATATGCTCCAATAATGGTGTTATGCTTACATACAAATAACGCAAAAAACCTGAACTTGTAAATCAGATACCACAAACCTTATTGAAATTAAACCAAATTTAACAAAAACAAAAGTAGCAACCTGTCTCTCTTGTGGAAAAGATGCATAATAGCACCATGATGTAATATTGTAAGTACATAAGCCAATCAGAAAGAAGAAAATACAATTTTTTCCATTTTTATTTAATTACTGATGAAACCAACTGGATAGGTCACTGAGCTGAACAAATATGCTATATACATTATAGTATACACATTTTTTCCAACAGAGACATGCAACCTTCTTCTCCTGTACCCCTAGACTTAGTGCATGCACCTACTCTCAAAAGCCCTGATTCAGCAACTGAATTTGATTTTAAAGTACAGTATCTCAAATAGATACAATTTTGTGTCTTGGAAAATCTCAAAGTTCCAGCTTTCCACTAATATACGGCAATAGTTATTTCAGGAGACAGTCTAGCATAAAATGGCCATTTTCCCACTGGGCCGTGTAAAAATACAGACAATTAACTGGACAGGTCAAAATGCTTTTAGAACCCCTAGGATGTATTCGTGCACCTAAGGGAATTCTAACATCCCTACCACCATAATAGTAAAATGCAAAAATATCCTGGGCCAGTCTACCCCTGAACTACTGATGGCTGATTGGCTAATAAATTGTTTTTGTTTTGTTTTTTAAAGATATACTCTGTGTTTATGAATAAGCTGTTTTACATGATTGGTAAATTTTCCACATCTTTTTCAGGAGATAATTATCCACTACGCAACAAAACAAATAAATTCCATTCTATAATACTGTTTTGCTTTGCAGAAAACTATTATTTTCACTAAATGTAACTTCAATCAGCCCCCCAAGCTCTACAGCATCTAAGTACTAATGAAAAAACACACTAACGTATGTGCAATTTAAAGAAAATGAATAACCAGAACTACTATAATTGAAGCATTTCGATAAATCTGTATTTTAACATTTTTAAAGATTTTTTTAAAACCTAGTGGACCAAAGATTGTCACTCAACACATGAATTCTGACTATGGAACACATTCACTATGTTAATGTGATAAAAATCCTTTAGAAACTTTAACCGAAAGTCAGTGTACATTACTCACTAAAGTATCTGAAATTTTATCGTATCCCCAAAACACAGACTATAAATCAATTTTCACGTAGTTTCCTGTTTAAGAATTTTTTGGGTTTTTTAAAACGTATTTAAAATCTCATATATGAATGCTAAACAAGAAACCCAAACAGAATGTTATCAACCTTAATTTAAAAAAATAAAATAAAATAAAATAAAATGGCAGATTCATGGGTACACCAGAACAGCGCAAAGCAGCCAGGATGGGTTTACAACTACTTTGCAGCACCATCCATCAATGCAAAGCAGACAAACTGAACTGGTGAATCCAGCCCTTAATTAGTTTATCAGTTTAGAGGACTGTGTTATGGAGACTACTGCTGTGTAAAACAATACGTGTGGAAAGGACAGTTTCCTGGTTACAACATCAATGCACTTTAAAGACTCTAATAACTGACTAATCACAATAAAATGAAAAACTTAAAACTCTCTAACAGAACTATTCCCGGTCTTAAACACCAAGTTTCAAGTCTTAAAAAAATATTGAGAGAGTAACGGATTCTTAAAAAAAAAAAAAAAAAAAGTATTTCTAATGAAATACTCAAATACAAACTCAAATATAGCATCATAAATCCTTGAAATTATTCCTAGAATTATGCTCTTCTTTAAAAGTGAACTGCAAAATGATTCCCCCTCCCATGATTTATAGAAAAAGTTTGCAAGGTTTTTGTCCTGCTTGTTTCTTTGCCTTAGAAATATCAGCAGCATCCAAATCTGGTCTTCCCTAGTTTCGTTGAAAGATTTCTTGAGGATGATGTGGTACCTCAATATGGGCAGTTTTAGGCCTTGTCTATGTTATGATAAAAGGCTAATGGTACATCTACACTGCAAACTAAAATGTAATTGTAGTCCAGATAGGCATATCTGCATTAGCTTTAATCTAGAGAGCACAGGGGAAACGATAGCAGTGAAAATGGAGAAGCAGAGACTTAAGTGGAGGTAGCTGCCTGGACTGGTTAACCACACATCCTCATTGCTATTGTTACCTGCGCTTGCTAGATTAAAGCTAATGCAGGTATGTCTGTCATTGCTACAATTACAATTTAGTTTGTGATGTAGATATACCCTGAAACATTCGAAAAGTTTAGTACAGACAAGCAATTTATACTTAGTTTAATACATACTGGCGTGGCTGCATTCAAACCTAGGCTCCTCACTAAATCTTTAATTTAACCAGAATAGCACATGTTCAAGAAAATGTGCCTACTTTATACTAGACTTACATTATGTTAGCGAGCACCTCTCATGTTTAAATTGTAATACATACAAAGTTTACAGAAGAAGGGGTAAGTGTGCTGAATCTTTAACAAAGATATGCTTTCCCCTCAGGCATTCATTATGCAGTGAGAGTCAAATAGGCGCTAGACAAGAAATAAGTTTTAAATAGTCAATCACATTAAGATATTACTTCCTCTTTCAGCTTTTAGTCTCATGATGGCATTATTTTATTAGATACCCAAATCAGTGTTACAGAAAAGACAAGTTTTTTTTTTTGGTTATTGTTTTTAAAGCATTTTGTTAAGCAGTACAAATTGAAAGTATAGAACAAATATGGTAAACTAAACTAGTGTTAATCATTAATAACAGCTGCCAGTCATCCTTACTGATTTGGTAGCTAAGAAACTTACTTTCCAGTCACTTATTCTAAGCATCTTATATACAGAATCTCACTGTACGTATATAGTACCAGAGAAATGCTTCTACATAACGTAGAAAAAATTTTGGTTCATTAAAACAACTTTAATTTTAACTTGCTGAAAAACAACCCAGCATTCCTCAGAGCATGACAGACAGAAAAGACTACTCAGTACACCAGCAAATAAAAACCCTAATGTTTCCAGTTCAAGTATCTCTATAAAACTGAGCATCATCTTCCATTACACAGCATCTCAGTTCAACTCCCACTTTTACACAAAGCTAGTATTAAAAAATATGACTACTACTAAGAATGGACATTTCCTGTTACCCTTTAAATTACTGGAATTTAGCAAATTATAAAGATCCATATAGCACAAGACACTGGAAACTGCATGTTATCACTTTACATTAATTTTCATTTAACAATGTCCTGTTATCACTTTCCCTCTCAGAGAACTCAACATACCATAAGGATGGCTAACAAACTTTCCTCTGTATTGTCCTACTTAAAGAGCAAAAAATTCTGAAAGGAAAATGTAATTTACTTGCTAATTTTTAATGGGATAATAACTCAGCAGTGCTAGCAATTCAGTTGCTACTTGTTGGCCAGCAGTGTCAAAGCTGTTGGTAAAACTGTTGATCCTGTAAAGCTCACTCACCCTACCTCCAAGAGTGTATGTTGCCATTCTAATGCTGCATTTTCTCTCTCAAAATTAAAATGAGAAAAGGAGGAATGGACGGATGTTCAGATGTCTTGTAGAAAAGAGATAAACGGGTACGCCAATTCCCCCCCATACATCCCAGAATATATTAATTCCAATATTAAGAAAAGGTCAGTAATGAGCAAATCCCAGCAAAAAACACAATCAAACACTGGGTATGGAAGTGGAAAGGAAGGAAAGAACAACCCAAATACTCTCTTCCAAGTAGATAATTTGAAATCATTGGTCCACAACAATGTGAAGCATCTTCTGGCTGATGGATGTATTGGTTAATGTGACAATTAAACTTTGGTTTTTTTGAGAAAGTATGCTGGCAGGATGGCTTGCATATTAATTTAGCGGTTGCTGAACTTCTTCCATCTCAGGAAGAGCTGTATTTCTAGTCGAATTTGCTTGAAGGTTAAAGATATGCTGTTTGTACACCTTCTCTGTTGTGTCCTTGAATATCTTCTTTCCCCTGTACTGAGGGCTGTAAATAAGTAATGTTTTTCTGAATACTCTTTATGCTTTCAATGAATATCTTATCTCTCTTTCGATCACAAACCTGTCCTTCTCAAGTGGCATCTTTTTTGGATGTAAAGCTGATTAGACAGTTTCTTGCAGCAAGATGGGCTTGGGTCTACACTTGCCTGCAAATTCGGCAGCAATCGACAGGGGTTAAACAAACTACACAGAGTAGTTTGCATAACTCCTGTCGACTGCTGTGCTTCTTTTCAGCGTGCCATCTTCACTGCACTGCCCCGATGGGATCTGCATTCTCGTCGACGCAATGCTATGCTATTTGAGGTAGTGGATTTACTGTGTCAACTTCTGGATTGATTGAGCAGGTCTACACTGACTGCTCAATCGATCCAGAAAGATCTATCTGATGGCGGCAACTTTGCCACCATCAGCATAGACATACCCATGGTTAGACAGATTCTTAGCGTACATCTATGTTGTGGCTCAGATAGACAGATGCGCTAGCTCAAAAACAGCAGTGCAGCCAGGGTAACACAGCAGCAGAGGGGACTAGCCACCTAAGTACTTATCCAAGGGGTTTGGGTGGGTTTTTATTTAAGGAGCTAGTCTGAGGTGCTGCCTTTGCTACCTGTGGTTACACTGTTATTTTTAGTGACCTAGCCTGAGCGGACATAGCATGTATCTGAGTACCTGAGGTGGGAAGCATGCTCCTAGCTGCAGTGTAGACGAATCTTAAACACAAAATCCTTTGTGGAATATTCATACGGTGGCTTGAACTATAAGGTCCCTAATTTCAGAAACCCTCTTGGCTGAAGTGATTATGACTAAGGTACCCACTTTAGAATATAAATATAGTAAAAACTTCTTAACAGGCTCAAAAAGGTTCTGTAAAAGTACATGGAGTACTATATTCAGATTAAATGTAGGACATCTGTGAATGTTTAGAGGTCTTAGGAATTGTTTTTAAGTATATGAGCACCATTGAGCACCATGGTGGGAGAATCTGTTCCCATAGTAGGAGTGTTTGGTGCGGCACACGTGCCCTCCACCCACTTATTCACATCTAAAAGGGCAAAGTGTGACTCTGACATAGCAGAGAAGGAGGATGGGTGGTAGAATGGACACTTGCAACTTAACTCAAGAACAACAGTTATGAAACAGGTACATAACAGGGCTTTTTTATCTGAGCGCTCACGTGACCATTCCACGTTAGGTGACTACAAGCAGTTCCAGCTGGAGGGTATCAGAGTCTACCTAAAGTAGAGCTGCAACCACACTCTCAAAGTTAGCTTCATCTCATGAGACCACACAAGAGAGCATAGTGAATGGTGAACATATGGAACAGATGACCAAGTCACAGCCCTGCAAACGTAACTGACAGGAATTTAAGGCAAGAAAGTCAGCACTGCTTGCACTCTCATCCCGTGTACAAAATTCTTTGAACTAGTGGTACATTAGCAATACTATAGCACAGATGAATACAGATGGAGACTCAGGATATCCTCTGCAAAGTGACAGGTTGCCCCTTCATCCTGCCAGCCAAGGAGATAAATAATTGCAGAGACAACTTACCTCTTTAGCCCTGTCCAGGTAAGAGGCAAACATCTTATGAACATCCGCAGTTGTGAAAGTGAGGTTTCAAAAAAAGAGATTGGTAAGTCTATAGACTAATTTAGATTCAAATCTGCCATAACTGTAGTGAGAAATTTGGGGTGTAAACACAAACTAACCATATCTTTATAAAGCACTGTATAAGGAGGGTCAGCCACTAAAGCTTTAAGTTCTGGTACTCTTCTGGCCAAAAAATAGCCACCAAGAATACTACTTTCACTGAGAGATGAGAAAACAAGGACATAGCGATAGGTTAAAAAGAAACCCAAAGAACCAAATTCAAAACCTTAACAGGTGATGTTGGGCCCTAAACAGGTGGGAAGAGCCCATCCATAACTAAATAATCCACTTATGAGGCTGGAAAAAACATGTCAGATCTGAGGGACAATTCGTTATCTTTGCCGAATGATCTCCTGAGATGGTCTTTTAGACAGTTCTAAGACTTGGGAAATGCTTAAGTATAATAATCTTGTTCCTGATGCAGAAATAGCAGAGGTTCACTGCCTCTTTTCAAAGGAAGTCTGACCTGCTCCTTTAGATCGATCCTTTTAGCTGTGCTGTCCACAAGCGCCTGTACAATAAACCACTGATGTGAAAAAGAAAGAGTTGACTGTCTAGGTGGATAGTTGGCAACTCTCAAACATTCACGTGGAAAGGAGATCCTGACCTGACCAAAGTCCCTTTGGAGAGCTCCCCAACTGAGAGATGAAGCATCTGTGACTAAGGGTCATGGAGGGCAAGGTTGGGTAAAAAGGAACCTTAGTGCATACATTGGCACAGTCCTTCCAGGGATGCCCAAATACTTGCAGGTATGAGTCAGCATGTCCAATGAATAACAAGAGGGACGACAGACTTCAACAGCCTCTGCATGACTCTGAAGTGAATAGGGCATTCTGTGTTATGTATGTATGTATAAACCACCATTTGACCTAGAGGTTTCAGACAACTCCTCTCTGTTGTTCGAGAAAGCGTCTTGAAGTTTTTGCATAGATCCAATATTGCCTGAAAACTGGCCTGAGGCAAATACACTGTGGTTGAGCCAAAATCCTCTCCCATGAATTCGATTCTCAGTACAGGGAGAAGACCTAATTTGTCCTTGTTGATCAACAGGCCCAATGAGCAGAAAAGGAACTACATCTTCCCAATGACCATTGTTACTTGTTGTCAGGACTGACTTCACATTAGCCAGTTGTCCAGATATGGGTACACCTGGACCACTGCTTTCCTGAGATGTGCCACAACAACTGCCATGCAATTTGTGAAGACTCAAATCACTGATGGCAGACTAAAAGGGAGAATCATAAACTGATAAACATCTGCTGCAACAAATCTAAAGGATCTCCAGTGGTTCTGGTGAATGGCCACATGTAACTAGACATCCTTAAATTATTGGGGTCTAGGGATGGGGTACTAGATGATGAAATTGCAACTCTGTAAATGTCACTGATGGGAATGTAAACCAAGAAGGCAACGAATGCTGCTTGCGCTCTTGTAGAGAGTGCTAAGACTCTTCGAGATAGTGGAGCTGTAGCAATATTGTAGTACAGACAAATACAGTAGGAGATGCAGGAAGAAATCCTTTGTGAAATGATGTTAGAATAACCACATGAAACATTCTTTTTTATGGAACCGTTGTGGTTTTATAGGCCTAAAATAGGTCTGAGGCCTCCCCTGGACTTGAGAATGAAAAACTAGCGAGAATAGAATCCCTTCCCCCCATTGTTGAGGAGGTACTTCCTCTATTGCCCCTAACTATAGTAGACTGAACTTCTTGAATTAATATAGTAGTTTCATGAGAATGGCCCCTGAAAAGCGACAGGGAGGAGGTGGTGGAAGGGGGGATAGAGGTAAATTGCAATGTATATTCCAGTTCCACTGTGCTCAGAACCCTGCTGTCAAAGGGAGGTGAAATTAGGGTGAGTGGCTCACTGACCTTGACTGAGGAAATAAACAAATTGCTTAGCTGTTATAGATTGTTTAAAAGTAGCAGAAAATTGAAGAGGTAGCAGAAAATTGAAGTCTCTTCCTCTGCAACTTACAGCATCTCCTGGATTGGTCTGGCTGCCTTAATGGGTAAAACAGGTTCCTCCGCTGGACCTGCGGGTGGAACTGCATCCTCTTAGGGCTTGGGGTATAAATGCCCAAAGACTTAAATATTCTAGAATCTCTAACAAAATTCAGAACTTTGTCTGTCTTTCCAGAAAGTAAACTTGGGCCCTGAAAGGGCAAATCCTCAGTTGTTTGCTGGACTTCAGCTGGAATCCCAGATGACAGCAGCCAAGAACCACCAATGCACCATGACTGCTATTGGCATTACCCAAACTGCCTCATCTAATACAGCCTGTAATGATGATCTTGCTATCAGGCAAGCCTTCATCTCCAAGAGCTCTGAACTCCTCTTTAGCATCACCTGGCAACTTGTCCACAAATTTCTACATCCAGTCCCAACTAAAGTAATCATAGCAAGCTAAGAAAGCTCCATGGTTTGCACTTCTTAACTGCAATCCTAATGAAAAATAAACATTTTTCTGAAATAAATCCAAGTGTTTCGCATCTTTGTACTTGGGAATAGCTTTAGATTGTTCTTGTGGCTTTCTCATTCAGAGCTGCTACCACCAAAAATCCCAGGGCTAGATGTGAATAGAAATACTCATTTCCCTGGGAGGGAATTTAGTATCTCTCCTCCCTTCTCTTGGATATGGGTGTCAGAGAAGAGGAAATTTGCTAAAGAATTTTGGTGGGATCTAATATGGTCTCATTAACTACCAGAGCCACACTAGCAGGTCCAGCAGAACGCAAAATATCCACTAATTTGTGTGAGTTATCCTGGACCAGTTTGATTGGAATACCTAGGGAGATGGTTACCCTTTTCTTAAGTTCCTGGTACATTTTATAAAAGCCCAGAACAGGGCTGAGAGCACACGCTCATCTCATGATGATGAGGAAATGCTGAATAGAGACACTATAGTGTCAGTCTGCTCTGTTGTTTGCTGAACATCTGTGACAGGAGGATCAAATACTGAAGAGATAAGATCCCTTAGCTGCTACAGTACCAGACGGAGAATGGTACCTTCATGGGGATTTGGTAGAGCTCTATCTCAGAGAAAACAACCTCGAGCCTAGGGCTGCCTTGAATCATGGATTCGAGAAAGGCCACTGTTACAACTAGATACAATACCAGGGTCCAACCCCAAGGCATCCTATTCCTAGACGTCTCCTATAATAGTCACAGTGCCAGGACATTGCCCTGTAAAAGGAGGAATGAGGAGATGCATAAGACCTTCTGTAATAATATCCTGAAGCACAAGATCCCACTTCTGACTCAGAGGATGAAACAGGATAGTCCAAATGCCAAGGTGCCACAGCACTGGATGGAGTTGACAGAGAATGGGACCTGGACCAATGTGAGGTAGACAGTACTGGAGGAAGCATCCAAGGCTTTCCTGTTGAAGGGACCATATATCTGCCCTGCTGTGCGGCAAGAACAGTCAGTACCTGGATCTCATCCTACATCACTGATGAGTCTGGCACCAACAGACTCAGACCACTGTGTACGTCTCATGCGTCCTCTGTATGGAAGCTGATGCCATTGAAGGTCCTGGCAATGGAGTTGGTCTTAATAATACCACACGGGGTGCTGCAGTCAACTCTACACTGCTAGAATGAGCTACCGGGAGGTGCCTAGCATGGGATGGCTTAGCATTAACTTCAGTACCAGTTTTCTTCTGGTGTTAGTTTGTTGGGCACCCAGCCCTCAAAGATGAAGAAGGCTTCTCTTCTGGCTAAAAGTTGAAGTCCTGGACTTTTTCTGTTGCTTTTGCAGAGAATGGAGACTGGTGTCTTCTCTGTGGCTCTCTGCGATGTGCGGATACCGCCAACAAGTCTGTTGGTAGACTGAGATGGAATCACATTTGAATCCCCATGTAACAAAGGGGATGGGGGGGATGAGGGGGAGCACAAAGCTGCTTCCTTCAGAATATCTCTAAGTTGAATTTCCCTCAACTTCTTAGTCCTGGTATTAAATCTGCTACAGACATGGCACTTACGCTTCAAGTTCCCTTCTCCCAAACACTTTAAACATTGGGAGTGAGAATCACTGACATTATAACTCCAACAGCACTTAAACAACACGGACTTAGGAATGCACCAGTTTCAAGTTAAAACCTCAAAGTAAAATAAGGTAAGTACTAAGATTTTTTTTCCATAATAAACATGCATGCACGCACACCCATCCTCTCTCTCTCAGTGAGGAGAAGGAACTGAGGAGGGCTGAGACAGCTCCATCCATTTATAACCTTAGATACTGGAATGAAGGTGCACAGGACGCATGCTCTACCCTGATGGGTACTGGTATGGGAAAACATTCTCCAGCTTTGGTTCACTCGTGCACATATCTAGCATGGAATAAACATGTGCAAGCGCTGTATATTGCAAATGTAATCCATGTTCAAATGGGAGATTGTGAAGAAACGAAGAAATGTTTCTGAATGAAATGAACACTTTTGAAAAGAGATAAAACAAATTTCAGCTTACCAAATAATGAAAAAGGTAACTTTTCTTACTTTACTATTGTACCATTCTTATGTCTAATTTTGGATTTTTACCATTGCATTACTAAAATAAAATAGAAAATTACTAGGTTTATAGTTCCTTTTTTAAAAGATAAGCTATGACAAACACTGTGTACAACAAAAAGAAATACCCCCACCTCAGATTTTCAAAGACACTGATGAGATATGGCCCTCCTGATCACTATTTCTTCCATTTACTAAGATGACAGTAATTCCATAATTCCATTGGCACATCTATATTTGGCACAAACTGTTCACAGTAGTTGGTTTCACATTCATTTTTGCAGCCTGGGTAACCATAGCTACCTACATCAGGCAGTATCACCAGCTTCAACAATTCTCTGAGGAAAATTCCTGAAGTACTCATTGTCCATAAGGTACCATCATTTTAAAAGAGGTTAATTAAAAACAGTTGTAGCTCTGTATATATGGCTTTTTTATATATGCAATAAAATACATAAATCAAAATCTTAAAAATACTTACTTTCAGCGTTGGACAAAGTGCAGGGATTGCTGTCAACCAAAGCTAACTGAAAATGCTGAAAAAGAATTAATATTGTTTACTTGTTTCTGATATTCATAATTTAGAGACCATTTTAATACAGAAACCAATTTTTATATTTGAAAGCAAATATACTATTTTACATGAGTCAAATATAGACAGAAATGCAACAACTAATATATAATCTTTTGAAAATGTATCTTTAACAGTTATGTTTCATTAGAGGAAAGTAAACTAATTTTACAGCAGGTTTCATGCACTTAAACAAATGATAATATTTCTAACAATGGAAGTTTAGAACAGATATTTTCATGAAATAATTAGCGAGTGAGTTACTAAAAGAATAACTTCATCAAGATTTGTTCAAGTACTTGTTTGATCTTCATAACTAAGATCAAGTCTTAGCTATTTCAGAGTCTTATGCAGACAGATGTGCAAGTCATTAAATGGTATATTTACTACAAAAAATAAGAATAGATTAGAAGTATAGTGATTTGGAGCATCACATCTATTTATCAAGGACATAGCAAAGCATTAAAATAAATGACTACACATAAAAGATACAATTTTCATAATTATTTAGAAATCAATTGTCCCAATTTTTTATTTTAAATGATAGCTTCCATAAAATATTTGGTACTGTTGTATCCGTCTATGCCATTGATTATTAGGAATGAAGATTTCATTTTTAAAAATACATTAACTCTGAACTTATTTCTCTTCTCCAATGGGGAGGCCAAGCAACTAGAGTAATTAAGTTTATTTACAAGAAAGTTTAGACATGACCAATCATTGTACAAGTTTCATACTAATTCAATGAACAGTATTAAGAAGAAAATTGAAAATTAAACAGTAACTGGGTGTATCGAAATAGGTTTGTATGCATAATCCATTTAAGTGCTTCAGCATTTTTTAAGAAACTTCATAGAAAACAAATCTACATATAGTGTAGAGTTTGGATTCATTTTCATACTGCAATGTGCAAGGCCTAGTGAATATCGGTACCTAGTGCAAGTACTAAATTTCAGTGAAGCAGGTAAGATGCTTTATTTGTGCTCCAGGTTGTAACAGAAGCAACATTTAGGTACAAAGTAAATTCAAATTTAATATGAAATACAAATAATCTAAAATGAGGCTCCTGAACAGTTATACTTAATCTTATTATTAAAGTATGGCATTTTATTTGCTGGTGTCTAGAGTACCAAGCAGTTAAGCAACAGTAGCTGTTATTAATGAAGTAAGAAAATTCAAAACTAAGTTCCAGGGTAAGTGATGCACTCACCCTCTTTTAAAGATAGTTGTAAACTACAAGGTTACCACTCTCATAACATCTCTATAGAATCTGACTCTCAGGAATGATATTATAACAAGGGTACATCATAGTACACTAGACTTTTATTTAGAAATATCTATGACCATCTTAAAAACAAACAATTAAGAAACCAACTACAGTGCTACAATTTCAAGATAAATTATAAAGACTAGTGCTGCACCACCCATTTACAAGGACACTCTCTAAGCCATACATAAATGGAACAGACATTCTCACTACATTCTGTCAACTTCATCCATGCATACAAATAGTTGCCACAAATTAAGTCATCTCAGCATTAATTATAAACCCTAGTTTATCATACCAGCATCATGAATAGTTTTGAACAATTCAGTTAAAAAAAGAACACAGAAAACACTGAACACACGACCTCCAAAATAAAATAAAAATGTTAGACCAAAACATTAATATTAGCTTATTACTTTGACTTGCCTGTTTTCTTTCCTAAGGCTCAGCAATAATAGAGAAGTTAAAATCTCCTCTCACTTGCATTGCAATACAGGTTGTGTGCCCCAGAGACATCCTTTAGTCTGTTACCATAGCAATACTAAGCAAGCAACTTAAAAATGACTTAAATGAAATTAACCAAAAGGTCTATTTTACATTACATTTTTTCTGATGAAAACAAGTTGTACAGACCTGGGTATTTAGGCCTATACAAGGGCCTATATTTTGCACAGGCACTATCACCACCAGTTAATGTTAAACATAAAACAGAAAGATATAGATTTGATTTCACCTTGTAATGCTATTATACAAAATAAACAGATCTAAAATGAAATGTTTGACACTTATTTGGCGGTAGCTTTTCAGTATGGTTATGATATTAAGACCCAGTGAGAGAAAACAGATAACTGCATAAGTAGATCTGTCCATTTCAACATTTAAATCTGCCCTATTCAACACTACACAGTGAAACAGCAGGAATACTCTCACAAATACTCCTAAATCACTAAACAGAAAAGAACCCAAACACATTACCTGGTTCTTTACAATTTCAAATTCCACAGCATCATCTCAAATATTCCACAATGTAATCCATTTCTGACTGAGTGATTTAACAACTCACAATGGAAAGCTACAGATAATCCAGAACATGTATACAGATTTTATAGAAAAACAACAAAGCACTGGTACAAAACAATCATTGAAAAGCTACATACACAAACCAGCAATCTTTCAAGCACATAAACACACATGAACCACCCTACACCTCTAGCTAGGTTACAATAAACAACACATAGCCTCCTTTCAGGTCATCAAACCAGACAAAAAAATAATCATGCATACTAATAAATGAAGGTCATCAGCTAAAAACAATCCACAAGTTACTACCAGCAGCACCACAAATTATGAAACATCGTGTTAATTTCCAACTTCCATTTCTGCAACAAACAGAAGCAGCTAGAAAACATCTGCACCTCACGCAAATATTGCGGTACTGAAGCTGGCTACTGCTGTGTGAAATAGTTGTTATGCAGGAGAGGCCGCTGCAGTTCAGAGACAACATACAGTACCTCAAGGCAGACAGCAGTCTATAGAAATTTAAATCCTGAATAAGAGGATTTACCTAGAAGGCACTGTTCTGAATGTTAAAAAATATCTTTTCAAGTGCTACAGCTGAAGTCATGAAATAGCTTGATTTGTAGCAATTTATAATAGTGCAATTATCAGAAGACTATTTTGTTTCCTTTAGAGTCCTTGACGTGCCTATGTAATTGTGGTAACAATTCCTGACGTAATCTTTCTGAGAAATTTACAGTACAGTGCTTACGTATGTACTCAATTACTGAATCTATTAAACCTAGTCATAAAATGAAAATAATTCATCACAGAATTAAAAATAATTTAAAACATTCTATTCACTCATTACTGGAAATATGTATATTACAGACACACAGAATTACTGATTCTCTTAAAATTTATTTATTGCCCTGATTTACACATCTTTAAATTAAAGTGGCCAAATACATTGATTTTTGTGATTTCTTTAATCCATTAAACGAAAACCAACAAATACAAAAAGTAACACTGGCCAAACTTACTGTAATGTATTTGATCATATTTGAGTAATTTGTAAATAAAAACCTTTGATGTTTTAAAATGGTGATTTTAAGTATTTTTCTTCTCTCTCTAGGGTGATGTAACAAGTTTTCCTACTTGACAGCTGTACATTTATTTAGCACACTAAGCAAGCCATCACTTGGAAGCTGACAATTCTGACATGAACTTACCACCAGGGAAAGCTTGATCCCAGCTCAGTACAATTCTGTCAGAGATAGCTTTTTCTGACTGTATGACCTAGGTGTGATCTGTATGTTCCTTAGAGCCGTCTTTGTTCAGATAACTAGGACACAGTAAACCTTGCGTAATCAAAGTGTTGGCATACAGCCAAGGCACCATACACCATGCATATGGGGGGAGGGTTTTGAAGAGGATAACGTGCAGCATGTGCTGCCAGATCAACTCATTACTCTATTCTCCAGAGTCCTCCAAAGTTGGAATTAATTCATGTTTTAAGGAAAGAGGCTTGTGAGGTATAAACACTGTTTCTTTCACCCCACATTATACAATCAAAACATCAGAAATTGGCTATGTGAATAAGACAAAAGAAAAGTGCTAAAGACAGAATCAACAAACGTCATATAATTACATAAACTAAATGAGATCAATCTGTTCAGAAGAATCACTTGCTCAGACCAACCACAGTTGTAAAATCCTACTCAGGTATCAAGAATTTCTAAGAATTTCACTGGCCAGAAGACCAGTGAATTAGCGAAGACCGTTTAATTACTTCTTTCCAAGCAATCTCTTAAAATAGTGCAATGTAATGTTTGTCACAACCATATCTGAGTACTTATGTTGGCTACGAGTCTGAACATGGCAAGACACTAAACCTTTAGTTGTACTGCATCTCAGAGCTTAGTTTTTAAACTACAGTGCAAAAGACTACCAGAGTACAGAAAATGAAGGTGGGTGATTTGAGGGCCTGTCTTCATTGCAGTGTTAACTCAATTATCTGTACTGGAGTTAACGCCTCTCAAATTAACCAACTCCAGTGTAAGCAGTCACACTGCAAAACTACATTCAAGTAGCACACAGGATTTGAAATAGCAGCAACAGAGTAGCTACATCCCCATTCTATTACCACACAAGCAACAGCAGCCTTTGACTTTCAACCCACACCCCCAACAGGTCAAAAAGCACCATCTAGCTGGAGTTAGAGCTCTGTGTGTACATGAGAATTGGGTGGGACAACACTAAACATATATTTTGAACTAACACTGCAGAGATGACAAGCCACGAAATGTGAATTACTGTATTAAATAATCTAGCATGAAATTAAGGTCTACAGACTGAAAAAAATGGAGTGCCACTGATATTCACTAGCCTGAATATTTAAAGATTTTGAATCACATTTATTTTTCTTTTTAAAAAAAATCAGAAGTACAGCATGTCAAATAAACCATTTTTTAGCAATTTATTCCTTTGTAATTATAGGATGCATTGACTAGAATATTTTCTGTATTATACATTAGTTTTTCTTTACAGGAGGTAAATAGCAAGCTGAGTAAAGAATACTGAATGGGAGAAAAATATCCTTAATGTATGAGATTCAATGATCCATAATAAAAAAAAAGGCTGTATGAACTCCAGCTGTTCATTCAATTACAAAGTTTCCTATCTTAAATAATTATGATGTACAGTATATCATCTCAAAGAATGTGTGTATATATCATACAGATAACTAAAACCTGTCAATTTGTGTAAGAGAAAGCATTCTGATTTG
Organism: Mesoclemmys tuberculata; assembly: GCA_007922155.1. NCBI lineage: Eukaryota > Metazoa > Chordata > Testudines > Chelidae > Mesoclemmys > Mesoclemmys tuberculata. The sequence continues at coordinate 40,207,127 of ML675610.1, forward strand.
CAACCCTTATTTTGTGTCTACACCTACAATTTTTTAAAAATAATCTTTTGACTAATTTTGCCATGCTTGGGCTTCTGCTCACAGAATCCTGTTTTTTTGTTTGTTTTTTGTTGTTTTTTGGGGGGGTCAAGGGAGGGTTGCAGAAGGGGGTAAAAGACTCTATAGACTGAGACAGCCACCTGAACAGCTAAAGATACATTTATATGTTTTGTTCATCTTTTTTTAAAACTATTTTATATGTTTTCCAAATAGTTCCAGAAAAAAACAGGAAAAAAACTGTAGCCATTTCTCCCACAAACTGGTTTTGCAACCTGCATGTAACTGGGCAGGAGTTCTGCTTACACAATGCTCATTGGCTCTGTCTTTTGTAGACAGCAAAAGCACCAAATGAGGTTATGTGTTTGATGTCTTCTAAACCTCTTCTATTGTCATTAGTGGGAAGCAAGGTTTCTACTAGTGAGGGAGTTGGAATGGTGTGTGCAAAACCATTAATTTTTGCTGAATACGTGGTTTAATTAAATACATTTTTCTACTACTTTTGTTTGTGACAATAACCTACTTACTGAATGTGAACTGATGCAGTACTGACTTCTCCAATCTGCAGATGGATAGCTATAGTGTCTGTACTGCAACTCATAGCTTTCCCAGAGACAGAGTCCTACTAATCCTGGGGGAGAGGATTTTTCCAGCCTGATTATGATCAGGTACAGATACTTTGTGTCAAGGCCTCCTGCATTCAGTTGCATGCCACTGTGGCAGGCAAGAAATGCCACAGAAGCTTTATATATATTAAGAAATAGATGATTTAATTGACTAAATATGAAATTGAATATTACAATCAAAACAAGATCCCTAGTGTTATTTGTTTTAGTGGCTGGGAACAGGACCATTGTGGGAGGTTTGATAAGGTATGAAATGGTTTAGGAATGTGCAGTAAATATTAGCTGGTTGTTTCTGCTGAAGCAATCAATAATAAAGTAATGACCTTTAAATAGTTCACAGAGTTTAAGACCAAATCATCTAGTTTGACCATCGGTATACTTCAGAATTAGAACCCCTCTGTCATGAACAGGAAGCTTATGACTCTCAGACATATCTGAAGACAACATTGCACCAGTTTTCCTGATGTTTGTCACAGGAATATCTTCTTTACAATCATAAGGGATAGAAACATTTGAAAAATGTAAGCTTAAAGTTTAGAGCAAAATTCCACAAGTACTGAATACTGTGCCAAATTCTGGGGCCACCATATCACAGAGTACAAAGGGTCCTAATTATAATTTGCCAGTCTGAACTCTGGCAATGTTAAGTCAACGTGAAAGTAATGATTTTTAAAAGCATTCTAAAGAGGGCTGATTTCATACTTGTTAAAGAGTACCACTCTGGTAATTATCTTTATAATCTGGAACCTTAAAATAGTAAAAATTATTTTTATGTTTAAAACGGCTTACACAAAATATAGATGATTTATGTTAATGTTCTAAAATTGTGTACAAATCATGGAAAACATTGACCTTCATTCCTCCTTTCCTCTTTGCCTCAAGACTCCTACTGACAATGACTCATCTGTTGGCATTGAAAGACCATTACTTTATTTTTAGCCATTACAAACTTGCACGCAAGTTTAAATACCATCAAAAACTATTATATTATTTCAGATTACATTTACAGAATTGTGCTATAATTGGTGGGGTCCCAAACAGCCAGAAGAGATCATAATATGGAGAACTGCCTTCCCTTCCTGCCATACTGTCAAACGGGAAGACTGAACTAAACAAATGAGTGCTATGTCAACACACGGCCGCAGGCACTTGTTCATTCTTAAGGGCAGCTCTGATAGTCTTGAACAATCATCTGAAGCTGACTACATCTTATTACTCATAACTGTCCTTTAAAGTCCAGAATATGTGTACCAAGGTCCTCACAATCTAAGTCAAACTAATTCCAATATCCATAATGTGGGTAATTCATCTGCCATCTGTCCCTCCTGAAAGGTGGATTGTTCACTACCTATAAAACCTCCTACCCTACCTCTTGGTTAAGACTCCTTGGGAGGCTATCACCACTCTACTTTCTTCATCCTTCTTACTTTGTGCTTTCCATTTAGGGATTTATTTTCTGACGTGGGGCCTCTAACCACAACTTCGTGTAAAACTGCAGAGGTTCTTTCAGTATAACCAGATGGACTCGCTGCACAAAAGTGTAACTTGTGTATATATTTGTATATGCTTGTCTGTAACTATACAAACATATTATGCTGAAGTCTAGTTTAATACAGCATCAATACTGACATTTTGTTCCATCAAAACAAACTTAACCCTCTTCTGCTATTCATTGCATGGTCACACAATAGCTTATATATACATATACATAATGTACATTAAATGTATATATATTACATAGCTGTATATTACACATTATATACATGCATGTTATACAAAGTGCTGTGCACGTGACTAAAAGCAAGATTTAAACACCTAAGGACGCACACAGATGCATGGTGAGATTTTCGAAAGCATCAAGACACAACTTCCATTGAGTTTAAGGCAACTAAGCACTTCCTGATGAGGCATTAGAAACAGAAAATTTGATCCAAAGAGAATCATAATGGTCAGAAATGTTTTTGTTTAGCCAAATTACAACGGATTAAAAATACTCAGGACAAATGCATATTTTTAAACCCAAGATTTTTTAAAGCAACTATCTCCCAATTTTATACTGGCACTGTGCACACATGAAAAACTTCTCTCACCCCGTTTGCTATCTGAATGCAGCATGTGATAGACAATAGTGCTCTAAGGAACCTCTGACTCATTCCAGGTATATGAATATTTATTCAGAATGAGGCCAGGCTCCACTGAAACGAATAAAATTATTAGCAAGATTGCCAACTGTAAAACCAGGTCAACTGATTTTCCATCAGGATATCTTTGTACAAGAAAAAGCAATGAGAGTCCTGTAGCACTTTAAAGATTAACAAATTTAATTTTTGCAGGCATAAGCTTTTGTGGGCTGTAGCCCACTTCGTCAAATGCAGGGAATGGAAATCAGATAGGTGGTATATATATACACAGTGAAGGGGAAAGGTACAACAATGAGGGGGGTAGGTAACAGTAAAGTCCATACAATTAGAGTAGCTGAGGCCTATTCACAACCGTTGATTAGACGGTGAGAATGTGTGAACAGTGACAATTACTTCTTGTAATGAGATAACCATTCCCAGTCCCTATTCAGACCCAGTCTGATTGTGTCAAGTTTGCAGATCAGTTCTAGCTCTGCAGTTTCTCTTTGAAGTCTGTTTTTGAAGTTTTTTTTGTAGAAGTATGGCAACTTTCAAGTCAGCTACAGAGTGTTCTGGGAGATTTAAATGCTCTCCGACTGGTTTATGGGTGTTCCCATTTTTTGTGTCTGATGTGCATCCATTTATTCTTTCGCATAGTGACAGTCCGGTTTGGCCAATGTACATGGCAGAGGAGCATTGCTGGCACATATTACATTAGTAGATGTGCATGTGAATGAGCTCCTTACGGTGTGGCTGATGTGGTTAGGACCTTTGATGGTGTCACTAGAGTCGATGTGTGGGCAAAGCTGACAATGGGGTTGGTTGCAGGGATAGGTTCCTTGCTTACTGTTCTTGTTATATAATGTATAGTTGCCGGTCAGTATTTGTTTCAGGTTGGGGGGCTGTCTGTAAGCAAGGATAGGTCTGCCTCCCACGGCTTGAGTGAGTGAGAGATCATCTGCTAGGATACATTGTAGATCCTTAATAATGTGTTGGAGAAATTTATGCTGGGGCTGTAGGTGATGGCCAGTGGTATTCTGTTGCTTTCTTTGTTGGGTCTGTGCTGCCATAGGTGACTTCTGGGTACTCATCTGGCTCTGTCAATTTGTTTCTTCACCTCTCCAGGTGGGTATTGTAGTTTTAAGAATGTTTTATAGAGATCCTGTAGGTGTTTGTCTCTGTCTGAGGGATCTGAGCAAATCCAGTTGTATCTTAAGTCTTGGCTGTAGACAATGGATTGTGTAATATGTCCAGGGTGGAAGCTGGAGGCATGAAGGTATGTACTGCAGTCAGTTGGTTTTCGGTATAGGGTGGTATTAATGTGACCATCCTTTATTAGTACTGTAGTGTCCAGGAAGTGGCTTTCTTGTGTGGACTGTTCCAGGCTGAGGTTGATGGCGGGGTGGAAATTATTGAAATCCCAATGGAATTCTTCAAGGCACTCTTTCCCATGGGTCCAGATGATGAAAATGTCATCAATGTAGGATAGGTAAAGGACAGGTGCCTGGGGACGAGTTTTGAGGAAGCGGTGTTCTAGGTCAGAAATAAAAATGTTGTCATATTGCGGGGCCATGCAGGTGCCCATAGCTGTGCCACTGACTTGAAGAATTCCACAGATACTCACCGGCAACTGTACATCATACAACAAGAACAGTAAGCAAGGAACCTATCCTTGCAACAAACCCCATTGCTAGCTCTGCCCACACACACCCCACCTATCTGATTTCCATTCCCTGCATTTGACGAAGTGGGTTACAGCCCACAAACGCTTATGCCTGCAAAAATTAAATTTGTTAGTCTTTAAAGCGCTACAGGACTCTCGTTGTTTTGGCTGCATGCAGACTAACACTGCTATCCCTCTGGAACTTTTGTCCAAGAAGTTTGCATTAACTTCTGAGTATATTACAACAGAAAAAATACTGGAGTAATGAATCAGTCAGGAAACTACAGTCTTTATGCTCCCAAGTCTATCACCCTATTTAGTTTAAGAATAGCCATTACTAAAAGAATGCAAAATATGAAGAAAAATAAGCAGTTTTACAACAATATAGCAGTATAACGTCAGTTACCTATGTCACAATTTTCAGAATCAGCTTTGTTATGTATCAACTTTCCTTGTTACATCACAGCTAGATTCAGTGATAGAACTATACCAAATAGCTCAATGGTAAGCGTTTAATTTCCAGATTCTATATACAAACAGCTTTATTTTTCTAAAAGTGAGATGCTCAAATTTTTCCCACTGAATAATTCAAGAAAATTTAATACGTCCTTGTAAATTAACTATTATGCTTTTTCTGTGCCCAAATCATTCCTTAAAAAACCCCTCCAGTCTCCACTTCCTTTTCTGGCCTACACTCATAGGATCATAGGATCCAATGCCATGTGCATGTCACAAATACAGAGGAATAGAGCAAAGTAGCACAGCATTCAAATCTACCCATAATCTGCCAGAACTCGACATTCCTTTCCCAACCCTGCTTTGCCACACACACGCACACCTTCTCCCTCTAAACAAAGCTATCCACTCTGCCTGAAGCTCATAAGCTGGGATTTGTTCTTTGGACAGGAAATTGAAAGCTAGTTGCAGAAGTGTTTCTGGGTATTACAAAGGTTGAGGCAGAAGTGCTCCTCTGATCAATGCTCTACATCCTTCTTTGATGATATGCTTCAGATGACATGCAGAATGCAGATCTGAAGGAAAGTAAACTGGCAGAAAGTGGAAAGGAAAGCAATTCTCTTACATTCCTGGTGCCTGATTATTTTTTCTTATATGTTTTAGGGGAGTTGAATTACAGAGTACAGAATGAGATAAAAGAACAGACGTGTAGAATCAAGAAGGTTTAATATACAGAAAAATAGCTCTAAAATTACATTTCATGTTCAAATATTTCTTGCCTTACAGTGTGGATTTCATTGAATAACATGAAGTTCCTCTAAAAAATACTTCCTTCCTCCAGGACAGGTGGATTTAAGGTTACAGGTTTGTACTAGAGAGTCAGACAAAGGGAAAAGGAAGAACGGAGGAGAGCAAGAGAAAACAAGACAAATTATATGTAAAGAGAGAAATTATAGAAGGAAACCAGAGAATGAGACAGGAGGTAGGAGCAGAAATGGAAGGAAACAAAAAATATCATGAACTGGATGCAGAAGTTGGGGGGAGCGAGGAGGGAGTATTTTACACTAAGTAACAGTTTTTAATTAGTCAGACAGCAATTTCTTTCCTTGGGAGGTCACTCAGGCTCTAGGAAGTGCGAGAGTAATAAGGAGTAGGAGTGCAAGGGTAATAATGTGTTGTCAGGTACAAAAATTGTAACAAAATAAAAACAAGAAGGGGAACTGATTTTATTTTGAATAAATGCTTCCTAATTGCATCAATTCCTAAACATTTTCTCTTTGTTTTCAATGGAGGAGACTGAAAGCAGAAGGGAAAGATTTCTAGAACTCGAAAACTATCAAATTTTACGCTCTCCTTTACCATCCTCTGTTCATCTCCCTTCTATACCCTTCCCTCCCCCATAATGTACTATTTTTGTTAGAGCACTAACCCAAGTATTTGTACATTCAATTTAAACTGCTCGAGTGTCAGTGCCTACCTACAGCTTCATCAGGTTTTTCATTTGGCACTTAAACCCATCTACCCTTAACCCCTCTGACTCTGCACTTACTAAAATATTGTGTACAAGTATACTTCTACTTTAAAAATTACAATACTCCTAATGTACACTTAATAGATTACTTGCAGTTTAAAAATGCAATGCAATTTGCAATAATTGCCAAACAGAATTTAAGAATTTTAAAACCTACCTTTACACTAGACTCATAGTCTGTATTCACTTTGAACATAAGCCCAAGTCGCAAATGAATTTCCTTGGCTCGACAAAAGCTGGGATCAACATAAAGCACCTCCTGAAATGCTTTAATCGCCCTGGAAAAACAAACATTAAAAAATTGCAACATTTTATGCAACGTTACTTTATATTCAGTGCATGTTATTTATTTATATTACATAGTACAAAATTAAAAGCAGAAAATTGTTATGGGTAAACATCAAGATCAATTTTATGTAGAAAGATGGTAACTGCTTTTTTTGTGTGCAATAGTTTTCAGTGTTTACTTCAAGTGTTAAGAAGAACTGGTAACTAAATTATTACTAATTTTAGAACAGTGTGTATACTGTCTGCTCCACTTCTGTTTCTGCTCCTGGCTGAGTACAGCGACCTGGGAGCAGAAGCTACTGGTTAGAGTAGGAAGACAAAACCATGATTAAAAGTTCAGGGGTGATCACCCATCACTCTTTCAGCTGCCTAAGGCATCCTCACTTACTGAACTTTGCCACCCACAAACACACACTACCACCTCCTCAGTTGCCTAAGTAGTCAACTACTCCCCAAACGTTCTCTCCAGCATCAACTCCCTTACCTCCAGTTGCCCAAGTATGCTCCTACACCTTTGCCCTCCCACTGCCACTGCCTAACAGGTGAACAGTGTGGGAGGAGCAGGATCCTCTCTCTCTTTTCCATCCTATTCTTACTTGCTTCTGCTATTCCAGAAGGGGGAGGAGGGAGAGATGGAGGCTCTGATTGTACTTCCTCATCCTTCCCACACCTGCTCCCACTAATGTTGGATGGCAAAAATCAGTTTGTAAGAAACATCACTTGAAGCTACGCAAAGCTTGGCAGCTACAGAAACACAAATTCAGGGTATTTTTTCCTCAACTGTTTTCATTCACAAGACCAGTCTACCTTACTCAGAGATGGTAAACAGCAGAAAAACTGCACACAGGCAATTCTACTTGCAAAACCCTTCAGCTAAGACATTACTAGCTGCCTTTTAGCCAAGTAGCTCACTATGATTCTTGGTTGCAGTGTTATTGTAGCCGTGTTGGTCAGAGGATTTGAGAGAGACAAGGTAAGTGAAGTCTTTTATTGAACCAACTTCTGTTGTGAAAAAGGAAGCTCGAAAACTTGTCTCTTCCACCAACTGAAGTTGGTTCAATAAAAGATATTACCTCATCCATCTGGTCTCTCTCTGTTGGCTTCAATCCAGCCCCTGGCATACTATATAGCCCTGTATAGACTAGGGAAAAATTATGCTTTATATAACTTGTTTAAATGTGTTTTATCTAATATAGTATCTAGCATGTTAAAACACCATTAAGTAATTGTGTAGATGGAGTCTAACACCTTTAACAAGGTTTTAGCTGGCAACTGTAAAAGGTTCTATAGAAAAAAAACCAGTACAAGGCTCCCTGCTACTTTTCCTAGTCTAGACAGGGCCTGTATGACCTTGTATAATATCAGTACTCACCTGAGAAATCCCTTAGCCAAAGTAATGATTAATGAAGTTTGCTCACAAACTGGCAAAAATGTACTCCAATTCACCCCAGGGTACATGTTCATACTATACAGGCATTTTTACCACTGCCTCATTTAATCCTTCATTGGCACTGCCTGAGTGGGCACTGAGGAGGAATTATATACTTTACTGTTCAACCCTTCTTATGCAGTTAGTCATATTAAGCACATACATTACAATCAAAACGTGTATTTCATTATCAACATTCCCCATATAAAATTATGCTTACTTTCATTAGACAAAACCTATCAGAACTAGAATACCAAAACTTCCACTTTCCATTGCCTTTTGGTTTGTGAATATACACACAATTATATGCAAAAAATAATAATAATAAAAAACTCTATTAAAAGACTATTTGGGTGCTTGACCTTGCAATTTTAAAGTTAGGACATGTCAAAATTAAGGTTGCCTGTGCAACCTTCATTTGGCCCTACTGTGAATATGCCTAGTGATACAGTCTAAGTACACAATCACATACTATTTTTCTCCCCCAGGAACCTGCCTCATCCAGTGCATCAGACAGACCTGTTCTAGAGATCAATCAGTTGTGTAATGAAGGAAGCCATTGTCTGTAGGATCCCTGTCTCATCTGTTGCAGAAGCTGGAAGGTGTATAGTAAATGAGGCAAGTGACTGCAGGAAGAGAGAAGACAGTCTCATGGTTAAGACTGATGCCACCCTGAAGAATTGGATTCTATCTCTGCCTCTTCCATAAAGAGCTCCCATATGATATTAGGCAAGTCACGTAAGCCAAACTTTTCAGAGGTAATCACTAATTGTGTGTTCCTCATTAACCAGGTGATCGACTTCAGTTTCTGGTGTTCAATTTGCAGAAGCACTGAGCACTTACAGCTGCAATTGAAGACAATGGGATCTGTGCTTTGAATATATGAAGTACTATAGAATGCTAAATCCTCTGAAAAAATCAAGTCAAGGTGTCTTAAATTGGGCAGCTAAAATTATTTTACTCACCTTGTTCAGCAAGAATGGTTCTTTGAGATGTGTATCCCTATGGCTGCTGCACTGTAGATTTGTCTGAGTCCCTGCACTGCTGATTGGAGAACTTCGGTAGCAGTGTTCATTAGGCCTTCATATGTGCTATTTCTCCCCGTGTTGTGCCACGAGGCTAGCCAGTGCACGTGGGCTAGCGTCCTCAGTTCCATCTCTACTGCAGTCAGAGCGAGAACTCCAAAGTAGAGGGGAAGAGTGCGGGTAATGGAGTACCCACAGGGGGACAACAACTTGAAGAACCACTGTTATGGCACAAGGTGAGTAACTTCTTTGAGTAGTGTCCCTATGGGTGCTCCACTGCCGTTGACTCCCGAGCAGTGCCCCCTTTGGAGCACTAATACATCAGAGTCAGGTTAGTCACAGTTGATAGTACTGTAGAGCCAAAGATGACATCAAAGGCAGAGTCCCTGGTGACTGTATAATCTTCTGCAAAGGTGTGGACTGATGTTGATGTTGCCGCTCTGCAGATCTCTGAGATGAGGACATTCTTAAATGAGGTGACAGATGATGAGATCAGTCTCATGGAATGAAAGGTCGCACTGTCTGATGTAATTCGAAAACCACTTGGAATCTTTGATCTGATATTGCTGATCCCTTAGATCCTTCTGCCATGGAGAGAAATAGTCCAGGGGACTTCCTGAAAGTCTTTGTCCTATCGAGATAGGATGAAAGAGCTCTCCTAACATCTAGGTATACAGTATGGCCTCCCTATTGTCTCAGTGAGGCTTAACGAGGGAAGATGAATTGTTCATGTGAAACGAGGAGGTAATTTTAAGGATGAACCTTAGATGTAGTCTAAGTGTAAACTTGTCAGGGAAGAATTCTGTATACAGGGGGTGCACCATCAGAGCTACTATTTTCCCTATTCTTCTAGCCAAAGTAATTGCAATCAGAAAAACTGTTTTCATTTATAGGTATGCTAGCTAACAGGTGGCCATGGGTTTCAAATTGGGTCTAGTCAGCCTCTTCAATACTTGGTTTAGGTCCCACGAGCGGTAGGAAGTTGAGGTTGAGGGAAGAGGTTTGTTATTCTCTTAAGGAACCTCATAGTGGTCAAGTGCGACAGTACTGAGAACCCTTCTACAGGTTGATGAAATGCTGTAATTGCTGGGGGACTCTGAGAAACCTCAGGGATAACCCTGATTTTTTAAGTGTCATGGCATATTCCAGAATATGTTGAAGAGAAGCTAACATTGGAGAGATCTGATAGGACATGCACCAAATTTGAAACCTGGACCATATCTGCAAGTAAGTGTGTCGTGCGGAGGACTTTCGATTGTGCAGTAGAACCTCTTGTACTTCCTTTGAGCATGAGACCAATAATGTGGGACCAATCAGAGTTATGGCAGCTCTCTCTCTCTCTCTCTATCTTCAGCAAGACAGGAAATGAAGGGAAGGCATAAAGACGGTTCTTGTCCCATGGGAGGAGGAGGAGGGCATCATCCAGAAACTGCTGTCCAAACCCCATCCTGTAACACTTGTTCTAGTAAGTGGCAAACAGATCTGTGGACAGAGTTCCCCACCGTGTGAATAAGTCATGAAGTACTGATGGGTGCATATCCCACTCCTGCTCATGCAGGAATGTGTGACTGAGCTTGTCCGCTATTGTATTTTGCACGTCCAGGAGGTAAGCTGCAGACAAGGTGATATTGTGAGAGATACAACAGATCCACAGTTTCATTGCCTCTGTCAAAGAGAGGGCGATCTGGCTCCCTCTTGGTGGTTGATATGATACATGCAGGCTATGTTGTCCGTTAGGATCTTTATATGCGATTCTGTTAATAGTGGGAGGAAGCGGGCACAGACATTCCTGACTACTTTCAACTTGAGAAAACTGATATGAAGGGATCTCCCCACAGGTGACCATTTGCCTTGTGCTGTAAGACCATTTAAATGCATGCCTCCTCCTATGAGCAATGTGTCAGTGGTAAGGAGTGACGAAGATAGTGTCTGAAGAAAGGGGACCCCTTTGCTTGCATTGCCCGGGTTCTTCCATCAATCCAGTAAGTTCCTGATCAGGGTGGAAAATGACAGGGGTTTGTCCAGAGTGTCCCTGTTTGGACTGTAAACTGAGCCAAACCACAGCTGTGGGCACTGCATGTGCAGTCTGGTGTGCAAAATCACCACTGTGCTAGCTGTAATATGCACCAGGAGATAGAGACAGATTCTGATTGGTACCTGAGGGCTTCATTGAGCCATGTCTATAAGTGATACCAGCGACAGAAAACTGTCTTGAGATAGGAAGGCTTTGCCCTATAGAGCATCTAGGTTGGCCCCTGTGAATTCTAGGCATTGCACTGGTGTAAAGGTCGATTTCTTTGAATTTATCTGTAAGCCCAGTCCCATGAAGAAGCGTATCCTGTCCCTGGTAGCTCAGTGAGCCTCTTGAAGTGACTGGGCTCTCAGGAGATAATCGTCCAGGTAAGGGTAGGTCATTATCCCCTGTGATCATAGATGGGTGGACACCACTGAGAGAACTTTGGAAAATATTCTTGGGGCCGATGAAAATCTGAAGGGAAGGATTCTGCATTGCTAATAGTCATGCCGCAGGATGAACATGAGGAAAAATCTGTGAGTTGATAGTATTGAAATGTGAAACTACGTATCTTGTAGGTCAAGGGCCGAAAACCAGTCTCCCTGTTCCAGTGACGTAATGATCATTGATAAGGTGACCATCTTGAACTTCTGAGCTTTAATGAACTTGTTGAGAGCTATGTGGTCCAAGATGGGTATTATCCTTTTGGGTATTAGGATGTAGCAAGAGCAGACCCCTTTGCCTCAGAGACGTAGAGGTACTGGTTCTACGGCTCCTAACTGCAGAAGGTGGTCCATCTCCTGTGGCAGTAGACTCTCATGAGAAGGATCCCTGAAGAGGGATGGGGAAGGGTGTTGTGGAGAAGATAAGGTAAAGTGGACAGAATAGCCAGATCTGACGATCTTTAGGACCTATCTGTCCACGGTTATGAGCTCCCAGGCATTGCAGAACGCTGCCAAGCGGTGGCCAAATGGGTGCATGATCGTGGATTGTAGTAGGGACAGGTCTCGCAGCATCTTGACCTGCCCATCAAAAGTGGTGCTTCGGAGCAAGTGGTTGGGACGAGGACTGGGAGCCCAAAGGCTTTCACTTTGAGAACATCTACTTTTTCCTCTGTGGCTCATAGTTCTATTGAGATGGAAATTGGGACAAATGAGGTTTCTGTTGGTATTGAGGGCTAAAGTGTCTCTTGTGTAGATTCCCAGTGATTAGAGAGTGGCCCTGAAAGCCTTCAAGGAGTGGAAAGAGGCATTGGTCTTCTTGGCAAAGAGCTTCACACCCTCAACAGGGAGGTCCTCCACCGTTGTCTACAACTCCTTTGGGAATCCTGAGAAGTGGAGACACGATGCCCATCTCATCAGCATAACCATCCCAGGGTGCTGTTCTAGAGTGGTGCTGTCTGCCACAAAAGCTCATAGCATCTACCATGATCGAATTGGGTGGGAGCTGGGGGGAACTGATTCATTTGCTGGGAGATAGTATTTTTGCACATGAGGGCCCCCGAGAGTGGAGTTTGCCACACTGTTTTAGCTGAGTCTAGGATGGCCTCGTTGATCAGACTTTTGGAAGTAAAGAAAGCATGGAGAATGTTGATAAGCTGGTGGTGCGTACTTTAGCCTCCACCAATCATGTGTGAAGGCTGTCTGCCACTATCCTTGCCAGCTCTTGGAACAAACGGAAGTCATCCAATCATGGAAGGTGACAATGGCGTGACCATTTCATCCGGCGAAGAGGAGAATATGGTGCTGGTTGTGACCTCCTCCTTCTGTGTCCACCTCTTGCTCCTCCACTTCTTGGGAGTACTGGGGCCCGCAATGCTGTAGTCAAGGTAGCATGTCTGGGAGGTTCTTGGGAGATGTTCACTGCCCTCAAGGCAGGCTGTCAGTGCGCCGCCCAAAAGTCCCAGTATGGCCACCACGGTGATATAGGGTCTGGTGGAGGTGTCCATGAGTGACCTTACCAAGATGGTGGCAGTGTCATCTGGTAGTATGTTCCAGGCCCTTGTTGATATCGGGTCCCATATGGAGCTTAGGAGAAGCATAGAGAAACCTCATCTGGCTCACTGTCTGATCTCTTAGTTGACATTGGAGGGGCATGGAATGACTGTAGAGAAATACCCTTTGGTTGGCCATGACTCCATTCTGTGATCTCAGTATCAAAGGGAAGAGAGTCAGGAACTTTCAATGTAGCTTTATTATCAGCCTGATTGAATTCTGCTGGTACTGAGCATCCTAGCATTGGTGGTAGTGCAGAGGGAGATGGGGACCTCACCTATACCGATGTCTCTGGTGCTGGATAGGCGGATGCTGTTAGCGGAACTGATGACAGCTCGCATACCAGGAGTGTCTTACCAAGTGTTTGCCCTTGTCTCTCTGTACTGAAGATTTGGTGCCCATGCCAAAAAGGTCTGCGGGCCTATCAACAGTACCAGACATTGATGGTTGCCATGAGGCATGGGTGCCAGATGATCTTAATGCTGGCAGCAACGAGCATACTGAACAAGATGGTGATTGCTTTCGGCTATTCCAGGGCTTGCTGAGGGGACTTCCCACTCTCTTTTTCGACTTGTGAGAGGAGTCCCTGAACCATGTCTTCAACCAACTATCATTTGAAGTTAAAGATTATTGGGAAGACTCATGCTTGCCGGAGGGTTTTGAATGGAGAGCTGCCTCCAAAAAGAAGATTTTCTGGTAGAGATCTCTGTTCTTGTGAGAGCTCGGTTGGAGCTGCTGGCAGAGGAAATTACTTTTGTTGGATGAGGCCTTCGACAAGGTAGCAAATGCAGTGGGAGTGCTTGTCTGCGACGGGAATCACCTCATGCCAAGTACAACACTTCTGAAAGCCTGGAGAGCGGAGTATACCCTTGCCCAGCTGGTCCCTCCCCAACAGGGGTTGACACAAGAACAAAGTCTTTCTTTCTTAAAGGTATGGCCAAATAAAAGTTCAAGAAGGCTAGAGGGTTTCTAAAAACTAAAGATTAACAGCTGAAAAGAAGAGTTAATCTGCTAACAGCTCTGTCTCTAGCCAAGGGTGGCTCAGAAAGAACGGAGAATGGTTAGCCTGTGCATGCTAGCTAGCCTCCTGGTGCAGCACAAGGAGAGAGAGCACATGTGCAGGCTCAACAGACACTGGTTCCAAAGTTCTCTGATGAGCAGCACAAGGACACAGACATCTACAGTGGTGCATCAATAGGGACCCTACTCGAAGAAAAGTACTTTTTTTTTTTTGTTCAGAGCATTTGACTGCTGTGCAGTAAATAAGGTCTGGGGCCACACATTAAACAATGAGGAGCACGTAAAATATTGCTTTGTGCACTGCAGGAGGTGGCACTTCCTAACTTTTGAATGCTTGACTACAACCTAAATATTATTTTAACAGTGAGCACACGTGCATGCATGTGTGCTTTAAAAAAAAAATGAAACTGGAAAAACAAATTTTCATCATGTTGCACCATACTGACACATGGGTGACCAACAGAGTTGGAACCTTTAGATTTACAGCACAGATGGCTGCCATTTGAGCTAATGGAGTAACAAATGTGGACCAGCATATGAAAGGGATTGCACACACTCTCAGTGGGTTTCATAGATATTTCCTGGCAGCAGAGGAATGGTGAGAATCGAGGGTGTGGGTTCCAGGCTCTCTTGGGGAGTGTGCTCTAATGGGCACCGATTCTTCTGCCTATTCACCCCAAACTTGACTTTTTCTTCCCTATCCCCTCAAACCCATCTCAATCCCAGTCCTGTTTCTTCCCCAACCTCTTCATCCTAGTCCCACTCATCCCAAAGAGACACTACACTTTTCAGGCTTCTGCTCCCAATACATTCTTCTAGTTTCATTTCTCTGGACTCCCTGTCCCAGTCTCCTCCCACAACTCTCAGTTTCCATCTTCAGCCATTTCCAGTTCCCTTCCCTCCTGCCCCTACCTGTTTCTCTCTTCCTGAGCCTTAACTAGTCCCCCTCCCAGTCCAAGTCTCCCTCCTCAGGCCCCTTGCTCTAATCTTTGTTCAACCAGTTCTAGTCATTCCCCATCCTCCAGTTCCTTGTAAGTTCTATCTCCACCATCCAAAACTGTAGTGATTCTACTCCCAGACCCTGATCCAATCTCAGTCTTGCCCATCTCCACATACCTTGGCTCCCAGTCCCCACTGCCCTATTTTCCTTCAGGTCTCCCAGACCTATTCCCCTTTCACAGCCAGCCCCGGTTTCTCCTCTCCTTTCCAACAACCTCCAATTCTAGTCTAACCACCCACCCCAACTCCTGAGGTCAGACTCTTGTTCTTTCTTCATTTGCGTCTGTAGCAAAGGGGCGTGGCCTCCCTCTGAGACTGACAAAGAGGAACTGCCACTGAACCCCCAGGGATGCCACGCCCACTGCACCAGAAACAGAGGGGCAGGGCCAAGACAGGAAGAGGAAGCATAAAGGCGCACCCTACATCTCAGCTGGAGGAGAGGGATATCTCTTCCCTGGTGCTGAGACCCAAGCCTGAACGCTGCCCCGCAGAGGAACTGACAGAGCTGCCTACCAGCTGGAGCTCAGACAACCTGCCAGAGCTACCTGGCCCCTGCAAGCTAGAAGAGCTACCTGACTCTGCAACCAGAAAGAGCTGCCAGAGCTGCCTACTGGCTGGAGCTCAGAGGACCAGCCAGAGCTACCTGTCCCCTGCAAGCTAGAGGAACTACCTGGCCCGTGACCTGGAGGAGCTGCCTGACGTTAGCGACATCGAGGACCTGCTGGGGCTGCCCCTCGCATTCTACTGCAAGGAAGTGGACAATGAGCTGGACCACAGGTACATGGGCACAGGGGTGGAGAAAGTAGCCCAGGGATAGTCAACCTCAGTCCAGCTGCACTCAAGCCTGAGCACTACTCAATGAATTTTGGCTGGAGTCCTGCTGACCCAGTAATGGGATGCCCCGCCACTGGTAGAGCCCTGTGCTGGGACATGGTGGAGTTGGAAGGACCCACGTCTCCCTGGCCCCTTGCCACCCCAACACTAGGGTGATTGCCCCTCAGCCTGTGAGGATTTGATAGGCTGTAAGCCATCTCACTTTGCCTGCCCCGGCCTGACCGAGGGCTAGAGATGCCTGTGCCTGCCCCATCCTGAGCAAGAGTGCAGCCAATAAACTATACAGAGAGCTAATCCCCAGTTTTCAGCTCACTCACACAGGTTTGAGCAAGAGGGGGTGTGGCCTCCCTCCAACACTGACAAGGAGGGGTGGGCAACCCCTCTACAAAGTCAAGCAGCTTCCTCCTCCATACTGCCTGAGCACCAACAGAGGGACACTGAGTGCAAAGACGACAGGCTCCCTGCTCTCAGTTCCAGTGCCCAGCCCTATCCCAATTTGGAGAAGCCATGGGCTGAAAGGACCATGCTCAGCAGCTCTGAGGGAATGAAGCATGTATAGTCCTGTCATGCACAGGAGTTGTGAGTAGATGGAGCATGCTCAGCTGCTCTATGGGGATGGCTCATGCAGAGTGTGATCAAAGGAAGGAGGCTGTGAAGGCTCGAACATGTCCCATGAACATGGAATCTTCAGAGATTTTAGCTGTTACAATTGAAGAAGTCTCCAATGAGCACTTCTGGGATTTTTCAAAGTCTTATAGTTTGACCAAGTATGGATGGATTTCCACAGGAACAGCAGAAGACACATTCCTGACCTAAAGGGCACCCCATGCCAAATTTCAAGCCCCTACTCTGCGGCTGGGTCTACACTGATGGCGTCTGTATAGACGTGCTCAGTCGATCCAGGAAGCAACGCAGGAAAACCACCCCCCATATGTAGAGTAGCGCTGCGTCGAAGGGAGCGCTGTTCACTTCGACACAGCACAGTATGGACGTTGCGTGGAGGAGACGCTGCAAAGTCAATGGGAGATACGCAAGTGATTTACATCACTTGCGTATCTCCCGTCAACTGCCACCGAATCGCCGAGGTAAGTGTAGACCGGGCCTGAAACATAGGTGCGCATGTGAGAGCTTTTCAAAAAAAGGTTACAAGAAATTTTTAGCACTGCAAAACATATGTTCCCTGGCCTCATTTGGAAACAGTTCAACATTCAAAACCATTCTCGTTGAACTTTCCAAGGGGGCTGGGGGAGCCTGAGGCAGACACCCCAATATGGAAAATTTCAGCCCAAACACATAAAATTTAGCAAAATTATAAGCAACTAAAACCAGGGTCTTATAATGGGAAGTGTTGGGCAACCTTTATAGGCAGTAATAACCCTGCCTATCTCATTCTATTCTTAGTGCTAGCAAAGGAACACATCACTATATATTGTTTAAGTAAATCTACCTGGTTATTCCCTTGAAGTCACAAAAATATATTGTTTTTTATTACTGCTTTATAAGTGTGTTTGTCAGATTTGTGCTCAGTTAAACAATTGTCTTATTCCAATAAGGAACACTGGTTAAAATACTTGTTTAAATAAAAAAGATCAAACATTACAAACACTACCAGTTAGAACTAACAACTTTGGGAACAACAAAACAACAAGATTAAATACAGGCAACAGTTCAATTCAACTAGATGACTATGGAATTTATTTCTCCTCTGTTTCACTTAATGAATTACAGATTTTATTAATATGATGCACAGGGCTTGAAGAGCTATTGAAAACAATGAGAGTCATGAAGCTAACTTCCTTTTCACATACTTGTCAACGTACCCATATGAAATATAAATGTATTACACTTTTAGTCTACTGCAGTGTTTTAGTTTATCAACTTTTAGATTCCTTTAAACAAAGTATTGGCAGCAAAAGGGAAGCTCTTTCCAGCCCAATGAAGTATTCACCAAAATAAATAGTGTAAGCCAAAGGTTAAGTTGGTAAAATGATTCTTCAGAGATTACAAATAACTAGACGTTATGTAAAGTGGTGTAAAGCCTTGTTAGAAATGTATTTTTTATAACAGTAAGTATAGTGAAAAAGGGATATGATCAATTTAAACAGAGTATGGTTTGCCGAAGCTCACTGTCTGCACTGTACCAAATGGTTTAGCATTATTACACAGCTTTTTATGAGTGTTATAATTTGTTTTAAAATATAGTTCCAAATCTAAATTAAGAATGACTTGTGTGTATCATACTGTTATATGAATGTCAGGGAGATACATATACATCCTGGCATAATGGATTTTCAACAATGCCTTTTACTCATCCCAAAATGTATTTATAAAATGAATGTTTTAAAATTTTGACCTCGTCATTATAGCTAGGGCACTAGCATCAGCTATAGCTTAGGCTGCCAAATAGTTCCCCTTTCAAATGCCTCCATGCCACCACCACACATTTTTATACAGGTAAAGATTTTTTTTTTTTTTTTTTTTTGAGGATAAAAGTAAAAAATATCTTCTCCACTACAAAAAAATTTACGATCTTCTTTTGCTCAAATATAGTGCTGAAAGCACTGATGGCAGAAAGTCCAAATTTGGCAAAGTGATAGGATTCATTAATGTGAAGTGCCTCTTAATATTTCAGTGGAAATTAATTTTGATTTAGCAGTTAACGAGCTTTTAGGAAAGAAATCTGTTTTACCCATTTGAAATAAGCTTTGTTTTTAACTCTACCAGTACCTTTAAGGAACAATGTGCCTTGAGAAAGCTGTCAGAATGTGATGCTCATGTGGGCATGGCTATATATTTTTAAAAATAGCTCAAAGTTTAGTCAAGGTTTTCATATTGAATGAGACAGGGGTTCATAGGAGGATGCCTCATTTAACGCAATGTTAAGTCATGCATTAAATGCAGGGGACAATTAAGTCTCATTTAACATGTATAGAAATGTGTGGTAAACTATAAACCCTGCACATAAAGGTTTGTGCTCACCATGCAGAAATAAAAAATGCAGGTGAACACTCATGAGGAAAGAGGCCATTGGTTTAGTATGTAACTAGTGTACATTGAACAATAGTGGAGTTTAGTGAAAGTGCCCAATTATGGAGTTTTTTCCCTCAAACTGTAAATCCATCAAAAACTAAGTTAAGAATGCATATTTAAGTGCCTAAAAGCTAGGAAATTCCTGAGACAAGGTTGCACATTCAACTTCAACTCTCCTCCCTCATGAATTACAACACAGACTAACTATATGATCGTATGCAAATATCTCAAATATAAATGTCCAGACAAAATCTGACATGCTTAACTTAAAATTAAAAGTACATATCAGTAACTTCACAGTTAAAATCATTACAGGACTGTTGTAATTATCTCCAAAATAAACTTTATAAACCCATAAATTCAGAGTTCAATAATTCTTTTTATCCTCATAATTTGAAGTGTGGTTCCATGTCTTATTTAATTTAGATCTTCCAAGGCTTGCACTAACTATGAAATTAATTTATTCATGGGATTTTCTACAGAAGTCCATCAATGTAGTGTCTGAGCCTCACAAACATTAATTTATCTTCACTATTCCTCTGAGATAGAGTATCATCACTTTACAGACAGGGAAGTGAGACACAGGCAGATTTAAGTAGAAATCTGCAACATTCTCCACTAATTTTAGAATGATTGCACCACATTTTGATATATCTAGAACCTAGTTGTACAGAGCATTGGCATTTTTGTAGTACTTGTAAATGAATGTAGAGGCCTTGAACATATAATTAACCTTCAATATCCGGGGGTAGGTGGATAAATATTATCCCTATTTTACAGATAGGGAAACAGAGAAAGGCTATGACTTCCCTAAGGCTACACAGTGAATCGGTGAAAGAAAGAGATTAGAACCTGTGATTGCTTGACTCCCAATCCTGTGCTCATTTGTCCAAACCATACTATCTTACTGTCAGAGCAGCTGAACAACCACAACTTCCACTGACTACAACTGCTATTGTGAATGCTCAACTTTTGGCAAAATCAGACCCAAAGTGCTTCAAATTGGGAATACAGAAAATGAGGGACAAAAAGAAAATTAATTCATTTTCTGAAATTTGCATACATTCAAAACTAATAAAGTATATTTAAAGTAAATTATGCTTTGACAACTAACTAAAATGGCTTAATTGGTTCCCATTTTTATACTCTCAATTTTGTATCAAACTTACTGAGTTTACCAATGAAATGTTTTCCTACATACAAACAATCTGGAACTAGAAGTAAGCTGCATTATTTCCATTCCATGTATCTAACATAATAAAGATTCTGCAGACCATATTAGACCCTTTTTTCTGCAATTTATGCCCTCAATGGGTTTGCCAAGGGGAAACTGATTAGAATTCAGTAAACTTAGAAACTAGATTTTAGTGATATAAAAGGATTAGAATCCAACTCATTCATAGCTGTGTTGGCTCTCTAAGACTAAAAGAAACTGAAAAACGTAATACATCTAACAAATATAAATGGCATATTACTCAAAATGCTTTTAAAATAGGGGAGCCAAAATCCAGAATCTCCTCCAGATTCTTCAGAATCGTCTTTATTTGATTAATAAGCTAAGAAGAAATTTCCTCAAAAATTGAATGGATTCTACACAGTAGCCAACAGAAGCTATCCATCATCACATGAATCTGATGAGAGACTTTGCTGACACTATGGTAGACGCAAAGAACCTCTGGTTTACCTCTTGCACTGCAATAAATAAAGAAACCAAACATTCTTTCTGATACAAGCTATAAGTTCCAGCCCAAGACTTTCCCCATCAGTGCTCTAGCTGTCTTTTTATCTACCTTGTCTATAAATAAGGTGGCCAAAGAAGATGAAACTGAAGAAGAGGATACCTAGATGGTGACCTATTAATGAAAAAATGATGCTCAACCCCTACCAAATTTTCAACATACAAGACAAAATCAAATTATATTTCAATTTAGATCTATTGTGATTAAAATCAGCTTTGAACTGGGCAATACAGCAGATAAAAGCTGTTGGTATCATGCAAAAGCATCAATTTAACTATCCTTAAATCTACTACTACTATATTTCAACAATATTTAATTGAAAACTATAACTAACCTACAAACTAGTAAGAAAGCATGAAAAAGGTGTATTACAGTGCAGTGTTTAACTGAGTGATTATTCTGAAACTCATTTCTTACAGCATTAGGAAAATAACTGAGGCAGTTGTAGACATGGTCTCATTTTCTAACCCTTTCCAGTCCTGCAACAACCTATTACAAATGTAGGTAATGAAAGAGGCACTTTTCACAACCTGTACTGGAACGCACCCAATTTTATGGATATAAACAAAATAGCGTTAATGTAGTCATGTCATTGAAATATAATGAAAAGCTTAACACTTGCAATCTTTGCCTGTATCAGCAATTCCTCTGCTTACAGACCACATTGGTTAAAAGTGGAACATTTTTCAAGTTTATTTGTAGAAGAATCTCATAGCATTTCCCTACAAGTGTTAGCAGCAGCAAACAAAAAAACAGTTCTTCTCTAATAGTGTAAAATATTTTGCAATTCTGTACAATCCCAAATAAGACTTCGTTGCATATGGTTTCAGAAGCAGACCAAGAACTTTCCTTTTCTTAGTTTCTGTTTTTCCAACGAGAAATAGTCATTTGATTTTATCTGCACTATATTTACTTTGAGTGTCTTCACAGTTTAGAGTGTTCATGATTTTATTAAGCAGAATTTTTCCACAAAGTACAAAACTGAATATGGGTTCAATCTTCTCTTCCATAAATGTAAGTCCTCAGATATATGAAGTTGTATTTTCTTTATGAAACCTCCTTGTAAGAAGGCGGCACAATTTGCCCTAAGTAACTACAATAAGGAAACTAATGTTACATTGCTGTTGGTATCTCAATTAATTGCTAGCTACTAGGCTTTTGTAATCAAGTAGAGTTCCTCCTATCAGCAGTCTCCTTTCAGAAAGATCAGTACAAAAATATATATTTCTTTATTTCACTTACTTTCCTTTCTCTCCCTCTAACCTACATGCTCTGCCCGTCTGTCTCTCTCTCTCTCTATCTATCTAAGGCACTTCACATGACAGAATCTACATAGAGCAAGACTAGGCTATAAAGGAAAGTTAATAATAGCATTAAAAAGCCCAATACAAAAGCCAAATAAAAATCAGATCTGGAGTGTACTCTTGCTGATACTTTGTAGCTTCTTCCTGTGGCTAGCTCCAGCTTCCTCCTTCCACTAAGGCCTAAGACGGGAAAGGCTGTGGGTTTTTTTTTGCCTTCCTCTATAGCATGGGGCTTGGCTCACTTGCTGGTGGATTCTGTGTACCTTAAAGTCTTTAAACTGTGGTTTGAGGACTTTAACAACTCATTCATAGGTCAGGGGTCAATTACCGGAGTGGGTGGGTGAGGTTCTGTGGCCTGAGTTATGCAGGAGGTCAACTAGATGATCATATTGGTTCCTTCTGACCTTAGAGTCTGAGAGTCTAAAGTGCACTCCCTCAACATCAGACATACCCTGGCATTCAACCTGCAGAGACCCAAGCCCATTAGAAAGTCTCCAAGACTCTGGTCGCCACAGCAGAAAGTTCAAGGGGCCAAGCCATAATCTCAGAGAGAATTTCTAGGTGGGTCTCAGGATTCAGACTAGACTGCTGTAAGATAGCCAGCCTTTCCTCTCGTGGGAGTGTTATAGTTCATTCCATGCGAGCATAGGCAGCCTCAGCAGCATGCTTATTAGATGTCCTGTTGTGAGATATTTGCAAAGCCGCAAGTTGGCAGTCCAGCCACACGTTTACAGCACACTATGACCTGACTCAAATGACGACTCCGGATGCAGGAATAGGAATGGCTGTATTACAAACCACTCTGCTAACAGCCTCCTTGCATCCACCTCCACACTGATCACTGTTTGCAAGTCACCCACGTGTGGAACTCACATACAGACCAGCAGACAAAGATGAAGAGGAGGTTACTTACTGTAACAGGAGGTTCTTTGGGGTGTGTGGTTGCTATTTTTATTCCAGTACTCACCCTCCTTCCTCTCTGCTTCAGACTTAATTATGTGGCAATAGGAGGAGGAACTGGAGTGGCATTGACCCACACTATCCTTTATATCCTCTGTTGGGAGCACAAGGGAAGATACTGCATACATGTGAGTCGTCAAATTCTGGTTGGAAAAACTTCCATATTCAGGTGCATGGTGTGTGAAATATAGATAGGGACCACACATCTCAAAGAACCTCCAGTTACAGTAAGTAACCTCCTGTTTTGACGAGTTAGAGAGACAAGATGGGTGAGACATTATCTTTTATTGGACCAACTTCTGTTGGTAAGAGAGACAAGCTTTTGAACTTGACAGATGTTAACCAACATATATGAAAGGCATAGTGTACAACATATTAATAGATGTGTACACTATTATTATTAAATACTTTATATATGTATGTGCTGAGAAGTTATGTTAACTGAATGTATTGTGCTCTTTCCACAATTCTATTCACATGTCATGTATCCCATAACTCTTTACAAAGCTGAGGTCATCTTTAGCATTGGAAAGCAGGAAACCTGCCAATGACAAAATGCATGAAGGTTGTGTCCTAGCATATATAGAGATGTACCTCTACACCCAACTAGTTTGAAATGAGGTATCCAAAACAAAAGTAAGGAAGGTACACCATGTTACCTAAAAACAAGGTAAAAAGATGACTGGTGAATGTTAGTCCTTGGTGACGTATACAGTGCTTTGTACCTTATAAACAGTCATGATATAAAATACAATAGTTTTGGGGGAGGAGTGTATCTTCAAGGCAAACCTACAGCACCTGTGTAAGGTAGACATTGCTTTCCAAAAATGAGTATGTATATCTCTTTTTTGTATTTGTACTGTTTTGTCTTTAGGCAATAAATTGGCTAAGCTTGGTTATTTAGTCTCTTAAATATTTTTAATATCAAACCACAAGTGTAGTCAATCAAACGGCTCTTCTTAAATCAATACAAATAAATTATTCAAAAAATTTCATGTTGTTCTACTTATAATAGCACTTCTCAAGTCCTCATGGTGGAGCCAGGGTTCTGTAATACTCTCAGCCTTGTTTAAAGAAGGGGATGATGGGAATTGCAGAGATCCCTGCTCTCTTCCTGGAGGTGACTGAAGAGCCCAAGTATCTTCTGGCTACCAGGAGTCAAAGATCAGTCAATTGCCACACTAGTCTGTCCCATCACACCATACCCTCCATAAATTTATCATACTCAGTTTTGAACCCAGCTCAGTTTTTTGCCCCCAGTACTCCCCTTGGAAGGCTATTCCAAAACGTCACTCCTCTGATGGTTAGAACCTGCGTCTAATTTCAAGTCTAAACTTCCTGATGGCCGTTTTTATATCCATTAGTTCTTGTGTCCACATTTTCGCTAAACTTAAACAATTCCTCTCCCTCCATGGTATTTATAGAGAGCAATCATATCTTCTCTCAACGTTCTTTTGGTTTGGCCAAACAAGCTGAGCTCTTTGAGTTTCCTCTCATAAGGCAGGTTTTTCATTCCACGGATCATCCAAGGGGCCCTTCTCTGCACCTGTTCCAGTTTGAATTCATCTTTCTTAAACATGGGGGACTAAAACTGCACACAGTATTCTAGATGAGGTATCACCAGCGCCTTGTATAACAGTACTAACACCTCCCTAACTCTACTGGAAATACCTTTTCTGATGCATCCAAAGACTGCATTAGCTTTTTTCACAGCCACATCACATTGGCAGCTCATAGTCAACCTGTGATCAACCAATATGTCCAGTCATTCTCCTCCTCTGTCAGTTCCAACTGATGTGTCCCCAGCTCAGAGCAGAAATTGTTATTAGTCCCTAAATGCATGACCTTGCACTTTCCACTATTAAATTTCATCCTATTTCTATTACTCCAATTTACAAGGTCATCCAGATCTTTCTGTATGATATCCTGATCCTTTGCTATATTGGCAATACCTCCTAACTTTGTGTCATCCACAAACTTTATTAGCAGATTGCAACTTATTGTGCCAAAGTCAGTAATAAAAAGGTTAAATAAGATTGGTCCCAAGACCAATCCCTGAGGAACTCCACTAGTAACCTCACTCCAGTCTGACAGTTCACCTTTCAGTATGACCCACTGTAGTCTCCCCTTTAACCAGTTCCTTATCCACATTTCAATTTTAATATCAATCCCCATTTTTTCCAATTTAACTAATAATTCCCCATGTGGAACCATATCAAAAGCCTTACTGAAATCTAGGTAAATTAGATCCACTGCATTCCCTTTGTCTAAAAAAATCTGTTATCTTCTCAAAAAAGGAGATCAGGCTGGTCTGATACAATTTACCTTTTGTAAAGCCATATTGTATTTTATCCCAATTACTGTTAACCTCAATGTCCTTAACCACTTTCTCTTTCAAATTTTTTTCCAAGACCTTGCATACTACTGAGGTCGAACTAACAGGCCTGTAGTTACCTGGATCACCTTTTTCCCATTTCTTAAAAGTAGGAACTATGTTAGCAATTCTCCAGTCATATGGTACAGCCCCTGAGTTTACAGATACATTAAAAATCCTTCCTAATGGGCTTGGAATTTCATGTTCTAGTTCCTTTAATATTCTTGGATGGGGATTATCTTTCCCTTCCCTGATTTAGTCCCATTAAGCTGTTCGAGTTTGGCTTCTATCTCAATGTGGTCATTTCTATCTCCATATCCTCATTCCCATTAGTCACCCTACCACTATCCACATCATCATCAGCCTAATTAAAAAGGGAGGCAAAGTATTTGTTTAGATATTCGGCCATACCTAGATTATCCTTAACCTCCACCGCATCCTCAGTGCTTAACGATCCCATTTCTTCTTTCTTTGTTTTCTTCCTATTTATATGGCTATAGACCCTTTTACTACAGGTTTTAATTCCCTTTGCAAGGTCCAACTCTACTTGGCTTTTGGCCTCTCTCACTTTATCTCTACATGTTCTGATCTCCAAGAGGTAGCTTTCCTTACTGATCCCTCCCATATTCCACACCCTGGAGGCTTTCTGCTTTCTCCTAATCACCTGTCTGAGATGCTTACTCATCCATCTTGGTCTACAACCCTTGCCTATGAATTTTTTCCCCTTCCTTGGGATGCAGGCTTCAGATAGTTCCTGCAACTTTGTCTTGAAGTAATTTCCAAGCCTCCTCCACCTGTAGATCCATGAGTTCTTCAGTCCAGTTCACTTCCCCAACTAATTCCCTTAATTTTTTTTAAGTTTGCCCTTTTCAAGTCGAAGACCCTAGGTCACAGATCTATTTTTGTTTATCCTTCCATTTAGTTTGAACTGAATTAGCTCACGGTCACTCGAACCAAGGTTGGCCCCTACAACCAGTTTTTCTATGATGTCCTCACTACTCACCAGTACCAAATCTAAAATGGCATCCCCTCTTGTTGGTTCAGTAACTATTTGGTGAAAGAATCCGTCAGCTATCAGAGCCAGGAAACCCTGGGCCCTATTGTATTACTACTAGCACTTGTCCTCCAGTCTATATCTGGGAAGTTGAAATCTCCCATAATCACACAGTTCCCAGTAGTAGTTAGTTAATTAAAAGCCTTAAAGAGGTCTCTATCCATGTACAAATGAGATTCTAGTGGTCTGTAGCACACCCCAAGCATTATCCCAGGGGAAACTCTAGTAATTTTCTTCTCCAATATGATTTTTACCCATAGACTCTGTCTTATCAATTCTAATTTCTAAAATCAACTTCTAATTTGTTTACAGTCTACCTCATCATTGATATACAATGCTACTTCACCACATTTGCCTTTATATCTGTCTTTCCTAAACAGCACATACCTTTCAATACTTGTACACCAGTCGTGACAACTATTCCACCATGTTTCTGTTATCCCTATAATATCTGGTTTCACTTCCTCTACCAGTAACTCTAGTTCCTCCATTTTGTTACCTAGGCTCCTTGCATTGGTATACAAAAACCTTAATTTTTGCTGTTTGGCTTCAGTCATGTTCCTTACCTGATTTGGCACAGTCATTCTACTGCCAATATCACCTATTAGACTGGTATCTACACTGCCCTTCTTCTTAATGTTCATTCTGCTCCTCACTTCTGTGTCCCTTACTTCATTTTCCTCCCCCTCAATGCTAAAATCAGGCATGGAGATTACCTGGGCATCTCCCAACCATCTCCCCAGCTCCCTAGTTTAAAGCTCTCTTACTCAGTTGTGCCAGCCTCCATCCTAGAAGGGCATTTCCCTCCCTACTTGTCATGGAATACTATGTAAAGAGGATCTGCCAACATAGCCACTAGCTCACTGACCTTTCTGGCCAAAGAATGCCATTTTCGTGTACAGGTAGGTAATGGTACATGTTGCCCCTGGTTCGAAAGTTAGGCCTGTGAGAGTCAACAGGATGAGGTTAAGATCCACTGGATTTAGTTTCATGATTGGTAGGAAGGTTCTGACCAAGGCTTTCACAAAGCACTGCTGTCAGATGACAGCATTCCTCCACCGAGGGAAAGAAAGCACTAACTGCTGCCAAGTGTACATAAAGCAAGCTATGTTCCACACCTGATTCCTAGTCTACGTAGAAACTTCTTCTTCTTAGTTTGTCCACTAGGGAGTTCTGATCTCCCAGAAAGTAAGCAGCCTGTATGGTAACCTGATTTCTGACTCACCAGTTCCACAATCTGACT
This sequence comes from Mesoclemmys tuberculata, assembly GCA_007922155.1. Taxonomy (NCBI): domain Eukaryota; kingdom Metazoa; phylum Chordata; order Testudines; family Chelidae; genus Mesoclemmys; species Mesoclemmys tuberculata. Next base: position 40,234,866 of record ML675610.1, read on the forward strand.
GCCTCCAAGCAGAGGGAACAAAATCTCACTGCTCCCTATTTGTTTATATAGACCATGGCAGTGATATTGTCAGATAGAATTTGCACATGGAAGAAGCATATGAGGAGAAGGAAGGCCATGGAGGCTAGGCAGGCCTCTCTGAGTTCCAGCAAGTTTATATGCAGTCTGGCTTCCCATAGTCTCAATGTATCCTGGGCTGTGTGGCAGTTCAGGTGAACACCCCATCCTGTAAGGAAGGCATCCATCAGAATGGTCACCCCCCTGGCATGGAAGGGCTGAAGGGGGTCCCCACCATGATGTTGGTTGGGTTGGACCACCAACCAAGAGAGGTAAGAACTCCTGAGTGAATGCTGACTCTGGAGTCAATTCAGTCCATGGTCAAATGGTGCCAGGCTTGTAGGTACTGTAAATGGAGCTTAGTGAAAGGTGTCACGTAGGTGAATGTGGCCATATGGCCCCAAAGAGAAAGGCCCCGATGCACTCTAGTGCAGGGCTTGGGTAATGAAAGCAATCAGGTTGCCATCATGTAAAATCTGTCTGCTGAGAGGAAAGCTCGTGCCAAGACAGAATCCAGCCTTGCTCCTATGAAAACTGTTGTCTGTGTGGGTGAGAAAATGGACTTCTCTTCATTTATGCAGACACCAAAGGAGGCATCGAAGAGACTCTACTGCAAAGAATTTTCTGTCGGGATTGTCCCATCAGAAGCACATCCAGATATGGGAACACGGTATCTCCTGGGCATCATGTCTGGGTCAGGAAGACCATTAGTGCTGTCGCAAGACCAAAAGGGAAGGATGAAATACTGGTAGTGCTGCTGTCCAATCCTGAACAGTGGGAATTTTCTGAGCAATGGATCTCTGTCTACATGGAAATCAGTATCTTTTATAATGAGAGCCATGAACCACACTCCCTCCTGAAGGGAGAAATTATTGATAAGTTTCCTGATGAAAATACTGAGCTGTTGAAGATACAGGATGGGTCTTCCACCCTTACTGGGAATGAGAAGCATGGGGATTAGAACCTCTTCCCTGGTTTTGAGGTGGGACACTCTCTATTGAACCCTGGTGTAATAGGGAGTTTGCCTCTTGTTGAAGAATCAACTGGTGTGAGTGGTTTTTGAAAAAGTAGGGAAAGGAACTTAATGGAGTATCCATGATAGATAAACTCCAAACTCAACTGTCTGTGGTGTTCTTGCTCCAGCTGTGGGTGAAGAAGGTGAGGCAGCCTCCAAAGATGACTGGTGGTGAAGTAGGAGGCATTGGTAGCAGTATGCAGCTCTTGACCTATATGTGAAAAGTGCCTTTGAGCTGCATCTGCAAGTACATGGAATAGGTGGTAGTGGCTAGAGCCAGGAAATTGTTCTCTGGGATCTAAACAGCTTGGGAGGATGTTCAGGTGGATGCTGATAGTAGGAGTGATAGGAGGAAGGTGGCCATGGTCTGAAGGGTTGCTTTGGATATTTTCTCCTTGGGGGCCAGAGTACAGATCTCCAGGGACCTCAGGGTGGATCTCAATTCCTTTAGGGAATGAAGAGATTCATCCATCTGGCCATTAACCAGATTGGCCTTGTCAAAAGGGAGGTCCTGAATAGTATATTGAACCTCTTTCAGGAAGCCATATGACTGAAGCCAAGGGTCTCTATGCATGACCAGCCCTGTGGCAAAGGACCGGGATGCCGTATCGCTGGGTCCACTGCAGCCTAGAGAGCCACCTTTGCCACCAGCCTCCCATCATTCACCAATGACTGGAACTGGGCCTGATCTTCTGCGGTAAGTTTGTCTTCACTTCATCTCTGCCAGTCTGTGTAGGTATAAAAGCCATATTTAACCAATAATGCCTGGTCATTGGCTATATGAAACTGAAGGCCTGTGGAGATTTTCCTACACAGAAGATCCAGTCTCTTCGACCCTTTATCTGGTGGGATAGATTTCTGCGGGTGCTTCCAACCCCCTTCCATTGCTGCTTGCGTCACTAGTGAATTAGAGGAAGCATATGTAAAGAAAAAAAATATCAGCCCCTTTGGTCAGCACAAAATGGTATCTCTCAGCTTGCTTTGTGGTGGAGGCTCACAATTCTGGTATGCCCCAAACCATTCTGGAGGATTCTAGTATGACCTGGTTTATGGGAAGAGCCACCCTGAACAGTCCCTGTGGCTGTAAGACTTCCAGAAGATTTTTTTGGGGTACTGGACCTCCAGCAGGATTTGCAAGTCAGTAGCCACCTTCTGAAATAGATCTTGATATTGCCAGTGGTCATCTGGCGGAGAGGGTGGCAGCAAGATGACAGTGTCATCCATTAGTGAGGAGGTCATAGTAAGAATCGACAGTACGGGCTCAGCATCATCCTCCTTGTACACTGACAGAACCAACTGATGAAAAGGGGAAGAGGATGAGGTTCCTTACCTGTAACTGGTGGGTCAAGGTGTGAGGTCCCTATCTGTATTTCACTGAGAATTTATGCATATGCGCCATGTGTCCGGAGTTCGAAAATTTGAAAGTAGTAGTGTTCGTTGGTCTGCGTATATGCCCTTGCCTCACCTCATGGTTTCGTCCAAGGTGATAAAAGGTGGGGAGAACTGACCATGTCTCTATTTCCTTTTCTACTACAAATTGAACAAATCCGCAGCAGAGGGGAAGGAGAGTGGGAAGTGGAATACAGATAGGGATCACACATCTCAAAGAACCTCCAGTTACAAGTAAGCAGCCACCTCTTCTTCTCTGAGTGATGGTCCCTGTTGTATTCCACCAACAGTGATTAACAAGCAATACCTAATTTAGAGGAAAGTGCGATGATGAGGATGGAATGGTTGAATGGAGAACAGCCATGCCGAATTAAGTATCCATCGGAGAGTTCTGCACCAAGCCATAATGTGCAGCAAAAGTAAGTACCAAAGTCACTATGGCCTCCCTACATGTGTCTTGAAGTGGTACATCGGGGACAGTGGCCATATTTGATGCCTGGGCTCTTGTGGAATGGGATCTCACTCCAAAGAGAGGAGGCAGTCCCGACAATTGACAGAATGTAATGTACCCCAAAATCTACTTGGATTCTCTGTGTAGAGATTGCTTGCCCCTTAACTCTCTCAACTCTTGCAATAAAAATGTAGGAGATTTCCTGATTGGTTTTGTCTTCTGCAGGTAGAAGGCCAAAGCCCAGCAGATGTTGAGGGAATGAAGTCATCATTCCTCTGCCAAGGTGTGAGGCTTTGGAAAGACAGCTGGTAACCGTATGGGTTGGTTGGGATGAAACTGGGATACGCCCTTTGGTAGAAACTTGGGATGTAGGCACAGAGAGACTTTGTCCTTATGGAAAACAGTAAAGGGGGGTCCCGCCATCATAGCCACAAATTCACCTACCCTACTCATTGAAATGATAGCCATGAAGGCTTTCCTTCATGGAAAGGAGAGACACAGAACATGAAGCCAGCAGTTCAAAGGGCTGTTTCATTAGTGCCAATAGAACGAGGTTGAGGTCCAATGGGGGGGAACAACAGGTTGTATAGTTGTAAAAGAACTGAAGAAGCCTTTTCAAAACCTAGTAGTCAACGAATGTGTAAATACAGAGTATCCTTCAATGGGGGGGTGAAAGGCGCTGACTGCTGCTATGTGGACCTTGACAGAGTTGAGAAGCCCCACTGTCTTCAAGGACAGGAGGTAATCCAAAAGAAGGGTAATCTCCACTTCCTCTGGGGAAGTCCTTTCTGTTGGGCCCAGGTGAAGCATTTGCATTTCGGCCAGTAACAACGCCTAGTGTACGTCTTCCTGCTGCTCAAGATGATGTCTTGCATTTCCAATGAACACTTGTGTTCTAGAGAAGATGCCCATACAAGTACCACATTTTGAGGTGAAGCATCTCCGGATCGGGATGTCTGAATCTGCTGTTGTGTTGCATTAGCTGCCCAGGGAAAGTAAGGATGGGAAATGGAGAATGGGCTGACATGAGAAGAAGTTGGGAAACCAGAACTGACTTGGCTAGAATGGGGCAATCAGAATGACCGTAGCTCTCTCCTGCCTGATCTTGTGCAGTACTCGTGACAGGAGTGCTAGAGAGGGAAAGCTGTAGTTGATCTGGTTCAACAACAGAGTATGCAAGCATTCCCTTAAGAGTGGATAATAACGATACTCTTACAGAGCAGTATATGCTGCATTTGTTGTTGGCATGGGAGGCAAAGAGGTCTTTGGTCAGTGTCCCCCATTGGTTGAAGATGTTGCTTATTATGGTGTTGCAGAGTTCCCACTCGTGATCAGCCACAAATCTTCTGCTGAGTCTACAATCATGTTCTGAATCTCTGGAATATAGGCTGCTTACAACAGGTTCTTATGGGTGATACACCAATCCCTTAGATTGACCATCTCGGCACAGAGCAGTCGACCTCGTGCCTTCTGGTTTGTTGATGTAATAAATAGTAGTGGTGTTCTCCGACATGATGGGAGAGAATGGATGAGAGAGAAATGCTTAAGACGCTCTCCATACCACTCAGAGTTCCATAATGTTGAGGTGCATCTTGTATTCCCGAGGGGTCCATGTCTCTTGCGTCATGTGGTCTCCCATGTGTGTTCCCTCTCCTGCAAGGGATGAGTCTGTGATGATTGTCCTGTCTGGAGAGTATGAAAGAAAGGAGTTCCCTTCACAGATCTGTCACAAGTCTGTCCACCATGGGAGGAAAGAGAGCATCTTGGGCGGGACTGTCAGCAAAGTCCATGGCATGCCATGTGAGTGAGTAAACTCTCTGGAGCCACACATGTAGGCAATGAAGGTGGAGGACAGTGAAGGCAGTGACATATGTGCAAACTGCCATGTGGCCAAGAAGGGATAGGCCAGTCCTGACCGGGATAGACAGACTGTTGACTACTTAGGCAACAAGTTCTTGCAGACTGGAATCTGTCCCTTGATAGGTAAGCTCATGCTGTGACTGAGTTGATGGAGGCCCCTATGAAATCTAGGGACTGTGTGGGAACCAAAGTTGATTTTTCTACATTGACGCTGACTCCTAGGGAGGAATGGAGCCTGAGCAACATGGAAATTGAGATACAAGCTTTGTCTCTGGATTGCGCTACTATTAGCTAGTCATTGAGATAGAAGAATATAACGACCCCACAATGCCAAAGGTGGGCTGCATGACAGAGAAAACTTTGGTGAAAACCTGGGAGCAGTGGTGAGTCCAAACTGCAGGACCCTGTGCTGAAAATGCTGAGGGCGTACCATGACCCTGAGGAATTGTCTGTGGGTTGGATGGATGTCTTTGTGAAAACAGGTGTCCTGCATATCAAGATCCGTAAACTCTATGCCTTTTTCTAGTGACAGTATGATGACTGCTGAAGTGACTGTATGAAACTTGAGATTGCGAATGAAAGAATTGAGGCAATGGAGATCCAGGATTGGTGTCCACCCTCCCTTCTTTTTGGTATCAGGAAGTAAGATGAATAGAACCTCATCCCTTGATTGTTTGGAGGAACCTGCTCTATCATACAATCAGAGGACTGGAAGAGACATCAAGAGGTCACCTACTCCAGTCCCCTGCACTTATGGCAGGACTAAGCATTATCACTAACTTTTGAAGTAAGGGAGTCTACCCCTACATTAAGGATACTGTCATGAAAGTGGTCCCTGAAAAGGGGTCAGGACAGGGGTTGTGGCGGAGGTAGCATGATGAACTCAATTGTATAGCCACAGCAGATGACATCCAGTACCCACTTGTCTGTTATTGCACTCTAAGCTGGTAGAAAGAGTGCTAGATGACCCCCAAAAGGGGGTGGGCTGGTTTTATGGCAGTAGGCATGGTGGTTGACTGCTTTCTAGTGGTACTCAGAAATACCTTTTCTGAGAGAGTTGCATGTATGATGAAGAAGTTGTGAAGATGGACCTGGAGGATGGGATCATTGGGTCTTCTGGCACTTGCATGGTGGTTTGTACAGTCCTTGGTGGAAGAACTAGGGAGTAATGAAACATTGTGTCATTAGTGGGTGACAGAATTTCCACTTTGGTGCAGGTGTATAGATACTTAGCGATCGAAGTGTGGCTCTTGAATCCTTGAGGGTATTGAGGGAACCATCATTTTCTGGTTACAAAGATGCAATGCACTGAAAGGGAGGTCATTGATAGTATTTTACACCTCCCTGTGGAAATCTGATGAATTAAGCTAAACTTCCTTCTGCATGACAATGCCCGTAGCCATCAAGCACAATGAGTATCTGCCACATTTACAGCAGACTGAAGCACCAGTTTCCCTTCCTCCATGATGGACTAGAACCAGGCTCGATGTTGCTGAGACAGCTTTTCAGTAGTCTTCCTCAACTATGTAGTTTAAAATTTGCAACTGGAGGCTAGTTGATAAGACCGTGCATCCCAGAAGGTCTAATTGTTTGCCCTCCTTGTTAGCTAGGCTGGAACATGGGTGTGGCTGTCTCGATCATTCAATTGCTGCCTGCACCACAAGGGAATTGAGTGGGGGTGGTGAGAAAAAAACTCAAACCCCTTAGCCAGTGTGGAGGGAAACAAAAATGGAGTCTCTCTGCCCTGTTTATGGGGGAAAAGATGCACTCTCTATTGCTTCTAAATTCTAGTCTGTGAGAATAGCTGACAAGGCCTGAAATGGAATATGCTTTGCTAGTAGATGTTTAGTTTCAGAATATGCAGTAATAACAAGATAGTTATGAGAGTTGGGCGTCAGCAAGTGCGGAATGCAGAGAACGGCCTTGCAACTTAGATAGGGGGAGTTGGAAGTGCTAGACCCAGAAGTACCGTGATAAGAAGTTTTTTCAGTGTGCATTGCTATAGAAATTGTGACGTGTAAAGACTTATTTGTGCATGACTATAAAAGCCCTTAGAAATGTATGCTTAGGGTCGCCCTGACCATCAGGCCACCTTTTTTATGTAAAGAATAAACTTTGACTTTGCTAATCTGCTGTCTGGCTAATTTGGACCATCCGCTGGACAACGGACGTGTAAATAAGGACCCCTGAGTTTGGGTTCCTCGACACCAGTACATAGTATCTCTTTTCTGCCCCTTTGGTGGTAGGCATGCATGTGACTGGGGTATGCCACACGGTTTGAGTTGGACGGAGAATGACATCAGTTATCAGCCGAGCAACCCTACGCCGTACTAAGGAATGAAGGATGTCTAAGAGCTGATGCTGCTTCTCTTGTACTTCCTCCAGGAGGATCTGAAGGTCATCTGCCACGTTTCGCAGGAGATCTTGAAATAGCAGAAAGTCATTTGGAAGTGAGGGAGAAACAGAAGTCACTGCAGCATCTACAGAGAATGGTGGAAAATGCTCTTGCTCTGGCAGTACTGTCGGAACCAGATTAAGTGGTTCTTCCTCCATACACAGTTTGGAGTGTCTGCCTGAGGGTGTCTTAAAAGTAGGATAAAGGCAAAGTCTCCCTTGCAAAATGGGTGAGTTCTGAGGGTGAGTACTGGGGCCAAGATCCCCAATAGGACAAGCCAGATCAATCTGGTGGGTTCTTCAGAGAGTCTCATGGTGTGGGAATTCAGTGGCTCCTCTGCTGTTGGTGAGTACTCATGGTGGCAGTAGAGAATTGGCAGTCTTTGTGTTCCATCTAAATCCTCTGAGGATGAAGACTCAGATCCCTGTTCCAATGATGGTACCATCAGAGCCAGTGGAAGTAAGTAAACCATAGGAGAATGCATGGAAGCATGTCTTGACTTTGTCTTGGGCAGGAGATCTGGCCTCTCTAGCTGTGAATAGTAATGGAAGGTGTGGAACTCTCAGTTCTCCTATGGCAAACAGTTCATGTGGCTCTGGTGCTTTCTCCAGTTTCCCCGGCATTAAATGATGTTCGTTCCATAGCTGGAACCGGTGCCAGAATGGACGACTTTCCTAAAACCAATGGATCCCTTGTCTTAAGAGAGGCTGATGTTGACAGTATATGTGGCTTGGTTCTTGGGATTGGCAGAACCACCAGTTTGTGTAGATTTTTTGTTGTGCTTGTCCATCATGGAGCATGCTGCCTCCCCATGGTTGGAACTCATGAAAGGCACATCGTCCTCCGTCGGTTTGGAGGAAGACTTACTTGCATGCTTATGTGCGTGCTTCCTTACCTCTTGACTAGGCTCCAGGACAGAGTCCATAGTGGTGATGCAGGCAGAGCCAGACTGTCTCTGTAGCCAGAGGCACATTCCTCGCTGTCTCAGGCCAATGTACGGGGGGGCTCCCCAGCCTGGGTCTGACTGAGGCCTCATGGTGACTTCCATGAGGTGCTTCTTAAGGCAGAGAGCCCAGCCTTCTCAGGTACAGTTAGGGAAGGACTGGCAGATACTGCACATGGATGAAATGTGGGCTTCTCCCAAGCAGTAGAGGCAATGTTGATGTTTGTTGCTAATTGAGAAGGAATGTGGGCAGGAGGCACAGATTTTAAATCCCGGCATCTTCGGCATAGTCCGGTACCCACACATGGGTACTGGGGTGGCAGGTGGGGAATGGTAAACTGATTTCCCCCAAAGCCTCCGTTTTACTAAAAATACTACTAAAAGCTAAAACTATGTTAAAACAGTAAAAACAGCAATTATTGCAAGAAAAACTAACTATACAATTCTAAATTTTTGAAGGTGTATCATACATGAGGATACTAGTAGCTCCAACTCAGACCATGAGAAGGAACTGGAGACGCAGTTGGTCCACCCAGCCCTTGACCATCTCATATAAAACCTTTTGCCCATGAGAGTGTTTCTTACTCTCATGGGGAGCCCTGAGTCCTTAGACTTCAGTGCCAGTGGGTTCACTCCATGGCTCGTGCTCAGAGGGTCACTGATGGACAACAAAGGTCGTTGTCCTCCCAGATCAGGATCAGATCGAGGCCTTATAGCCTCTTCTATCAGGTGCTTCCTCAGCCTGAGTTCTCTAGCCTCTCCGTTTCTAGGCAGGAAAGAATTACAGAAGCTGCATTTTACAGAGATATAAGCCTCACCCAGACAGTACAGGCACTGCTGATGCTCATCACTGATGGAAAAGAAGCAAGGGCAGAAGATGCAGTTCTTGAAGACAGACCATAGGCATGTTGCCAGAGTAAAAAGAGATTCCCCGATTGCAGGTTCTATGCTATATTAGACTATACTATGTACAACTACGATTTCTGAACTACATGATAACTATTTATAGCAAATATATACAATAACTCTTACAGAGACTGAAAGAGTGAAAGAGGACAGGGTTCCAACTCAGACTATGCAGCAGTAAGAAAGAACTGGAATGGTGTTGCTCTGCATCACCCCTTATACCCTCAGTCAGGAACAGATCAACTGACACTCTTCAAAAAACTTCAGGAGTCAGGTGCATGCATGCCCCGCATATGGAATAAACATAGGGACCAGCACTCGAAGAATATATAGTTTCAGGTTGACCCAAAACTATTTGCGAATTTCACATGAATTCACCAAATGGTTTTAGTAAAAAAAAAAAAAAAGGGGGGGGGGGTAGATTCACAAAACAGGAGGAGTGGGAGGTGGTGGTCCCAACAATCTAATGGTTCAGGCATTCAGATGGGATGTGGGGAGACCCAGGCTTGAATCCCCACTCTAGAGAAAGGGCTGAAACCCAGGTCTCTCGCCCTCCCTGGCAAGTGCCCTAAACATCATGATATAGGATATTATGGGGTGGGTCTCAGTCTCTCCAACTGATCCTGTTTGCATAATCTTTGAGTATCTGAAGTTACTGGGCCACAGACAGAGAATGACACTAAAACCAAGAAATAGATACTTAGGCAAACTGCTGAAACTATTAGGCTGCCCAACCAGAGTAGATGGGTTGAGAAGGCTGCTGCAGAGATATAACTCATTTGGTGGGAAAGAGAAGAAGGAATTAATAATTTGGGTTGAATGGAGAAGTGACTGAATGGAGGGAGAGGAAACTAATGGGGATACTGAGGAGTGACAGAATTCAAGTGTCTCCAGGTGTGTGTGTGTTTGTATGTGTGTGTCTCTCTCTCTCTCATCCCAACTGTTGCCTGTGGGAAGGCCAGGTGGCAGAGGGAATTGAACATATTTTTGTAAGGATGGATTAGTAGAGTTTTGCCCAGACTGGTATTCCTGACAATTTTTCAAGTATACTATAATACATAGCATGCTAAGCATGCTAAACTCAAGCACACGATGTAGCACATGCTGGAAGGCATTGTATCTGATGGGTAAAGCAGTAAGATAGCTGAGTCCATCAGGGAATCAACATGAAGCAGTGGCAACAATGTTTTTAACTTGACTTTCTGAAAACAGACTATTCTCATTTGTCTGGCTCCAGAGTTGATGATAATGGCTGGTGGACATAATATGGCCACCCACTGCTCAGACAACACTGGGAGGCCTCTTTGCACTAGAAATATTGCCTCCCCACTCTGGTGATCTATGTGGAATAAAAAAAAGTAATGTACTACTGATAGTGATAAGGAGCCTAATAAACCTGTGAATAATGCTAATTTATAACAATTGCTCTGCTCCAAGAGGAGCAAAGGGGAAAAACAAACAAACTTAGTTCTTATCTTCAGGACAGAGAACCCAGTCAACTAGACTAGCCAGCGTAACTTCAATATCCAGAAAGATACTGGTACAAATTATTAAACAATCTGTTTAAACTTAGAAGATAATAAGTAATAGTCTACGTGGATTTATCAAGAACAATTCATACCAAATCAATCCAATTTCCTGCTATGACAAAGTAACTGTCCTACAGGATGGGGGGGGGGGAGAACAATAGATGGGATATATCCAGACTTTAGTAAGGCTTCTGACATAGTCCCATATGACAGTCTCATAAGCAAACTAGGGTACTATGATGTAGGTGAAATAATTAAAAAGTGGGTGCACACATCTGGTTGAAAGATTTCTCAGAGCAGTTATTAATACTGTGTTGACAAACTAGAAAGATGGATTAAGTGGGGTCCCAAAGTGGTCTTTCCTGGGTCCAGTACTATTCAACCTTTTATTAATGATTTGGATGGTGGTATTGAGAGTATGCTTATAAAATATGCAGATGACACTTAGAGGGGTTGCAAGCATTTTGGAGGACAAGATTAGAATTCAAAACAATCTTGACAAACTGAAGAATTGGTCTGAAATCAAGAAGATGAAATTCAATAAGATCAAGGGGAAAGTACCTCACTTAAGAAAAAATCAAATGCACAACTGCAAAATGGAAAATAACTAGCTAAGTGGTAGTACTGCTGAAAAAAGGATCTGAAGGTTAAAGTGCATCACAAATTGAGTAGGAGCCAACAATGTGATACTGTTGCAAAAAAAGGAATCATTCTGGGAAGCATCACATACAAGACACAGGCAGTAAATGTTACGCTCTATTTGGCACTGGTAAACCCTCAGCTGGAATCGTATGTCCAGTTTTGGGCACCACACTTTAAGGAAGATGTGAACAAATTGGGGAGAGTACAAAGGACAGCATAAAAATGCTAAGTGGTTTAGAAACCATGGCCTATGTAAGAAAGGTTGAAAGCAGTGATGATATCCCAAATTTCCAATAACCAGTTCTATAAAGGCAGGTGATATTTAAGAACCTATTCTGAATAGGTTCTTAAACATCATGCACGCAACACCCGACACTCTGCACCCCAACAACCCAGCACCCAGAACTTCAGGGCACCCTCCGCCGTGAAATTGACCCTCCCTGGTCAATTTCCGCGGCAGGGAGAATCGCAGGAGAGACTCCCCGCACTGAAATTTACCCTCCCTGGTCAATTTCGGCACCGGAGCTGGGGCATACTCTCCGCCGTGAAATTGACAAGGCAAAGTCAATTTCTGCGGCGGAGAGGGAGACTTGGCATTGCAGCCGAGAATCTCCGCTGTGAGACTCGCTCTGCGCTGCCAAATTCTAAACCCCTCCAGCGCCCCGCAGAGCGCAACGAGAGGACGCTAACAACCAGTTCGCTGCCTTTTTTTTATTTTAAGAACCGGTTCGCGCGAAACCCGCCAGCGCCCTGCAGAGCGCGACAGGGGAGGACGCTAACAACCAGTTCGCTAAATTTTTTTAATTTTAAGAACCGGTTCGCGCGAACCGGTTGGATATCATCACTGGTTGAAAGTATTAGAAATGTTCCATCTTGAGAAAAGATGACTGAGGGGGATCTGACAACAGTCATCAAATATGTTATGGCATGTTATCAAGAGGACAGTGATCAATTGCTCTCCATGTTCACCAAAGGCAGGATAAGAAGTCATTGGCTTAATTTGAGCAAGGGAGATTTAGGTTAGATATTAGAAAAATCTTTAGCTATAAGGATAGATAAGCACTGGAATAGGTTATCTAGGGAGGCTTTTTTAGAACAGGTTTGACAAACACCTCTCAGGAACGGCCCATGTATAGTATACATAATTGTGCCTCAGTACAGGGGGTTGGACTAGATGATATCTTGAAGTCCCTTTCAGCATTTCTGTGATTTTATCTACACAAACTTTTCCTGTACTTAAGATTCAAAACCATATCAAAGCAAAAGCAAATGAAAAACCTCTCAAACTACAAGAGATTACAAAATATACAGTATATTGCCAGCTAAGGTCAGGTAATTGAGCTTCCATTTTAATAATTCCCTAATCTGCATGTGTAGTGTACTGAACTGTGTATATACTTAAGTCACATTTTGAAGTAGTCTAAGAACAGGATTTACACTATGGCAGTCTCCATTTTTTGTACCTTGGAAAGCCAATAAAAATATTGTAAAAAAAGATTAACAGGATTGCCCAAACTGAGTATATTTCAATTATTTTTTAAAATGCATCTACTCTTCATTAAAGACACTGCATGAAATTAATTACAGATCTTACAAAACCAACATCAAACTCTTCCTTTTCCCTCACCCCAGCAAAACAAATACTTACTTGACATTAACGCACTAACAACCTAATTAACCCACCTCATCCTGAAAAGCCTGTAGTCTTCACTGAATGTTTCAGAGGTAGATGGATGTTATATGCCATACAAAAACCAACTGAATTGGGTGGACTGCTGGAGCTGTGAAATTGACAGCAGATGCTGGCTCCCAGCTCTCCAGCCAGGCTGCTGTCAGATCTCCACTCGAAGCCAGGCTGCCACCCTGACTCCCGGCCACCCTCCTGGAAGCCCTGCTGACTCCCAGGGTCCCAGCTCCCAACTGGGAACACAGCAGTTCAACGGACTTGGGGCACGGATCTCCCTGCTGGAGGTAAGAAGCCCTGGAGAGCTGTCCCCCACCCATCCCTCGGCTAAGAGAGGAAAAGCAAGAAGCATGAGGGGTGGGCACCTGGGCCCTGGCTCTCAGCCCCTCACACTACCCTCTTCAGTCAGTGGAAGTGCTCCTGATGAGAAAGCGCACGACCAACAGAAGGAGTTACTGTGGCGGCTGTAAATTGATCTAGCACAGGTCAACTTTAAGTTGTAGTGCAGACGTGCCCTTAGTCTGAGCAACCATCATACAATGAAGTGGACACTCAAGACTAAAAAAACAAGATAAATTAGTCAGCTTTATATAGACACATTATGACATGCACTGCTCACTTTCTAAAAGCCTTTAGACTGTAGCAAACTAAGCCCGAATAACAGCATATTACACTATTCATTCCCCTATTCAACAATAAATGAAATTTCATGCAATCTACTACCCCCCGCTCTCTTCAGTCACCAGTGACTTCACCCATGCTCCTTCCCCTCTAATCTTACAGCAGGGCTCAACAAATTTGCTTTGTAGCTAGGAGCCAGCCCAAAAATTAAGGAGACAGACAATATGGGCCCAGTGGCAGTGCGCAGCAGCCGCTGTCCCCTCCCAGCCCTGCCACATGGACACAGTGGCGCCCTGGCTAGAATGCTGCAGCCACTCTCCCCTCCCGCCCCTACCCCTTCCCCCCACCCACAACGTGGGCCCAGCGGCGGGGTGCCCTGGCTGAAGCGCGGCAGCTGCTCTCCCCTCCCAGCCCCTTCCCCTCGCCCATCTCCTACAACGTGGGCCCAGCTGTGGGGTGCCCTGGCTGAAGCACGGCGACCGCAGCACTTCCTGCTCCCAGCCCCACCACATGGACACAGTGGCACCTTGGCCAGAGCATGGTGGCCGCTCCCCCCGGGACCCGGTCTTTCACAGGGAGAAATACTATGCGCCAGAATTACATTTCTAGGTGCCATGGCAACTGGTGCCCGGGGTTTGTTGAGCCCTGTATTACAGACAATTCTGTCATTTTCTTCTTGTTTCCTAGTTGGTTCCCTCCCCCTCCAATATGAACATCACTGCTCTTAATTTTTTAGAATACTTTTCCATTCTGAGATACAAATTAGAGCCTACTATTTCTATTATCAAAACTTACAAATACATTACATACGTGTCAAGCTAAAAAATTAAAACAAACCAGAGCAATAAAATAAAAAACAGTAAGTTGTCTTTTCCCTAGAGAAAAACAGTTTTTCCCACAACACAAAGGCAATAGTTCCCAATCTCTGATACACAGCCTACCAGTGCTTCACAGAAACCCACATGGTCACATTGGAAACAAGGAAAGACAGCACATCTGCTGATTCATATTGAAGGAATCTAAAGATACAATGGCTTTCTATTACTGTTTTTCCATTTAAGCAATTACCATAGTTGCCACACGTATATTATTTTAAATGGGAGGGAGGATCCCCAGGACAATCTGTCTCTTTTCATCTAGATTATGAAAAGTTTTAAATGCCCTGAACACAATGTGAGTCAGTTTTGGAATATTCACAATGCAACAAAATATAAACCAAAATATTCTGATGAAATTAGGATTTATTACAACTTACCACTGAAATGCGTTGTAATGGAAGTAGACCAAACCAAGGCCATATAAAAAGGCAGCATTCTGTAAAGAAAAGAAACAAGGTTTAAAATTCAGATAAACACACTACACATTAGGGAACTTCAAACCTACATTTTTACATGCACGACTGATTGAAATGCTATCTCCAATACCAGGTACTCTATTTAGGGAGGATCTCAACACGAAGGGGGGGCAGAGTGGGGAAAAGAGAGCCGATTTAAAAACAAATGTGATTCAGCAGAAAGCCTGTATATTCATTCTGAATTTGAGAGCAGAATGCTACTGACAGAGACATTTAACGAACAAAAATATGTGAGCATTCTTGCATTAGTGAAAGTACAGTGGGATATTCTGTTTTGTATGAGAGGAAGGAAGGAAGTCGTCAGGTATTTAAAATAGGAAGATGAGAAACATACCATAACATACTACTACAGTCATAATTATACCACTTGTCCTAGTATATATTTGTATTTAGAATATAAAAATTTTTATTTCAGTATTTAAAGTACTACTAGTAAGCTGAACATGAAATTTGACTTAAGAAAATTCCATTTCTTACTATAACTAGGGGAAAGGCCATCAAGCTATGATCCCAAATAATGGATTATATTTCTTAATCCCTGATAATCAATTCAGTAGCTTTTCTGAAATTCACAAGTCTATTGGTCTATTTCCCTGCTTTGTAATACAACTACTATTTACGTGGGGGGGGAACCAACCGCACCTATGCAATGTAATTCTTTTCTCAGAAACTCTTCTTTTAAAGAAATTGATCCTTAGATTACAAGGTGATAAGAAACAATTTAAGGCTTTTTTAAAATGCACATTTATTAAGCAAATAATTTTATAAATCATTACCATGTATTTACTAAAATATTCAAAACTACTATAAAAACAAACCACTTTTTCTTTATTATTATGCAACAATATACTCAAATTTTTCTGTATGGCAGGTTACCACCACTTATAGGACAGAACTTGATTACATTATCCATGAACGTTTCTGGGGGGCTGTCTCAAAAATATGACAGACAATTCTGTTTTTATTTATTCCTATTAAGAAACTAAAACAAGCCAAAGTTTAAGCATGTGCTGGAGAACATCAAGCCTGAGATCTGATGAACCAAGGAGATCAGGAAGTTTCACAGCCAAAGATTTCTCAGGAGCATTGTGTGTCTAGCCTCATCTCATTTACATTAAGAGAAGATCCTTTGATTCAAGTTCCTCAGATATTCCCATCTGCTGTGGTATCACACAGGGCACAAATAAGACGCAAACCCACATGGGTTTCTTAAGCCAAATCAACCAAACTTTACCTAGAAGCCAACTGGCATCCAATGCAGTTCAAGGAGCCCTTTCAGTGAGAATAAACACGTAAGTGGGCCCCTGATAATACTGCACCATATGCAATTTCCGAATGGTTTCAGGGAGAGGTGAGGGAATGTCCCACATCACAAGACACTTTCAAAAGGAAAGTTAAAAACTAGCAATCCTGTAAATTTATTTTAGGCCAGCCTATCTGACCAAACTTGGAGCAGGATAAAGCCCTAGGGAATATAACTACTCTACATATGTAACACTTGATCACAGGAGTTGAAATGCTACACAAAATTCATCCTATACTACGCTGCAAAGTTCAGACTAAAAATCAGACAAAGTAACAGAAACCTTATTAATGTTAAAAAATTTTACTTTCCTAAGGGCCAATGACCTCTCTCTCAATGTGGCAAAATTTGAAGTCAAAATTAATTGAGTTTTAATTGCAATCCAGGTCTGAACTCTGATGTTTTGACCCTTTCTCAATAGGTAGTTGGGGGGAGAGAAGGGCCAAGGGAAGAGAAATATAATGAATGCAATTAATTACCATAGTTCCTAGCTGTTGCTAAGGTGTTAGGAGTAGGCTTTTGTTTGATTTGATCTGTTGTTATTTAAAGGTTTAGGTTTATATTTGTTTAGCTTTTGTTCTTTGTTAAGGACTCTATAGTTGTGGCAACAGTACTTATTTAATGCCAATCACAGGCAGACTGAGGGGATTCAACACTGCTGTGTACTGGGAATATGGAGACAATAAGGGAGTGACAATCATTTGTGACTATCTGTACTCCTCAAATTCTGTTGTGAGCAGGAGGAGACTAAATAGTTTCTCTTGTTCCTTAAATGTAATAACTCCCAGCAGCAGCAACATAGCACATTTTGCAGCTTAACAGTAGCAGCAGACAGCCTATCACCATTTAAGCAGGAGCAGTTGCTTTAACAACTTTGCTAATGGTCACCAGGAAGTCTGGGTGCCCTTTTAGAGGGTAGGTCATGCAGGCCCAGACCTACATTGGCAAGTTGGGGTCAGAAGATGACACGGAGGCCTTTGTCTGCCCTCTGGGCGGATGGCCAGTGCTGCTGCCTGTGAGGAACTGACCTGGGCAATGAGGGTGGAACCATTTTTATTGCCAGAGGCCCAGCACCACATCGAGCCTTGAGCAACAAACAATTGGGCATGTATCCAGAACTAAAAACTGCCAATTTAGAAACACCAGGCCTGACTCCAGAGGCATACACTTATTGGTTCAAGTCAAGTCATTTTCATTGGGAACGTGTCCTTTTGTAGTGTCCAGTGGCTGTGGGACCTGGCTACCAGTTGGTAATGCCCAGCAACTAGTTCCATTCAGAGAATGGATGAGGTGGTCCTAGAACAATTACTGCAAGTAATATCTCTGGATATCTCAAGCTCAATAAGGCACTTCTAGACATCTTCTATAGGAGAGGCAATGGAAAGAGCAAAGGCACTTTTAGAGGTTGAAGGAAGAGACTTCCCTGAGCAGCATATCAGAACCAGAATGCTCAATCCAGGAACAGGAGACAAAGGGACACCCAAACTATGGGATGCTCGTGGGAACTCCCAAGGGGAGAGGAATGGTTAGTCCTAGATGAGAGGTTTTGGATGAGCCACAAATTCCCCAGCCATTCCCACAACTTATCATAAACTCCCCTTGGGAAGCAATAGCATGCTTCTCCTGTGGTAAATCTGGGCAGATCACGACAGGCTGCTCGCTAATGGCAGCAACTATTCTGGGGTGCTATTACAGCCAAATTGGTAGGCTGAAATCTTCCACTCAGAGATCAACCCCTAAGCCACAGGTGTCAAACCCAAGGCCCGCGGGCTGAATTCGGCCCGCCGGCTTGTGTTACCCGTGCCCGCAGGACGAATCCGGCCCGCCGGCTTGTGTTACCCGTGCCCGCAGGACGAATCCGGCCCGCCGGCTTGTGTTACCCGTGCCCGCAGTATGAATCCGGCCCGCCGGCTTGTGTTACCCGTGTCCGCAGTGTTTTCTGAGTGGAGCTCTAGGAAAAGCGTGGGAGATCTCGCGTGAGCTCAGGGCACCGTGAGATCTCCTCTTAAAAAGGAAATGGCTGTCGGAGTCTCGCACTCTGCCGCCAAATATTACCCTGCAGGGAGATTTCACGGCGGAGAGTGAGTCTGCGAGCCCCTGTGAGTGCCTGTTCTCATTCCCGCTGTCCTACTCTGCCGCTGAATTTCACCCTGCAGGGAGATTTTTCGATGGACAGTAGACTATCAAAAGTTGAGTTGAGTGTGGCATGTGTGGCCCCCCTGAAATGAATTCAATCTAAATGTGGCCCGCCATACGAATTGAGTTTGACACCCCTCCCCTAAGCCATAAGAAGAGTGTATCAGACCACAAAACCTACAAGTCCTGGTACAGGAAAAAAAAGATCTTCTGCAAAGGCTCATTCTATAATGTTTGACCAAGGCATATGCAAAACCCAGATACATCCTTAAACATTTTTCTTCATATGGCTTGGACATCAACCTCTTTTAGGGAGCAAACCCTCTTTAATAAAAGGAATGGGGATGGAGGACACAATGGCTGCTTGAGAAACAGCAGCAGCAGAGCTAAGCTGTCCATTGCTGGGGCCACAATCAGATCTATGCCCACTTAGTCACACCAGTTCATAAGGGTTCTCTCAATGGTAGAATATGCTTTTGAGGTGAACACCATCTGTAACAGTCAAGATGACTATCTGATAAACCCCTCTTTTTCAGGCCTGCACACTAAAAACAGCAGGACAGAGACCACAAACCAATCTGGGTTCTCATGAAATATCAGGCTTTGTAACCACAGGTCTAGAATAAATAGGTGCCTGAGGAGGAGAAGACATGGACACATTTTGCAGTTCTGCGCACTTTTCCTGTTTCTACCTTGATCCAATCTTGTGTCATGGACTATCTTTCAAATATTCAGGATGCCCAGCTGGCAAGCTCAACATGTCTCAAATGAGCTATTCTACACTCCGCAAACAGATATTGCCCCAAGCCTTCCTCTCCCCCACATTTCTTTGTCACTGTGGATACCTCCCTCTTTTTCCCATTGCTCAGGTAAGTAATTTGGAACTACACAGTCATCCTGCCACATCTACCCATGCAACATTTCAAAGGTTCAGCCTTTTGTTGTCCAGACAGTTACTGCTCTTCTTTAGTCCCTCATTATGCCATGCCTTGACTTCTGTCTTTGGTCTAGATGCCAGTCACATCATTCCCCTCAAGTTCTTTTGAAAGGATGCTACTAAGCATCCTCCTGACTCATTCCAGCTACATCATTCCTCTCTTCCCATCCCTAAACCATACCAAACTCATGATATGTTTTATTTTTTGTCTACCCACTTCTCTCTGAAACTCCTGGTGTTTTCTCCATGTTGCCCCTATATGTGGAGAAAACCCCATAAAAGTTTATAAAGCTACCTACCGCTTTATGCTCTTTTTAAATTCCTCCTTTAAAATCTACCTAAGGGATCTGTAAGCATTTTGGAAATCAAGTGGCAAGCCAAGGTTTCCGTTTTCTGCTATACTGTTCATTTTGTTAATCTTTTTCCGCCCACCTACCCACCCATACCTTATTTGTCTGGGGTTTTTTTTACTTTTCATATCAAATTTGACATCCAGTTTATAAGCTCTTGGGTTGGGTCTGTCTTTTGGTTTTTTTTGTACAGCACCTTCCATAAGGGGGCTATCATCATCTTTGATTTAAGTTTCTGGATGCTTTTACAACATAAATTATCAAATTGTTACTCTAATTAATGCAATGTCTGCCTGAGACTGCAGTCAACCTCCAGAAGAGGGAGAAGCAGTTACCAATAGAGCCAGAGAAAAAGTCACAGTCCCCGCTCTCTCAACCTGAGCAGATCAGGTTCCTGGTGTTATAAGGAGAACCTGGGTTGATTGAGGAAAATCTGGATGATCTGATGGATTGGCTTCCCCTTCTCCACTCTAGCCTATTGGCTACATGGTTAAGACTGGGAGAAAAAAAAATGTTACTATTCTCCCAAGTGCCACTGAAAAGAAAATGCTCAGTTTGTACAGGCAGTCATATGTTCTCTTCTTTCTTATGAGTAGTGATTAGCAATGACATAACACTGACACTTAAGTTACTGTAAACAGGCATCTGAGGCAAGAAATCATTGAGATGAATAGGGCAGTTCAGATCACTAGCACTACTATTTAAGGGTCTCTCAAAATATCATTGCATTGGTTCACACTGTATTCAGACAGTTTCATCTTAGCTCAGTTTTTGAATCTACTTCACTGATTTCATCTTGCAAATCAAAACCTTGAGGAAATAGCTGACTCTTCACGTCCAAAACTGGACCCAAGACTCCTTGGGGGTTTTGGGTTTGTTTGTTTTGTTTTTTTCAAAAGGACAACTGACCATTATTTTCCAAGTGTTGCCTGTCCACACTTATTTCAGATACAGCATGTACCATCAATCTTGTCTGTATACCATCATGTAAGAGAAAATACCTGTGGCACCCTGTGAGAGGAGGCTAGCATAGGCCTGGTCTAAACCACAGAGTTAGGTGGATGCAAGGCAGCTTGTGTCAACCTAATTATGTCAGTGTCTACACTACAATGTTGCTTCCACCTAAGTAAGTCACCTGCTACACCAACATAACTCCACCTCCATGAGAGGCACAGCGCTTATGTTGATGTAGTAGGGTGTTGTGGTCTCCATGCAGACATTATTACTTACATCGTCTGTTGGCTGTAAGTGCTGGTGGTTGGCAGGCAGCTGTGAGCCAGGCATCTGGCTAACAGCTCGGGCTGTCAGTGCTGAGCAAGGGGATGGGAGAGGAAGGCCAGTTGTGAGCCCTGCAATGGGGCTGTTGGGCTCCAGCTGTCAGTGTCCCACAATGCCCCCACTTCAGTCGGTGGAAGCATTCCTGGTGAGGATGCACACTGCCAATACAAGGAGCAAATGTGGATGTGAACCCCCACTTTAATTACTGTGGTGGCTATAGATCGACTTAAGTAGACAATTTTGTAGTATAGACAAGTCCATAGAGTCCCCTAGCAAACTCTTCCTGAGGGTCCAGAGTATGTGCATCTTCAATAAGCAGAAAGACCTGGCAACACTTAAACTTATGGAGTTCACCCTTCTCTTGAGTCTGGAGGTTTGGAATGACCTGATGATCCTCTACAACCTCCCTTTCTTTGTCCTCTCCTTCTCTTTCTAGTCATCTCTGTTAAGCCACTGTTGCTTAGGCCTCAAATAAAGCCTCATCAGCTAACCGAGGTCTGGGTGCTATTCTTTCTACTCTGTTAAGGCTTCCTAAGGTGAGAACATCCCCTGCTCAATGCCCCTGAGTCTGAGCTGTCCCTGTACCTCAGAAGGGAAGAAAGGGTTTGGCAGTATTAGGCTGAATAGAAGTCTAGTCCAGAACTACAGACTACAGCCTCGTTCTCTTTCTGGAGTCAGTTACGCTGATTGTCTATGGAGGATCCTTTGCTGTAAATGGGACTGAGGTCCAAGGCTGTCATTGACTCTAATATACCACAGTGGCAGGCAGACAGGCGCACGTAGACACACACAAACACACGTCACAATGCTTGTAGGGCCTGATTCCCTCACCAGAGGGAGTCACACTTAGTTTGGCTAAAAAGGATTAAATTTTCAATCTGTAAATGTCAGTAAATGTCAATTTCAGCATATACACACCAACTGACAAAATATTTCCATCAATAACTGAAATTCAGACAGGCTAAGTAAGAAAAATGCTACTTGAGAACTTAAGAATTTAAGTTATATACTTTATATATTTTGATCTATGATGTTGACAATTTGCATTTTAAGTGTCATAAAGCTTTTAATTTTTAATCTCAACATCAACTGCCAATTACATTGTCTGATCTCCCCCACCTATAATTCCCATGACTGTAAAAATTTAAATTGACAAAAACTGAAGAAATGCTTAAAAACAATCATGGATTTTATCCATCCAAATTATAAAAAAAAAAAATGAAAACTGAATTCTACTAAGCCTGCTGGATGCCTACTAACAGTGGTGCACAGCAAAGATGGAATAAATCGGATGTTCCAAGATCCAGTCCAGTGTATTAGCCACAATACCATCCCTTTCTTTTGAGAGATAAGATTACACATCTAAAGTTAAGGATGCAAATCTATTTAAGCATATAAATTATTTTGCAACCAAATAACTGATTTATTGAATTTGCGCTTTTTGCCTTAAGCTTAAATTTATTTTAATATATAACAGAAATTTTAGTTAGTTTTCACTAGAAAGCAACTGCACTTCTTTGCTGTTTTACTAATTATTAAGCTGTGGGTATAAATAAAAGTATTCTTTTCAATTAATTTCTTCCTGCCAGATCTTTTCAGTGACAAATAATCCATGCTATATAAATGGATTATTGAAATATTTTCTCAAGACTAAAAAAAAAAATGCACAAATACACATGTAACACACCCAAGAGAAATTTTATTCTTATCCATTATAGAAGATAATTTACTCTGCATACAAAAGTTCTGAAAAAACCCGATAGTCTACATGTCTTATTGTAGTTGCATCCTGTCCAAAAGAAAACTCCCTACTTGGCAAGTTTAGTGACAGTTACAACCAAGTCAAACACATACGCCTTTTAGTGCAGCAATTTAGCAGTTCCAAAGTTAGGTGATCAGATGCAAAACCCAGCTTGTGACCCCTGTCAACCATAACACTAATCAAGTCCTGTAACAGAGTCCTCTATGGTTCCTACATCAGAGGGTAGGAGAACCTGATCATGCCCAATTATCTGTATTAGGTGGTTCAAATGTAGGCCCCACTTCTTTACTATATGCAAGGGGGCCCCTGTCCTTCGTGCGCCTTCTTAAGTCTCTCCGGATGGGAGATCAAAATGAAAGTCACAGACCTCAATGTATTCAAGGCTACTCCCTCCCTGTGGGACCAGCAAAGTGGGGTGATGAGGTAAGTCTACAGTGCTGTCCACGCTCCAGCACCAGCATAGTGGGTTTTGGGAAACACCCCTGGCTGGGCCTCTGAGTCAGGCTCAGTTTATCCACATTTTCCCCCTGCAAATCCATTGTACTTTCCTCAGGGTCAGGGTGAAGACCTCCTGGCTGGGAGTTCCCTCTATGGCTACAGGAGTCACTCCTGGAGTCTGCTGCTTGCGGCAATCCTGTTCTAACACCCCAAAGTTTTCACCCTATCATATATGATTGACAAGGCCAGAGAGGTGGGGCTAGCTCTCCCACCAGGGTCTCTCTAGCACCTTCTTCGTCCATGTGGGTCAATACATTGCATCACAGGGTCTATCAATAGAGGACCATAGACTTTATTCATTTAAATGTCTACATCAAACATACAGTAAGATTTAAAATTACTGCTGACCTTGGCTTTAGCATCTGGTAACTAGTAATATACGATTGACCCCTGGACCTTACAGTATGCATCTATAAACCTTCTAAAAGAACCCATTAATTAAGATTTGTGTGTCTTCCCCGAGTTTACCATCCAGTTTAGAGAAGACCAGATAATTTCTTGTGATGTTAAAAAACTGTGTTTAATGTCACAAATCAAATGATTCAGTGCGGTGGAGGATACAATACTGGGCTTTTGAGGATATTTTTGGATGATGTCACAAGCCACTACCAAAAATACAATCTAATTTAGCATAAATGATATCAGTCACAGTTATAGACTACTGGATGACCCTATGCTTCTCAAGTTTGCAAAAGACTTTGTTCAGTCTTAAAACTTATTAACACATTACTCTATGAAGCCAAGAAATCAAGGAATAGAAGAATAAATGAGGTATTACAACTAATTAATTGTACCGCTATAGACACTAGCACCAAACCGTCCTCTTCTACCCCAATGCACTCAAAGATCAGCATGGTTCTTAGATAATCTACATGAGAAAGAGCTGGAAGGAAGAATCTTGTCAGTGACAAAAAACGATCTAAAGTATCTCTAAACACAAATTTTAAAAAAACTATTCTTCTGCCATGAAGGTGCTACTCCCTCTACTGCCACAAAGGTGGTAAAAGTCATGCCCCTCAGAACTTTTCTAGACCACAAATCATTTTGTAAGCCAAGAAAGCATCCACCTAAACCCAACAAGAACAGTAATGAAGGTTTTTCCAGATGTTGTCAGTGTGGATCCCACTGTAGGTGCACATGGTGTTTCATGCACCCAACACCAGTCCTTTCGAACAAAAGTTTCTACTGGCGCTGTGCACGTGCCCTCTACCTCCTCTTGCTCCCATGCATGAGCATAAAGCGTAGAGCAGTCACAATCATTCCCTAGTTGTCTCACTAGTTCAGAATGCCATATGTTGAGGACTCTGAAAAAGCCACAATGCAAGACAGCTTACGGGATCCATGCTGATAACAGGCTGAAGAATCACAATCACTATCAAGAATAACCATTTTTCCCTCTCAGTATGTGTTAGTGTGAACCCCACTGTAGGTGACTGGTAAGCAATGTCCACTCAAGCTGGTGGGTTCTGAGGAACTTGAAGGGGAAACATAAATGGGCACTGGCATGAATCCAGCCACAGAATTTGGGTGTCTTGTGTCTTTGAAACACAATGGTCCTGGCTACTGTACACACAAACAGCTAAAGCCTTAATTTTCAAGTTTCTTATTTAGTAAATTCCTTAATTTTCCCCCCCAAAATTATATTTATCATGATGGCATCAAGTATTTTTGACAGACTATGTGACCACGTTTATTTCATACTTAAGATGTTAAATCATTAATTATACCTACGATGAAGTTTCAGATAGGACTTAAGAGACTTGATGATTCCTAATCATTTCTCCAGACATTCCTCAACATATAAAACGGTTCCCTGGAGAATCTGTGTTACCTAAAACATTCCATTCAGACTCTTACAGAAAACAGCTATGTGCCTCTGGGAACTTACAAGCTCCATCAGCTGCATCAGAAAAAAAAATTATAGTTTTTTTCCTCTGTTTATTTAGATTTGTTCTAATGCTAAAAGAAGGACAGCTATCCCTATGCTCTAGGCATGAATGTCAAACTTGAAAATACAAATACCAGCCTAACTGCAGCAGTGCAATTTGGCTCCAGGAATACCAAAGCTCCTCCAGGTTCACCCATGAAGTTCTAAGACTCTTGAAAAAATGTGTAAGTTTGCACAGTGTCTTCAGAATTTTAAGGACCTTAAAATCACAGCTAGTTAATTTAAATGATAAATGTGTGTGTTGATGATTTTAGTTTCTTGTACCATAGCTACAGGGCTCAAGAGCTCTACAGGTATGTACCTGAATTTTAGAATCGCTGTGAAAACAATTAAAGTTTAAAAATTCTACTAATGCCGACTTCTCTGGCATTTCCTAATGCATCTATTAACATAGCATTCAGTTGAACAAATTCAAAATAATTTCCAACAGATAAGTAGCTACTATTTACATAGTGAGTAACTCAAAAGTGTTCCTCTCACCCTTAATAAAAACAATGCTAGGTAGTATTCTGTTATTTAAGAGACAGAGTAGGAGTTTTTAGACCAAGAATTAATTCACTTTTAGTTACAAATGAGCATAAACAGAGGATTCTTCCAAAAGTGGAAAGAACTGTACAATTTACTTGAACCATAGCTCTCAAAACTTTTATTAACCTCAAATTATCAAAAAATGTATGTTTTAGACAGGGTTTACATGAGAAAGATTTTCCAGAAAGAAAAGCTGATTAAACTTAGAACATTTCTGTTTTCCTTTGGACTCTTGTCTGAAAGTCAGCATGCTGACATTAAGGAGACAGTTGTCATAGTCCAAGACTAGCTGCACCACATTTCTTTGGTTTCACTGAGTGTACCCTTACCAGGTGATAGGGCCTCAACTATGAAAGTCATTCTGGAAAACGGTTGGGTATGAATATAAAGGGCTATTCCAGAATAATTCCATCTGTGGACACCCTCTTATTCCAGAATAAAAGCCCCTTTTTCTGGTTCAG
This sequence comes from Mesoclemmys tuberculata, assembly GCA_007922155.1. NCBI lineage: Eukaryota > Metazoa > Chordata > Testudines > Chelidae > Mesoclemmys > Mesoclemmys tuberculata. The sequence goes on from ML675610.1 coordinate 40,260,913, forward strand.
TTTAATTCACTTCCAAAGTGTACTGAACTCATTTGGAAAATGGCACTTTTTTTCAGAAAAAAAGGGTCCACAGATAGAGTTATTCCATGGAATATTTCAGAATAACTATGTGTAGACATCCTTTGCGCATCGAGTCTACCTTACTGGGGTGGAATCTTATGATTCTTCCATTCTCAAATCAGGTGCTGAGCTACAGCACCCTGTGAACAAAATGTGATTACTCTGCAGATCTGACTAGGTTCCCTTCTGGAGCCATGAAAAGTGATGAATCCACAGACCCAATTTAGACTTCTTAAAATAAAGTATTGTTTAAATCACAATAGTAGGAACACAAAAATAGAAAAGATTTTTAAAATAATAATACAGTCTTTAGATATCTCTATCTAGGCATATCTTACCCCAGATGTCCTCTTCCATTCCACAACAGTCTGTGCCTCAGTTCCCCCTTAGCCACCTACCCTCTTCAAGAGAGTGAGTATTTAAACCTTTTGAGGGCTGGAGTTCCCTGTGGATCTTCGACTAGGGCTACAGCATTCCTGGAGAAATCCCCATTAGGGGGTCTAGCTAGCAAATGGCTATAGCTGTTTTAAGTGTTTTAAGAGAGTTACATCTCAGGATTCATTTCCCCTTTTCAGGGAGCATTTCCTGACAATGAAGTGGGTGAATTAAAACACCATATGCATGCAGTACACAACACAATAACTCAACCAACATACAATATTATTATTATAGGCAGCGCCAAATCTACCACAACAGCATAAAACACTGTATAGTCTTTTTTTATATGGAACACCTGAATATGAAAGACTAAAACCAAGTAACAGCATTAATTGAAAGCTACATGGCAGAACTGGTATTTTACAAAACTGTTCATATTCCACTGATATCAACACTTACTGGAGCATCTCTTTATTAACTGGACTTAGGTGAAGCAAAGGAACACCTACTGATTCATATATCTGCCTCCTCCTTCAATGTGTCACTAGATTTGCAAACATATCTTTACTGGTATGACAGATTCCTAAATATGGATGTTATTCACAATGTATATTTGACTAATTTATGCATTTTGCATTAAGACCTACAACACTATGTTGATGTAAACAAACTAATTTGTTTTGCTTGGATTTAAAATTTTTAGATTTTACAAAACTTCAGTAAAGAGAGAGCCAGGACTATGACTCATGGAGCAGTATAAAGTCAACTTTAGCAGGGGTTATGCAGCCTCCAAAAGTTTCTCTCTCTTACAACAAAGAGCTTTCGAAGTTATTTATTCTACTTCAATCTACCCCTTTGCAGACTTAGTGCATGCAACAAATCTCGTTCTATGATCAAGTCATTTCTGAGATACACAATAGTAAGGAAAAATCTCCACCATGCTTTTCCAAAAAAAATGAAAGTCATTTCTGAGGTCACATCCTTCATGAACAGATGTTCCTATTCATTTCAAACTTAATCCCAACCAACCACCCCATCCCCACACACAATTCATCCTCTAGTATCCCACATTTGAAAAATTCGTCTTGAAATTCCCTTTCTGTAAAATAAATTTAAGGATTAAAATCAAATGTATTAATAGAAACAGCTTTAGTCTGTAGCAGAGACTCAGATTCCATAGTTGAAGTTTTAAAGCAACTAGTAACACTTACATGTCTTTTAATTTACAAATTAGTAAGCATAACAATGAGGATCTCATCTAAAAAAGCTTCAATTAAAACTTTCCTTCACTATTAAAAGGATTACTTCAAATTACATGTAGAATCACTTGATTCTTCCTGTTATATTTAAAAGAATAGTGTGTGTCTCCAGAGATTAGTCAGTGTATTATCTGGACCTCAGCTTTCTTAATGTTAACAATATATATTCCAACTCATTTTTGGACAGTTTATATTAATAAAAATACAGAATATATTATGCTTTATTCTAATATATAATTAAAAATATAAATGTGTAGCAATGTATATACACATTCTGTCTCCAAAGACATTAAAAACACTTAATGAAACAGAACAATTTTATCCTCTGGAATGGGCTTTGAATTTGGCATGGCATTTCATTTTCTCAAGCCGCCATTTCTCTACACACATTTTCAGTCAAATGTAAGAATCCCACAGAGTTTACAACAAGTACCATTATCCCCTTGTCAGTTTCTCACTGTTGGAAAAGTACTACTGTGTGGGGAAAATAGCCTGAATATCACTAATTATACAGTTCCTCTATTGGAGGCACTCCAGATAAAGTGGGAGGGGAGAAGATGAAATAAAAAGAAGGAAGAATGACAGAGAGATGGAACAGATATAAAGCAGCGAAGGGTTATACTTGAGAAAGAGAGAAAAAAAATAACTGTTATTGTTTATGTTACAATAGCACCTGCAGAGCCTACCCAGAATTGGAGGAACACTGTACTAAGTACTGAACAGAGCTGGGTAGAACAGAGAATTCCCACTCCACAAGAAATTCCATAGTTTCAAATTTTAATTCAGAATTGAAACAAAAAAATTCTGTTTCCAAAAGAAACAAATTCTGAAATTGTTTTGGTAAAAGCAAAATGAGAGTTGATTTCACGTCTACTGACTTGATTTATGTTATACTATATTGTAATCTGTATATTATAATATACTAGTAAAATGTTTTGAATATATACCATGTCATAAAATTATATGACCTATTATGACCTGATCAAAAATTCCAATTATATTATAAATTTTGTGTTTTAATTTTTATATTCTAAAATTAAAGAAAATTTTAAAATAAACATATACATGCCAATTTTTAATTACTATTTAAATTGGTATTGTAATCAGAATGTTTATTTGGTTTGGTAATTGATATTCTAACTGGTGATTGGTAATTTTGTATAATAATTGAAAATAAAAGTAAAAAGAAAATTAAGAGTAAAGTAAAACATAAAATGAAATACGATGCAGCAGGCAAGCCGGCAAGCCCACCAGCTGGGCAGCCAGGGAGCCAGCTAGGTGACTAGATAAGCCGACTAGACAGCCATTCCTGAGTTATGATTTGATTCCATCAAATCAGCATTCTCCAATGGAAAGCTATTCTATCAGAAAATTTTCAACCATCTCTAGTCTAGAATATAAAAAGTCCCTGTCCAAAGAGCTTGCAATCTACAAAGACAAGTTGACAGGAAGAAAAAATAAATACAACATTTCAATGGACCAATCATACCTCTCTTTCAACTTCTTCTTTCTCAATGCCAGGTTGCTCTACTCAGTCCCTTTTTTGGCTACTTCTGAAATTGTTTTATGTGCTCCACTCCCACTCAAACCCTTTGGCCACTCCCCCCTTCAACTGGCAGATCAATGTTACTGTGCTTGATTGGCAAGAGGGAACTGACAACAACAACTAAAATACTGATGGGAAATAGGATCTTTGAACTACTCTTATTATGAATAGCTGTACTGAACCAGACCAGTGATCCTTCTAGTTCACTCTTGCGCCTCCAACACTGACCATTACCAGATACTTCAGAGGAAGGTACAAGAAACTCCAACGCTGACACTTTTGGAATAACCTGGTCCCCGGAGATGGATTTAAGCTTAAGGATAGTGGTTGGGTCAGGAGATCAGAATCACCCAAGTGTAGCCCAGCAGGTTGATTTCCTGTAAAAGGAAGCCTGCTTCATCAGTGAGGAGATGTCACACTTATAGGGATTCCAGGAAGAGAAAACCTAGGAGGCGGCTGTCCACACCAGTGAGACAAAAAGTCCTGCTAAGGAAGGAGCAGTGTGCACCAGCCAGATGAAAAGACCTGGCTGGATTTACCTGTAGTGAGTGAAAGGAACTGAATCCTGAAGAAGAGAAGGCTTGAGGACATGCCAGAAACAGGACCACAGTTTTGGAAAGAACTGTTGAGGCCAACATGGAGCTAAAGAAACTGTAGGGGAAGATTTGTTTTAAGTTGATATTTTAACTGTGATGGTGTTTTCATACACTACAGACTACAAGAATGGATGTTATTTGACTCACAAGCATCTGAGTGCAGTTTTGAGAAGCCCAAAAAAAGAAGGAAAGAGGTGGCAGCAGGCTCTAGTGCTGGATTGAGTAAGACCCTGCTTACAGTGTGGGTATTTCCCCATACTGTGGATACGGTAATCCTCACTCATTCCATTCTGTAAGCCCACCTGATTTGATAGGCTGCTGTATTTAGCATTGCTACTGCCAAATAGCTTAAAATATGATGTCTTAATTTTCACTCCCTTAAGATGAAGAAAAACTATGTAAGAAAATACTAAAAGGCAAAGAATGGGGCAGAAAACTCAAAAAGGAAAATTTATCCATAGGTACGTGAATATTTCCTTTCTTTGAATAATGTAATACTTAACTCTTATATATTGTAGTGTAGTATATGAACTCTCATAATTTTATCTCAAAGTGCTTGAAAAATCTTAAGTTTATTTATCCTCACAACATAGCTGTGAGGTAAGAAGTACTACAGCCACAATTTTACAGATAGGGAACTGACTTACCTAATGTCACCCAGGAAGTCTCTGGTGGAACAGGCACATACGGTCTACAGACAGTTACATTAGGCCTTCAACTTACTTGCAGCTTGGGGACAGAACTAGACTTGTGAGTCATAGGCAGCAGGAGGAATGACCTGCCTCATGAGATCATAAGAATGGACACGCTAAGTCAGAACAATAATCCGTCTTGCCCAGTATCCGGTTTTTGACACTGGCCAATGCCTGGTGTTTCAGGAGAAATGTACAAAACAAGACAATTTAAAGAGATCCATCCCCAGTTGTCCACTCCCAGCTCCTAGCATTTGGAGGCTTAGGGACACCTGCAGCATGCGGCTGGGACCCTGACCATCTTGGCTACTAACCATGGACCTACTCTCCATGAACATATCTAATTCTTTTTTTAACCCAGTTATACTTATAGCCTTCACTATATCCCACAGGTTGACTGTGCACTGTATGAAGTACTTCCTTAAGCTAGCTTTAAACTTGCTCCCTATTCATTTCACTGAGTGACCCCTAGTTCTTGTGTTATATGAAGGGGTAAATAACACTTCCCTATTCGCTTTCTCCACAACATTCATGATTTTATAGACCTCAACCATATTCCCCACCACCACCCCTTAGTCATCTCATTTCCAAGCTGAATAGTCCAAGTCTTTTTAATCTCTTCACACACTGAAGCTGTTCCATATCATTAATAATTTTTGTTGCCCCTCTTTGTACCTTTTTCAATTCTAATATATCTTCTTTGATAGGGGATGACGAAAACTACATGCAATATTCAAGGTGTGGGCATACCATGGATTTGTAGAGTGGCATTATGATTTTGTCTTCTCTCCCCCTTTCCTAATGTTCTTAACATTCTGTTACCTTATTTGATGGCTCCCTTGGCCTTTGGGATTAGGAAATATTAGGCACAGAACCCATTTCCCGAGTTCCAGAGGAATCTCCTCCACTACTCCTGCTCTTAGGAGCTCTTGCACTTCCTGTATAAGGATTTGCTTGTGAG
>ML675610.1:40266414-40284349 GCA_007922155.1 Mesoclemmys tuberculata
GCTCTTGCACTTCCTGTATAAGGATTTGCTTGTGAGAGGGTCCTTGAAGGGAGGGTGGGGAAGGGGAACAGGAAGATGGGAAGGAGGAGAATTGGAGGTAATATCTCAATTCTATCGTGTGTAGCACCCAAGCATCCGAGGTGATGTGAGTCCACACTCAGTAGAAATTGGATAGATGATTCAAGGAACAGGATGAGGGATCCAGGACTTGTGCTAGTGTGCGGCCCCAGATACATCCTCAAAATGACTGTTTGGTGCTAGATTGATACCTTGCTGTGGTCCAACCCCGGTTAGGAGGGGGCTGTGGCATCCTGTGCCTGTTGTTCCTGCTCCTCTTTCTAAAGTAATCCTGTGTCATCTTTTTCGAGAAGCATCCCTAAGGGTGCTCCACTCTAGCAGTTTTGTCCAAGGAGGAAGGGGCTTTGGAGTCCAGTCGAATATCAAAAAGTATAGCCAAGTAGAACACAGCCTGTGAAGCAGAGTCGCAGTTCTACAAATTTCAACGATGGCAATGTTTTTGAGGGAAGCTGTAGACATGGAAATAGACCTCAGAGTAAGTTTGTATGTCTGAGGATATCACGAGATTGGTAGCAAGAACTAATGCTATCAGCTATCCACTTGGAAAGCCTCTGTTTAGTGATTGCAGACACTTTTTTATCTGTCTGTGATGGAGAAAAACAAACCTTTCAGAAAAACTCCCAAGTTAGTCCTGTCAAAATAGAAGGGCACAGCTCTCCTGACATCAAGTTTGCGTAACAGCACCTCTTTGTCTCGGTGAGATTTAGGGTGGAAGTTCAGAAGGTGAATGGGTTAGTTATTACGGAACTTGGAAGACATTTTTGGTAAAAACTTGCGATGTGGTCATAATGTTCTTCCCAGATTTGGGACCTGTAACTATCATGTCAGCATGATGAGCTGGAGAAAACAGTGGCCCTGAAGTAGGACGCTTGACTGGCAGAAAGACATTTCCAATCACCCTGAGGAACTTCATTTTCACTGGGCAGGCGAATATCAAATAACTTTCTACTGGATAATGGAAAGTCATGATGGTTGCTAGGCAGACTCCGATGGAAGCGAGAGCCCTTAGTTCTTTGTTTCTAGGATGTAGTCCAGTATATCTGGCAGCAATGAGATTGTTGGTGAAATGTGTCTGAGGTCACACTGCCAGGCAAATATTGTCCATTTTTTAAAGTGTAGCAGCTTCTAGACTATTCTCTTCCATGCAACAGCACTCTTTCCTTCCTCTGAGCAGGTTGCTTCTAATCCTGGGAAACCTCATTACTCAAGTAATCTCCATATCTGGCTTCAATACATAGGAAGAGACAAATCTGCTAAATGAAGATATAGTAAGAGATTTAAAAAAGCACCAGAAGGTAAGAATAAGGACAGTAAGGAGAAACAGTATAAATATGGATTGGTGTGGCAGGCATGTAGATGATACAGTCAATGAAAGGACTATAGTCCAGCTAGAAAACTGGGAGAGAAGTGGAGAAAAAACTAAGATGCTTGTACACAAATATAAGGAGTCTGAAAGATAAAAGGGAGGAACTGGAATTATTAGTTCAGGAGGTCAAACGAGAGATCATAAAGATTACAGAAACACGGTGAAATAGCACTCATGACTGGAATGTAGGTACTGAAGTGTTTGTGCTGTTTGGGAGAGACAGCAATAAAGGTAAAAGCTGTGGGGTAGCATTGCACATCAACAATATGGTAAACTAAGGAAAGAAAAAGTGATCTAAACCAGATCTATTTAAGTCAACTTCAGTTTGGGGAAGGATTGTAAAAGATTCTATTGGGTTAGTGCTGAGGTCTGCAACAGACCCCACCATTGGGCATGGATATGCATCGACATCTCTTTAATAACATTAATGATAAACACAATTAGGAATTGTGTCATAATGAAAGACTAACTTCCAAGGCACAGACTGGAGAATAAATGTTACTAATATTGGAGGATCCAATTATTCTTGGACCTGACAGACAACAGTCTTCTTTAGTAAACTGACAAGAGACAATGCAATTATAGACTTGGTTTTGGTAAGTAGTGAAGACATCACAGAAGAGCTGGTCATAGGAAATAACTTTGGATCAAGTAATCACAAGTTAATTTACTTTAAATTAAATAGACAAAATCAAAACCAGGTTGTCAATTTTTAAATGAAATTATTTCAAATGGACAGACTTTGGGAAAGTAAGGGATAGAGATAACCTGGGCTAAAGCGCTCAAGGACTTCAGCGTGGAGGAGATTTTGAATTTCTTTAAATCAATTGTACAAAAGCTATCTGCAACATGTACCACAAGGAAGGGGGAAAACTTGAAGGGAAACACTCCAGATTCTGTTGGATAAATAACATCTCAAAAATAAAAAAAATTAACAGGCATAAGCAGAAAGTTTACAGGGAATGAAGAAAGGGATTAATTAGGAAAGAAAGCTACATCTTGGAGGTCAGAAAACATAGGATTACAGTGAGAACCGCTAAAAGTCCAGCTGAATTAGATCTTGCCAAGAAAATTGAAAGAAAGAGCTTTTTTAGTTTTATTAAAAAAAAAAGGATAAAGAAGGATGAAGATGGACCACTACATAATTTGAATGGGATGAGATTAAAGATAATCTAGGTATGTCCATAAAACCAAATGGATACTTTCTGCCCAGGTTTTCAATGTAGAATTTGGACGTGAAGGCAGGACAGCTGATGGAAGTGAGTGTCTAGAAGAGAGGATTACTCACCTAGTGCAGTAATTGAGGTTCTTCAAGATGTGTGTCCTTGTGCTTGTTCCACTTTAGGTGTCATCACATCCCACGTCCTTGATCGGAGATCTTTACAGCAGTAGTTGTCTGGGTTGCGCATGCGCAACTCTCCTCTCATGGTGCCTCTTCTGGCACTTGTGTGACCAGACTCCCTCAATTCCTTCTCTACTGAAGAGTCTCATGTTAGAACTCTGAAGTAGAGAGGAGAGGGGGGGTAGCGGAGCATGCATAGAGATACATATCAAAGAACCTGAGCTACTGCACTAGGTTAGTAACCGTCTCTTTTTCTTTGAGTGATGTCCCTGTGGGTGCTCCACTTTAGGTGACTAGAGAACAGTGCTCCTCATTTGGTGGAGGGACTTCGGGATCACCTGTTTGTACTGATGAGAGAACTGTTAGTCCTAGTATGGCATCCCAACTAGATGCATGCTCAATTACATAGTGTCTTGTGAAAGTGTGTACAGAGTCTCATGTAGCTGCCTTGCATATGTCTGTTATGGGAGCATTGTTACAGAACGCTACAGAAGTGGATATTGCCCTAGTTGAGTGTTTTCTGGTTCCTTCAGCTGTTTGTAAGTTCTTTTGTTTATAGCACAGTTGGGTGTATTCTTTTATCCATTTGGATAGTCTTACTAGGTATAGCCTGTACTTTAGTGTGTTCCATAATTGACACAAAGAGCTTGTCTGACTTTTGGAATGTTTTTGTTTTCTGTAGGTAAACAGCAAATGTTTGTATGACATCTAATGCGTGGAGCGCCGCTTCTTGTGCTCTATTATGCGGTTTTGGATAAAAGGTAGGTAATTGTATAGGTTCACTAATATGAAAGTCTGATACTGTTTTTCATAAAAATAGTTGGGTGGGTCCTAAGGGTAATTTTATCCTTGTGAAAAATTGTGTAGGGTGAGAGAGCTGTAAGCGCATTGATTTCTCCTACGTGTCTGGTTGATGTGATAGCTACTAAAAATGACACTTTCATTGACATGTGGAGAAGTGACCATGCTGCTATAGGTTCGAATGGTGGCCTGGTAATGGTCTTTAATACTAAGTTTAGGGCCCATGGTTTGGTGGGTTTACATACAGTTGGAAGTACTCTTTGCAACCCAACAAGGAAACATTTTATCATTGGGTGAGCGAATACCGATGCATGCTTAATCTTGTCATGGAAAACAGAAATCGCTGCTAGATGGGCTTTCGTGGAGCTAATCAACAGGCCTGATATTTTTAGTTCTAGGACATATTCTAAGATGGATGAAACAGATAAGATGCGGTGAGGATTTGTCTATGCCTGCCCCAAGAATTGAATTTTCTCCATTTCTGCTGGTAAATTTTTCTTGTTGATTGTTTTCTACTCTTTATTAATATATGTTTAACCTGTTCAGAGCATTCTAGTTCCAATGCATTCTGGGCCAAACCAGTTAGGAACCATGCCATCTGGTGAAGTTTCTCTATCTCTGGTGATAAATCTGACCGTCGCCCTGGTAAAGGAAATTGCGTCGTAGAGGCAATGCGATTCGTTTGTATGTTGACATGTGCAGCAGGTCTGCGTACTGTCTGGGGTAGGCAGGTGTGATTCATTATCATTGTCACTTTGTCTACCCTTATTTTGTGAATGGCCTTAGGTATCATTGGAATGGGTGGGCATGTGTACAGGAACGGTTTGCTCCTGTCGATTAGGAATGCATCTCCTATCGAGCTTCTCCCTAGTCCTGCCCTTGAGCAGAAGCGATGGCATTTGCAGTTTTGCTTTGTGGCAAAAAGGTGGACCACAGGTAAACCTCACTGCCGAAAAAAGTTGTTCAGGACCTTGCTGTTCAGTTCCCACTAGTGGCTCTGGCCAAAGTACATGCTGAGGCTGTCTGCGGTGATGTTCTGGTTTCCTGGTAGGTATGTCACTGATATGTTGACGTTGTGTTGTATGCACCAGTTCCAGAGCTTTATTGCTTCGCTGCATAGGGATTGGGATCTTGCTCCTCCCTGATGGCTGATATAAAACATGCATGCGATGTTGTCTGTCATTATCTTTATTGATCTGTTTGCTATGTGCAGTAGAAAGTGATGATGTGTTGTGAACTGCTTGGACCTCTAGGGTACTTATATGTAGTTTCGTTTTGTTTTTTTTAAACAAGCATCCCTGTATCGTATGATCATGGAGGTGCACTCCCCAATAGTGACACATCTGTGGTGATCATATTGATGGAGGACGCTGTGAGAATTTGGACTCCCAACATCATGTTGTTTTCTCTGGTCCACCAGAGTAGGAAATCTTTGACTTTGCCCAGTATCATTAATATTCTGTTTAGACCGTGTCTGTGAGATTTGTATGCCAAGGCAAGCCATCCCTGAAGGCATCCCATGTTTATTTGGGCATATTGGATCACAAATGTCGTCGCTGCAATGTGGCCCAGGAGCTGCATGACAATACGTGTTGTTATTGTTGGACTGTCTCTTACTAGACCTCTTAGATATGTTATGGCCTTGAATCTGGGTTGTGGAATGATGCCTTTGCTATTATTGAGTCCAGTTATGTTCCTATGAATTCCAACCGTTGGGTTGGGTTGAAAGCAGACTTTTCTTTTGTTTATGTTGAGTTCTAGTATTTGAAACAACTATGGTTTGGCTTGTGTGGCCAGGGTTTGGTTGGATGCTTTTATGAGAGAGTCATCCAGGTATGTGAAAATTTTGATTCCATCTCCTTAGATGAGCTGCAACTACTGCCAGCACCTTGGAAAAAACCCTCATGCTGTAGAGAGGCCAAATGGCAATACTTTGTATTGGTAATGACTGCCATCCACTGGATGGTGTATCCCGATTTGATGATTTCTAATACCCAGCTGTCTGCTGTGATTGCTGACCAATTGTGGTGAAATTTTCTAAAGCAGAATTTGACGTGTGTGGTCGATGGTGATGGCACTGATTGATGAGTAAGATCTCTCAGACCCTCAACCTAATTCTCAAAACTGCTGTTTGGATGATGCTGTTTGAGAGGTTGAAGGTGTTTGCTGAGACTAAGTCTTTGAGTTCCTTGCTTCCCTCTGTGTTTTGTACTGTCTGTACTGGGAATGAAAAGGGTATTTGTGGGTATATGGTTGAAATCTATGTTTCCCTTTTGTTCCAGGCATGTAAATGCCTAGGGTTCAAAGTGTTGCTCACCATCTTTTGTGAAGTGAAGGACTTCATCCATCTTTTCTGCAAAAAGCTGGATCTTGTCAAATGGGAAATCTTCTGTTTTTGTTTGTAGATTCCTGGGAAGGCCTGGCATATGTAGCCACGAGGCCCTGCGCATAATTATGGCTGTGGCTGTTGTTCTGGCTGTGGTACCAGCTACATCTAACAAGGCCTGTAGCAATGCTCTAGCTACAAGCTAGTGTGTGTGTGTGTGTGTCACCTGAAAACGTAGTTACTTACCAGTAACTGTTGTTCTTCGAGATGTGTTGCTCAGATCCATTCCACTTAGGTGTGTGCGCGCCCTCGTGCACAGCCCTCCGGAGAACTTTTCCTAGCAGCCCCTGCAGGGGCCGGTCTCAGCGCCCCCTGGAGTCCCGCCCTTATGTGGCGGTACATATAGCGGGACCGGCCCCTCCCCTCCTCAGTCCCTTCTTTCTGCCGACTCCGACAGCGGGGATGGAGGGTGGGTGTGGAATGGATCTGAGCAACACATCTCGAAGAACAACAGTTACTGGTAAGTAACTACGTTTTCTCCTTCGAGTGGTTGCTCAGATGCATTCCACTTAGGTGATTCCCGAGCCATACCTTGGAGGTGGGTAGGAGTCAGCGGCGAGCTGCCCTCAGCACGGCCCTGCCGACTCGCGCGTCGTCCCTTGACTGCTGGACGACAGCGTAGTGCGCAGCAAAGGTGTGCACCGAAGACCAGGTGGCAGCCCTGCAGATGTCATCCAGGGGGACCCTTTCCAGGAAGGCCGCCGACGCGGCCTGGGCCCTCGTCGAGTGGGCCGTCACCACTCCTGGGAGCTGGACGCCTGCACGCTCGTAGCAGAGCCGGATGCAGGCGGTGATCCACCTGGCGATGCACTGGGAGGTGACCGGGGAGCCTCTCATCCTCTCTGCCACCGCGACGAAGAGCTGCGTGGTCTTTCGGAGCGGCCTCGTCCTGTCCAGGTAGAACGCCAGCGCCCTCCTCACATCGAGGGTGTGCAGTCTCCTCTCGTCCTCGGACCCGTGCGGTTTAGGAAAAAACACGGGGAGGAAAATATTTTGGTTACAATGGAACCGGGAGACTACCTTAGGCAGGAACGCCGGGTGAGGCCTAAGCTGAACCTTGTCCTTATAGAACACGGTATAGGGGGGCTCCGAGGTTAAGGCCCTTAGCTCAGAGACCCTCCTGGCCGAGGTAATGGCCACGAGAAAAGCCACCTTCCAGGAAAGGATCATCATTGGACAGGTGGCTAAGGGCTCAAAGGGGGGACCCGTTAGCCTATCTAAGACCAGGTTCAAATCCCAGGGAGGCACCGGGTCACGGACCTGCGGGTAAAGCCTCTCTACACCCCTGAGGAACCTCACCGACATGGGGTGGGAGAACAGGGAACGTCCCCCCACCGGCTGGTGGAACGCCGATATGGCCGCCAGGTGTACCCTGAGGGAGGCCAACGCTAACCCCTGTAGCTTAAGCTGCAGCAGGTAGTCCAGGACCGCCTGCACGGGGGACGTACCGGGGTTTTCGCCCCGCGACTCCGACCAGCAGGTGAACCTCCTCCACTTGGCCCTGTAGGCGAGCTGCGTGGAGGGCCTCCTGCTTCCCAACAGCACGCGTTGGACCTGCTCCGAGCAGGTTCTCTCCTCCTCCGTCAGCCAGAGAGCCTCCAGGCCATCAGGTGCAGGGAGTCCAGGTTGGGATGCAGTAGCCGGCCGTGGTCCTGGGAGAGCAGGTCCGGTCTCCTCGGGAGCTCGATCGGGGGAGCGACAGACAGGTCCAGGAGCAGGCAAAACCAGTACTGCCTCGGCCACGCCGGGGCGATCAGAATCACATCCGCTCTGTCCCTCTTGATTTTCAAGAGGACCCTGGGCAAGAGCGGGAAGGGGGGAAACGCATACAGGAGGACCCCCGTCCATTCGAGGAGGAATGCGTCCGAAAGAGAGCCCGGCTCGCGACCCCTGAGCGAGCAGAACCTCGGGCACTTCGCGTTCTGCGCTGACGCAAAGAGGTCCAGATGGGGAACACCCCACACGCGGAAAATCCTGTCCACCACCTCTGGGTGGAGAGACCATTCGTATTGAGGTAGGAATGACCTGCTGAGGCGGTCCGCCTCGTCGTTCCTGACCCCAGGCAGGTGAGAGGCGGTTAAACAGAAATTGCATCTCACCGCCAAGTCCCAGAGTCGGAGCGCCTCCTGACACAACACCGAGGAGCGCGCCCCCCCTTGCTTGTTGATGTAATACATTGCAGTGGTATTGTCTGTTAACACCTGCACCATTCTCCCCAATAAAGAGTGGCGAAACACCTCGCATGCCAGTCTGACCGCCCTCAATTCTTTCACATTGATATGGAGGGCCAATTCCCCCCGGGACCAGCGACCCTGCGTGGTCAGACCACCGGTGATATGGGCTCCCCACCCCCGGTCCGATGCGTCCGTGATCAGGGTGACCGAGGGGGTGGAGGCCCTGAAGGGAATCCCTTCCAACACAGTCCTGGGGTCCAGCCACCAAGTCAGTGACCCCAACACCCAAGGGGGCACCGTTACCACCTTGCTCAAAGCATGCCTGCTGGGCATGTAAACCCTGGACAGCCAACCTTGGAGGGGCCTGAGCCTGAGGCGGGCCAACCTCACCACATAGGTGCACGAGGCCATGTGGCCTAACAACTGCAGGCAGTGCCTGGCTGTAGTCGTGGGGCACCTCTGAAGCTGCGATATTATCGCTGTCATGGCTTCGAACCTCGAACGTGGGAGGGAGGCTTTTGCCTGCACCGAGTCCAGGTGGGCCCCTATGAAGTCTATGCGTTGCACCGGACGCAGCGTCGACTTCTGCTCGTTTATGAGCAGCCCCAGGGCATGGCAGGTGGACTGGACGAGAGAGACCGCCTCGCACACTTGCGACTTGGTCTTGCCCCTGATTAACCAGTCGTCCAGGTAGGGGAATATCTGGACCCCCCTGCGCCGCAGGAAGGCCGCCACCACCGCCATACACTTGGTGAACACTCTGGGGGAGGAAGACAGGCCAAAGGGCAAGGCCGTAAACTGGTAGTGGCCACCAGCTACCACAAACCTTAGGTACCGCCTGTGGGCGGGAAGGATGGAGACGTGAAAGTACGCATCCTTCAGGTCGAGGGCGGCAAACCAGTCCCCTGGGTTTAGAACGGGAATGATGGACGCTAGGGATACCATGCGGAACTTCAGCTTTCTTATGAACCTGTTGAGCCTGCGCAGGTCCAATATAGGCCTGAGGCCTCCGTTGGCCTTGGGAACGAGGAAGTACCTCGAATAGAATCCCCTCCCCACCTCGAGTGGTGGAACCACTTCTATGGCTCCTTTGACTAGGAGGGATTGAACCTCCTGAAGGAGTAATTGCTCGTGAGATGGGTCCCTGAAGAGGGACGGGGGGGGTGGGGAGTGGGGAGGGGAGGCCAGGAGCTGAAGGGCATATCCCCAGCGCACGATATCGAGGACCCACTGGTCCGATGTTACCTCCCGCCACAGGCCGAGATACGGCTTGAGCCTGTCCAGGAAAGGCGGGGAACCCAGGGAACATGAGACGGTGCCACCCTCGGAGACACCGTCAAAATTGTCTCTTCCCCTTAGGGCCCTGAGAGGGTCCTTTAAAGGAAGAGGAGGACGGCGGCGGGCGATCGCGCCGTCCAGAGCCCTTGGTCCTATCCCTGCCCCTTGCGGTGGGGAAGGGCCTAGGCTGCGGCCTAGACTGCTGCCGCTGACGTTGCGGCGGTTGCTGCGGCTGCTGGCGACTCTGCAGTCTAGCCGCCTGGGGCGTGTACAGGCCCAAGGAGCGCAACGTTGCCCTCGAGTCCTTGAGAGCGTGCAGCTTCTCGTCCGTCCTCTCCGAAAAGAGGGCGGCTCCATCGAAGGGTAGGTCCTGGATGGACTGCTGCACCTCCAATGACAAGTCTGTGGACTGCAGCCACGCTGCCCGCCTCATTGCAACGGCGGAGGCCATAGCCCTGCTGGCTGTGTCTGCGGCGTCCGATGCAGACTGCAGGGCCGCACTTGCCACAGACAACCCTTCCTCCAGCACCAAACTAAAGTCCACTGCCTGGTCTGGAGGGAGAGACTCCGAAAACCTCCTTAAGGAGTCCCATAGGTTCAAATTGTACCTGCCGAGGAGGGCCTGATGATTGGCCACCCTCAGCTGAAGCGCCCCAGTAGAATAGACCTTCCTACCGTAAAGGTCCAGCCTCCTGCCTTCCTTATTTTTAGGGGAGGCAGTCTGAGCACCCTGCCTGTCTTTTTGGTTGGCGGCATCCACCACCAAAGTACCCGCGGCAGGGTGCGCATACAAGTACTCGTGCCCCTCGGCTGGCACGTAGTACTTCTTCTCGGCGCCCTTAGAGGTCGGGGCAACCGAGGCAGGGGTCTGCCAGACTGACTTAGCCAGGCGCAGGACCCTCTCATGTACGGGAAGGGCCACCCTCGTTGGTCCCTGGGCCCCCACACGGCCGAAGAGGGGGTCCACCTCTTCCTCTAAGACCTTGACCTCAAGGCCAAGGTTCAAAGCCACCCGCTTTAGAAGCTCTTGGTGGGCTTTAAAATCAATGAGCGGGGCTCCTTGGTCTCTTACCGCCGCCTCATCAGGCGATGAGGAGTAAGAAGGGCGGCGGGGCCCAGTGGAGGGTCCCTCCCCAGGGTCCTCCTCCACCTCCTCTTCCCCAGAGGAGCGGTCACCCTCCTGCACCGAAGGTGCTTGCTGAGTTTGGGTGACAGAGGCAGGGGCCGACATAGTTCCCTGCCCCATCTGGGCCGCCCACTGGGCCCATAACGGCCACTGCCAGGGTCCCTGTGGCCAGCTCAAAGGCGGCACCGGTGCCGAGGGCAAAGCCGGTGCCGCAACAGTCGGTGCCGGTGCCGGTAGCAGTATTGGGTCCGGTGCCGGCTGCGGTGCCGGCTGCGGTGCCGGTTGCGGTGCCGGCTGCGGTGCCGACGACCATACACGTTCCTGACGTCGAGTCCGGGACCCCGAGTCAGGAGAACGCAGGCGGTGATGACGCCGGGAAGGAGCGCTCCGAGATCCGCCACGCGACGACCTCGAGGAGCGACTCTGACTTCGGTGCCGACGAGGCGACGCCGAAGAAGAAGGCGACCGGTACCGGGAAGTCTTTCGCCGCTTTGATGCTGGGGAGCGGTGCCGAGAACGCCGTCTCGGTGCCGAGTCAGAACTCGACGACGAGGAGAGGTGCCGCGACGAAGAGCGATGTCCGGAGCGGTGCCGGGACCTGGAACGGTGCCGGGAGCGGTGCCGGGACCTGGAGCGGTGCCGGGAACGGTGCCGCGACGCGTCGTCCGAGGACGAAGATGGAGAGGAGCTTCCGAGCTCGACTCTCCTGCGTCGGGTGGTGGGCGGCCTGTCCACCGGTGCCGGGGCCGCCCACCCTTCGGGGCCCCCCATCGCGGGTTTGCCCCGGGAAACGGGCCCTGGCTCTCTCCGGTGAGAGAGTGCCGGAGGCGTAGGCAGCTCCAACAAAGCCTGAGCCGCCTCGATAGCCTCCGGCGTCGAAGGGTCCCGTATAGGGGGTCCCCCACTTCCAGGAGTCGGGGGAGCCTCCCTAGTAAGTGTCGGTGCCGGGGCCGGTGCCGGAGCAGGGGCCGGTGCCGGAGCAGATGCCGGCGGCACGTCCATGAGGAGGAGCACCTCCGAACTCGACCCCGGCCGCTCCTGCGGTGCGGGGGAGCGCTGCAAGCGTGGATGGCGCTTCTTCCTCTTCGGCACCGAGACCCCCGGTGCCGGAGGCGCACTCCGCACCGAAGACACACTCGGTGCCGGAGTAGTCCGCGATGGCTCGGACGCCGGACTTAACGCGGACTCCATCAGAAAAGCCCTAAGCCTCACTTCACGCTCCCTCTGAGTCCGAGGCTTAAAGGACTTACAGATACTGCACCGGTCTCTCCGGTGCAGTTCCCCCAAACACCGCAAACAACGGTCATGGGGGTCGCTAGCTGGGAAGGCCTTGCCGCAGCTAGCACATGGCTTGAAGCCCGGCGAACCCGGCATAGCCGGGACGCCTTGAGCCCGAAGGCTCCCTAACTAACTAAAAACCCTCACTAACTAAAAACTAACTTAGTTCAGGGTGAACTGATAAACTAACTACTCACTTTTAAAGGAGAAACACAAACTGTTGAAGAGCAGGGGTAGTTCTCAACTGGCCGTCACGGGCGGAAAGAAGGAACTGAGGAGGGGAGGGGCCGGTCCCGCTATATGTACCGCCACATAAGGGCGGGACTCCAGGGGGCGCTGAGACCGGCCCCTGCAGGGGCTGCTAGGAAAAGTTCTCCGGAGGGCTGTGCACGAGGGCGCGCACACACCTAAGTGGAATGCATCTGAGCAACCACTCGAAGGAGAACTATTCTCTTTTGTTCTCTGGTATGTAACTGGTGAACTCCGAAATCTTCTCGTAGATGTTAAGATCATAATTGGAGAGTAAAGCTGCATAATTAGACACTCATTATTAAAGCGAATGAGGCATAAACTTGTCTGCCTAGCAGATCTAGTCTCTTCGAATCTTTATCCTGTGGTCTTGACTTGTAATTTGTCTGCTTCCCCTTTGGTTCACAGTATCAACAACAAAGGAATTTGGAGGTAGATCGGTAAATAGGAATTCCATTTCCCTGGCAGGGATATCGTACTTCCTATCATTTATTTTATTGTTAGATGGGATGGTGGCTAATGTCTGCCATATGGTATTAGCTGGTTCCATCAATGCTTAGTCCATAGGAAGCACAATTTATGATGTTGCTGAATGAAGAATCTTCAGCAACTTATGCTGTGACTTCGTAACCTCTTCGAGGGGAATTTCTAGATTTTCTGCGACCCTCTTGAAGAGGTCATGGGATTGTTTGGAGTTGTCTTTTGGTGTAGGTGTGGGAAGGATTATGGCTTCATCTGGGGAGGATGAGAAGTCATGCGGGGGGATAGAGGTTTCTTATTCCACACTCATTTCCCCTACCTGTACACCTTCCACAACTGTTGTTGATGCAGCTGGGGGTGAATGTCTGGAGGATCTAGCTCTACTTGCATGGAATCTGCACTGTCTGCCTTAGAGTAGGCTGACCAGGCATCCCAATTGTGCCACTGCATGTGACATGGCATAGGAGGTCTGAGCCATGGTAGAGCATACCAGGGATATGCCCTGGTTCCCCTGCGAGGCACATATTCGGGTGCCTCTAATGATGGTCTTGTGTGGGAGAGTGCTCCAATGAAAACTGAGCTTCCTCTATCTCACTGTCTTCTCCACTGACAGCACACTGGAGAGAATACTATGTCAAGTGCAAAATGCAACGGTGATTCCACCATCCCTATTGTGGATGACTGCAGAGACACTGTCACTATTGTCTCCAACTGCTGGCAATGGCGCTGCTCATCCTTTTTCTGTAAGGATGATGCCGCTGTTGGTGCCATGCTTCTCATTGGCTCCATAATGTTGGTCTGTGCCATCATTGGCACCCTGGCGATTGTTGGTTCCGTCATTGATTCAAGTGTCGATGTGGGTGCCGTGACCTCTGCTGGTGCCGTAGTCAGCGCCATTGATCATTGGTCCAATGGCTTTGTACCGTATCCCTCTTTGGTGCCATGTTGGAGGAGGACTGTTTTTGTTTGTCTCTTGACTCAACAGCCGGATGTTTCGGGTCTCTAGGTGCCACGGACCATGTCATACCTTGGGAACCTGTCGCCTCTTTGGTACTATGTGAAGGGGATGTCCACTGTCTTTGGGCCAAACTATGTTTCTTTGGTGTGGTAGTGGCTGGAGGCAATGAGGCTTTCTTTCTTGGAGTGCATTTAGCCTTTCCTGAGGATGGCTTGTCCAGTCCCAGGTCAGAGGTGGGCCCGAGGGACTTCTCCATAAGTATGGGTTTCAACCTCAGGTCCCTATATCTCCTGGCCCTAGCCTTCAGATTCTTACAATGAGTGCACTTCTGTGGCACATGTGTTTCATCCAGGCAAGAGTACACAGTGAATGGCCATCCGATGCTGGCATGGCATCTCTATATAAGGTACGCCTTTTGTTTGAATCCTTGGGAACCTGGCATGTCTTCTGTTTCTAACCTACTCGATTATGAGGGAAAAAATTAACAGTTTTTTTTGTTTGTTTTGAAAGAAAGGTAGGTAAATTACTGACAAAATTAATGTAATTATAAGTAAAACTAAACTATTCTCTAATACTATTCCAGATAAGACAACAGAAAAATTATAGCTGCTGTTCTTCCTCTGTCTCAGACCGTGGACGGCTGAGAAGGAACTGAGTGGGTTGGGTCACACATATATCATTGGCACCAACAGCACCGCGAGACATGATCTGCACACACACAATACAGACGATCAAGGACGCAGGACTCAACATCTAAAGTGGAGAACCCACAGGGATATCACTAAAAGAAGAAATGGAAATTGCCACAAGTATAATGGCAGAAAAAACTTAAGTGCATAATGTGCTCAAATCAGGAGGATGAGAATTTTCATTCCAAAATGCTGAGAGAACTGGCATATGAGATTCCTAGTCCTCTAGCAAGGATTTTTAATAAATTGATTTATCTATTTGAGGGTGGTACCATAAGACTGCAAAATAGCTATCATCATATCTGAGCAGTTACAGACCTGTTAATCTGACCTCAGTATTACCCAAGGCTTTACAAAAAAATTTGAAGGAAAAAGTAATTAAGGAGGTAAACTAAAAAGAGGATGTAATACAACATAAGTTTACCAAAAGTAGATCATGCCAGACTAACCTGATTTCCTTCCTTGAAGGGGAAAAAAACCTTTTATTTTTAAATAAAGGAAATGCAGTAGATCCAACATATTTGGACTTTAGTAAGGTATTTGATACAGTATCACATGGGAAATTAATAATTAAAGAAGATAAGGATTAGTTCAAGAAGTGTAAGGTACATAAGGAACTGGGGAGAAAGCAACAGGTTGTGCTGAAAGTTGAATCATCAGATTGGAAGGAGCCTGCTACTGGAGTTCCTCATACATGGATCTGGGGACCAACCTCATTCCATATTATTAATTATTTTGGCACAAAGTAGGAATGTGTTGATTTAATTTTCTGATGACAAATTTGGGAGGCATCAGTAGAGAGGAGGATATGATTATTATACAGGAAGATCTGGATGACTTTGAAGACTGGAAGACCTTGAAGACCTACCTGGAATTGTCAGAAATGGGATGCAATTTAACAGTACAAAATGCAAGATCACGCACTTAGGGTCTAATAAGAATTTGTACTGTAAATTGGGGCTCATCAGATGGAACCAAAAGCGGGAGAGACCTGGGTGTGCTGGTCAATCATAGGAGGATTATGACCCACTAATGTGATGTGCTAAAAAGCAAATAAAATCATGGAATGGATCAGTTGAGATATTTGTAGATGAGGCAAGAAAGTATCAATGCCATTGAACAAGGTACTGATAAGACCTCATTTGGACCACTGTATACAATTCTGACCATCCATGTTCAAGCAAGATTTATTCAACCTGTAACAAGAGTAGAGAAGAGTTACTAGGAAGACAGATCCTTCATTCCCCTTATCACATGAGAGGAAACTAAAGAGTCTGACTTGTTTAACCTAGCAAAATGAAGGCTCAGAGGAGATGTAATCGCTCTTTACAAATACACTAGGGTGGTGAGCTACGTAAGCTAAAAGGACAATGCTGGCACAAGAACAAATGGCTGTAATCTGGCCATGAACAAAATCAGGTTGAAAATTAGAAGATAGTTTCTAAAGTTCAATGGAGAGAGATTCTGGAAAAGCCTCCCATTAGGAGCTGTGGGGTCACACAAATGAATTTTAAGAGAGCAGGGCAAACTTATGATTGTGACTGTAGGATGAGGTTTCTTGTGATGGTGCAGGCATGGCTCAGAAACCCTGAGGGTCACTTCTGGTTCATGTCAGATATTTCTAAAATTGCATGCTTCAGGGCTTTTAGCTGGTCACCTGTATGGGTCAGGAAGAGATCTTCTCCCTCACTCTGACCCGTCTGTAATCCTTTTTGGTTTTTACCTGCTTCCTCCTAAGCATCAGAGATGGTGACAGCTGGAGACAGGACACTGTACAGAAGTGGGTGCAGGCGGTGTGCTCTGAGGTAATATCAAGCATTCCCTCTGTCAGGTGCTTTGACTGATCAGTTCTTGCTCACATGCTCAAGACTGCCTTGTATGGGGTCAGGAAGGATTTCCCTCAGCTCACATTCACAGTGTTTGTTTGGGTGGAGGGAGGTGTTATACTCCTCTGAAGCTTGGGGTATGGGTGACTTGCTGGGATCATCTGGGTACATCATTACTAATTCCCTAATTACTAATTCAAGCACGTCAGGAACTGGTGCACTTTGGCCCTCCTGTTCGCTGCCTGTAGCACACACTAGTTCAGTCTCCTGATGATTATAATACTTTCATCTAACTTCAGTTGTTGTGCTTAGTGTGCTGTTGCTAGTTGGTGTTGGTGGCTTGTGATACATATGTCAGATTAGATGATCTGATGGTCCCTTCTGGCCTTAAATTCTATGACTCTAAACAGTAACTATCAAAGTTGGGAACAGAAATATAGCCTCTATCTCCAAAGCATAATTGTCTGATGATGGTAAAAAATAAAAAAATGCTGTGAAAACCACTCTTGTAGGTACCTATTTAGATATTTCAGATAGGGTACTGTTTGGCTTGTCCCACATTCTCTGAGGGCAAGTCTATATTACAAAACTAAGTGAACTTAAAAGTTACACTGACATATAGCTACCATAGTATTTTAACTGCTTTTGCATATCCACACTACATTCCTTGTGTCAGCAGTGTACATACTCACCAGGCATGCTTCCACCAATTTAACTGTCAGTGTAGGGCACTGTGAGGTGGCTTCTGAAAGGCACAACAGTTGATGTAAGCAACTCAGGGTTTACAATGACAGCATGTTGACTTAACTACATCAACCTAATCACTACTCCTCTTGCAGAGCTACAGGTAAATTGGTCTAGTGGGTGAGTTACATCGATGGGAGCTATATTTTAGTGTAGACCGTTAGTTAGGTTAACATAAGCTACCTTATGTCGACCTAACTCCATAGAATAGACCAGGCCTGAGTCTTACTAGAAATAGGATGAGGAGCAGGCTATAATGCTCTGATATGAAACAGATGGATGATTTCATTTAAGTAACGGTCCTTTTCTGGATTCATGAGATTGGGACAAAACTACTACTGAAATTCTTGTACAGTTCCACAGAGTACTACCCCACTCTGGCCAATGTCTAGAAACTTCATTCAATCAAAGCTAGGGGTAGCCCTTCTGCTCCAAAATTGAAAGAGCTTGACCCCAAGGAAGACTATGTTGGGAAAAAGCCGGATGCGAAATCTGAAGATAACTCTGGAGGTACTAGATGGCAGCTACTGCTCCTTATTTATTCTAGTTATAACTCACAAACAGGTATTTTTTTCTAGTTGTAGTTCACAGATTGCTTCAACTTGCCATGTGACCTGTATTCCTTTCTATAATGCAGGGTGGCCAAACTTACTGATGCACCGAGACCTCCTGCTGGGCAGAATCCCCTTGCCCCATGAACCTGCTTCAGGGCAGAAGCTCAGAGCTATCCACCCCAATATGGTAGGTGGAGATGGGGGCTATGCCAGTTTCACTTAAACTGTAAAAGAGCCACATGAGGCTCATGAGTCACAGTTTGGCCACCCCGGCTATACTGTCCAGCAAGAATTATGATTGTAAGTTAACTGACTAGGACTAGGAGTAGCATTCCATGACTGGGAATAGCATTAGCTTTCCAAAAAGTTCCCATTACAGCACAAAAATAGCGGAAAACTCATGCATCTAAACATCTGAATGCAAGGACCTCATCTACATTCATAATACAGATCTAAATCCAATTTTTTTTTTTTTTTTTTAATTTCTAGTATGGGTCACCAGGCCTTAATATCCAAGTTATTGCTCCCAACTTCTGTTGTAGGTTACCATGCAGACTGCACTAGTGCTATGGCATAGCAAGCACTAGTGCTATGGCATAGCAAGCA
>ML675610.1:40284359-40308026 GCA_007922155.1 Mesoclemmys tuberculata
ACTAGTGCTATGGCATAGCAAGCACTAGTGCTATGGCATAGCAAGCAGCAGCTACAGGTGAGGACAACAAGCGGATACTTAGCGGTGTTTTAGGTGTGGCAGATAATTCCTGTCCTCACTACTGTACCTTCGCAAAATTTATAAGAATGGTATAGCTATAGTTTATCTAGGGCAACTGAAGATCTAAGTATAGTTTTAAAATTCTCTGTATGCTTTTGCCTGACACAGGGTACAGCTACACTGCAATAAAACAAACCAACCAACCAACCCTCACAGCACTGAATCACAGAGCTTAGGTCAGCTAACTTGGGCTCACGGGCCCCAGGATGCAGGGCTAATAGCAGCATTGTAGACTTTCAGGCTTGAGTTAGAGTCTGAACTCAGACACCACACTCCCTTAGGGGCAGTTCCAGAACCCAGGCTGTGGCCTGAGTCCAAATGTCTATGCTGCTATTTTATAGCCTCACATCCTGAACCCCACGAGCCCAAGTCAGCTGACCTGGCCAGCTGCAGCCATGGCACGGATCTTTTATTGCAGTATAGACACTTAGTGTATCCTCCAGGGGCGGGGGAATTCATATGAAATATATTTTATTATCCAAGTCTCTAACTCTGATTTGGAACACTGACCTTCTTCCCCTAAGAAGGAAGAATTGCTTTTCAGGTGTGTGGCTTGGGGGCAAGGAGACACTATGCATACGTAGAGGAATCAACAAATGTAGGGCTTGGTCTTTTCTGCACTGGTTTGTTGTTTTAACCTGCTGAACTTTGAAGGTGAGCAGAGGAAGCAGGTGTTAAAGATTACCTGCTTTGCTATACTCCATGAAGAAGAGCAGAGGAAACAGAACTGATTATTCACTTATTTGCCCATTGGGACTTGGTCCCTGTCATGATATGCTTTTGCAAGGGCGGGGGGAGGGGAACAACCACTAGATTCAGAGATTGCTCTGAAAATACTTCAAATAGGTAGCTCAACCCCTTGCTTTAAAGAGGTTGGGTTTGTCTGATTTCCATCACATGGGCCTTTCCTGGGACACTCAAGGAAGGTACTGGCCTAGTGCTTAAGGATGGACTCCCCAGAAGTTCTAGGCCTCTCTGTGCATGAGATCTATATGAGCCAGACCAATATCCAGGGAACACTAACCTAAGCCTAGGAGTAGGGAGGTGGCAACGGAGGCAGGGAACCAGCTGCTGCAAACGTGTCAGCAGAGGAAGTGAAGCTGAAGGGATAATCACCTCAAAAATCAGACTCAACCCCGGGACACAGATGGAAATTAGAGTTATTAAACAAAACAGTTTGTCTAAAATTTTTAAAGTATGGAATTTCTCTCAGAAAAGCTCTGTGGCAGGGAGGTCTGGCTGAGCCACTAGACACTGAAGACAGATAAATTGGAGGGAACTTCAGGATGTGTGGGGCATTCCCCTTCTATCAGTGACTAATAGGTCAGGTTCTGCTTCTAAACTAGGAACAGTCTTGAGCACCCATTGTAACAGAACTCTTAGTACAAAGAGAAAGGAAGTTTAATAGTTAAAATGCATCATGTTTTCTTCCTTTCCCATTCTCATTGTCCCTCCATACAGATAAACGTTTGTCTGCTGGGAATAATGGACATTTTTGTTTACATTGTTCATTTACTTTGGCAGCCAGATTTTCCCAATTTAATTTTCAAAAACAATGCAAATAAAAATATATTACAAGGTAGAGACTTGTTACCTCTAGGTAATAAAGAGGTTAGAAAAGAGAGCTGATTGAGGGAATAAAGTGAAAGACACAAAAGGATCAGTTTTAAAACTTCTGAACAATTTAGCTTTCTAGAATTTGAAAGTTCACGTAACTCTTCATTTTCACTTTCAGTTAGAACTTGAGTAATTTAAAAAACTTCAGTATAAAAAGTTTGAAAATGCTTCTTGTAAACTCCATAATAAACCAGAGCCAACACACCTGGGACCTTTGACCACAGTTTATTCAGACTGTGGTTCTCTCACCCAGGAAGCAACTTCAAGTTGTAACAAGCAGTTTGGTAAAATAATTAATACTTAACACAAATTCCTAGATCGAGTTTGAAAATTTTGGCTCCAATATACTGAAACATCTGCTGCAGAGTTCCTTACATAAGCAGTAGGAGGCCCCAGACAGCAATGGAAATGTTCTTGGAAGGAAAAGAAAATTAATGCCTTCCCTTATGGTAAACACAGTGTTTTAAGTAAGTGCCATAAGATTATTGTTACAGTTCAACTTGAAAAGCAGCTGGTACTAGGTATTTTTTTTTTAAAATGGCAGTTCGAAAAGTGCACAATTTTTAAATGGATGGTCAAGGGTTTGTCACAGGGAGCCCTTTTCTCCAAATCTTGTGAAAAGTGTACAAACATTTAATTTTTGTCTTTGTTTCAGTTCTGAGACAAACTAAGTAAGACAAGTCTTGGTGAAATAAATCAGTGTACAGTAACAAAGGCAGAGTGATGTCTGTGAGTATGAATACTAGAAAACTTCTGAAATTCCCCCCAAACATACATAATATTCAGCAGACAAGTACTTATGAAATTATCATCACTTGGAGCCTATTCCAAAATCTGTAGCACATATAGGAGATACTGCAATAAATATGCTGTATATGCTACTTAAAATCTTCTCATCACAAGCTTCTCAATCCTAAACTTCTCAATGACATTTTACTTACAAGTAAAACGAACAACAACAAAGATTTCAAACAAAATGAACAACTCAAACATGTATTTGCACAAACTATGACCATGGAACAGCTTCTGAATGGTCATGAATACAACACACTGAATAAGAACAAAGCATTTTCACAGTTTATTAAAGATTTTTAGTCATAATTCTCTTGTTAAAGCAATATGTTTTGCATTAAGAGTACAATCACTGGGGTAGAGTTAAACTTCAGACTCAGAAATACTTAAATTCAATTAATTACATTTGAGGGAATAGTTAAGACAATTAAAACCTTCAGCTCAAAAATGACATTTTGTTTTAAAAGCTTAATGCCCAAAACTTTGAACATACAGTAGCACTTTGTTTCTATCATTAAATATTTCAGCTACCATAAAATACTAAAATGTGTTAGGAGAAAAGAAATATGCCATGGAAACTTAAGACCAAACTACTATCAATTTAAAATAAGGATCCAACATCTAACTTTTAAAAATTGTTTTTAAAGCATTAAAACTAAAAGTAACTGACTTAATTAAATCTTTGAATTAAATTTTGACACTAACAGCAATTATACTGAATCTATCCAGTATTTTGAGGTTACTGTAGAATATAAAAAGGTTGTGCATCAGTGAAATGGAAAATTACTCTGACTTGTATCAGAGCTCCATGCTCTCATTCCCAGTTATCAGTATGTCTGGTAATTGCCTTTTTGTTCAGTTATTTAAAAAGGGCAAACAGATTTATAGTTCAGAGAAAATATAGTAAAGCATCCAAAAAGTAAGAGAAATGTGGATTAAACATTTTCAATTGTTTTCCTATTCCACCGCATTAGGAAAATATACAAAAAAGGTAAGGTGCTTAATTTCCCAAGGAAAGAAAATGTAGGTGAAAAGCAACTACATGAAGTTGTTAACACCAGTAACAGATTTGATTTAAAAAAATGACCTTTTACTACTTAGTTAAATATTTGATAAAAAAATCTCACTGCTAATTAAAACTATTTTAATGTTAACGATGAAAAATTATTTAACGTTTATTTTAAGGTTTAATTAAAAAGACAATATCCAGTGGTAAAATTAACAGCTCTTCACTTGTGTTTTAGGTCTCTATGCTAGAGACAATGGCTTCACATGACAGGCAAAGCTCACGCAGAGCAAAGTTTTTTTAGAATAGAAACACCTTGTAGACAGCAACTTCCTAAACTTAACAGAAATTGCAGGTCAATGCCATGAACCAACTGACAAAGTGAGGCTTCAAAAACTAACTTCCTAGCACTCAAGACATAGGATGAATCAGAAAAGCTAAATGAGAAGACTTTTCTACAACTAAGCCAATCCCAAGAACAGAAAGAGTCCAGTGGAGGGCAACTGATTAGCGGGCTGGAGCACATGAGGAGAGGCTGAGGGAATGGAGTAATTTAGTCTGCAGAAGAGAAGAGTGAGGGGGGATTTGATAATGGCCTTCAACTATCTGAATGGAGGTTCCAAGGAAGATGGAACTAGGCTGTTCAAGTAGTGGGAGATAACAGAACAAGGAGCAACGGTCTCAAGTTGCACTGGGGGAGGTCTAGGTTAGATATTAGGAAAAACGTTTTCACTAGGAGGGTGGTGAAGCACTGGAATAGGTTACCTAAGTAGGTGTGAAATCTTCATCCTTAGAGGTTTTTAAGGCCCAGCTTGACAAAGCCCTGGCTGGGATGATTATTTGGAGTTGGTCCTGTTTTGAGCAGGGAGTTGGATTAAATGACCTCCTCAGGTCTCTTCCAACCCTAATATTCTATGATTCTATGGTAATAGACTACAAGATTTAATTTCCTCTCTCTAGTAGGTAAATTCCAGCACACACATTCTGCCCTGTGGAACCTTACCAGGATGGCTTTACTGTACTCCTTAGATAGAGCTCTTCAACAGTTGCATAGAAACCCATTTAACCCCTGAACAATGATTTTTCGGTCTCTCCCTAAACCTGGAGAAGTCTCCTCAGACTTATGAAACAGTAACAGAGAAAAAGGAGAGGAACAGTTTTCTGCCAACTAGTGGCCAGCAACATAAACTACACACTTAGTAACCACACAACATGTTGCACAAGTATTAGAGAGAGCTGGATGTCTGGGAGATATGTACTCAAAGATAAATCAGCAACCTGAGGTCAAATACTATATGTTCCAAGGCAGATATGTAATCTAATTTTTGGTATATGTATGCAAAAAGCACCAAACAGTTGATTTTGAGAATTTGATACCTTCCCCTTGCAGCACAAATTATGGGAGCAGCCTCCTAAAAGCAGCTTCATTTTTTAAAACTAGGCCATTTCACTCTTGTATGCTACAACGTAACTGCCAATTTGTGTGATAAAAATGATCCCAGAAGACAAATTTCCACGTTTGGATCCCAACTGCATGAAGATATTTCCAAAAATCTACTACATTAAGTAGATCTTCAAGATCCCCATGAGAGTATATCATATTTCTTCATTTAAGAACCCATGCTGCATATGATTAAGTGAAAACCTTGTTAAAAGCAGAGGAAAGAGCAGTGGCTGAGAATTAACTTAAGAATCTAAGAATATAAGAATAGCCATACTGGGTCAGACCAATGATCCATTAGCCAAGTATCCTGTCTTCTGACAGTGAACAATGCCAGGTGCTTCAGAGGGAATGAACAGAACAGGTAATCAAGTGATCCATCCCATAGCACATTCCCAGCTTCTGGCAAAACAGCGATCCCTGCCCATCTGGCTAACAGCCATTGACGAACCTATCCTCCAGGAACTTACATAGTCCTTTTTTTAATCCCATTATAGTCTTCGCCTTCACAACATCCTCTGGCAAGGAATTCCACAGGTTTACTGTGCATCATGTAAAGAAATACTTTTTTGTTCATTTTAAAACCTGCTGCCTATTAATTTCATTTGGTGACCCACAGTTCTTGTGTTAGGAGAGGGGGCAAACACTTATTTACTTTCTCACACCTGTCATGATTTTATAGATATCATATCTCCTCTTAACTCTCTCTTTTCCAAGCTGAAAAGTCCCAGTATTTTAAATTCTGTCTTCAGATGGAAGCTTTTCCATATCTCTAACCATTTTAATTGTCCGTTTATGTACCTTTTCCAATTCCAATACATCTTTTTTTGAGATGGAGTGACCAGATCCGCATGCAGTATTCAGGATGTGGATGTACAATGGATTTATAAAGAGATAATATATCTTCTGTCTTATTATCTATCCCTTTCCTAATGATTCCTAACATTTTGTTAGCTTTCTTTGATTGCCACTGCATATTGAGTGGGTATTTTCAGAGAACTATCCACAATAACTCCAGGATCTCTTTCTTGAGTGGTAACAACCAGTTTAGACACCATCATTACATATATATAGTTTCAATTATGTTTTCCAGTGTACATTACTTGGTATTTATCAACATTGAATTTCATCTGCCATTTTGTTGTCCAGTCACCCAGTTTTTGTAAGATCCCTTTGTAACTTTTCACTGTCTGCTTTGGACTTCATTATTTTCAGTAGTTTTCTAGCATCTGCAAATTTTGCCACCTCACTGTTTACCCCTTTTCCCAGATTATTTATAAATATGTTAAACAGCACTGATCCCAGTACAGACCCCTCAGGAACACCATTTACCTCTCTCCATTATGAAAACTGATCATTTAGTCCTACTATTAGTTTCCTAACTTTTAACCAATTTACTGATCCAGGAGAGGACCTCCCTCTCTTATCCCATGGCTGCTTACTTTGCTTAAGAGCCTTTGGTGAGGGACCTTTTCAAAGGCTTTCTGAAAATGTAAGTACACTTATATCCACTGGATCACCGCTGTGCACATGCCTGTTGACCCTCTTCGAAGAATTCTACTAGATTGGTGAGGCATGATTTCCCTTTACAAAAACCATGTTGACTCTTCCACAATAAATCATTTATCTGTGTGTCTGATAATTATAGTTTCTACCAATTTACCTGGTACTGAAGTTAGGCTTACTGGCCTGTAATTGCCAGGCTCGCCTTTGGAGCCTTTTTTAAAAATTGGTGACTGGAGGATAGCTAATGTGACATGTGGTACTGAAGATAATTTAAATGATTGGTTAATTATCACAGTTAGTAGTTCTGCAATTTCACATTTGACTTCCTTCAGAACTCTTGGATGAATAACATCTGATCCTGGTGACTTATTTACTGTTGAATTTATCAATTTGCTCCAAAACCTCCTCTAATGACATCTCAATCTGGGACAGTTCCTCAGATTTGTCATTTAAAAAGAATGTTCCTTATCTACATAAAAGATGTCAAGTGTCACTTGGCAGGGCTTTTTTTCCCTGTCATTCTTCCAATCACACGGAATAGCAAGATTGCAACCTTAAATTTTCAGTGGTGGGAGATTAAATTCACTCAAAAGGAGTTTTGAAATCTTGTCAAATAATGTTTACATTTTGAAAAAGACCTGCTATTCAATTGGAGGAATTGCCCACATGGAGATGTTACATTGGATGAACTTTAGTTTGCTTGATTTCAAGTGCTTTACATCGAAACACAACATGTTTTCAAAAAGAATTATTCAGCATCTTAGGTCACAGTAAGGAGTCCTCCTTGCAACAGGATGAGTATGTTTGCTTTTGGCAAACTTTTGGCAATCCTCCAGTTACTATCCCACAATGAACCTTTTCACATCTGCATTGGCCGGTCTGTGTACCTCCAATGGTCTAGGGCCATTTTGAATGTATATCACTTCCACATTTAAATGCTGGGAAACAGCCAGGAACGTCCATTTTTCACACCAAGTAAAAGTGAGTTCACTCCTCCACAGTCACATATCCATTATAGCAGCCATACCCCTACCCCGTGCTTCTGCATGGATCTTGCAGAGGCCCTGGACTTGAATGCCTTCTTTGGAGACTTGTATAGTCAGTCCTACTTGGAGAAAAGTCATGGGAATGCAAACAGCTAAGCTTTATGTCACAGCACAGTAGCAAACTGAATAGCATCCCAGACCCCTATGACAATAGCCCAGAGAGTTGATCTGCCAACAAACTGATTGACTACTGATCAGTAGCCACGAGGTACGGCGAGCTTCCAGATGGTGAGGGCATCATGCTTCTCCATGCTGAAGAAAACTCATGGTGGTATTCTGCTGCAACTCTGCTGATTTCTAGAAAAGCCAGCTGTCATCCACTGCTGATCATCCCAATTCTGTGTAACTATCCTATATCACTAGTCACTGCTACCTGACTGGGCCCAAAAGATGCATTTCACCATAGAAAATTGCTCCAGAATAAGTGCCCTACAGAAGTAGCTAATTTTATCCTCACTCCTGTAGCCATATCACCATGGCATCCACAGACACAGAGCTAAATCTACCTTCCTGAGCAGTAATGAATCCACATAAACCTTAAAACAAAAACACACTAACTGTGAAGCGGCATTACTCTCGCAGGGCCCCAGAGCCCGGACTCTAGCCCAAGTCCGAACCTTTATACTACAATTTTATAGCCCTGTCACTTGAGCCAATTGACACTGGCCGGCCGTGGGTATTTTATTGCAGTGTGGGCATACCCTTTGGGCGGTCTACACTTATCTTCTGGATTCGGCAGCAGTCGACAGGAGATATGCAAGTGACGAAAAACACTTGCATATCTCCCGTTGACTTTGCTGAGTCTGTTCCATGCGCCGTCCACACCGCGCTGTGCCGACGGGAACAGCTTTCCTGTCGACGCAGCACTACGCCACTTACAGGAGTGGTTTTCCTCTGTCAATTTCTGGATCGACTGAGCGGGTCTACACAGACCGCTCAGTCGATCCAAAGACATCAATCTGACGGCGGCGAATTTGCCACCGTCAGTATAGATCCAGCCTTAATGTCTAAAGACAGACTTCTGTAATCTTCTCTCTCACCGACTGTGATGAATGCAGTTTGAGGTTGTCATCACCAAGCTGAATTACTTTGGAAACACCTTCCAAAGTTAACTTAAATACGCCTTATGTACTATAAAGACATTGCAATCACATTTCAGCTAAAGTCTATATACTTAATTAAAATATTCCTGATACTTCTAAAAGAGGTTGTAGATGATCTTCAAATAAACTATTATCTGAACTGCAATCATCAGGGTGGAGTGACTTAAATCAAGATGATTTAAATCATCAAGTAGAAAGCCTTGATTTAAACCACTGATTTTAATCAACTTTTCCATTTCTACTTCAGTTATTTTCTAAAGTAGAAGCATTTTTATTGGTTGATATAACCATTGCAACGTTGATTTTGCAACTAAATAGCGCCTTTACACTAGATTTGGTGAATTTTTTTGCTACCTAGGAGGGTGCACTATATATGTATATATGTTTCAGCATTAAACAAACAAATGAAACAGCATATAAAAATGTTTATTAAAGAAAATAACCTTAAATATTATTGGCACAAACTTCTCAGATCAAAACATATTTCACATTTACAACTAATTTATAAGTAGTTTTGGTTTTAACATTCTGTATTAAATTCAGAATTCATTTTAAACAGGTTTATTTTTAAAAAGAAAATATATTTAAATGGAATAAAAAAATCTGTTTTAAATAAACAGGATTTTTCAAAAACATCTGTTTGTATCCACCCTAGCAATCACAGAATATTGTAAGACACTAATTAGGATAATTAAGAACAATACAATTTTTACATGATAAGTGGAAGATATGAAAAACAATTAAGTCATACAATGTCTATACTGAGAATAGAGTGGGTGTAATTATCAAACCTTTGCCTTTTTATTGATGAGTAAGGTACTACTAATTTGAGCAGATATTCCCTAGACACATAAAATAATGAATATACCATCTGAAACTGGCAATATCTTCTCTACTATTTAAAACATAAGACATAACAGCACCTATTCTACAAAAAGATGTAAATGTTAATTTTCCTACAAAAGCACTAACGTAATTGGAGTCAGGCAACAAAAGAGGGACAAAGAGGACCCGGGAATTATACACCAGTCAGCCTAACTTTGATACCCTGAAAAATACTAGTACAAATTATGAAACAATCATTTTGTAAACATCTATAGGATAACAGGATTGTAAAGAATAGCCAGCATATATTTGTCAAGAATAAATCATGCCAAACCAACCTAATTTCCTTCTTTGCCTGGATTACTGACAAAGTTGATATGAAAGGAAGCTGTAGACAGGATATATTTTGATTTTAGTAAGGCTTTCTGATATAGTCCCACATAACATCCTCATAAGCAAACTGGGGAAATGTGGTCTAGATGAAGTATCTACAAGGTGGATGCTCAAAGACTGTACTTGAACAGTAGTTACCAATGATTCACTGTCAGACTGGGTGGGCATATCTAGTGGGATCCTGTAGGAGTCAATCTTGGGTCCAGTATTATTCAGTATTTTCAATAATGACTTGGAAAATGGAGCCAAGAGTATGCTTATAAAATTTGTAATGACAACAAAATGGGAGGGGTTGCACATACTTTGGAGGACAGGATTAGAATTCAAAATGACCTTCACAAATTGGGAGAGTTGGTCTGAAATTCAACAAAATGAAATTAAATGAAGACAAGTGCAAAGTATTTCACAAAGGCAGGAAAAAATCAAATGCACAACTACAAAATGAGGAATAATTCCTACATGGGAGTACTGCTGAAAAGAAACCTGGGGATTAAAGTAGTTATAAAGAGGACAATGATTACCTGTTCTCCACTGGACCAACTTCTGTTGGTGAGAGAGAGAGAGAGAGACTTTTGAGAAGCTTCCCACAAGCTCTGTAAAGAAGACTTTTGCGGGGCTCAAAAGCTTGTATAAATATACTATAACTACACTCTATAAAATTGTTCTTCATGTCTATTGAAAGTAGGACAAGTAGTAATGGATTTAATCTACAGCAAGAGAGATTTAGGTTAGATATAAGAGAAACCTTAACTATAAGGGTAACTAAATTCTGGAATCGACTGCCAAGGGAGGTTGCAGAATCTCCATCATCAGAGGTTTTTAAAAACAGGTTGGACAAACATCTGTTAGGGATAGTCTAAATTTATGTGGTCCTGCCACAGTGCAGGGGGCTCGTCAATGACTTCTCTTTCAGATCTATATTTCTATAATACTTAATCATACATTTACACACCCCTCTGCAGTGTTAAACTCTTTAATGATGTATTTTTCTGAAAGCGATAATGCAGACAATATGGAAAAGGAAATGGCCACGCAAGAGATGGGGAGCCACAGCCTTCTGTGGTGCCCTTAAGGCAGAGGAGAATGGGCTGCTGGGACCATCTCCCGGATCCTTAGGGTGATGACGGGGGGGCCCAGCCCACCTTCCCCTCTAACTTCTTGTGAGCAAGTTGTCTTCTCTCACAAATGTGCCTTCCCAGTGTTCCCCTCATGTTTTGAATAACCTCTCATTTTATTAAAAAAAAGACATGCCCAACCAGAAGTTATGGGATCGATGCAGGATTTACTGGATTAAATTCTATACCCTGAGTTACAGAGGTGGTCATACTGGACTAACAATGATTCCTTCCAGCTTTTATAATCTAAAATGATCTGTGCAAATTCTCTCTCAAAATGTCACTTTTGCCATCTCACCTATAAGAAGCTGGAAGTAAAGAAAGAGTAAGAAAAATGTAACCGAAATTTCAACATGTACATTTCATATGGAGGTACCATGTGATATTGTGATTCTCATCCTTCTTCTCCCTCTCCACCCAAACCCTGTTAATGACCTTAATTACCAGTGGCATGTCAGATTCACAGATTTTAAGGCTAGAAGGAACCACTGTCATCTAGTTGGACATCCTCTATAGTACAGATCACAGAACTTCCCAGAATTAATTCCTAGTTGCACTCCAGCATATCTTTCAGAAAAATATCCAAATCTTCACTTAAAATTTGCCAGGGATAAAAAATCAGAACCATTGGTTAAATTGTTACAGCAGTAAATTACCCTAGCTTGTGTTTTGTTTCTAGCTTGAACTGTCTAGCTTCAATTCTTAGCCATTTGATCGTGTTATACCTTTCTCTGTTACACTGAAAAGCCCATTATCTAATATTTGTTGCCAATGTACATATTTATAGACTGTGATCAAGTCACTCAAACTTCTCTTTGTGAGGCTAAATAGATGGACCTCCTTACGTTTTTCCACTGTAAGGCATGTTTTTCAATACTTTAATCATTCTCATGGCTCTTCTCTGAACCCCCTCCAATTTATCAACATTTTTCTTGAATTGTAGACACCAGAACTGAACACAGTATTCCAGAAGCAGTTGTTTCAGTGATAAAATATTCAAGTGATACAACTTCTCTGCTGCTACTCAAGATTCCTCTGTTTATGCATTCAAGAATCACATTAGGCTTTTTTGGCCAGAGCCTCATGCTGGAAGCTCACATTCAACTGATTATACATTATGACCCCCCCAAGTCTTTTTCAGAGTAACTGCTCTTTGCCATCGAGTCCCTGATCCTGCAAGTATGATCTACATTTTAGAAGTATAACTACATCTGACCATATTAAACTGCATATTGTTTCATTGTACACCCAGTTTACCAAGCAATCCAGATTGATCTGTATCAGTTAGCTGTCCTCTTCATTAATCAACACCCACTCAATTTGTGTGCTATCTGCAAACTATCAGTAACAATTCTGTATGTTTTCTTCCAGGTCATAACAAAAAAATAAATGTTCAACAATAGAGGGCCAACAAGCAATTCCTGCAGGATTTGACTGAAAAACATACCTGCTTGATGACTCCCGATTTCCAATTACATTTTGAGACTATTTCTTCCCATTTACCCCTTTTAAACTGTGGTACAACATTAGCTTTTTTCCAGTGTTCTGGAACTTCCCCACTGTTTTAAGAATTATTGAAAAAAATCATCAGTCCAATGAGCTCTTCCTCAATGAGCTCTATTAAGCCCCTTGAACACAAGTTATCAGGACTTGCTGATTTTAAAATACATAATTTATGTAGCTGCTATTTAACATCCTTCTCAGTTTCTAGTGCAATGAAAGCTGTTTTGTCATATTACATGACTGCATAGAAACCTAGGAATGGCCAAACTAGGTCAGACCAATCGCCCTGTCTTCGGACAGCGTCAGATGCTTCAGATGAAACAGATAAGGGATAAGGGAAACAGATAAGGGAAATTTATGGGTGAACCACACCCAGTCGGATCAGTCCCAGTTTATAGCAGTACCCCCTGACCATCTTGGCTATTAGACATTGATGGACCTCCTATCCTCTGTAAACTTATCTGATTATTTTTTGTATCCAGTTATATTTTTGGCCTCAACAACATCCCTTGGCAACAAGTTCCACATGTTGACTACACATAATGTGGAAAAAGTACTTCCTTTTGTTTGATTTAAACCTGCTGTCTAT
Source organism: Mesoclemmys tuberculata (assembly GCA_007922155.1). Classification (NCBI taxonomy): domain Eukaryota; kingdom Metazoa; phylum Chordata; order Testudines; family Chelidae; genus Mesoclemmys; species Mesoclemmys tuberculata. The sequence continues at coordinate 40,297,416 of ML675610.1, forward strand.
TAATTTCTTGGGTGACCCCTAGTTCTTGTGTTACATGAAGGGATAAATAACACTTTCCTATTTGCTTTTTCCATACCATTTATGATTTTAAATACCTCTATCATATCTCCCCTTAATCCCTTTTCTGAAACGAACGGGCCCACTCTTTTTAATCTCTCCTCATATGGAAGCTGTTCCATACCCCAATCATCTTTGTTGCCTCTCTCTGTAACTTTTCCAATTCGATTTTTTTTTTGAGCAGGCAAACAGAACTGCACTCAATAAATAAGGTCTGGGTGTTCCTGGGATTTATATAGTGGCGTTATGATATTTTCTGTTATCTATCCACTTCCCAATGGCTCCGAACATTGGCTTTTTTGAATGCTGTTGAACACTGAACAGATGTTTTCAGAGAACTATCCACAATGACTGCAAGACTTCTTTCTTTAGTGGTGACAGCTAATTTGGAATCCAACATTCTATATGTATAGTTGAGATTACATTATCCAATGTGCATTACTTTGCATTTATCAACATTAAATTTCATCAGCCAATTTTGTTGCCCAGTCAGAGTTTCGTGAGATCCCTTTATAACTCTTCAGTCTGCTTTGCCCTTAGCAATCTTAAATAGTTTTGGACCATCTGCAAATTTTGCCAACTCACTGTTTACTGCTTTTTCCAGATCAGTTATGAATATGTTGAACAGTACTAGTCCCAGTACAGACCCCCGGGGGGCCACCACTATTTACCTCTTTCCATTCTGAAAGCTGATAATTTATTCCTATCTTTTGTTTCCTAACTAATTACTGATCCATGAGAGGACCCTTGTTATCCCATGATAACTTACTTTACGTAAGAGCCCTTCATGAGGGATCTCACCAAAGGCTTTCTGAAAATCCATCTACATCATATCCACTAGATCACTCTTACCCATATGCTTGTTGACACCCTCAAAGAATTCTAATAGATTGGTGAGACATGATTTCCCTTTACAAAAACCATTTTGACTCTTCCTCAACATACGCGTTTGTCCACGTATCTGACCATTCTGTTTTTTCTAATTATAGTTTCAACCAATTTGCTGGATACTGAGGTTAGGCTTACCAGCCTGTAATTGCCAGGACAGCTCTGGAGACCTTAAAAATTGGCATCACATTAGCTATCTTCCATTCGTCTGGTGCAGACACTAATTTAAGTGATAGCTTACACACCACAGTTGTTAGTTCTGCAATTCCACAGTTGAGTTCCTTCATAATTCTTGAATGAATACCATCTGCTCCTAGTGACTTATTGTTTAATTTATCAATTTGTTCTAAAACCACCTCTACTGACACCCCAATCTAGGGCTTGGTCTACACTTTCCTTCCGGATTCGGCGGCAGTCGACAGGAGATATGCAAGTGACGTAAATCACTTGAATATGCTCCTGTTGACTTCACTGCTTCTGTTCTGGGCGCTGTCCACACTGGGCTGCACCGATGGGAACAACATTCCTGTTGACACAGCACTACACCACTTACCAGCGTGGTTTTCCTAAGTCGATTTCTGGATCGACTGAGCGGCTCTATGCAGACCACTCAATCGATCCAGAGACATCCAACTGACAGCGGCAAATTTGTTGCTGTCAGTATAGACCCAGCCTAGGACAGTTCCTCAGCTTTATCACCTAAAAATCTCCCTTACATCCTCTGCAATGAAGACCAATGCAAAGAATTAATTTAGCTTCTCCAGAGCAGCTTTGTCTTTGAGTGCTCCTTTGATATCTCGAATGTCCACTGACCATTTGGCAGGCTTCCTGCTTGATGTACTTTTAAAAAGTTGTTGCTGTTAGTTTGTTGACCTTTGCTAACTACTCTTCAAATTCTTTTTTGGCCTGCCTAATTATATTTTTATACTTGACTTGCCAGAGTTCATGCTCCTTTCTATTTTCCTCAGTAGGAGTTGAATCCCAATTTTTAAAGGATGTGTTTTTGTCTCTAATGACCACTTATTCTGCTGTTCAGCCACAGCAATTTTTTTTGGTCCCCTTACTCTTTTTCTGTTTTTGTTTTAGTTTAGGGTATTTAATTTGAGCCTTTATGATGTTGTTTTTAAAAAGCTTCCATACACCTTGCAAGCATTTCATTTTTGTGACTGTTCCTTTGCATTTCCACTTATCTTCCTCATTTTTATGTAGTTTCACTTTTTATAGTTAAATGCTACTGTAGTGGGTTTCTTTAGTATTCCCCCCGTCCCCCAAAAGAATGCTAAATTTAATTATATTATGGTTTCTATTACCGAGTAGTACAGCTATAGTCACATCTTGGACCAGATACTGTGCTCCACTTAGAACTAGATCAAGAACTGCCTCTCCTGTTGTGGATTCCAGGAGTAGCTGCTCCAAGAAGCCATCATTAATGATGTCTAGAAAAATTGTATCTCTGCATCCCATCCTCAGGTGACAATTTTCCAGTCAATAAGGGGATAGCTGAATTCCCCATTATTGGGTCTTCTGTTTTTGTAGCCTCTTTAATCTCCACAAGCACTTCACAATCACCATGCTGTTCAGGTGGTTGGTAGTAGATTCCTGCTGCTTTACTCTTATTCATTCAAGCATGAATTTCTATCAACAGAGATTCTGTGGTATTGTGATTCATTTAAGATTTTTACTACAGTGGAACTCCATTTATCCAACCTTCCACATTCACCCAACCACCAGCGCACGCATATCCAGAAGCGAGTGATCTCTCCTGTGGCCACTAGATGGCACTGCAGTCTTCCACTTTGCCATTCTCCGATTATCTGAATTTTTGATTATCCAATCCAGCCCCAGTCCCAATTACATCAGATAAACAGGGTTATACTGTGTTTGAGTCTATGCTTTCTTTCACATAAAGTGCCACTCTCCCAGCAGTGCAACCCACTCTGTCATTCCTATATATTTTATACCTTGGTATTACTATGTATCATTGATTATCATCATTCCACCAAGTTACCATGATGCTTATTGTATCAATAGCCTTAATATCAGGCACTCAATTTCACCCATTTTAGTATTTAGACAATTAGCATGTCTATAAAAACATTTATAACATTTGTTAATATTTAGCTGACAGCTTTCATGCGAAGTAATTGATTGACTTTCTTTTTACAGTGTCTCTCAGTTTCTCCTTGTATTTTATCTCCATCCTCTCCTCTTTACTAGGATACAGCATATCCTTTAATAAATCTTCCACTAGGGGATGTATCTTTCTGAACCATGTGCTCCTCTGCACCTGTCAGCTTTCCCCCAGCCTTTAGTTTAAAAACTCCTCTAGGGCCTTTTTAGTTTTACTTGACAACCACCTGGTTCCGTTTTGGTTCACACAGAGCCCTTTCTTCCTAAACAGGTTCATCCTTCCCAAAAGGTTCCTCAGTTCTTAATAAACCTAAATTCTTCCTCCAACAACTATCATCTGATCCATGCATTGAGACTTTGAAATTCTGCCTATCTAACCGGCCCTGCATATGTACCTGGAAGCAGTTCAGACAATGCTACCATGTAGGTCCTAGGGTTTTCTCTTTCTTCGCAGCCTAAATTTGCCCTCCAGGACCTGTTTCCTACGTCACTGGCACCTACATGTACCACGGCCACTACCTACATGTCTCAAGAGGTCCCCACCTTAATATTCAGCAGACTATTCATCATATGAGTCTTCTTGTCATCACAAACTGATCTATGTATTTCTAATAATCCAATCTTCCATCATCACTTGTCTCTTCCTAATAACACAGGTTCCCCGCTCCCAAAAGGAGTATTCTCAGTGCGAGAGGATACCACATCATTATGGGGCAGGAGGGTCCCAACTATGGGATTGCCTCCTTCTGCTCCAGCTTGATGTTCTCCTGCCCAGAGATTTTTATCCTCCACAACAGCATTAGAGGCTGTCAGACTGGGGATGGGACTGCTCTACTGTGTCCCAGAAAGTCTCATCAATGTACACCTCAACCCCTTTTAGCTCCTCCAGTTCAGCCACTTTGGTCTCAAGACCTGTACTCCATTCCAAAGGACCAGGAGTTCTTAGAACTAAATGCACACATACGCCACCTGCCCACAACAGAGGTAATCATACGTTCTGCACAATAAACTAGATAGCCCCCACTCTGATAGCTACATCAGAAGTTTTTTCTCATAATATACAACATTTATTCAACACTGTCTTGTCTGCATTATTACTGACAATTCTGCTATTTTCATCTAGTAATAAACCAATTCAGATTCTTATTTTATGATGTTAAAAATGGTGTATGATACATTTCTTGTTTACTAGATGATTCATTTTTTACTCAAGATTTGTGTCAAACTCTAATTTGAATGGAACATGGAATTCAATTAAAAATGCACAGAAAAAGCATTTTTTTTTAAATTAAATAAAATGATCTTAAGTGTGCTGGATACATAAGAGAAAATTTTAAATGTGAAACATTTGACAAACTTAGTTCTTTGTTTAATAAAGTAGTTATCTATAGTTAATTAATTGAACTCATTGTTTCTGGTCACCATGTTCTTCATCATTTTAGAAACAGATCTCAACCTTTGAACTTATTTTTTATTTATGAACCGGGAAAAGAACAACAAGCTTTCCCACCTTTTCAATTCCCAATTGGTTTCTTAACTTTGAATGAACTAGTCATTGAACTAAACCTGTTGAACAAACAAAGAAAGTATTCTTTCTGCCCCTCCAGAAAAGACAGAAAACACATACCTTGTAACTGTTGTTCTTTGAGATGTGTTACTCACATCCATTTCATTCTAGGTGTGTGCGCGCCTCCATGCACAGTTACTAGAATTTTTTTTCCTCTTAGCATCTGTAGGGCCAGCTCCGGCACACCCTGGAGCCCCGTGCACATACCATGGTACATGAGGCACCATCAGCCCTACGCCCCCTCAATTCCTTCTTGCCATCAACTCCAACAGCGGGAACAAGGGAGAGGGTCATGGAATGGACATGGGCAACACATCTCAAAGAACAATTACAAGGTTAGTAATCATCTTTTCTTCTTTGAGTGCTTACTCATGTTGATTCCATTCTAGGTGACTCAAGCAATATCTTGGAGGTGGGTTCGGAGTTTAATTGGCAAGCCATTTGCAGCACTGTTTTGCCAAAGCTGGCGTTGTCCCGTGCCTGCTGGACAACAGCGTAGTGGGAGGTAAAAGTGTGCACCAACAACCAGGTAGCAGCTTTGCATATGTCCTGAATATGGGCTACTGTGCCAGAGATGCCAACGACGAGGCCTGCACTCTGGTAGAATGGGCTGTGACAATCCCCAGAAGAGGGACCTTCACCAGCTCGTAGTAGAACTTAATGCAGAATGTTATCCATGACGAGATCCGCTGGGCCGAAACAGGTGAGCCCTTTCATCCTATCGGCTACTACGATGAAAAGCTGCTTTGACTTACAGAACCATTTTGTGCATTCTATGTAAAATACTAAGGGCCCTTTGTTCATCAAACGTGTGCCATCATTGTTCCTCTTCTGAAGCATGGGTCTTCAGAAAGAAAACAGGCAGAAAAGTATCTTCTTGAAATTGAGACAAGATGGCTGGGTGAGGCCACAGTTGGACCTTACCCTTATAGACAACTGTATAAGGTGGCTCTGAGGTAAATGTCCTAATCTCAGATACCCTTCTAGCTAAAGTGATTGCTATGAGGAAGGCCACCTTCCAAGACAGCAACAACAAGGGCTCAAATGGGGGTCCAGTGAGCCTGGAGAGAACCAGATGTAGGTCCCAAGGAGGTAATGGATCCCTAACCTGAGGGTAGAGCCTCTCTATACCCTTCAGGAACCTAATCGCCATGTCATAGGAAAAGAACAATTTCCCTTAAATTGGTGTCTGAAAAGCAGAAATAGCCACCAGATGAACTCTCAGTGAGGCGATAGCTAGGTGTTGCAGTTTAAGGCATAACAGGTAGTACAAAACAGTTTGGATTGAAGCCTGCTGGGCCAAGACTCTCCAGGATGATGCCCAGCAGGTAAACCGCTTCCACTTAGCCAGGCACGATGTTCTAGTGGAGGGTTTCCTGCTACCCATTAGAATTTGTTGCGCCTGTGAAGAACAGGCTTGATCCTCTGCATTTAGCCACTCAGCCAGCCTCCACGCTATCAGGTGCGGAGACTCCAGGTCCAGATGCTACAGCTGCCCCTGGTCCTGAGAGATTGTGCCAACGTGGCAACTCTAATGGGTGGGTGGGAAGGGTGTGGATTGACAGCTCCAACAGCGTTGTGAACCAGTGCTGCCACGGCCAGGCAGGTACTACCAGGATGACATCTGCCTTGTCCCTCTTGATCTTCAACAGAATCTTGTGAATCAGCGGTATGGGTGGAAAGGTGTACATAAGGGCCCCCTGACCACGAAAGAAGGGCACTGGACAGTGCTCCTGTCGAGTCTGCAAATGGAGCAGAACTGATGGCACGTCTTGTTCAGTTTGGAAGTGAAGAGGTCTGCTTAGGGAAATTCACACTTTTGGAAAAGCATGTTGATCATCTTTGGGTGAAATGATTGTTCATGGCAGGGTAAGAAAGACCAGCTGAGGTGATCCACTGTGGCGTTCTTGATACCAGGGAGGTGGGAAGCTACCAGATGTATACTGTGTCTTATTGCGAAGTCCCACAGATGCATTGCCTCCTTGCACAGGACTGGAGAGAGGGCCCCCTCCTGTTTGTTGGTGTAATACATCGCAGCCTTGTTGTCCTTCAAAACCTGAACCACCTTACCCATCAAAAGGGGGAGGAACACCCCTCATGCCAACTGTATCACCCTAAGCTCCCTGATGTTTATGTGCAACCCTCGGTCCCTCTCCAACCAGGTCCTTTGGGTACTGTGATTGGAGTTAAGTGCCCTTCACCCCAGGTCCAAAGCGTTCAAGTTCAGGGTGACCGAGGAAACTAGTTCTTCAAAGGGCATCTCTTGCATGACTGACCAGGGGGTCTAACCACCAACTTAGGGAGGAAAAGACTTGTGGGCGTATGGTGATCACTCTGTCCAAGGAGTATCTCCTCACCGCATATATCAAGGCCAGCCGTGACTGGAGCAGTCTGAGTCTTAGACACACATGGAGTACCACATGTGTGCAGACTACCATGTGGCTCATCAGCCTCAGGCAAGTCCGGGCTGTTGTCAGGGGATGCAGAAAAAGGTGTATGATGGCTTTGAACTGAGGCTGCGGCAGAAAAGCTCTGGATTGTGTGGAGTCAAGAACAGCCCCAGTGAATTCTATTCTCTGCACTGGCACTAGTGAGGATTTTTGCTCGTTCACTAGCAGGCATACACGATAACAGGCGGCCTGCATCAGGTCGAGACAGGTCTGGACCGGACACTGGGACCTGCTCTTGATCAGCCAGCTGTCCAGATATGGATAAATGTGCATTCCTTGTCATCTGAGATGTGTGGCTACAACCACCATGCACTTTGTAAATACTCAGGGGGTGGAAAACAGGCCAAAGGTCAGAGCCATAAATTAGAAACAGGAATGACCCACTATAAACCAGAGAAACCATCTGTGCCTGGGAAATATTGCAATAGGAAAATATATGTCCATCAGATCAAGGGCAGCATACCAGTCTCCTGGATCCAGGAATGGGATAATCGAGGCTAGCGAGACGATGTAGAACTTGAGCCTTTTGAGGTACTTGTTCAAACTGCGCAGGACTAAAATGGGTCTGAGGCCCCCTTTTGCCTTGGGGATGAGGAAGTACCAGGAACAGAACCCCTTTCCCCTTAGGTCCAGTGGAACTTCCTCTACAGTCCCCAATTTGAGAAGACTCTCCACCTCTTGCACAAGGAGTTGCTCACCAGAGGGGTCCCTGAAGAGGGACGGGGAAGGAGGAAGAGAAGAAAACTATAGGGTGTAGCCCACTGCAATGATCCCAAGGATCCAACAGTCTGATGTGATATGAGCCCACTCAGGAAGGAAGGGGGCGAGGCAGTTCAGGAACTGCAGGGAAGGAGGATCCTGACTGGAAACTGGGAAGCTGTCTTCCGGCACACCATCAAAACGGCTGGTGCTACCCACTGGAGGAGCGGGAGGGACCAGGTTGATGGGTGAGGAGGACAGGGCCGGTCAGCGCCTTCTGAAACTCCTATCTGTCTCTCCTTCTATAGACACTAAAATGTGCAGCAAAGGTATCTGTACTGCTGCTGTTGCTGCTGAGGGAGGAACTGTCTTCTCGAGGCTTGAGGCATGTAAAGGCCCAGCAAACGCAGCGTGGCCCTTGAGTCCTTCAACCCATGAAACTTGGCATCTGAAAAAAGTGCACTCCCATTGAATGGAAGGCCCTAGATGGATTGTTGCATATCTTGGGATAGACCCAACAACTGCAGCCATGAGCATCAACGCACAGTCAGCTGAAACCTTTGCTCTCACTGCCGAGTCCACTGTATCTGAGGCTGCCTGCAGGGCAGGTTCTACCTTCATCCAGGATCATGGTATGGTTCAGTGCTTGCTCTTGGGGCAAAGCCTCACCAAAGCACTTAAGGGAGCCCCAGTGATTGCAATTGTATCTCCCTAACAATGCTTGCTGGTTAGGAATGCTAAATTGAAGGCTTACTGTGGAATAACCTTCCTGCCGAATAAGTCTAGCTTCTTGTAGTCCTTGTTTCTTGGTGTGTAGCTGGACTGACCTTGCCTGTTCCACTCATTTGTGGCTGCTACCACTAAGGATCCTGGTGAAGGATGCATGAAAAGATACTCAAATACTTTTGCAGAAACATAGTATTTCTTCTCAGCCCTTTTGGAGGCTGGTGGCAGCGACGATGGGGTTTGCCACAGACCTTTAGTTAACTTGAGAACACCTTCATGAACTGGCAGGGCGACCCACACTGGCATCTTGGCTGCCAGGACATCGAACAGGTTATCTGTAGTTTCCTTAAGATCCTCCACTTCTAATCACAAATTAGAGGCCATCCTCTTAAGGAGCTCCTGGTGTGCCCTAAAATTATCCAGCTGCACAGACGGGCTTGCTGTGATTGCCTCGTCCAGAGATGAAGGGGATGACAGCACTGGTGTGGGGTGGCATCTCTTCCTGTGAGGCCACAGATGCTGACATCCTCTCTTGTGGGTCAGAGTCCACATTTGATCCTCAATCCTTAGTCCTTCTGGAACCACTAGAGCTGCCAATGGTTTCCTAAGACCAGTAGGAATGTGGGCCATTGTATGGGCAATTTCCCATGGGCCCAACCCAATGGTGAGGGTCCTGGGCCCTGATCCTGGGTTTTGGTGTGGCGGCAGTGGCTAGAGCAGGCAGTGGCCCTACACTCCTTTGAGGAAGAAGAGTCACTAGCCAAGGATCACAGGGGAGGATCCTGCTGACTCTCTTCCAGCTATCCTGTGCCAATTCCTTCCGGCGCCTAGACAACTGTGACCAGCACCTCAGCCCCTTAGACCTACTGCGGTCCATGGCACGATAACTTATGCGGGGGGAAGAATGGGACCTTGAGGACCAGAACGGTACCGCTGGGATTCATGCCAGGAAGCTATGGTGGTGCCGACCATTTCTGGGCAAGCATCTTGACAGTGGCAACCAGCTTCAACACCTGACCTTCGCGGGGGAGTCCCTCAATGCTGGGGACCAGGAAGGGTGCCACTCCCCTGAAGACCTCAGTGCCATAGAACGGGTGCAGTGTTGTGTCGCACTTCTCCACGCTGGAGATCAAGATCAGCCATGCTCCTTTCTTTGTGACCACCTTCGATCCAGAGACTTCGTGCTGTGCAATCAGTCGTCAGCAATCGATCCAGTGCTGGCAACAGGTATCACAACCCTAGGGATCTCTGTCTCAATGGCAGAGACCATCTCCTTGGAGACGCATCCCAGGGCTCTGGTGATGGGTGCAGCCAATGAGGGATCCCACTGTGGGCTTCTCAATTGAAATTGGAGCCATCTCTCTTCCCAGTGCCAGAGTAGGATTAGGAGTGGGAAAAAGGGGAGAGCCACCAGGTTTCTTGCCGCTTTAAGTACCTCCGGCATTCACGGTACAGTTGGGGGTGGTTCCCTCAGAGGGCTCAAAGCCCTGAAGGATGAGTCCTGCTTAGACTGACCTGGCACAGCTTGCTGGGCCAATGTAGGGCCCGCACTCAACCCCCTATCCCTGGTCTTCTTTGATGCAGGGGAGTGGTCCTTATCCAGGTGCTTCTTCTTCTGCCTCTTTTGTGGTGGAGAAGGGGGGCAGTGCCACAGTGTTTCTGGCGCTGGCAGAGCACTCTACACCGATGACGACATACTTGACATCAAGGCAGAACGTGGCAGCTCCAAGGCCAGTCTCAGCACCACTTCCATGAGAAGGGCCTTCAGGTGGATCTCCATTTCTTTCTGAGTCCTCGGCCAGAACCCTTGCAAATCCTGCACTTATTCTTCCTGTGCAATTACCCCAAACACTCTAAGCAACTGTCATGGGGGTCGCTGAGCAGGAAGGGTTTGCTGCAAACTGTGCAGGGCTTAAAGGCCGGAACGTACCCCACTCCCAAGCAGAAGTCCCTGGCAGAACTAACACTTAACACTATCTGGCTAACTAACTAACAAAGAACTACCTAATTAACCTAATCTCTAACTATAAGGAACAAGGGAATTGAACCGGCGCTGGTGAGACCCCACCTGGAATATTGTGTGCAGTTCTGGTG
>ML675610.1:40308426-40354796 GCA_007922155.1 Mesoclemmys tuberculata
CAATGGTCTGTGGGAATGTTGATGGGATGGGAACTGAGTTACTGCAAAGAATTCTTTTTTGGGTGCTGGCTGGTGAGTCTTGCCCACATGCTCGGGGTTTAGCTGATCGCCATATTTGGGGTCGGGAAGGAACTTTCCTCCGGGGCGGATTGGCAGAGGCCCCGGAGGTTTTTCGCCTTCCTCCGCAGCGTGGGGCATGGGTCGCTTGCTGATGGATTCCCTGCAGCTTGAGGTCTTCAAATCTCACTTTTGAGGATTTCAATAACTCAGTCATGGGTTCGGGGTTGTTATAAATGTATATGGGTAGGGTTTTGTGGCCTGCCTTGTGCAGGAGGTCAGACTAGATGATCATATTGGTCCCTTCTGACCTATGAGTCTATGAGCAAGCAGAAAAAAAGGTTACTTACCAGTAACTGCTGTTCTTCGAGATGTGTTGCTCATATCCATTCCACCATAACTGAGTGCACACCTCAGTGCAAGGTTACTCGGAACCTTTTTTCCCTCCTTAGCAGATCCTGTAGGACCAGCTCCGGTGCCCCCTGGAGCCCACGCACGTGCTGTGGAATATGAGGCATTGCCGGCGCTACGCCCCGCTCAGTTCCATCTTTCTGCCAACTCTGGCAGTGGGGACAGAGGGTGGGTTGTGGAATGGACGTCAGCAACTCATCTCGAAGAACATTAGTTACTGGTAAGCAACCTTGTTTTCTTCTTCGAACGCTTGCTCATGTCCATTCCATTATAAATGACTAACAAGCAATACCTTTGGAGGGGGATCAGAGTTACCGGTGAGCTGCCCTCAGCACTGCTCTGCCAAATCCCACATCCTATCTCGCCTGCTGGACAATGGCATAGTGGGAGGTGAAGGCATGCACAAATGACCAGGTGGCAGCTTTGCAAAGTCCTTCAGGGGCACTCTCTCCAGGAAGGCTGCAGACGAGGCTTGAGTTCTGGTTGAGTGCACTGTGATGGTTCCCAGGAGTCGCACCTTCACCTGCTCATAGCACAACTTGATGAATGACGCAATTCACGAGGAGATGCGCTGGGCGGAGACAGGGGAGCCTTTCATCCGATTGGCCACTGCGACGAAGAGTTGTGTCGATTTCCGGAACGGCCTTGTGTCCTTGATGTAGAAGGCCAGGGTTCATCTCACATCCAGTGAGTGCCATGAGGCTTGGGAAAAAAAACACAGGGAGGAAAATATCCTGATTACAATTAAATTGAGAAACCACCTTGGGCAGGAAGGCTGGATGCAGCCTCAGCTAAACCTTGTCCTTATAGAACACTGTATAAGGGGGTTCCGAGGTCAAGGCCCTAATCTCAAAGACCCTCCTGGCTGAGGTAATGGCCACCAGGAAGGCTACCTTCCATGAAAGGATGAGCAGAGGGCATGAAGCCCCCAAAGGGGGACCCCGTGAGTCTCGAGGACCATGTTGAGATCCTAGGGAGGCACCAGGTCACGGACCTGTGGATAAAGCCTCTCCACCCCCTGAGGAACTGGATCAACATGGGATGGGAGAACAGTGATCTCCCCTCTAGCAGCTGGTGGAAGACCGAAATGGCCGCCAAGTGAACCTTCCAACGAGGCCACTGCCAGACGCTGGAGCTTTAGCTGGAGCAGGTACTCCAGGATCACCTGTGTAGGCAAGAGGCTGGGCGGAATACTCCAGGACTTCGCCCTACAGGTACACCGTCTCCACAGCCTGATACACGAACTGTGTAGAAGGCTTCCTGCTGCCAACCAGGACTTGCTTGACCTGCACTGAGCAGGCTCTCTCTCTGTCCGTCAGCCACAGACTCTCCAAGCTGTGAGGTGCAAGGAGTCCAGGTCTGGGTGCAACAAGTGACCAGGGTCCTGGGATAGAAGGTCATGCCACCTCGGGAGCTTCACAGGTGGGGCAATCGAAAGGTTCAGCAGCCTGCTGAACCAGTGCTGTCCCAGCCAGGCCAGAGCAATGAGTATAACGTTCATCCTGTCCCTCTTTCTTCTCAGCAGGTCCTTGGGTAGGAGCAAAATGGGCAGGAACGCATACATGAGACTCACCAGCCAGTCCATGAGGACTGCATCAGAAACTGACCCCGTCTTGTGACCCCGGAGCAAGCAGAACCTTGGACACTTTGTGTTCCAGGCTGACCCAAAGAGGTCCAGTTGGGGAACACCCCACTTCTGGAAGATCATAGCCAGCACCTCTGGGTGCAATGACCAATCATGGGGGGGTTGAAACAACCTGCTTAGGCGATTCGCCTCGTTCCTCACTCCCAGGAGGTAAGACACAGTCAAGTGGAAATCATGCCTCACAGCAAAGTCCCACAGACGGATAGCTTCCTCGCAGAGAGCCAAGGAGCACACCCCCCTCCCGTCTATATAAAACATGGCTGCGGTGTTGTCCGTCAGCACCTGCACCACTCTATCTGTCAGGAATCAGAGGAACACCTTGCACACTAGGTGAATGGCCCTCAGCTCCTTCATGTTGATGTGCAGGTGCCTCTCCTCCCCCAGCCAGAGCCCCTGAGTGCCTAGGTTTGCGCTGATGTGGGCTCCCCATCCTATGTCTGACACACCAGAAAAGAGGGTGACTGACGGGACCGGTTCCCTGAACTGAATGCCCTTCATCACTGCCCTGGGGGTCCGCCACCAGTTTAGGGAGACAGACGGGTGGGGGAACTGTGACCACACGATCCAGTGAGTGTCTGCTCAGCACATATACCAAGGTCAACCATGCCTGAAGCAGTCTGAGCTTCAGACAAACTAGTCTCACTAGAACTTGCAGGCCGCCATGTAACAGCTGTAGGCAGTGCCTCACTGTTGTTGTAGGGCATCGGTGCACCTGGGAGATGATAGAGACCATCGCCTTGAAAAGTAGTGAGGCAGGAAGGCTCTGGCCTGGGAAGTGTCCAGGGTGGACCCAATGAATTCTGTGCTTTGCACTGGGGTTAGTATGGACTTCTGTTAGTTTATCAGCAGTCCCAGCCTGCTCCACGTGGAGCAAGTGAGGGTCACGCTTTTCTGCATTTGGGACCTGGACCTGCCCCTGATCAGCCAATTGTCCAGGTAAGGAAAAATTTGCACACCTTTTCTTCTCAGGTGGGCAGCCACTACCACCATGCACTTGGTGAACACCTTGGAGCTGAAGATAGGCCAAAAGGTAGGACTGTAAATTAGTAGTGGGAGCCAACCACTGTGAAATGGAGAAAACACCTGTGGCTGGGGAGGACAGACACATGAACGTATGCATCTTTGAGACTGAGGGCGGCATACCAGTCTCCGGGATCCAAGGAAGGGATTATGGAGGCTAGGGAGACCATGCAAACCCGGGGTCATTTGACATATTTGTTTAGACAAAGCAGGTCTAAAAGCCGGATTTCCCTCTCTTTCTGGGTCCGTGGCTTAAAGGCCTTACAAATGCGGCACCGATCCTTTCGGTGCTGCTCCCCCAAGCACTTTAGACAGCGATCGTGGGGGTCGCTGATGGGAAAGGCATTACCGCAGCCAGCGCAGGGTTTGAACCCTGGCGAGCCCAGCATAGCCGCATCGCTAGAGCACTAGGGCTCTTCCTACACTAACTAAGTAACCTAACTAACTGAAAAAACTGAGTTCAGGGAGAACTGCTAACTAACTACTTACAGTAAAGGGAAATACTTGCGAGGAGCAAGAATTGTTCCTGATGACCGTCACGGGCGGAAAGAAGGAACTGAGGAGGGGAGGGTCCGGCGGCGCCATATATACCGCCGCATGAGGGCGGGACTCCAGGGGGCGCCGAGACCGGCCCCTACAGGGGGCTGCTAGGGAAAAAGTTCTCCAGAGACCATGCACGAGGGCGCGCACACACTTAAGTGGAATGCATATGCGCAATCACTCGAAGGAGAACAGGACTTGCTGAGAGAAAGGCTAGTCCCAGCAATCATGGGCAGGAAAGAAGAAACTGAGGGGATGTAGGGCTGGCAGCACCTCATACCGCAGCATGTGCGCAGGCTCCAGGGAAAAAAGTTCTGGGTAACCATGCACAGAGGCATGCACGCATCTATAGTGGAATGGACATGAGCAAGCACTCGAAGAAGCAGCAAGGTTCTAGCAACCATCAATGGCGGAAAGAAGGAACTGAGGGCGTGTAGGGCCAGGGCACCTGATATAGTGCATTGTGTGTGCAGGGCTCCAGGTGATACCGGAGCAAAATCTACAGGTACTGCTAAGGGAAAAAAATTCTGGTAACCGCACACACACCCAGAATGGAATCGACATGAGCAATCACCCAAAAAAGAGGAAACTATTGTTGTCAAAAGCTTAGTTAGCACTGCCACAAAAACTGTGGTTCCAGGTGCTTCGCCAGTGACTTCCACCATTCAGTGTTTTGACTTCTTTAAAACTTTGGCCACAAACATACTGCTTTATTTATTTTTTTTAATTAAATGTAAATGATTTTTGTAGATTAGTGAATTTATGCCTTAGATAGGGTGTAGTTTTCAAATTTTAAATAATTTTTTCTTTTAAAAACAAACCTATTTAAATAAAAATTTAAAAATCAACCATTTTTATACACCCTGTTACTGCTGAGTAACAAGCAATGCCTTGTCCAGTGACTCAGCTTAAAATTTATGTTTTTCAGTCTTCATTTTTATGTAACAGTAAAAATGGATAATTTGATTTTCTAACTATTTATCAAAATAGAAATTGTGATTTTAGAATCAAACTAAAGCCACTAAAACTCTGCTTTTGACTTTTTATACTCAAAATATTCAGGGTATTATATCACTTTAAAATTATTAACAGCTTGCCAATGCTTCTTTATCCCATGAAGAACTATGTATAAATGAATTTATGTAGCATCTCATCACCCCCTTAGAAACAGCACTGAGCACTTTACAAGAGAATAAAAACAAACATAACAAAACATGGTTTTGGGGTTGTTTTTTTTTAAGAAAGCCTGAAAGAAGAGTTAATGAAAAAGAAGGGCCAATATTAGTAATTCTAAAAATACTTTTGGGAAGGGAAAAAGCATTATGATGTTCTCAAAAGTGAAATGACAAAATTAGATAAAATTGTGGTCTGAATGCCACATAGTATGACACCCCACAGCAAAAGAATAATCACTTGCTGACTTAGATACAAGGGTGAAAACCCTGAACATCAGCTTACATCTGATTAGACACAGCCTGCCAAGAGGTCTCAAATATAATCAAGGCCAGCAATCCATCTATATGTTATATTTATATATTAAATGAGAAACAGTAGAACACTATCTTAACACTCTTATTTGAACAGTACAGTACCTACACAGATATAAACTCATTGTAGATTCACTGCATTCGTGTACAGCAGATTTTGCACTGGTGCAGTTTGAAACCTATATCTCACACTAACATCAGGCATATGATCCTTTGACACTCCAGTACAGAAATTTCTAAATATTCTCATAGCAGCAGCTGAAAGCTGGTACAGTGAGAACTATAGCAGCGGAGCCAAGTAATTCACCATCTATGCAGTTTCCTTCATACAACCAATGAAAGTGTTGTATGCAAGTTAAATGTAGAATAAGATGACTGGTTGAGTAGCATCTGCTATCACAATGGTCTACGATACATTCCTTTCTGTAACTGTGCTATTGCACAGGTGTACTTTGTAAAGTCAAAATGGCTAACAACTTAAAATATTGGATAGTAACAGACGGCAAAGCCCAATCTGGTGATATTCTAAACAAGAAGAGCTATCAACCCTGCTTGTAGCTGTTTCATCACTTAAACTGAGACACATTATAAACCTCCGAGTGACAATCCTGGAATCTTATTATACAGATGGGGCCTTTTGCATAGCTTGATCATAATGAGCTTTTTCATGCCAGCCCTTCACAAAACTTCTTTGGTTTTGGTAGTTTAACTGGTGATACTTATCCTTGAAAGAGTTAAACTAAAAGCATTTCAGCTTTTGATTACTCTTGCTGTTTAACAATTTCTCTCCATGAAATATTTAATTACAAAGTATAAGACAAGTTATAACATTGTCACCTAACATGCACCAGAAACAATCTTCTGAATGTGGAATTTCCTATGGTTTTGTTGCACAGTTTTTCTTTGAATTAGACAATGTAACCAAAACAAGATATTTTACAAAATACACATTAAGGAACAGAGGTAGTCCCACCCTAGAAAGTTTTAGACTCCTCAAAGAAAGGAGCAGAATTAAGAAAATCCCCAGAAAACCCCCATGATAAGCATAAAATATGCAGTAACAGCATAATATAGAATAATGTCCCATTTCGATGGGACTAAGCAGCAGCAAAACTGGCCATTTTGTACTAGCCACATTGTTTTTGTAATATCAAAATGAAGGTTACTTTCCTGTAACCAACATTTTATGAAACAATCTCTGCATGGGTCCCACTCTTGGGATATGCAGACTACGCAGGTAGGATTTTGGTGCATCCCAAGAGTAGGAATGTGAAGAGATCAATTGAGGAAAAACAGTAAGATATTATTAACTCAGTACAAATATAAAATTTTAAAAAAAGATTAGTAAAATAAATGTAACCTATGTTTCACATCAACTCTCTTGGACTGTGGAATAATCAAGTGAATTATTTCTTCTAAACATACTGATTTTAATTTCACACTGATACTTTGAGAGCTAAGTTTAAGGTCCAATACACCTAACAAAAATAAACAACTCACGCTACACTCCAACGTGACAGTGAAAAAGTCTACTGCATAATCCAGCATCTCTTCTGAAGTGAGCTGTTAAAACATGAGCCAGACAAGTGTTCCAAAAAAATCACAAAACGCTCTTAGATGCTTAACATAGAAAGGATGCCTACTACATAGAGATAGTTAGAATAGATTGCTTGATAATTAACCAATTGTCCCCGCACTGTGATTTACTTAATCTAAAGGTTATCATGAATCTCAAAGATTAGGTATACCATAATAATTTAAAAAACAAACACACATTAGTTATCTCTTTTTAGGTTCAACTGCTATCAGGTCTCAAGAATGACCTCAGCTCCAAAACCTCTCCTCAGAGAACAGCCCTCAGGTGTCTGTGTAGCAATGGAGCCTCTGAGGACAGCCCAGCTACCAAAGTGGAGTAGCCCCTGCCAACTGGTCCTCTTATGCCCAAAAGAGGAAGTGATCAGTAAATCCATGTAGAACCAAAAGTCATTCCTCATTCAAATTCCTTTTGCACTCCTACATGGAGGGAGCCCCTCTGGAACTAGGATACATAGCATACAATCAATCCACTCAGGATCCCCAAATCCTGCCCTTTCCTCCACCTGCAAGTGCAACGGAACATATTTTATCCAACCACAGACAAGGCTCAATGGATGGAACAGAATTTGTCAGAGTACATTGATTTCACATGCTACTCAAAGACCACAGAAAATTGATACAAAGCTATCAATCAAAATCAGTACACTTAGGGCTCAATTCTGGAAAGCATCCCTATTCACAAAAGGACTTGAGCATGTGACTAACTTTGTGTCATGCTTAAGTACTTCTCTGAATTGAGATGGACTTAAGCATTTTCCTGAATTGGGGGCTTAATCAGTGGTGTAGAATTCTGCCATATGAAAATAAAACCATGTACAACATTGATTTCTACACATTGTCCGATAAAGAATTTTTTATCTTTACAATCTTGCTACCTTTTGCTTAACACTTGTTAGAGATACCATTATTAATATAGATATAAGTGTGTTAAAAAATTGCGTATGCATAAGACTTCATTTGTTCATGGGCTAATTGAATTCTAATACAATACTGAAAGTACTTCAAACACTAATTTGGTCACTGTGGAAATCAAAAGTGTCTCAGGAAAGCTGCCCTTGGGTTAAGTCCAAAACTTGTACAGAAGCTTTTATGTGAGTGCAATTCACTCAATATTGAAACCTGCCCAAATATTTAACAGGGCTTATTTATGAAAAATTGCAGTAACGGTAATCAAAACAAAACTCCACAAAATACATGACCAGTTTTGCGAGTGTTAGCTAGTTAAATAAAAAAGTGAACTGAGGAAAAGGTTTGTTTCTATTTTTAACAGACAAACTATATGTGCAGATCAATTACTATGAACGTCACATGGCAAAAAATAGATAAATGCTGCAGATTCATATCCACATTAACCCACTTTAGAAATCCAAACATTTAGAAGACAATTAGAAAAAAATAAATATGCACAGACCTTCCAGTAGTCAGATTGTAAACTGTAGTACCTCTGGTATGCAGATAATGCTGCAATAGAGAAAAAGGTTGTTTTTTTAAAGATCAAGATTGAAAATAAAACCTTTAACCTTGTATAAAAATATGCAATATGGAAATAACAAATGACTGAATAAAAAACACTAACAATACGTACGCACTGTGCTTAAGAGTATTTTCTGAAGATTACAATTTTGCTGTAGAAAGTCTCAACCAAAAAGTAAATACTATCATGATTTAAATAACATTATATCAAGTAATACTTCAAAGTTAGCTTATGAAAAAAATTATTGGCTGAAATTTTGGGTTTTGACAAAGCCGCTGTTGATTTTAAAATGTAATCATGTCGTGTTTTTACAATGCTGTCTGGTTTCTTGCAGAATTATTGCAGAGGAAGAAGAGCAGACTGATATTCAGAAAGATTACAGAAGAAGCATCCTCTCCCTTTCCATAAGCAGATAACTGATGGGGCTAGCAGGAGGAAAGCATCAATTTTATCCAACACCTACCAAGCCTAAAACCATTATGAGAGCTCTTAAGCTGGATCCAGGGATGGCACCCTGGGAATCATTGCCTTACCATTACTTGGAGATGGAGTTCTCAACGTATCATTGTTACTGCACCTTACTGCTCTCCCCTCAAAAGAATTATGATTAATAGGTTTAATCTTTTAGCTAGTAAACATCTCAAAAAAAAAAAAAAAGTCAAGCCCCATCTGTACTACTACCAGACAGGCATACATATAGGCCTTATGTTCTTATGAAAACAGGTGCCATGCAAATCATATGTAGCATTGTAAATAACGATCCAATACCTTAAAAAGTTAAGATGTTGAACTCTGAAAAGTATCATTTTCATAAGAAATTGTATTAGGTTTAACAGTAGCATCTAATATGTGCTAAGAACTTTCCAAAATATTCAAAAGCAACAGTCCTTGCTTTGAGGAACTCACAATCCAAGGAAAGACAGGAAAGCAGATCATTATGGGGAATGGGAAGAGCAATAGGCTTTCTATATGCAAGTTAACTCATTGAAGCACCATGGCAAGAGTGTAATAGCACACTTTTTAGATGCATGCCTACATGCTCAGTTATATAACAGACCAAAAAAACCATTCAAAACTTTCAGAAGCATTGCAGATACTTAAGAGCAAGAGTACAAATACATATTTACTAGAAACGGTTTATTTCTAGATCAAATTCCTCCCCATGTATTTGGATCTAATCTGGGTCTCTTTGGGAATGTGGTCATATTACATGAAAAGTACATACATAAAAGATTTAAAACAAATCTAAAACTATTTTCAAAGTTAAGGCAAATATTTCATCTTTTACATCTCACATTCATGAGTCCAAAATCACGAACTTAAGTTATGATATAAAAGTAAGCTTAACTGACTTACTATATTTTGACTATCAACCAGGCTTATTCTTAAATTTAGAATGTTATTTAGACAAGCCATTCGTTTGTGGCTTTTTTTGTTTGTTTGTTTTAATCAAACTGCAGTTACTCTGTAAAGGGACCACATTAACATTTTTCTGCGCATGCAACACCACAAGATATTGTAGACTTACATTCCTTCTATGAACACATCTACCCCACAAGTCATCTTTACTCCTCAGACTGAACCCTTAATAATGCACAAGACTTACTTATATATGCATCACTTACTTGAATAAAACTATTCTGGAAAAAAATCTAGACACTTAATCCAACCTACCATTTCATGACAGAGCTTTTCATGACAATTACTTTATATTTTTTAGAAATGGAATTGGATTAAGTCTCTTCACACACAAAAAATAAACTATTATAGTAAATCTAAAAACAGTATCTTAATCATAGGCTGTGATATTGTACAGTATCACTAACAAACTGAGTCCTTCCGAATTTACACACTGCTTCAGATATTCATACTGATTTTAATCTACAAAGACCATTAATTTTTGAACATATAAAATGGCCTTCCTCTTCCAATCATTTATAAAGCTGAATTTTTCTTTCTTGTAATGTTTCAGATTCTTTTAGCAAGAAGTCCTCCTAAAACTGAAGGAAGTTAAAAGATTACTGTTTTTAAACAATGAGCAATTTTAAAATCAATATATCATTCAATACTTCAGCTGTAGCGATTAATAACATGTATTTTTACATGGAAGCATATACTTCATTGCATCATAAGAACCACCAAGAAACAAACATTTTAAATACGTAGTCAAAAGTTTTTATAGTATTTTTTTTAAAAAGAACTTTAAGCACAAGTTCATCTCAGTAATACCTCAAGTAGCAATTTTTTTTATATATATCTCTTCTTAAAACCTCAAAACTGAGAAAACTTTACCAATTAAGTTTTACCATTCATAGTATACCTACTTTTTTAAACTTACTCAGTTTGGTAAAGAAACTTCAGTTATTTTCACTTAGTTTAGAGTAACTCATTTTCTGAATTTACTATACTAGAATAATGTTGAGACTTCCATTTTTACAACTCCTAGAGAATGTTTAAATTAAAAGATAATTTGAAACAGAACTTTCATAAAAATGTGGGGGCCCTATAGTTTTTTCAATGCAATTGTTTAAAAGATCAGGGAATACTTCTAAATTAATCAATACTACTCAATGGATGTAGGTGATATGCATCTCAGGTTAAGAAAATTATTAATGAATTTACAGAGCTGCCAATTATTGCTGGAAAGTCCTACATGAATACAGAAACACCATCAGTCTGCAAAAACAAAAACAATTATACCAACTACCATACAATACTCATTCCATAACATGATTAAAGTACTGAAAGGAAAAGAGTATGATTTCCCATTTTTGTTTATTATAAACAGAACACAGTATAATAGGCAGAATTGGTCTTTTTTTTTTTTTAATAGAAAAATTTACCGGATGAAGACACTATTATTATTATAATAGAGGGACTTGAGCGCACCTCTTTTCAAAAAGGCTCCACAGTCTAACCTGGATTACAGGCTACTAAGCCTAACTTTGGCATCAGGCAAACTGGTTGAAACTATAGTAAAAAACAGAATTATCAAACACAGAGAAACACAATATATTGGAAGAGTCAACACTACTTTTGTAATAGGAAATCATGCCTCACCACCAATTTATTACAATTCTTTGAGGGTGCCAATACACATGGACAAGGGTGATCAAGTGGATACACTTTACTTGGACTTTCAGAAAGCCTTTGACAAGGTCCCTTACCAAAGGTTCTTAAGCAAATCAGCACTCATAGGATAAGAGGTACAGTCTTTTCATGAAACAGGAATTGGTTAAGAGATAAACAAAGAATAGGAATAAATGGTCAGATTTTACAATGGAGAGAGGTAAATAGTGGCACCCCCCCAAATATCTGCATTGGGACGAGTGCTGTTCAACGTATTAATAAATTATCTGGAAAAAGAGATAAACAGCAAGGCAAACTTTGCAGATGAGACAATATTACCCAAGACTGTTAATCCAAAACCAAAGGTGAAAAGTTACAAAAGGATCTCATAAAATTGGGTGAGTGGCAAAGAAAGTGGCAGATGAAATTCAATGCTGATAAGTGCAAAGTAATGTACATTGGAAGACATAATCCCAACTGTACATACAAAATGATGGGGTCTAAATTAGCTGTTACCACTAGAGAGAGGGATGAGACAGTTACTGACCTGTGCAGTAACTGAGGTTCTTCGAGATGTGTCCCCCTATAGGTGTTCCACTCCAGGTGTGTCTGTGTCTAGGATCATAGACATTTTGGTAGAAATACCTGTTTGGGCCACACATGCGCTCTTCCCTGTCTCACACTGCATTCGGCGCTATATAGCACTATGCAGTGATACTGTCCTTATATACAGGCTCTGTGGTAGAGAAGGAACTAAGAAGTCCAAAGTGGAAGGGAGGAGGGCAGATAGTGGAGCACCCATAGGGACAAACATTTTGAACAACCTCAGTTATTGCACAAGATGAGTAATCTTTTCTTCTTCTTTGAGTAAAGTTCCTATGGATGCTCCACTTTAGGTGACTGTAGAGCAGTAGTCCATAATTGGAAATATGGGGTTTTGGAGTTGGATTCTTCAGTGATGAAAAAACAGTCATAGTGCATCATAGCCATAGTGCATCAAGATGCTGACTCGAGTGCTTGTGTAACTCTCTGTCAGTGTGTGAACAGACACTCAGGTCACCGCCTCTACAAACGTGAAGCAGTGTAAAAGGAACCCCATGTTTGGAAAATTGAGGAGACAGCTGTCCACCAGTCCAGATTGTACCATGGGTAATTTCACAGTTGGTGCCACTGCAGTTGAAGTGGTTGTCAGTGCCAAGGTTGATCTACACACTCCGCTGACTGTCTGACAAGCAGCGCCATTTTAGTGGTGCTGATGTGCTTGGTAGCACGTCTGAGCAGTTCAGTGGTATCGTCTTTGAGGATCTGGTCTTCTCCTTGCTACTATCTCCAGATTGTGCCGTTTTGTCCAATCCTGCCCTCTTTCAGTTCCTTGGACTTACTAATGAGACAAGTACAGGAGGAACCAAAATCCTCACAGGTACTCAACCTTGCACTGGAATCACTGACCTTGCCAGGTCTGTCTGTCTGTCTGTCTTGTGGGAGAACTAGAGGCCAATTTTTTGCTATCTTTTTGTGAGGAATCTGCTGATTTCCTCTTCATAGCTGGGGGGAATGTTGAGCATCTGATCTTGATGCTAATGGGGACCACAGTCCAGGAGAGTCCCAGGACCAAGGTCAGAAGTTGGCTGTAGAAAGCTCTCCATTATAAAGAGCTTGAGCTCATATCGTTTGCAGGTTCTTGCCTTAAGTTTAAGGCAATGCATGCACTTTTGGGGCATGTGTGCCTCTCTGAGACAGCGGAGAGGCGACGTTTGAATCAGGGTGAACCAGGCTAACCCCCCTTTCCAGGAATCACTTCCCTGAAGGGAAGAAATAGCAAAGAACTACACTAATATCTGGGTCAAAAAACTTAAAAGGCACCACTACCAAAAATCTCTGATCTTAGGTGCAAGGGCACAGTGGAGCACCCATAGGAAAACTATTCGAAGAAGCTGAAATCATTGTATACAGTTCCCTCAAAATATCGGTTTTATCTAATTAAAATTCATTTATATCTCAAAAAGGAGCTCCATCTGAAGTGTTCTTAAAAGGATTAATTGTAATTTTTTGCTATTATTCTTTATAACGAAGTACACCTAAGTCACTGCTGATGGAGAAAATGTGTTACTGAGAATTCCACAAAGAATTGCCCTCTTTCTAAATACTTGTCATCCCCTATTGCTCAGTGAGAGCAATCCAAATATGCTTAAATATGGAAGTGCAGCTTCATAAATTAACTCTGCCGTACACCAATACCATAACAACAATAGTCTGATTCAGGATCCTTAAATATTAACCCACTAACACTAAAGTTAGTCATTGAAATTTCAGGCATGATAAAATCTTTCGTTAGCACAGGTGAAAATTAAGACAACTTCCTCTTACTGTGGAAAACAGTCTTCATCAATAATATATTAAGTACACTTTGATTAAGAAAGGGCAAGTTTTAGCAGGAATGTCAGGAAAAATCTGCCTTCCAACAAAGTCTTTTAGATTGAGGAATAATCTCCTCAGGGTAAAATATGGATGACCACATTCAATGAGATATCTAAAACTAGACAAGAGACAGAACTAGAAAATATACTGTATTTAATCACATGTTGGTAGAGGGATGGACTTTGGGATCTATACTAATAGATTACTTTAACTTCTGTGACTTTTTCTTTAAATTTAGGAGGGTCTTAAAGATGCCTCCCTATTAAGCACCTTAGATCCGCACGATTCAAGAAAAAAACATAGTTAGAGGGCTAGATACTGGCACCACCTAGTGGTGCACAATGAGGCTAAAAGAATCAGAATTTCTGATTATAGTTGAAAATTAAACTGAACTATAGTAGAGACCACTAAGGACAGGAATGCATTTGATCACACCCCCCAGATAAAAGATCTGTAGGGAATCTCAAGAAAAAGGTTTACTATGCTGACATATTTGATTTCTTGTATGGAAATAAAAATGAGGGAGCCTTCTCTAGGCAGCAGCCCCAAAAGGATTGTCAGCAGATATCTTATAATTTGAAAGCATTAGGAATAGCTACAAATTTATCACAAGGGAATTTAGACAAGCGAACTGGGAGCAAATTCTTAGCACTCAATTACTCTGACAGGAAGTTGGAGGGGAAGGAATTTAGCTGAAGACCTACACAAAGGAGGGAATTAAGAGCCATATCCTTCATTTTAAATTTGACGGCCTCCTTAAGCCACCTAAATGTTTGTTTACCACCAGGGTCATATGTAACATGATTATGTGAACACCTTAATAGGTGATGTTAGTTTGGTATTCCGTACCGCTTTAAATGTAGTCAGGGCCAGTAGTGCTGGGCAAAACATTTGCTCTCAGTGTAAGAAAGATGAGAGTTCCAATCTTGTGCACATGACAGAAGGCAGCACTGAGGCCAGTGCAAAATAATGCATCTAGGGTCTTGTGTCAGAGGACCTCAGCACAGAGGCTAATCTTAGTATCCTCAACAGGCTGAGAGGATCAGGCTGTAGACACTGAAAAGCCAGACAAGCCAAGAATCTCAAGCAACTTTCTGTTCAAACAAGGGGAGTGAAGATACAACAAAAAAAAACACTACCAAAATAAGACACTCCATTGCATACACTGCTCCCCTTATGGAGAGGATGGGAGAACAAACAGATGACAGATATTAGTCACAATACTTAATATATTATTGGATGACACTCAAATACCATCATGATGAGCATGGTATAAGATGGTATATAGAACAGAATGGCACACTAGGTTACCAAGTGGGTCTCATCCAGATGATAAAGGTGACAGTGGACATGGGAGCTGGTCTTTGGTATGATTCATGGGTAAACAGGCATATCTCTTAAAGCCCTTACAAGGTTCACCATGGACATGGTGAGGCCAAAGGCTCTCTGGAGAAGGGTAAGCTATGTAAGTTAAACTCTTCTATATTACTGTATATAACAAGGGTTGGCAACCTTTGAAAGGGACATGCCAAGTCTTCCCCCTGCACCCTCACACATGCCAGCACCCACTATTTCTATTTGTGTTGTTCCCCCCCGGCAGGGGGTCTGCAGGTCCATTTCCTGCTCTCTCCCTTTACAGTGGTGGCAGGGGCACCAGCCTGGTGGGAGTGCTGGCTGGACCTTCCTCTGAGGAGCTGCCCTCTGTGGACATCCACAGCGGCCCTCCAGCAGGGAGCAGGAGTGAAGAGCAGAAGGCTCCAGCAGTGGGGGGAAGGCTGCCTGGGGTTGCTTAGATGCACCCAGTGTGGCAGCAGAGGAGCGACTGGGAGGCCGAGAGGTGGGCATGCCACTGACCCTGGCCAGGAGCCTATCCCAGCCCCAAGCAGTGCTGTGAATCAGCTGCCCCGGCCTACTTTGTGCCAGGAGTGGCACGGCTCTGGCCAGGACACTGCTGGACCCACATGGGAGAGGAGTAGGGCCTGAAGGGGGAGTGGCCACTGCATGGCACTGCTTTGCTTGGGGCCATGAGTGGCGCAGCATGCTGCTCAAAATAATCATGTGTGCCACCTTTGGCATGCGTGCTTCAGATTACCAACCCCTGGTATACAAGGTAACTGAAGAAAATAAGCTAGATTATGGAAAAGTCTACCCTGATGACACAAAGGTGTATTCTGCTCAAATGCTGCACCACTGGCAAAGGAACTAAGAGGTGGGGGGGCACTCCCTTATAGAGAAGAGGGCAATGACATCAACTTGGGTGCACAAGACAGCTTGCACAAGACAGCTTTTCAATACTGTTCCACAGTTCAACACCAGGGGTGCCATACCCTACAAGTGAGTCTTTGTAAGCTTAACAAGGGATCTATTAATAGATCTGTGGATGTGAGGTACAAGATGAGCCTCCAGCAGATGCTCTAAGCTGGGAGGATAACAAATTTTCATTACTTTAGCAAAAATCAACTTCAGGAAAAAGACTAGCTACTCCCCAAAGAAATAGGACATCTCAGAGGAAATAGTCATAAAATTAGTTTTCACCCAATCATGGTCACACTCAACTAACTCTGTGCCATCTTTAGAAAACTTGATGTTAACAGTAAATGTAAGAGTTAACTGTACTAAGTACCACAACAGCAATTAAAGTTATCAGTATTATAAGCACTCTTTAAATTATATACAACCAGGTCAGCCTGAAGTTGATACCTCTATTCTGTAACAGACTTCTGAGATGCAGAAGATATCCACAGAGGAGCACAGTCAGCTCACATTTAACTCAGAAATCCTTCAAAAGGATATATCTACCTCTAAAAATACCTTTTGTAATATTAAAACACATTTTGATATGAAATGCAACATTATCTCAAATAACTGATTAAGCCTATAATTGAAGTATTTAATTACCTATTTCTTAAAGTAGATATTGCTTACATCATAACTAATTTTTATTTAAAGATCCCATTGGACAACAATTTTTTTCAAAAGTGTTGCTTCCTCAAAAATTTTTTTTGATTACTGTTATGCTAGACCACTTGAAGCTGACCACAAATATAATTTCAGACTACTTGTATCACGCAGGAATTTGGAGAAACAAGAAATTGACTTTTATTGAATGTAATCTGTTTAATCGCATAACGGTACTGATGCTTTGCAATAGTTCAACGGAGCTAAAAATGTTTTGTTGATGATTTTCATTTGTACTCAATGTCTGAGGCTTCTCGTTTAAGTGTCCAACAATAATCAGCCAGCATTGATGGATTCCAGTTGCCCTGATACCGTTTTTCCATGATCGCAATGTCCTGGTGAAACCTTTCAGCATGCTCGTCACTGACTGCACCAAGATTTGCAGGGAAGAAGTCTAAATGCAAATGCAGAAAATGAATCTTTAGTGACATGTTGCACTTCATGGATTTGTATGCTTGTAGCATGTTGTCAACCAGCTGCATGTAGTTTGGTGCTCTGTAGTTGCCAAGAAAATTTTCAACAACATCCATGAATGCCTTCCATGCAATTGTCTCTGGCCCTACTACAAGTTATTCGAACTGCCTGTCATTGAAGATCTGTTTGATTTGTGGACCAACAAAAACACCTTCCTTAATCTTGGCATCAGTTATTCGGGGAAACATCTGTCTCAAATATCAAAATCCTTCACCTTCTTTGTTCATCGCTTTCACAAAATTTTTCATCAGTCCAAGTTTTATGTGAAGAGGAGGCAAAAATATCTTTGTCGGATCTACAAGTGGTTTATGTGCCACGCTTTTCTGCCCTGTAACCAACTGCTTATGGAGTGACCAGTCCTTTTTAATGTAATGAGACTCTTTAGCACGGTACGTGATAGGGAAATTTCATGGTGATTTTCATAATAAGCAGCCCAAAATCCATAACATACATCCAAAAGTATCTAGGAAGCAAAATCTTTGTTGTCCAATGTTATTTCCTAAGATTCTCTCTGCCTTCTTAAGGGCCACACTCAAAGCTGATACGAGAGCCAGAGATGTGAGAATGTTCACGTGACACCACAAACCTGAGAATATCAGTGGACTTAGATACCAGTACATTTCCTAGTGTCCCCAACATATCACTCTCTTGAAGGGATTTGATCAGAGAGGGTTATTCCTTTTTGTGGGCAGGAATGTGGGGGACAGGAAGGGAGTTAATGATCTATTAAAGCCTGGTTATTCAAACCTCTAGAATTATTTATTTTTCATTATTGCTCAGAGGTACCTCAAACAGTCGGGGCTAAACAATAAAAATCCACCAATACATAATCACAATCACAGAGCTCTGAACACCAAAATGTATAATTAAAAAGGTAAGCCTTACTGTGAGTTTCTCTATGCCAGAAAAATCATCCCAATACAACTCCAGCCCTATTAAAAGTTCCAGATCCACAATCCCAACATAACACACACCGTACGGCAATTTGCTAAGCTCCCCATAATGGATGATAGCCACGATCAAATTTTCTATTGTCAACTAACTGGAGTTAAGGGCCTCCAGCAGACTCCATGGATCCCAAAATATCACTCCGGAATAGAGAGAAAGAAAGATGGAGATATCTATAGTAGCAGCAGGAGTATTGATTTTATCATACATGTGTAATTTTTTAAAATAAAGATTTAATGTTTTTTAGTTCAGAGCTGGTGTCCACACAGAGCACAAGAGCAGTCCCCAATTACAATAACTTCTTTGAGACTGTAAAGCTGCATCAAAACCATGACAAAACTAAAAATTCTCTATATCGAGCTATTATTGACCACTGCAAAAAAACTGATTATTAAATTTACACAATTAAAATACTCATTTATTTCACAGAATATGTAGTCAAAGATTGTTTACTTCTTAAAAAATTCTCAGTAAGCAAATTGTGAACTCTTCACAAGCAAAATTTTTAGTTCTCAATTTGTCAGCCATAACCTCAAAATTTGTTTAAAATATACCCCTTTAAAAGAGGCACAATTTCATTTTAATAGAATTTTTAAAACAAGTGCACAATTTTGCAAGAATTTTTATGCACTGCGCACCATCATGCAATCAGTATTTGCAAACAAAATATAAGCATTGCTGTGGGCCCATCAACAGTGTAGCAACAAGTGAAAATTGTATTAATTTACTCACTGTAATATTTATTGTACTTCAGTCACATGCATGATTTATGCTCTTTACTCTCTCTAAGTATTTGCATCATCAGATAATTTCAGGCATTTTATCTTGTGACCAAATAGAATGATTTTCTGTTCATTGCACTGAATAAAACAGCATGTAATCAAATCCACAGGGACATCAAGTTTGATAAGCAAGGCAAACAGCAATGAGATTTCATCAAGACTGTGTCAATGTTCACTGTAGCTAGTTTAAAATACTTGAGTGCAGTAAACCTTCACTCCTCTTAGTATCATCTGTTAAAATAACCAGAAATTTAGATGTGCCCAGTTCTTTGAGCAGTCCACACTTCTGTAAGTATCTTGAAATTTTCTGTATAATTGAATTGTACTGGTTTTTATATATAAATATTGCATGCCCTGTTTACAGAGCTCAGTGGTTAAGCTTTGGAAAATAGCTTCAACCATGCACTCACCCATTTACCAGTGACAAGTGGGAAGCTTTGACTGGCAAGTAGGAAGGCTAAACCCATCCATTTATACAGACTCCAACCTTCTGAATGCAAACCAATGCAGTTCTGTATTCCTGATCCTGCAGACAGATTGCTACAGTGCCTCATTTGTTCCCCAACAACATCAGAGTAACCTTAGTAAGACTGATGAACTGCTGCTAAGCAGAAACCTTTAAGCAACACCATGTCAATTCCACCATACTGCACCTTGGAAAAAGTATAAACAGCAGACAGATAAAGGGACTGCATTATAATCTAGTCTGATCTCCTCCATAACACAGACCAAAGAACCTCATCCAATAATTTCTGCATCAAGCTCATAACTGTTTGACCTATACCATTTTTTTTAAAAGAAAGAGTTCTGTCTTGACTTTAAAGACTGTAAATGAGAAATCTACTATGTCCCTAGGTAAATTAATCATTAAGATAATTACCTTCGCTTAAAAGTTTGTATTTTATTTCTAGTCTGAATTTGTTTAACTTCAGCTTCCAGTCATCCTACACAAAAGATAATACAACCCCCTACTCCAACCTGAGTAGTATTTTGTTCTCTTACGCACAGCACTGCAGTGGGAGTCATGTTTAATTGACTATCTATTCTGACCCCTTAAGTCCTTTACAAGCTACTGCTTCTCAAGATACACGTCAACTTCTTATAAATTTGACTTATGTTCTTTGCTTCTAGATTTATGACCTGGCATTGGCTGTAGTAAAACATATGTTGTTCTAATAAGCTGATCTTGTCACCAAGTGGTCCATACTGGCCTATAAAATTGATCTGTTCGCTATCTTTACCACTCCAATTTTTGTGTTATCTGCAAACTTTACCAGTACTTTTATATTTTCTTCCAGATCATTGATAAAGATATTAAATAGCACAGGGCAAAGAACAGAGACTGGTCATACCCAAAAGAAACACCAATTTACAAATGCTTTTTGCATTCTATTTGTTAAATTGTTTTTAATCCATTAAATATGAACTATACTGATTTTGTATAGTACTTCTCCCTCCCCAAATTAAAATGTTAAGTAGGGCTAAGTGAGATGCCTTACAAAAGTTTCAGTATATTATGTTAACAGTTTATTACCCCAACTTGTGATCTCATAAAAAACTACAGATTTTGACAAAACCTATTTTCCATTAAACCATATTTATTAGCACTAATTATGCTACCACCTCCTAATTGTTTACTGATTTTGTTCCACACCAGTCTTTCCATGCTTTTGCCTGAGATTAATGTCAGGCTAATCAGCCTAATTTCCTGGATCTTACCATTTACCCTTTTCAAATACTAGCATAACGTTATCATTCTCTTAGTCCTCTGGAACTTCCAATGTTCTAAGATTTGTTAAAAATCAACATTAATGGATCAGAGTTTTTCCATCAATTCTTTTGATACTCGTGGGTGCAAGTTACTTAGTCCTGTAGATTTAATAGTGTTTAACAGTCGCTATTTAGCATACTCCTTAGTTACTGACAGTGATAAAGAAATGCATTCTATTCAAAGATATGAATACACCATCCTGTTTTCTTCCAAATACCAAACAGAAATATTTAAATACTTTTGCCCTTTCTGCATCATGATTGGTAATTTACCATCTTTATCTAGCATCAGATCTATACTATTGCTAGGATTTGCTTGTTCCCAGTATATTTAAAGAACTCATTGTCCTTGCACCTACATGCCATAGGTTTTTCACTTACATCTTTAGCTTCTCTTAACTGTCTTCATTTCTTAACTGCTGACTGGTACTCCTTGCTTTCAGCATCCTTATTATTTATATATTACTTATAATTCATTACTTTCACATCCCCTCCAAAATAGGATAATTTTTAAAAAGTCAAAAAAGCCCTCATCCATTCCAATTGTGGAATTGCGAGTTTTGGGGCTTAAATATTATTCCCATTTTTATGTTTAAGTACTTCCCTCCACTCACTTTTAGCACATGATGGTTTTCATCTTTGGAAACTGGCCTTCTTAAAGCACCTAGAATATTTACTATTTGATAAAACTATTTTTATTTGCTGCATGCAGATAGAACATAGACAATAAAAGTTTTCATAAATCATCTGAGAAAAGGGGGTGAATAGTGAGGTGGTAAAATTCACAGAAAGAATTACTCAAGATAATTAAGTCTAAAGCTAAAGGCAAAGAGTTATAAAGGGATATCACGAGACCAGGTGGCCAGGCAATAAAATGGCAGATTAAATTCAGTGTTGATACATGCAGAATAAAGCATATTGGAAAAAATAATCCCAATTTATACATTCAAAATGATGGGTTTTAAATTAGCTTAAGAAAGATCTTGGAGTTATCATGGATAGTTCCCTGAAATCATCTGCTCAGTGTGCAGCAGCAGTCAAAAAAAGCTAACAGAACGTTAGGGACCATTAGGAAAGGGATGGATCACACCGAAAATATGATGCCATTATATAAATCTGTGTATGCCCACATCTTGATTATGGCATGCAGTCCAAGCCACCTCATCTCAAAAAAGATGAATTACAATGGGAAAAGATACAGAGAACAAAGAGTAACAAAAATGATTAGGGTATGGAATAGCTTCCATATGAGAGATCAAGATGACTGGGACTGTTTAGCCTACAAAAAAGATGACTAAGGGGTGGGTATGTACAATAGAGGTCTATAAAATCAAGAATGGTATAGAGAAAGCAAATAGGGAAGTGTTATTTACTCCTTCACATAACACAAGAACTAGGGGTCACCTAATTAAGTTAATAGGCAACAGGTTGAAAAAAAAAAAAAAAAAAGGAATTACTTCTTCACAGAACAGAGTCCATCCGTGGAACTCATTCCAGGGGATATTGTGAAGGCCAAAAGAACTGGGCTCAAAAAATAATTAGGTAAGCTCATGAAGGATAGGTGCATCAATGGCTATTAGCAATAGCCATTGCATCCATTAGGAATGCAACCTCATGCTCTAGGTGTCCCTAAACCTCTGATTGCCAGAAGCTGGGACTGGACAATAGGTGATCATCACTCAAAACTGCTCTGTTCTGCTCACTTCCTCTGAAGAATCTGGCACTGGCCACTGCCTGAAGACAGCTTTCTGGGCTAGAATGTTTCTCAACCTTTCCACACTACTGTATGCCTTTCAGGAGTCTGATTTGTCTTGTGTATTCCAAGTTTCAGCTCACTTCAAAACTACTTACAAAATCAGACAAAAATACCACAGCACACTATTATTGAAAAATTGCTTACTTTCTCATTTTTGACATATAATTATAAAATAAATTGAATGGAATATAAATATGGTGCTTATGTTTCATTGTATAGCATATACAGCAGTGTAAACAAGTAGTCGGTATTAAATTTTAGTTTGTATTGACTTCACTAGTGCTTTTGTTGTAGCCTGTTGTAAAATTAGGCAGGTATCTAGATGAGCTGATGTACCCACTGGAAGACCTCTGCATACCCCCGATTGAGAACTGCTGGGTTAAATGGACCATTGGTCTGACCCAGTATATCCATTCTTATGTTCTTATCTCTCACACCTGAGCAACCATAAAATTTTAATTCAGGGATCAATTCATCTTTAGCTGTCCAAGTGAGTTCGAATGTAGCATGGCCCAAAGTTGGTTTCAGTACTTTTGTGTTTGAAAGTTATATTTTTAGAACCTCCAAGGTGTTTTAAAAGTGGCAGCAAGAGATCTCCAGCATACATCCCCAATAATGCAATTTTTCCATCCACACATTACAGACAGAAATTTAAAGGAGCTGCTTATCGTGTTCCTTTGTCTGATTTGGTGGTCTATAGGAGATCGTCCCCCCAAATAACCCCATCCTGTGATTTATCAGTTAATCCTTTGATCCATAAGCATCCTACTCCTGTCCTTCTGAATTGTCAGTAACTCTAAAGCAAGTAGTGGTATCTTTAATGAAGAGAGCCCCCCTACATAACATTCCTCCCAGTGTATCTGTCCTAAATACAGAATATCTGGTGATTTTAGCATTTCAGTCGTGGGATGCAACACATCACGTTTCAATTATACCAAACGTATCAGATTTCTTTTCTAATTCCTCTCATTTATTATCATTATTGCTATAATAATTTGCCTTGTCTATGTAATAAAATAACGTATTTCCACAGGAAAGGGAGACACCCTCAAAAAAGGGAAATACTGGACACTTCTAAAGCCTTGTCTACTCTTGCAGCAATGTCTACGGTATGTGTAGCTACCCACTGCAGTGAAAAGCATGCTGCATACACCTGTGGTGTGTAGCTACACATGGCAAAGAGAGGTTATGGAGGAGGGGTGTAACAGGGAAAGATCCTAACAGCTCCCTGCCAGGGCCTTTTCCTCTTGCCTTCTCAGCCTTTCACCACTTCCAGAGACTTTCATTTAGATATGGAAAGGCTCCATCAGAGGGACAACACACTCATTAAAAAAGCAGCATACATGTAAGAGGCACTGTATGAGTGTGTAGAGAGCCATGTAGGGTATATTCCCAAAGGGATCTCGTATGTCTGTATTCGACTTGCCTAAGAAGTGCCTCACTGCAATTTATACCATGCTAGCAAGGCGTGCGATGCTGTCTACATGCCACTGTAAGTGTAGACATAGTCTAAGTCTAGAGACGCTTGAGTGAAGAACAGGCTTTCCCATTTCATTTCTGCCAGTCAGATCAGATGCCCATACAAAAGACTGAAGCCCTAAAGAGGATGCAGGACAGCATGCAGAATTCTAGTACCCTTTCCTGACACTGGCATTTGATAAGGGCTGATCCTCTCCCTAGACTATTGCTCTTTCCTCTCTACACCAGAGCAGGAGCAGCAGCACCCCTCTGAGAAACAGAGGCTGCTTCTCAGCATCATACGTTTAAGAGGTGGGATGCAGCACAGCTTCAGTGCTTCCTTCACACACACAAGCAACAGCAATCACATTTACAGGTGTGACAAACTGCTGCAGAAATGAGCAAGATGACCTACTTCAGACCATTTCATGCCACCTTCCCACCACGCTTATCACTATACTGGAGTGGAGTAAGACGGTCAGTTCTGCACACTTTCACTAAACTACATCACAGGACCAGACAAGGTTGCAACACATGGGGCACTCACAGACCTTGCCTCATCTTTCAGCTCATCTCCCCACTTCAGTTTTAATTGGAATTAACTTCAAGAAGAGACAAAAAGACCCAAAAATGCTGTGTCCAAATGTGTATCATCTAATCATAGCACACAAACAGCATGTACACACAAGAACTGAAGAGATGCAAAGAATGCCCAGGAACCCAAACGGATGCTGTTTAATGTTAGATCAGTGGTCAACAAGATGACCATTTATGACTTCATTGTGAAAGAGGCCCCAGAAGTAAGGTGTAGCCTGCATCACCAAACAGCTGGATGACACTGCAAACTATGCTGGGCTAACATGATCCTCTGGCTCCCTCTCCCCCAAGGTTACTTAGCACACCCCAGGCCAAACTGTAGTCAAGAGCACATGCAGAATAGTATTCATTTGAAAAAAATACAACAAACCCAGAAAACACCCAAATCCTTTGAACTCTTCCACTTCACATGTGAAACAAGAACTGAAACCAATGTAGACTTTCTATGTAGATTCCCAATTACTGGAAAAGAGTGCTAACAGAAACTGGCCAAATCCTCAGCATGGCAGAGGACAACTGAAGCTGAGGATCTAGCCCAGTGTCTGTCAGCATCATTATAAGATTTCCATTGGGAATCCACAGTCTCTAGTTGCCTTCAAGATTAGGAAAGGTAGCAGAAAAATAATAGAAATCATTTGTGCTTTTCTCCTGCCTTCTCTACCCATGCAACCAGAGCTCAGGCACACCTGGCATTCTAATCCACTGTATGTGATGGTGGTTAAAATTCTCACTTTGGAGAATTTCACCAATCAACATCAACGAAA
The DNA here is from genome assembly GCA_007922155.1 of Mesoclemmys tuberculata. Classification (NCBI taxonomy): domain Eukaryota; kingdom Metazoa; phylum Chordata; order Testudines; family Chelidae; genus Mesoclemmys; species Mesoclemmys tuberculata. The sequence continues at coordinate 40,333,651 of ML675610.1, forward strand.
GCCTTGGATGAAAACAACCCAACTCCATACTTCCTCTCTATCTTAGACAAAATGCATCACTGAATCCTCTTGTTGCAGTTTATTTCAGAATTTAAACTTTCATTTAAAAAAAAATTCTGACTGTTGCGGTTGTAGAGAAAACGACAACAAGCACCCAATGTAAACCAGTTCAGAATCGCTCTATGTCTGCAGAGAGCTGCAAACTCTCCCCATTCAGCTAAATAAGACATTAAAAATCTAAAAGTACAAGCAAAGAACTGATATATCTGGTTTGTTAGCTATTTCACTGCTCATCATTTTAGCAAACCTATGATGGAATCAAAGCATTTTAGATTTATGAAGTGATTTACCAACCAAAAGGTTTCTGCCTCTGAATGAAAGAAGAAAAGCTCTTAGACTATGTCTTCACTGCCAAAAAGGTGTGTGTCTGTACAGCAAGATGGATAACTCGAATTAGGTATCTCACTGTAAACACACACCTTTTTTTGACAGTGAAGATAACGTGAGCCTGCAACACACTACAGCAGCAGAGGCTGAGAAAAATTCTTCATATTTAAGCCTCATCCCATCAGACAGTGTTTCTCTCCAGTAACACTTGATCCTGTCCAGTGTCAAATGCCACTAACTTTCTTCCTTTCTACTTTTTCTATCACAGTTCATTCAAGAGCCATTAGAATCTGAGTGAGTAATGGTGTAGGACAGGGCACTTCGATGCCAGAGGATGGCAGCAACCTAGAAGTGATAGTAGTGTTTCACTATCACAATACTAAGTTTATTGGCTGAGTACACTTTTCTACCAGTAAAGCTTCAGCATCTGTTGAAGCAGATAATCTTCTAGGCTGAACCTTGATGATTGCTTGTTCTTGTCTTGTGATGGAGGAGGGGAATTTTGACCTGAAGGAGGAAGTGATCAGATAAGGACACATTTTAACTCGTGTGCTTCTCATGTCCAGTGCAAGGATCTAGTCCAAAGTAAATCTAAAGGCCCGGGGATGAAGAGGATGGCTGTTGGCTACTGTGTCTGAGTGTCATTTTGCATGAATGAAGTCTCCCTCAAGCCAATAAGGCCTGTGAACTTCAAAACCACATTAGACAGTGTCTATCAAGGTTTTTTGAGGAAGTCTTTCGTGTCTGTTGCACTGTAGATTAGCAGGATGCCCATAATTGATGTCACCATTCTCAGATAGGATGTTACTCTCTTTGATGTTCAACTAGTCTCTTCTGCATCTGAACCTGGAGGAGAATAAAATCACTATGCTACCATTCTCCATGTCTGTAAGCATACAGAGTAGCCTAATGGCACACAGTGAGCTAGCACTGGACTTGTCAGCCAGGCATTTCAATGATGCAACCCATGTTAGGTGGCCCACAGATGATGAGTTTGAGGTGGTAGAAGGTGACCACTGACCAGGAGTTGGTCAGCATAAGGCAGATGTCTCAAAAGGTGCTCTGTTTTATCTACGTTGGTTGGTTCATTGTTGGGTACACTGGAACTCCTTACCTAGAAGGAAGCCCAGGTGCAATAGAAGCAGCAGGGGCACAAGGCCAAAGTACCTTACGCTTTGGCAACCCCAGACTAATGGAACAACCTCTATGGGTTTTCTACAGCCTACCATAGACTAGAACAACACTGAGATTGCTGTACTTTACATCAAGGCCAAACACCAGACTGGCTGTTCACAGGATTGGGGAGAGCAAATGCTGCTTTATACCCTAACCCCTTTTCCTGGAGCTGTGCCGAGCACGCATCAGCTAGGTCAGGGGCCAGGACAATACTCTAGGTATACATTTAGAACTCCTTTTCATTTCTAGTGCCCGCTCCTCTTATCCTCGTTGTCATATCCATGCCTACATTTGATATACACTTATGGTTATGCTCTAGTCTGTTAACATTATTTTTAAATACTTTCAGTAACAAAAGAAATGGGGCAAACAATTACTTATTATATTTGTATATTATTCACATCTGTTCATGAACCAGTAAACATGTTCTACAACAAACACATGCCTACAAGGTTTCTCTGGGGGAAGGGAAGAACAAAACTATTCCTCAGTACAATTATATATTACTCATTTTATTACTGAGTTTGAAGCATAGTGCAGGACAACAGTAAGCACTGAAGCTGATCTAATATTTATGGTCATTTGGTTGTCATAATCAAATATGGGTCATTAAAGACACTACAGTTACTAAAACGGTTATAAAAACAAATGATAAAAAGCCTTACCTTTTGGATAATCTTCCAATAAGAGGTTGAAGTGACCTAACTGACAAAAGAAATCAGACTCGACCTTTCCTTCGGCTTTCAATATGAGAGATTCATAGCAGCGAACAGCCTGTGAAAGAGAAATACAAATATTTTCACAATGTTGTATTGTGCTAAACAAAGTACATTTTGTAAATGCATCTTCTGTCTAATACAAATATAAACCTTTTACCAAATCTAATTTTACTGTGCTTAACTAAAAACTTCAGTTTTCTGGTAACAACCAGAGCTATTTAAAAATTACATCATCCTTTGGTTTTAAAGCCAGAACAAGAGGGAGTGCACAATACTGAAAAAGTATCATTGATTCAAATACAAATATTCAGCTGTTTGTTTGAAAAAAACTAAGTCTTTCCTTTTCCTTTACTTGTGGAATTGACACACACTTCATTTTCCCCAAGCAAAACAAATTGATACAGTACATCAGAGGGGATTGATTTAAAATCAAAGTGATATAAATCACTGAATGTAATTATGATTTAAATCAGCAAGTAGGAAACTGATTAAAATCATCAATTTTAATCTTGTTTTGCACTTGTTCTTTCGTTATTTTCCCAAAGAACAGTTGAGCCTAACTGGCTGCTATAATTTAATACTTTTTGCTAACCAGGAGGATACACAATCTATACACATTTAAATAGTTATATTGCTCAATACATATTATTTTACTCATCATTTGCGTTGAGCTGAATTTGTACGGAAATCTGAATTCAATTAAAATGTTTTGTTTTTTAAACAAAAACAGCATTTGAAATTGTCTGAACACTAAGTTTAGCAAACGTTTTGCATTTAAAACTGATTCATTAAACAGGGAAAGTATGATTTGTAGTTAGTGAATTGAATATTAGTGTTTTCATGGTGTTTCTGCTCACCACATCCTTTAAGATATTAGAACTAGCAGATCTCATCCTCACACTTTGGTTTTTATTCATAGACTGGAAGATGAAAACAAACTTTCCTAGCTTTTCAACTCCAAGTCAGTTGGAGTGGGACTTGAAACTGATCTTCAACATTCCAGGTGAGTGACCTACCCACCAGGCTATCTGGCTATTCTGAGGTTGGTCTTTCTTGTTTCCTGGAGAAAGTTAACAAGGTCTAGTTTTTTGTTTCAATGTAGAACAAAAACAAAAATAAAAAGGTCACTTTTTTGTTAAATGGAATTCTTATTTTTTGCCCCAGACCAGGCTTGAAGCGCATTCATACTATTAACATTCTCTGATATAAAGCAGATAAAGTATGATTTGGTTTTCATTTTATTCATGTCATAGCTGGAGACATGGAAAAACGCCAAACAAGAATTGTGTGGCCCATAAAATCTTCTTTTGGACAAATAATCAGATGAGGCAGACAACTTTGCTAACCAGATGACCAAAGGGAAACTAAGGGAAAATCTGAGTTTTTGGAGAACACTGACACAGCAGGGTCCCTTAACCAGGCATCAGAGCCTGCCTTCCTTGAACTGTTCAAGATTGTAAATAATATGTGCTTAAATGGTTTAGCATTTGGGCCCTACACTGATTCCATCAAGTTCTATCAAACCACAGTTAGAGAAAACATATCTAGTGGTTAGAGTACAAGACAGGGATTCGAGACACAAGGGTCTATTTCTGGCTCTTTCATACTCTTCTGTATGACCGTCAGCAAATCAGATTTTTCGCTATGCCTTGATCTCCAACCCCTTCGTCAACAATATTTAGGATGTCAACCTATATTCTCAGGAATATCATGTGACATTTAATTTTAACTTCCAATGCTCTTCTTGGGAGTTTAGATGGGAGGCAACAGAGAAATGAAAAGCACAAGTGTGCCTTCCATTCTCAAGGGAGAATAGTCAACACCAAAATAGTTCTCCGTAAGAGAAAGACACTAAATAGAAAAATTTACACAAGGTTGTTTTTTTTTTTACTCAGTATCCCAAGTCCTCAAGGTAGACTCACCCACACAAATATGGATAACTGGTACAGATTCTCATTCAGAAGCATCTCTTCTTCCCACCAAACATCTCTAAAAACATACTTGGAAACGAGTCAATACTTTCCCCCTTGGAGGAAGAGACAAGTCTTCCCTTAGAAGCAACAGACTGAAAAACATTTTGAAAATGGGAAGTCACACCTATAGATTTTCTTGGGTAGGAATCTCAATGGATTCTGACCCAACAGGATTTGCAGCTATGTAGATCCAGAGCCACTGGGATAATATCAAGTGTAAAAACTTCTATTTATTCCTAGGAGAGCTCAGTACAAAAAAATTAAGAATTATATGCACAATATTTTAAAATTTTGCAAAATTTGCATATCTGTCAAAATAACACAACATAATCACATCATTTTCAATTATTTTGGTAATTTATTTCAAAATACCTGTCAGCAAGTATATCTGTAACAATACAGACACCCAAAAGATTGAAGTGATTTTTGATAAACGGATTCCTTACTAGGCATATTAATACAGAACTGAGTAATAATTCATTTAAACTACAATACAGAAACATATTTCCTGCACTCCTCAGAAGCAGTGCAAATGCTTCAGGGAGTCAGGGGTAATGGAGGAGCTTTGGGGAGGAAAGTAATTTCTGAGAAGGAGCCTGGTAATGAACCTGGAGAGTTGCTGGTTGTGGGTGGAAGAAGTGAAACTATTTTTGTAGCAGGGAGGAATTGTTAGCAAGTTGGGAAGCCTCCTCCAAGCAGACCCTGGCTGACCCCTAGTCTCTCCCATTCAGTCAGACAGACACATCTGCCCCTGTCTCCATGTGTCCCTCAACCCCCCCTCGCCATTCAGCAAGTATATCTGCACACCCACTCAGCCAGGCATAGCTTCCCCCATCTCCATGTATCCCTACACCCCCATTTCCCATTCATCCAGAAATAGCTGCCTGGTTCAATGTCACTCCACTAACTCCTGTGCCCCCATCACAATGTGCCTTCCCCCACTAGCCCTTCTGAGCCCATGTGTGACCCCCTAGCAGCACCCTGTGCCCTGCTTTGTCCACCCTCTCCTCCCCCCCAATATTCCATTCCTCCTCACCTGGCCTATGGGAAGGGTGCAGTGAGAAAGGCAGCCTCTGCACACTCCCTCTCCACAGCTGGTTGCTCCTGCCTGTGAGCCAGCAGCCCTCTCTTCAGGTACCACATCAGACTCTGGTGAGCGAAAGGTGTAACTGCAGCGTGACCCTCTTGCCTTTGTCTTCCTGTCAGAATCAATTATTCTGCAGGGGTGGGGGAATCTGCAGGGCACATTAGTTCTGTGCTTGCACAGCAGTGCAGAATTCCCCCAGGAGTATTCGATTCCATTTATTACTCTACTTTGGCATCCCAGTTTCTCCAGTTTCCCAGCTTCTCCAGCATCCTCCAGTTTCTGAGGAAGTTTAAGCCTTCAGTTTTCAGAGTACCTTGCCATTGTTCCACATTGCCTGGGTTTGTAGCATGTCCGATATTTATATAAATCTTATGTCCTTGCCTGGAATACCATTTTCAGGTCTGATCAATCTACCTCAAAACCAATATGGCACAAACGGAAGGAGTTTAACAGACAAGCAATGAGAACCAGAAAACCTTCCATATGATGACTGATTGAAAACGGGTGCTTTCCGCAACACTTCCAGCCACTGCTTTGAATACCTCTATGAGCTATGAAATATACTGTTCTACCTTGGGAAATAAAGGCAAAATAAGTCCTCAATTTTTTATCCCTAGGGTGAGAACAATATTGTGGTTATGTAGATAATGCTGAGTTCTGACAACCTAGGTGCTGAAGAAATGGACACAAGAAAAGCAGAGGGACATCCACTAGCCATCTGCATAGAATAGTTCCCCAAGAGGCCTGTCCAAACGTATGTTAGAAGCTACTGCAGCCAGTTACCTCTATATCAAAACAGAGATTTCCAAAAGGGAGAGCCCTCCACAAGACTAAACAGAGTCAGGCAAAATTAAACTAAGATGCTAATAAGCCAAACAGCTGAAGTAAAAATAAAAATCTTTTCAGTTTCTGCTCTTCACAGGAAGAGTTCAACCTGAGGCTGAAAATACAGAAAAAACTGGTTGGGATCTTCCGAGCTAAGACCATTCCCTCCCGGAGTGACTAACAGGTGTGGTACTGCCTCCTGAACTGCAGACCTAACTATAAAGAATGTTTGGACTTCCTTGTGAACAAGGTGGCCAGGTGCTCCTATCTCTCCTCCTGTCTCCCTTCATTCCAGGGCTGCTGCCTCTTTTCTTCTTCACACTCCTTTTCCATCTTTCAGCACGTTGCTTTATACTTAGTAATTTTTCCCCCATTTTTACTTGTAGCTTGCTCTCTGTGTATTATACATTTATATCGTGATAGTGCACAGAGGCCGCAAACAGGATCCAGCACTTAAAACAAGCCGGTGATCGAAAAAGCTTTTCCTCTGCCTCTTCTCCAGGTGGCTAGCTACATGAGAAATCTGCACTGGAACAGTGAAGAAGAATAGTGATTGTCTAGGGGCCACCTGCCATTTGACACAAAGCAACAGGAAACAGTTTACCACAAATGGAGATAGCTATGACCATATAGCTTTCCTTCTACATTGTTAGCATCTTCAATCCCATTTACTAGTGTGCAACCTCCCAAACCCAGAAACATTGCTTAAGTTTCTTTTGGCTTCCAGTCTGAATAATTTGGGGGAGAATCTAAATGTGAAGTTAAGTTCCCTTTCTCCTGGTCCCTTCCTGCTATTTTCCTCCTCCACCCGTTTTTATTCCTGTTAGTTTTTATTTCCTTCCCTCTTCAAAGGCCTTGCATAGGGTGATAACTACTCTACAAAGCCAAATAAAAAAAATATTAGCAGGGGGGAGAAATGAAAAAAAAAAAGGAGGCTATTAAGACTAACGGAAGCACTCTTACTATGTCTAACACTGAAGGAAACAAGTAAGAAAACACTAAAACTGTGTCAACATATTCTAAGGCTCCATCTCAGGGCAAGGCAGTTGAGAAGGAACTGAAGGTGGCTCGCCCACACAGCACTATATAGCAGCAAGGCAGAGAACAAGATGAGGAGAGTATATGTGTGGACCGAACAAACATTAACACCTAAAATCTGCAACATAAGGTGCAGGTCACGAATATACCTAGATATTCCTGAGGGAATTCTGTGCAACTGCACAACTGCAGAATCAAGGACTGCCACAGATTTTACTTTCCCCACAGAAAAATTGATTGATGTGCCCCTCCCAGGCAGTGGTAAGGTGTGAGGGTGCAATCTAATTCAGGTGTTGGGAGCAGCTGGGGGAGACGTAAATTACTACCTCGGGCAGCAGGGCTGGGCTCTCTGTCCCCCTCTCTCGCTACCACAGGGCATCCAGAGCCAGCTGGGGAAGACCTAGTCACTGGCTCCTACTGTACACCAGGCTCCAGCTGTTAGCCCTAGCTGGGCTGTGTGGGAACAGGACTTCCTGTACATAGGGGCCGTGCCAGACCCATCCCTGGGAACCTACTCAGGTTGCAGGAAACGCCGCACCCACCCACCCCCACTTCCTGTGCCCATTACTCCCCAACCACAGGGGGAGAGGTCACTGTACGGGGAGCTGTCCCTCCATCCACCCAACCGCCATGCAGCCAACCCATCACACTTGAGCCCCAATCCCCTGGCATCCAGACTCCTCTTCCCCCCCCCACACACCCCGCCAGACCACCTTCTGCTGAGATGTCTACATTTGAACCCTCACCCTGCCAAACCCCATTCTCCACACCTGAACCCCCACCTCACTGAGCCACAATCAGCTGCACCAAGAACCTCCACACCATAAAGTCTATTCCCCCAGTACCCAGCTGCCCCCCCCACTCTATCCCCCCACATTCAGACTGCCCACTGATCCCCAAACACCTTCACTTGGACACCTCCCTGCAGAGTCCCATTCCCCTGCACTTGGAACCCCCTCCTCAATGAGCCTTTTGGCATCAAAATCATCCCCCATACCCAGACTCTCCCCCCCCCCAAGACACCCACACCCAGACTGCCCCACACAGAACCCTCTCAACTCCACAACAAGCTCCACATTTGCATCCTGTCAGACTGAGCCTAATTGCCCCACACTTGGATCAGGGGTGGGTTAGGGTTGGCCACAAGACAGAGATGGTCCCTCTCGCTTGCTATGGAGCCATATAGATGTGCTAATATCTCTAGTATGGAATTTATTTGTCAAAAGACATTTCCTCAGTCTTTTTTGTTGACTGATTGTTAAACATATTTGCTGACAGGTATTGGAAATTAATTACCAAATTAATTAAAAATGGTGTGATTATATTGAGCTATTTTGACAAAACATGCTGAATTTTACAGAACTTTAAGATATCGTGTACAGAGTTTTTAATTTTTTTGACAAAGAATACCCTCAGAAGTAACCTATAGTGGAGCACCCATAGGGACACTATTCAAAGAACCCAGTTAGTTATCGTACAGTAAAGTTACTGTAAAGTAAATCATCAAGAGTCCTGTGGCACCTTAAAGACTAACAAATTAATTTGGGCATAAGCTTTTGTTGGCAGAAAACCACTTCATCGGATGCAATAGTAACTTCATCAGATGAACAATAAATGAGGTTCTACGATGGAGTGGGCTAAGCCCAGAGGCTCCCTGTTAGAGGCTTGAGGGTGCTGCCACACCCATTCCAGGAAAGGAGCAGTAGAAGAGTCCTCCAAGCAGCCTGAAGTGGCTGAAGGGGGAAACAGCCGATCAGGATCCACAAGAGGCATATAAAAAGTTGCAGAGACACAGTCAGTCAGTTCCTTGCTGGAGCCAGAGGAGTGTAGCTGGTGCTCCTGTCCAGCCGAAGAGAACTGAAGCACCACAGACAGCTCAGTGCTGGCAGGGACCAGTGGAGCAATAAGGAGCTCCTGAACGGCTGCTGGGCCTAGACTTAGATGAGCCCTGAGGTAAGCCTTAGCCAAAGCTACATGCTGAGGCCACAGGAAGTAGCCCAGGGAATTGAAGGCAGTTTTGCTAATGGGACATGGCAGCACATGACTGCTATTCTTAGGGTCGCTTGGCTGGGACCTGGAGTAGTGGGCAGGCCCAGGTTCCCCCCACCCCACCACCATAGGCCACTGGGGAAGTGGCCTACAATTGGACAGTGCTCAACCTCCAGAAGGGGATCTGAACTACTTAGTGGCCCAGCTGGAGTCAGCTGGGGCTAGAAGAGCCCAAAGAAGGCAAAAAACATTGCTTCCAGGGAAGAAGCCTTGAGGTATGGTCCAATGTCAGTGCTTGGACTGTAGACTGCATGCACACCTTACCAGAAGGGGCGCTTAAGAGGGGGGTACCACACCATTATAAGGTCTCAGTTGTTTTTTCCACATGGATTCCACTGTAGATGCAAATGTACCCCATACACATTAGAACTGGATTAATTCGGTCAGTAGCATCCGCTGGGATCCATAGGTCATTGTGCCCCCCTCCACTTAAGCCTTAAATAGCAGAGTGGGCCCAATCTCCTCTCAGTTCCTTCGCTAATACAGGATCCTATGTAAAGGGCTCTGAAGTAGCAGAGAAGGAAGCTGGACTGTAAGATCCACATGGACTAACCACCTTTAAGAGCCACAGTTACAAGTGCTTGTTTTTCTAGTATTTGTAATGTGGATCCAACTATAAGTGAATGACTAACTGGTAATTTCCTAAGGTGGATGGCAAGAGTCCTCCTTAAGGACTGTAGCACTGCCCAACTGAACAGAGCACTGTATCTCATGGCTACAACTAGAAACTCCAATGGCTGTTTTTGAAATTTCTGATATAGGGGCCTTCTTCAAACATGCTAAAGAGGTTGCACAGGCCCTAAGAGAGCACACCTTAACTTGAGAAGTTAATTTAGTTTATACAAGATCTTAATGTAATCCAATACCCATTTCAAAAGTCTAAATAGCTTGCCCCCAGACTTATTCCCATACATTACAAACAGATGAGATAATTTTTGGAACAGCTTTGTTCTATGGAAGCAAAAGAGCTCTCAAAACATCGAGCAGCAGAAGTTTTACTTCTCTGGCAGACAAATGAAATTTAGGAAAGAACACTGGTAGGTACTGATTCAGATTAAAGACCAATAACACGCTGGGTGAGGACTAAGGCCTGCTCTACACAACAGAGTTAAGTCGACATAAGGCAGCTTACACTGACCTAACTCTGTAAGCATCTGTCCTACAAAATTACTCCCACCAATCTAAGTCGCTCACTACACCGACCTAGTAACTCCACATTCCTGAGAGGCATACTGCTTAGGTCAATGTAGTTACGGTGACACAGTGTCCATGTAGAGAAGCTCTACACTCTAAGGTCTACATTGGTGCAGCTCCCCCACTGTAGCATGTCTGGTGAAGATGCTGTATGCCGACAGGAAAGCGTTCTCCATTTGGCATAATTACGCCACCTCCATGAGGATTAGGAGAGGGGTTTGCATGCTGGGAAAGATGTATGCCAGTACAGAAAGAATGAGCAACTGGTGTCACACACAACTGAAACAGCCAGCACCTATAAATTCTATGCTCTGAGTTGACTGAGTTGAAGTCAGTGAGATAAAGGATAGGTCTCCAACAACCTTTCTTCCTTGGTTTTAAGTAGTAGTGGGAATACAAAAACTCTGTCCCTGAACTCCAAAGCCACCACTTCCACAGCTCCCACTTGGAAAATGAAGTGCATGTCCTGCTTGAACAGTCTTCATGAAAGAAGTCTTTGAAAAGGGACAGAAAAATGGAGAGGGGACGTGGAAGGGATTGAAACAATAGAACACGCCTTGCTCATGTCCCTGAGGACCCACTGTCTGAGATAATCCCAGCCCAAGGTTCTTGAAAATAGAATGGATGGTGGTGGTGGGCACTAAGAAAAAAAGATTCTGTGGTTGTTGAAGCAGACTCCCAGTGGTGAAATCAAATCTGTATCCTATTTGAAGCCCCACGTTATGGGGCAGCTGAGGAGGCAGGAGGTCACCTCCAGTAAAATCTCTCTTCCACAGTGGCGCAGATGATTACGGTGGTTGGCCAGAATATTGTGTCAAGTAGTCTGTCTAGAACAGAGAGCCACAAGCAGCACAGAGTTGCCCTTGAATTCTTCAGAGAATGGAGCATCACGAGATCAGGTCTTAAATCCTGGTAACTTAGATATATTAAGTGCATCAGAGAAGCAGACACTGCCACAGGCAGAAGGAACGATGGGATCACTGGATCAACTCTGCCCTTTATGCCCTCAGGTAAGGGAGCATAAGGACACTAAAGCCCGGTCTACACTTAACTTTGCAAATCGGCGGCAGTCGACGGGAGATACACAAGTGACAAATCACTTGTGTATCTCCTGTCGATTTTGCAGTGTTTCCTCCGCACGCCGTCCACATTGCGCTGCGTTGAAGCATTCCCTTCGACGCAGCGCTATGCCATTTACCAGGGTGGTTTTCCTGCGTCGCTTGCTGGATTGACTGAGCGCGTCTACACAGACCGCTCAGTCAATCCAGAGCAATCGATCTGACGGCGGCGAATTTGCCACAGTCAGGGTAGACAGCCTCAGCAAACACACAGTCTCACAACAGACACTGCTCACCAAAAGAATATGATCTCTTGCACACAAAGTGAAAACTGAAATACTGTCTGGGGTTCATGAATATTTCTGGATTCCCTGCTGATGCTGAGACCTCATGTAGCAGCATACACAGCTAATGCTTTCTACCATGTCCAGCTGGGAATGAGATTCCAGCCCATCTTGGAGGATTATGACATTACCTCAGTTATTCATACCTTTATCACCTCCCAGATGGAGAACAACAATGCAACATTATCTGGACAAAGCCATGTGTTCTTAGAAAACTAGTATAAAATGCTACAGGGAACATCCTCAGCAACATGGGCTATTGTAAGCACATCAAGCTCTGTTCTCTACATTGTAAAACATTTAAAAATACCCTGTTAAGCCACAGTTTTAAATTACAGTTAAGGCTGTGTTATACAGTTCAATTTAACAGGAGCTTTAAACCTTCATATTGTGGAAAAAAATCTCACTGAAATGGTAAAAATCAAAAGGAATATAAACTTTGAGCACAGTTTGAATTTTTCATGACAACCTGATGAAAAACGAATTGATACAAGAATACTACTATCCATTAAATCACCCCATTTAGCAAATTTTTTTCCCCTCTGGATTGCCCCACTTATCTTTGTATTCTTTTTCCAAGAAGTGTAAATCGCTCTGGGGCCTCAATCTTTTGTCCACATTGATATAAGGAGCAGCATGTGAGAAGCAACAATTATACCTAGGTAGAATATGTCTGGAGTATTTTTAATTTTTTTTAGTTGTAACAGAAAATGTGTCAACTGCTGAATTTTAATCTGATGACAAATCTTCTCACAAATACCACTCCCTTCTGGGGGAGGCTAAACCCGCCCCCCCACACACACATGCTCCCTCCTCCACACACAACCCTACCTTTACCCATAGAAGAAATTCTCCAAGCTGGAAAAGAGGAGACTGCAAGTTCATATCTCGCCCAATTGTTTAAATTTCCAAGAAATTCACTACCTCTACTACTGACTACAGCCATGAACACCAAACTTAGAAGACCGATAGGTAAGAACTGCTGCAACATTCCATTCCATTTTTAAAATGAAAGAGTAGAGAACTTACACGGTCAATGAAAGCATAGAAGCCATGTCTAACGTGGATTTCATCCACTTTGCCACAATTGCTTTCAGAATGAGTAATCCAGTTTTGGTTATTCTCTCTTTATCCACTATAAACCACTCTTCTCTGTCAGAACCAGGGATAAAATCCAGGATATATAATTTGCAATATTCTACTGGTGACTATTTAAGAGTTGTGTAATCCACTGTGAAAGTGTGTCAAGTTCTCCAGTGGCTGGTTGAGAAAGGAGTTAGCAATTACTCTCGTAGCTCAAGTATTAACAGCCTAAGCGAGGGACCTCAAGGTCAAGGGTTTCAAACCCTGCTACTGATTTATGTGAAAGACGGCATGTTTACATGGGATTCACAGACTGAAAAGACCTCTCGAAAAAAGGTTTTCTACTTAAAAAACTATGACAATCTGTAAATTATGGTGTGAATTACTAAAACACACATTTCAATCATTTAGCAAATAAATATTTTGTTTATTTTGCCCATTGGTCAGTATGTGAGTTGTCACTCTGTGCACAATCCACAGCTGATGACAACTCAACTTGAAAATCTGACTAATGCAAGCAGTAAAGATTCATGCTTTTAGCTCTAGATTAGAAGTTACTGGTTCAATTACTGGTGTTGGCCATGATTACAACCTTCACCTATTTCACCAAAGCCACACTTTAATGCAAAACCTTAAAAGTCACCTCAGCAATGTTAAGGCAAAAACCTCCTAAATGCATGGAACGTGTGACAGTCAATTATGCATATTTGTTGGTCTGAATGATACAAACGTATGAGGTCACTTACCGTTTTGCATTTGAGTGAAAACTTGATGAAGCTGGGGTACATACTGCTTTGCTCAATGGCCTAAACCCCTAAGTTATCTAAAAGAGTGCCTACAGCTTCAGGATGAGGACTGTGGGTGACAACTCCACTCCTCATGCATAACTCACCATCAATCAATCAGAGTATAAAGTTTGTCTATGTGTAAGGGACAGCTTTTGAAAGAGCTGATCCCAGACTGTGGAACAAAGGTAGGGACTAAGAACCATCTCAAACCTCACTGCCTTCTCTACCATGTGTAAGGTGTATGAACTTTTGACCTAGCCTTTGCTAACACACACATAGTAGCATGTACATATAAAAAAAAACCTTACTGAAACAAAGCACTACATTGTGCACACAATTCTCCCCGTCCCCCCAGAGAGAATAAAAGAAAATGAACCACACGACAGATGTTAGTCACACTGCTTAATGCACTTCTGGAGGACACTCCAATACTAAAGTTATGAGGGAAGTACACAAGTGGAGAGATATATCTGTCAGCAGGGATATGGTGAAGAAGCAGAGAGGAGACAGGACCACTGCTCTGAGCAGAGGAATCCTGAACAGCACCATTCGCCCCTACCCTGGCTACCCATCCTGACTACCAACACAATAGCATTTTCCCCTCATATTTACTCAGCACCTGACTTTCACCCTACCATAACCACTTCTCCAACTGAAGCCAATCCCTCTGGAGCAGCAAGTGACTGGCCATGGGTAATGGCGGAAGTTGGGGAAGATGCAAAAATCATAGAATGATTTATCACTTACACTGTTCACATTTCTAAAGTTTTCCTCACAACCACAAGACTTAGAAATAACTTTTTTTAAATTAAAAATTGAGAGGCATCAATTCCACATCAAACGTATTCAACATGGAATACTCATACAGATGTCATTTGTCAGGAATCAATAAATCAAAGGTCACATTAAAACTGAATACTATACTTTAGATGCTGCTACAATTTGCTCGTCATTGTTCAAGTCTCAAAAGTCAGGGATTTATTTATTTATTTGCTAAAATGATCCAAAAATAGTTACTCAATATAACAGATTTTCTTGTGATTTCCCAGGAAATTAATTCTATATTCAAAACTTAAAAAGACTATAAATGAAAAACCAGTCATCTCCTGTCCTGCACAAGGGAGCAAAAGGACCATAAGATTTACTCTTATACCAGTGTGCCATAACACCACTTCCTGCATACAGGGGAAAGGATGATCCATAAAACCAGTATGTCCTCCCTTATGCAGATGGGCAGAAGCAGTGGAACCTCCAAATCCCTGGTCACAAAACACCCAGCAATATAGTTATACTGGTATGTTGGAGAGCATACACTTGCAACTCATATACTGCTGTTGCGGTTTACCTCCTCCCTGGAGCAGAGGAGAAACCAAAAAGGAGATTTGACTCTCTAGGTCATAATCTCCCTCATGGGATGCTCCAAGGGCAACCCTAGATACTTTTCCTTTTCCATGGGCTAGATCACAAATTGACAAGTCTAGCTCTTTATGAGGATTCACTACATTTTTCATACATAGAAATTTAACCCCTGCTTAAAATACAAAACTTAATGCAATCTTATCTACCATGCCTCTATGACAAGATGATATAAAAACACATTTACTTATTTAATACACATCTTTATCCACAAGTGCAGTCAGACCAGACAAGGCTCTGTTGCTCAAAAATTGTATCTCAGGAGCACAGCAACAATTCAATTTTGTAATGCACAGGAAAATCAGAAGTATCAATGATAAGATAGTAGCCTTGCAGGCTGCCACACCTCGAATCAAGTTCCTCCTCACTGGAGGCTGAGTGCTGTGAAGAGATCCAGACATTAAAATTCCAGCCTGTTTTAAAGCTTTTAGAGTTTGAACAGTGTCCAAATGCTACTCGTATCATTGGGTCCCCTTGGCATACTCTCAGGATGCAGATGTTTCATCTAGTATCCCTCCTGAGAACTGTGACCAGGCATCCCACTGCCCAATCCCCAGAAAAAATGGTTACTAACCTTCCAAAACAGTTCTTCAGGATGTGTTCCTCATGTCCATTCCAATGTATGTGTGTGCTCAGCCCAAGGGCCATCACTGGAAAGTTTTTTCCCCTCAGTGGTATCCACCAGGTTGGCTCTGGTGCCCCCCTGGAGTGCCGTTATAAAGGACCCCTCTGCCCCCTCAGTTCCCTCTTGCCAGCTAACCTGGAGGCGGCAATCTCTCAATTGGAGAACAATCTCGACCACGGATTTACATACAGGTCCTGAGATGACTCCGGAGTCCAATCTTGGAACCACAGATCCACCCATAATAGGTACAGACATTTCCCAGCAGGTCCACTGCCTGCTGGAAGAAAATTCTTTCCTTTTGCCTTCCTTCCAACAGAGGAGTGGGGGAGAGTGGGCAGAGACACATGAGCAACACATCTCAAAAGAACAGTTACAAAAGGTTAGTAACTGTTTTTTCTTCATTGAGTGTTTGCTCATGTCCATTCCAATGTAGAGGACTCCCAAGCAGTAGTGCCAGTGGAGGGTTCGGAGTTCACTGAGCTGATTATAACACCTTTCAGCCAAACCCAGCATCGTCTCTAAACTGTTGAGTTATAGCATAATGAGACACGAAAGTGTGAACTGACAACCATTTTGCTGCTCTAAAAATGCCCTGGATAGGGACCTATGCCACAAATGCAGCCAAAGATGCTTGGGCCCTTGGGAAATGTGCTGTCAGGGCAGAAGCAGAGACCTTCACCAGATCATAGTATGTGCAGATATAGGAAGTTACCCACAATGAAATTCTCTGGTCTGAGACTGAGATTTTATCATCCTGTCTGCAACAGCCACAAGAAGTTGACTAGATTTCTGAAATGATTTAGTCCTTTCTATGTTGAAGACTAGTGCATATCTGACATCCAGTGAATTAAGCTTCTGTTCCTGTTGGCACGTAATTTCAGAAAGATGACCAGTAGGAAGATGTCCTGCTTACTATGGAATTGTGAAATCCACCTTTTCGAAGAAGGCTGGCTGACAACACAGCTGGACTTTGTCCTTGCAGAATACTGTGTACGGAGGTTCTGAAGTGAGGGCCCTAAATCACCAAGACTCTTCTGGCTAAAGTAACAGCCACCGGGATGGCCAGCTTCCAGGAAAAGAAAGCAGAGAGCATGTTACCAGTGGCTTGAACTGGGGACCCACGAGCCTCGACAATACCAGGGGGAGATCCCAATGAGGGAATCGTCTGTCGAACCTGTGAGTACAGTCTATCAAGTGTCTTGAGAAAACAGCTACAGATGGTGTTTGAGAATACAAGCCGACTGTTCACACATAGCTGAAATGCTGAGATTGTGGCCAGGTAGACACTAATAGATGACACGGATAGCCTGCTGTTCCAGGTGCAGTAATTCTTTTAGAATGAATAGTACTGATGATTGAGTGAGACACCCTTCTGTGCAGACCAGATTGAGAAACTTTTCCAGTTAAATAGCCCCTAGTCGACATTTTCTGCTTGCTAAAAGGACTTCACAAACTGGTCCTGGGCATGCTAGTTCTGAGGGGTTCAGCCATGGAGTTTCCAGGCCATGAGATGAAGGGACTCGAAGTTCGGATGACGCAGGCAACCATGCTCCTGTGATATCAGTTCTGGAACCTGAAGTAGGTGGATTGAGGTTTCCACCAACAGGGTCAGAAGCAATGGTGCTTTCATGGCCAGGCCAGGACTATCAGGATGACTCAAGCTCCGTCCCTTCTGATACTCAGCAAGACCTTGTTTATGAGAGAAATGGGCGGAAACACGTAGAGGAGATGATCCGTCCAAGGGAGGAGGAAGGTGTCAGCAAGAAATCCTGAATTGTGGCCCAGAACAGAAGAATTGGAGACACTTCCTGTTGTGCTTTGTTGCAAACAGATCTACTCAGGGAGTTCCTCATTCCTGGAAGATTACTTTGACGACATCTCAGCAAATGGACAACTTATGATGGTTGAAGAAGACACTGTTGAGATGATCCACTAGCTCATTCTGAGAGCCCAACAGATAGGAGGCCTCGAGGTGGATAGAGTGGACTATGCAGAATTCCCAAAAGTTAAGGGCTTCCTGGCACAGGTGAGAGGTGCACGTGCCACTCTGCCTGTTGACAGAACATCTGTCTTCTTATCTGGAAGAACTGACACGTACTTGCCTGCCATGTAGGGTTGGAATGTTTGGCAGCGCAAGCCAACCATCTTGGGCTCTCTGACTTTGATATGTACCAAGAGCTCCTCCAGAGACCAGAGGCCCTGAATTCTGAGGGACTCCAAGTGGGCTTCCCACCCCACTGCTGACACATCTGTAACAAGAGACACTGATGATCGGGCCTAGGGAAAGGGACTCCTTCACAAACTGCTAGTGGGTCTAGCCACCATTTGAAAGAAGTAATCACCAACAGGGAGGAACTGTAACAACTATTTTTAGATGGTGTTGACAAGTATACTGATGCCAGCAATGCCTGAAGCGGTCTCAGCCAAAGTCTCAGATGCTGAACCACATATGTACGTGATGCCATTCGACCCAGGAGCTTCAAGCAATTTCTCGCCACAGTGATGGGGTTATTCCTGAGGCTTTCTATAAGCATCATTATTGCTTGGAACCACGCTTCTGGGAGAGAAACTCTGGCCTGTACCAAGTCGAGGACTGCCCTGATGAATTCTATCCTCTGAACCGGGAAGAAAGTGAACTTCTGCGCATTTCTTAGCGGACCCAAGTCCTGGAAAGTCAACTGTATCAGCCTCATGTCAGACTCAACCTGAAGTTTGGACCAATCTCTGACCAGCCAGCCGTCAAGGTATGGGTAAACCTGAACTCCATGTCTCCTCAGGAAGGCTGCGATGACTACCATACATTTAATGAAAACCCGAGGATCTGCCAACAGGCCAAACAGGAGCACTGGACGCTGGTAAGGCACATGGCTCGCAATGAATCTGAGAAACCTTCTGTGCCCATGAAAGACTGCAATATGAAAATAAGTATTCTTCAAACCAAAGGAAGTGTACAAGTCCCCTGGATAGAGGGAAGGGATGATGGAGGCCAAGGAGACCACACAGAACTTCAGCTTCTTCATTAATTTGTTGAAATTTTGCAGGTCCAGGATCAGTCTGAGACCAGCGTTGGCTTTTGGGATTAGAAAATAATAGTAGAACCCCCGGCCCTCATCCCTAATGGAAACTCCTCCACTGCTTCCACCCTTAGGGAAGGCTGCACCTTTTGGGCTAGAAGCTGCTCATGAGAAGAATCCCTGAAGAGGGATGGAGAAGTGGTGTGGTAAGGAGAGTGACAAATGAACTGAAGGGTATATTCCAGTGCTATCGTGCATAGCACCCAGCAGCCTGAGAAAAATATGAGACCACACCGAATAGCAATGGGATAGCCAGTCCACAAGCACTGGACAAACTGGATCCACAAACTGTCCTGGCACATCATCCTTAAGTGGCCAATCAAGAGGCCTGCTCTGACCCCAGCAACAGTCGGAGGGAGGTGAAGGGCAGGCACGGATGGAGAACATGACTGGGGCAGAGGACTTTTCTGGTAGCCCCTGCTCTTCTTCTAACCCTGATGAACAGGCAGCAGGTAGAAGCAAGCTGACATTTGGGGCCTATAGTGCTTCCTCAAGGAAATTGTTCTATCAAATCTTAAGGACTTGAGTGTGGCCCTTGCGTCTAAGTTGTGCTGTTTGGAGTCGGTCTGCTTGGAACAAAGCAACGTAGCCTCAAAATGGAGGTCCTGCAGAGTCTGTTAAACCTTGTATAGTAAAAGCCTCAGGATTGAAACCAAGAGTTTCTACACATTGTCACAGCCAAGGTCACGGATTGGCCTCCAGAACCTGCCACATCGAAGGCAGCCTGCAAGGACACCTTTGCCAGTCATTTGCCTTCTCACACGGGGGCTGCAAATTCTCACCGGACTCCTGTGGTAGCAACTCCTTAAACTTCAGCACTGAGTCCCAGGAATTGAAATTGTAGGAGTTCAGGAGCACCCTGCTGATTTGTGATCCTGAGCTGGAGACTACCTGTTGACCTGTAGAATAAACCTTTCTCCCAAAAATGTGTAATTTTTTGGCATCCTTGGCCTGGGGTGTTGGCCCCACCTTTCCTGCTTGTTGGCTGCTGACCCCAAAGAGTCCAGCGGCAAGTGATGTACAGAAACTTGTAAGCCTTAGCTAGGACAAAAGTATCTCTTTTCCATTTTCTTTGCTGTTGCCTGAAGGGATGCTAGTGTCTGCCACAACAGCTTGACAGGGTCCATAATGGCATCATTCAGGGGCAATGCCACTCTTGCAGGTCCTGTTGCTGCCAGGATGTCCACAAGGGTGTGGGAGGATTCTTTAATCTCCTTCACCTGGATCCCCAGCTTCTAAGCTATTCTCCTTAGGCGTGTAGGATAAACCATGTAATGCTCCGGGGTGGGGGGAGAGGCACAATATCTGTTTCTGCGACTGCCTCATCTGGGCAAGATGACGACGCCTGGTCTGGCACAGGACACTGTTCTTCGCCCTCGGCACCAGACGGGCTTTGCAATTCCAGACCTTAATACATGGCCCCGGCACCAGAGCCTGGATCCTGCTGTAGAGACAAAGGAAGTAGTCTAGGCTCTGAAAACACTGAATATCACTTCCTGGAGTGCAAACCTGGCTGCAATGGGGAAACTCAGGTGTTATGGGAACTACTAAAGTCCCAGTGGCCACGCCACAGGTGGAATGCCCTGGCTCGGGTCCATAGCCGTATAGTAGTGGTGCAGCCAGCTCCTACGAGAGACAGATGACTCCACTTCAGAGAATTCCCTTTGCGGGGGACCAGGGTGGAGCAGTGCCTGTAAATGGCACTTGGAGGGAGGGACTGAGGCTGAGCCATCATGGCCAATTTCCCCTTTGAGGCCCCAAGACCTCAGTGCTGCCATTGACAGCTCTCATATAGCTGGGGATAGGGGTACTGGTAGAGTCTCTCTTTATTATCCATGAACACCTTTGGCATTGACAGTACTAGCAGACCAGCGGGGCTCCAGGGGCTAGCCTACAGCAGGGAGTCTATTGGTGTTGGATTCAATGGTACCCCCTCTGAGACCAGAGGTCAAAAGCACAGCATGAATTGTTGGCACTGTAGGGTAGCCTGATGAGGGTTGCACTCTGGTAGTATCCTTTTGTCCCACCAACCTCAGGGTTGGGGAATCAACCTCTGTTTCTGCTTCTTCCTTGGCACCAGGGAGGGTGGATGGTCCCAAGACTCGTTAGATGCAGACGGGGCTTCTTTTCTTGGTGCCAGAGATGGGAAATAACAGTGTCCCAAAGAATGGTTGGGGCCTTCCTTCCTGAGGCCTAAGTACTTGGTGTCAAGACAGGGTAATCCAGCTCCCAGGGAGACTGGAGTGCTGCTTCCATGAGGCTAGAATAGCCTTCCGAGGGAAGAAGTGGGGGCAAATGACTTATCTGGCT
>ML675610.1:40355196-40407230 GCA_007922155.1 Mesoclemmys tuberculata
ATCATATTGGTCCCTTCTGACCTATGAGTCTATGAGTCTATGAGGCTAGATCTGAGTTTCGCATTATCCTTTTTGTTGCGGGGCCTGACGTCCCCGCAGATCTTACATTGTTCCTGCACGTGAGCTTACCCCAGACAGCTGAGGCAGCTGGAATGGGGGTCACTGTGCGGTATAGGCTTGTGACAAGAAGGGCAAGGCCAGGGTTAATCCTATTTAGCAGGGTTTGCTAACCTTATTAACTATTTAACTAAAACTTAATTACAAAGAATATGATTACAAATTTATTGTACTTGTTAAGTCCACTGACAAGTACTTGCAAAAGCAAGGACAAGGTAGTTCCAGTGACCATCACAGGCAGTAAGAACGAACTAGAGTTGGCAGGGAATAGGCAGGGCCTTATACCAAGACTATGAGTGCGCAACTCCAGGGGACACCAGAGATCACCCAACAGATAACACTGATGGAAAAACTTTCTGCCAGCAGTGCTCAATGAAAGCACACACCTACCTTAGAATGGATGTGAGCAAGCACTGGAAGAAGAATCATTTTTGACTCCTCAGACTGCCCTCATAGCTTAAATACATCTTCCACCAGAACTCTAGACGTGTAGGTGTTCTGGGTCCATAGTTCACTATTTAACATTGGAACATAAGAATAGCCATATTGGGCAGATCAATGGTCTAACTAGCCCAGTATCCGGTTTTCCAATAGTGGCCAATGCCAGGTGCTTCAGAGGGAATGAGCAGAACAGGTAATCCTCAAGTGATCCATCCTGGCCATTCCCAGCCTCTGGCAAACAGCAATCCTTGCCTATTCTGACTAATAACCGTTCATGTACCCATCCCCCATGAACTTATCTAGTTCTTTTCTGAACCCATTTACAGCCTTGACCTTCACATCCTTTGGCAAGGAGTTCCACTGGTTGAATGTGCGTTGTATAAAGAAATACTTCCTATTGTTCATTTTAAACCTGCTGACTATTATTTTCATTTGGTGACTCCTACTTCTTGTAGTATGAGAAAAAGTAAATAACTTTCTTATTTCGTTTTTCCACACCAGTCACCATTTTTTAGACCGCTATCATATCCTCCCTTAGTTGTCTTTTCCAAGATGAAAAGTCCCAGGCTTATTAATCTCCTCATATAGAAGCTGTTTTAGTTGCTCTTTTCTGTACCTTTTCCAATTCCAATATATCTTTTTTTAGATGGGGCGACCAGATTTGCACACAGTATTCAACACCTGGGCATACTACAGATTTATGAAGTGGCAATATGATATTTTTCTGTCCTGTTATCTATTTCCTTCCTAACGATTCCTAACATTCTCTTCGTGGTTTTTTTGTTTGTCTGTTTGTTTTGTTTTTGTTTTTTGTGACTGCTACTGCACACTGAGTAGATGTTTTCAGAGAACTATCTACAAAGACGCCAAGATCTTTTTCTTGAGTGGTAATAGCTAACTTAGACTCCATCATTTTATATGTACGGTTGAGATGTTTTCCAATGTGCATTACTTTGCATTTATCAATATTGAATTTCATCTTTTTTGCCCAGTCACCCACTTTTGTAAGATCCCTTTGCAACACCTCACAGCCTGCTTCAACTGTAACTATCTTCAGTTATTTTGTATCATCTGCAAATTTTGCCATCTCATGGTTTACTCCTTTTTCCAAATCATTTCTGAATAATGTTGAACAGTACTGGTCCAAGTAGAGACCCCTTGGGGACACAGTACTATTTACTTCTCTCCATTCTGAAAACTGACCATTTATTCCTACCCTTTGTTTCTTATCTTTTAGCCAGTTACTGGAGCATGGGGTACATGGAGCATCACATACACACTTCGCATAGGATTTTAATACCACTGTTCTTTAAGCACAAGAAGTTCAGAGAGTAGATGATATAGAATAAATCCTTAACACAGCACCCCTCACTCTAGCTAACATTCCCTTGGAAGTGTTTGGGGGATGGAGGGGATACTTAAGCGTTCTTCTCACCTCAGATTCCTATAGCTGGTTTCCTCTACTTGAGCTGGTGAATATTGTCAAAAATGCCAAACAGACCAGCTCCTGCACTTTTATAACCTTCTAGCCCCAGAACCTTACCAGGTGGACTTAGTAGCCAAGCAACCCCTCCCCTTACAAATCAGTTCTCCTCAATAGGAGCCAGTATACTGTAGGATGCTCCTTTCTGAACAGAGGAAAAATCCTGATTTAACACCCCTCTATTGTCAGCCTTGTTTCACTCCCCTTGAATTTCAGTTCAGCATGGAGGTAAAAATCACAGAAAAGACAAAGCTGCACCTTTCAAATGGAATTAGCAGATTGGTATAGCTAGACAGATAGTTCATAATCTCACACAGAACTCAAATAGATTTCCCAAATTCTCACGCAAGTTTTTCTTCCCAATGTCACATACATCCAGTAGAAAGCATAAAAGTCTTTAAAAAGGCACCCAAATTGCAGACTTATCTGCCTTTAAAAGGGGATCATTTTTAAATCTGTCCAACAAAGTAAGACTCGGAAGATAGCATAGCTCTTCCTAAAATTGCCACACGACAAGGATTATATTTTCTCCTCAGATTAAAAGGATTTACATACAATCCTGTTCTTCAGGCCACTTCCTGTAAATGTATTTAAGTAGTCGAGGTTTTGACTGAAAAAGGGAAAACGGCTTTAGATTGAGCTCTGTATTAAACTGAGCACAATCCTCCACTGGTGTGCAGATCACCCTATCTAAAGAGGAAATTTCAGATGATCTTGTAGATAAAATTGTTTGGATGCAGGCTGAGCAGTCTGCTACCCTCATTGCAGAGAGGAATCTTGAGGGAACAAGCGGTAGCTCTTCCCTGATTGAGTTTAGGCCATAGATAATGGCTGATGTTCTAGAGATACTGGGTGCAACTTTATCCCACACCTCTCCTTTGGATCCAAGTCATTTAAGGCTAATCAAAGGGGTCCATTACTTGGTGGAGATTATCAGTGCTTTCAATTAAGGAGGACAACGTGCCTTAAACTGAGAACAGCACAACAGCTTTTTCACAAAACTAACATTTGATGGTTACAATGTGGCTTTCAACCAGTATTCCATTTGTAATTAAGTTCACAGAGTGATCATGAAACCACCTGTGTATCTAGTTGCCTCAGTTCTTCTTAGCACTTTTCCATCTGGTTACAGACCCGAACATGGACCTGAAATTGCTGGTAAACTAGCTCCTCTTAGCAACGGATGAAGATCAGGGGTCCACATGGACATTGTTAAATCATCAGCAGCCTTCAGGACCAGTGATCACAAGATTTTGTTAACTGTACACCTCAACAACAATGGACAGCAAACTGCTCTTGGGTAGCTCCATTCTTTCTTGTCTAAATGTTCCCAGAGAGTTCGCTCTCTTCCCTTAGGGCTAAACTAGCATGTGGACTTCTCTATATTAAGAGGAGAGGAGACAATGTACAGATGGGGCTTTTAGGAGGGTTAGTGAGAGGATACAGACTTCAGTATTTTTAATGAACTGATGATATTCAGCTCAATATCCCCATCTTTCCTAATCCAGCCAGTGCTGTTGATAATCTCCCTGAGATATTTGGACAAGACTAAGTTTCAAACACCTAGCAGTCACCCATGCCCCCATCTGAGTAAGATTAAGGTGATAGCAGTAGCTGAGGGGAAGCAACCTGATGTTAGGGCAAGGCTGAGATCCCCTTTCATTGGGGATGTATTTCTACTATATTATCTGCATTCACAATATAGGAACTATACTGAATCTCCAACTACTGCTGGAGAATCACATAGGAGCTGTGACCAGGAATGCTTGTTACCATCTGCACCCGTTCCAGAGACCGCAACTTTTTTTTTTCTTTCAGATATGCAGCTCAATACCATGATCCATTCCTTTGCCACATTTCAACACTGGATTATTGCAATGTGTTCTAAATGAGGCTACGTTTTAGATCAATCAAGAAATGTAAACAGATGAAGAACACAGCCGCCTGTCTTTTGAGCAGTGCTTCTGCTCAACAGCATGTCACTGGTGCTCTATGATCTGCACTGGCTACTTACTGGTTTCTGGATTGAATTTAAGACACCAGTTTATAAATCATAAATTGGTTGGTGACCTTGTCACTTGAGAAGCCAACTCTCTTCTAGAACCATACTGCCAAAATTGCAATAAACAAAAATTCAGGCTGGCTTTCTCTTGATTCAAAGAGCTGGGGGCTGGCAGTAGAGCATCCTTTGTGACCCCTCCACTCTGAAAAGAGCTTTTTTGGAGTGGAGAAAGCCTAAGTCTACTGACCTTCAGAGTCTACTGCCAGGCAAATCTATTCATGTGGGTTGCAGCAGAAGGCCTCAATGTAATCAGATGTGTGGGGGAGATGGGAGTTTAGTGTTCAATGACTGATCCCATTTTTTATTTTGTAATTTATGCTGGCGCACCTAGCACAGGCATGTCTTTTTTGTATAAAACTTAATAAAATTGAAGATAAGGTTCTACAAATAAAATAGAAGCAACAATGTTCATTTAACATTCCTTTGAAAATGAAGTAACGAGAAAAAAATACCTTGAGTCAGAACAGAGAACATGGACTGTTTGAAAGTAGCTTTAATTAACTCCCTGGGTCCCAGGTTGCATTATGAGTAGACAACTGTGAGCCATAATTAAACTGAGGAATATCAGAATGCAACCAGACTGCAGCAATGAGGGCAAGGTGCAGACAGTGCTGAGACTTAAACCCTAGTAGCTCCTTCACCGACCTTGTGAAAAATCCTTCTACAGAGAATTACCATGTAAACTGCATGGAGAAAGCAGTATAATGTTTATTAGCCAGAAGCCTATGCAGACTAATGTCCAAATGGCTCAGCAAAACCAAGGGCTTCTCTCTACAAACAATTAGTTGGTGGCAAGCTGGGGTGTGAATCTACCTCACACTATTCTGCTGCAGACCAACTGTCTGTGTGCGCCAATCAGTTCATTAATGTATTTGGATCTAGTACTCTTTGAAACAGGACTAGATCAAAGTGCTCAAACAAACCGTTAATGCGTTTCAGCAGAGTCAACAAAGAGTCTGCGGCAGGCTAGTTCATTCACACCTCCCACTTGTCACAAACTAGTTGTTCATGCAGACAAGTCCCAACAAGTGAAAGTTTACCAAGATGGAAGCTGAACACACTGGAGAAGAGAAAAGGAATCTTGATCAATCAGGTTTATTGTATTTTAAGGTTTCATGAATGCAGAGAAATTGTGGAGAGTTGTATCATTATAATCTAACATCTCTAAATCACCCATAATTAATCTTAATTTAGCAGGTAACAATGATGTCTCTAATTTAAAACATTTTGAGTTTTAAAACTCAATCTGTGATTTTTCAGTTTGGTTACCCATGATAGTCTAGGAACATGTTAATACAGTCCCCTTGAGAAATCATTGTAAGTTTATGCAAAACCATAATAAAAGTCCCTGCCCTCCAGAACACAAAAAGTAACTAAATGTACAATGATTCAGTTTGTCTCAGCTATATTTATAGAAAGATCAAGTTCCTCAACCTTCAACTACTAAAATTCTTATGTTTCTACACCAAGATTTATTTATTTTCTAAAACACTTTTTAAATATGTATGCATCTTTTAGAAGAAAATACACTGCTATACAGAAAATAAAGTCTCAGATTCAAATTTCTAGTTAGTCTGTTGAGATAATTCCTTCTGTATACGTTCAAGATGTCTCCACCTTAGCAATTCTTGGAACAATGTTTTTAAAACAGAATTGTAATATAACGAGTAATGTCTTATTCTAATTCAACTACGTCTACATTTCCCTTAACGTATTAACCGCATACGGGAGAAAGAATAAATTTAGATAACTTCCATCTTAGTATCTCCACCACATTTACCCAACCCACACTGTAAAAATCAAAATCCAAGAGTGATGGCAGGACTTACTGATCACCTCATTCTAGGAGCTATTTGAAAACAATTTTGCTCCACCAAAACAATTCCCCAAAGAATAACACAAACCTTTAGAAAGTCAGATCACCTCAAAATATTCCAAATGGTGACATATTAAGAGTCCCCCTGAAAAACAATTCACTAAAGCCCCCTAACACAAACCCTAGTAATGTTGAAGTAATTATAAAAACAAATTACAGCCCTTAACCATAAACCATAAACCACTGGGGTGACACTAGTCACAGGAACACTGTGCCAGTCAGAAGCCACCCCAGCTTGGCTGACAACATTTCACTAGAATATAAGGAAAATATTTAACTACAATAATGTAAGCTTTGCAAAAAGGCAGAGGCATCTTTGCTACTAACAGGTGTTACTACTAAAACAACCTATATCCTGTTTAATTTGAAAATGTTATTGCAAGAACTGAACAATTCCATGTCTACAATCTACCAACATTCTGCAATATTTGTATATTTCAACTACTTTAATCTGCTCCAACTCTTTCTCCCCTCCATTTGTCCAAAATATAAAGGGGAACTGTCAATTTAAATATGGTCCCAAATCTTTCTAAAAACAAGTTTATAAAACACCAGACCAATAAAAAAAATGTTTTCACAAATATGCTATTGAAAGTTGCTTTAAACATTCCCCGCTGTGCTCAAAAACCTAACAGTGAAAACAATCTATAAATAAAAACAAAGCAAATCTAATTGAACTGAGTGTGCAAGGTAAGAAGTGCAAAACAAGAGCACAATGATAAGCAAATGGATTTGTAAAACTCATTTTTAATAACTGAAACTTATTAGTAACAGAAAGTCTGTTTTCAACACGTCTCTTTAAATACAGCAAGCAGCTATAAAAGACTATTAAAGAAAGCTGGCAACTTCAAGCTGTCAATTTTTAAAAGATCTAAAACAAGTTTCAGGTAAGACCCTTACAACTTCCCACACAAATATGTCATTTTACAACCACATTCCTTATTTTCTAAATATAGTTTTCATGACCCTGTTCTATGTAAAAGACTTACAAAGAGGAATAAATAGATTACAGTGCAATTTACTATATAGAAAGTGAGCTGCATAAAGTAAAATATATTTGTCTCATTCTCCCTCTCATACTAACATGGGTTTTACTTTTGCCATTTTCAGGGGTAATTTCTAAATTGGTGTCACTATCTCACAAAAATCAGGAAATCTGAAGGTTAAACTTAGTAAAACAATGTTAAGCTGGCTATAATGTACATTTGTATGTTAAGCATATTAAACAAACATTAATAATTCTAGAAATTAATATTGCTTTGTGAGGCTTTATTGTTTTTGATTTTCTGACTTGGGGAACAAAGTACTCTACCTTAATGTTGTATTCATCTTGCTTTTTACATTTAATTTACCTTTAAGAAAAATAAGTCTCACATAGGAAAAGTTTACCAGACTACTTACTCCTAAACTGAGGACTAAATCTATTGACATTTATTATAATTGTCATTGGGCCAGACACTGACCAAAAATATGGGCACAGAACTGAGGAAAGCTACCCGCCATCCAGAATCAGCTACTGATATTCCTAACCAACATGTTTTCCCTAGATCCTGCTTTCAGGAGTAGGGGACTTCAACTTTCATCAGCCTAGGGATTTCTCATAAATGTGGAAGTCTCCCCCTCCAGCCAATTCTGGTTCTGTTCACTGCTGCTTTGCAGCAGGGTGCTATACAAGCTACACTACTTTTGGATCATCCTGCATTAATATCTTCAATAGTTCCTTTTGCTGCAGTGCACTTTTTCCAAGCACCAAGAGACTGCAATTTACATCATTCTTCTCCAAGTTTTCTACTCACCACTGCCAAATGCATTTTTCAAATCTTGGAACACAAACTCACGTTTAAAACCATCAACTCTGTTCTAATCAATGATAGAATGTTACCTTGCTGCCCTGCCATATAAACATTTCCATCTCCTGTTATGGTCATGTATCCCACCATATCAAAATCTATATATTTAAATAAGCTTGAACAGACAATGAAATGTATACTCTTGCCTACATTTACCATCTGCAAACATTTACACGTATCTAATTAGAGACCTTGCTTTAGGAAGTGGGAGGTCAGGAGGGTTTCTGCAACTAGGAAGCTGGTATGACAGATTTGTATTCTTTTATTCTGGGATAGGAAAGGTTTGGCAGCAGAAGTGTCACATTATGTTACGATAAAGCCTAGGTTTCCCACTAGGATTAAGTACATGCTAAAATGGTTATGTTAAAGTATACACTGTCTTGTCTACACTAGACTTTAAGAATGTTATAACATCTTTCAATCCTAACAGACAGGGAAAGTTGTATTTTAAGGCCAGTTACTAGTTGAAGCGAACCCTAAAGGGAGCCTAGGGTTCATCTTGACAAGCTAACACAAATTAAAATACAATTTGCCTGGTCTACAATAGGATATTTAAATGTTAAAAACATGCTAGCTAAGACTTTTCTTTAAAAACACCTGATATCCTGGACTAAACAGTCTAGAACAGTTAAACATGTAAACGGAGAAATAAAGTGAAAGCATTTTGAGAGATATGCAGATAGGAAGGACAAGCATTTACATCAAGTTTAAAATAATTAGGTCAAAATTCAAATCAAGGTGCGTGCAATTTGGGATGAAACCCACCGAGTGGCATTTTAAAAAGGTAGTCAAAGGCCCAAGAGACCATGTCACATATTTCTTCCGCCATACCATCCATTTTCTAAGATTATGTGCTTTTCAGGATAAAAAACACATTGTGTATGTGATTAAAGAAACTAAGTAAACAAACAGCTATGCAGATTGTATTCTAATGTTCAAAAAAAAGAATCATCTTTAGGCCGAGATCAATAATGAAGAGTCAGCCTACAAAGGCAGTGAACATAATAAAGACTGAAAAGGGCTTTATAAATAAACCACAAAA
Source organism: Mesoclemmys tuberculata (assembly GCA_007922155.1). Classification (NCBI taxonomy): domain Eukaryota; kingdom Metazoa; phylum Chordata; order Testudines; family Chelidae; genus Mesoclemmys; species Mesoclemmys tuberculata. The sequence continues at coordinate 40,364,068 of ML675610.1, forward strand.
TTAAGCATTCAAAAGTGGTACATCAAAAAAAAATGCAGAGATTGTTGCAGCAACAGTTAGTGCCACTAAAATTGAGGGTTTGTATTTCTGTGACACACATTACTTCAGAAGCTTGCATTCTGGCCATAACAATGTTACAGATTTAAAACTTAAGTTTAAAATAGCTCCTCATCTTCCTTTTTTTTTTTTAAACTAATTTTAACACATTTAAGCCTACTGAAAGTTAAAAAGGGCAAAAATAAAATCAACATTATAGCCTTGTATGTCATGATCTTTTTAAATTTTTTCACTCCACTGCTTATAAAAAAATACATTAATGTGACAAGATACCTGAAGGGCAATCTGAAACTTCACACAACCAACCAAGTACAAACTAGCTTTGACTACTGCAAAATTGAGTAGCTCACCAAAGCAACTCAACAAGTGAAATTACTTCCTCCTAAAAATATTGAACAGAAGTTTTCATTCGGTATTTTGAAATTTAGAAGCCATCTGCCAAAAAATAGTGGCATGAGAAAATAAAAGTAGAAGCAGTATTTACAAAGAGACCTCTGGCCCTCATTTAGTTTTCTGAGATACAAGTAAAAGGCTTCAAGATGTCAAATTTTAAGACTGTGTAAAAACTCAGCATTCCTCTTCAAAAATTAAAATTTTGTAACTGCCAGTTATATCTTTGTATTCTCTAACATACCAACAAATCTTGTAAGAGGAATCCAGTGACTTGATGGAAAATAGTAAACCCAGGTCTAATCTGGCAACAGCAAATGCTTAAGATCTCTAATAACTAATGTGAATCTCTAACCTTGGAATACTATCAATTGAGGGGTCTTTGGGACTCTAGGGGAAGATCAAATTATACTCCAAAGTACAAAGACTGATATCCCTTATAATTTTATTTTAGCTAATGCAACCGCAGCTACTGTTATTTTTAATGAATGTCTAATCCTTTCTAAAACTAAGCTATCAGCCTCAATTATCCTACAGCTGCGAATGCCATATTAGGTGTTCACTGCTATGCATTTATTTTGTTTCAAATTCCCATTTTATCCTTATAAAGAGGTAAGTAGAAATACCCAATTAGCTTTCTGATACATTGTTAATTTAGTTTATATACTTCTATCCTCCTCTTATTTTTCTTTGCAAAGTACATATAAACCCCACTTTACAAATGTCACAGTAAACATCAAACTCATAGTTGTAAAAATGAATGTTCCTATGTAGATAATGTATACTGGACCAAATACAAATTCTGGAAGGAAGAGAGAGTTAGATAACCTCATTTTTAATTTAATTTCCTGTAGGAAGTAAACGTTTATATTACAAAAAAAATTCCAGACTGCTCCATAATACACACTAGAGCCTGCTTCTATGTAGACCGAGCTCCCAGACAGGAATAATTCCATCAGAGCTGGAGCAGGCTTTCTAGACCCTTGGCTTCAGCCCTAATAAATATTCGCCAGTCAGTGCTCCCCACCTCCACCTGCCTCATAATGGGGCAGTTAGCAACCAACATTGTGATCTCCAATACATTTTCCCCAAGGAAAAACTTATTAATTCAGGACAAAGGTAATTAACAAGATGATGTTCCCATCTTATTGCATTACCCATTTAATCCTCTCACTGATCAATCCCTTCTGACTCTGTGGCAGACCACCTTGTCACACTATCTTGAAGTCCTGAAAATACTATTAAGGATACTTGCTCGCATTGTCCCAGTTTGGGAAACAGTCAAGTGCTTTCACTTAATGTTCCCACTTAATTGTTGGGTTTTCCCAAATTTATTCTATTGTTTCCCTTCTTCCACCCCAAATAAAGTTCTGTGTTTACCCATGGACTCAGTGGGTAGAGAAGTACTGCCCATAATGGGCGTGCAGGATGGTGTGTACAGGCTTTACAAGGAACCCCATGAATATTGAACCTGAACTTTTTACTGTTGACAACACCTGCAAGAAGGATTACAGATCAGTAAAAATTTTAAAAACCATGCTTCACACTTGTTTCATATCACTGTAGAGGAATGTTTGTTTTAAAACGGTTTTCTTTAGAATTTAAAAGAATGAAGAAACATTTTTACTGGACTGTTTTATAAAAGGTGTTTTGGCTCAAAATTTAAGTTTTGTAAAAGGTTAAGTTGTAACACTTTAAAACACTAAATATTTACAGAAGAGTGCAAGAGAGTTTATAAGTTTTTGCAACAATTGTTTTGGATTTGGAATTGTTTTGGAACAATTTTGAAGAACATTGCAGTAAATCTAAAAGATGCCTGTGTTTTTGAAAGACAAAAATGTTATTTCCACATTTAGTTGCCTTCATTAGGTCCTTGTGACACATTTACTTGCCATATTACCTGCAAAGCATATTAATAATTCTCATTTGTAAAGAGAGAAGAATAAAAAGGTTAGAAATGTTGTTTGAAACCAATTTTTCCAACATTTTAAAATGGACTTCTGAGGATTTTTGCTCCTTTTCCCTTCACTGCATTTAAGTCTATGACCCACAGCTCACATGTGATGATTGTTGCATGAAAGACAGCCACAGTTAGGTGTAAAAACTAAAGGCCCCTGCAACCCTGGCTCTGCTCAAGTGAAAGAGTACCAGTTGGAGAATGGCTCGATGAACTTGGTGGTGAGGTTACAATGTTAGGTTTGCACAAATCTAGGGAAATAAGAAGCTTCAGACCTCTTCACTTAATTGCTATTACCCAGGACCTCCAAAAGAAAGAGTGAATTATATAAACTACCACTTCAGATCCAATCTCACTTAGCAACTGTCATTATGGCACCTGCAGTGCAACCTCATACGTACCCTGCCACCTCCCACCATCATGCAGCAATGGAACTGCTTCCTCTCTCAGAGTCAATCATGCTCCAGATCAGTCCATTACAACAAGTGAGTTGCAGAGAAATTTGAGAGCTACTTCTTTCATAGACTCATAGACTCATAGGTCAGAAGGGACCAATATGATCATCTAGTCTGACCTCCCGCACAAGGCAGGCCACAAAACCCTACCCATACACATTTATAACAACCCCGAACCCATGTTCATAGCCCATGACTGAGTTATTGAAATCCTCAAAAGTGAGATTTTCCCCATGCTCAGGAAAATTTGTAAGAGACTCAGTGTAAGGTGAAGGATCCAATGGAAAAGTGTAGTTAACTCCCAAAATTCCAAGACATGGGGAGAAACAGAAATGGCTTGATTTTATTATGGTGATGAGGTATTTCAATTATTAGTCTACTTTATCATCATTACACTGGAGCCAAAAGAATCACCTCAACATTATAAAACCCTCAAAATTTAAAGTAGTAATGAGTAAAAAAGGTAACCTAAACAATGGAGCCTGACCTAGTCTTGTAGTATCCATTTCTGCCTATAAACTGAATGTTAATTCACATTGTGATTAAAAAAAATGTATTTAGTAAACCAAGGATAAAATTGCAAAAATAACTGCTACATCATTTTAAGATTGTTATTTACTACTATACTAGATGGATAAATTGATCACATCAACCAGCTGATGCAATTCACACTGCCAGATTATACCAGGCAGTAGTTTTCCAGTGCTTTTTCCAGTATAGTTTGAAAACAGAAAAAAAATCATTAGCTTGTAGTTAAAATCTGAGCAGGTATAACAGCAATGTTTTAGAAAAGCATTTAAAAACTGAATTTTTATAATGCTCAAGCTCTAAAAAGCAGGAAATTAAAATTTAAGGCTTCATTTTTAAATAAATGGAGTACTCTGCATTATTGTAAACTACAGATATGGTCAAAACTTGAACTCTGGCCTTTTACTCTGCCATACTTCTATACTGTGTTGTAAATTTTAGACATGAGAAGACAGTGTATAGTTTTACAGGTTGAATTTTTTAGACCGTCATATGCATTTTAGAAAAACTTTAAATATATGTATCAGCAGGTAAAACACGATTGTTATCAACACAGATTATTTTTCCCCAAAGTAAAGTTCATGTCACAATCCTGATCTAGGAATTTTAGATATAGTATCTAACAGTTGTATAGTTGATGACAGATAAACTCTTTATGAATTGTAGCAAGTGACAGCACTCAATATGCTACTTAACTGAATACATTTTCAGGATGTACTTTTCTGTGGAGAGTGATTGGTCCTAACCATAGCTATATTCTGTGTAATAAATGCATAAGTAAGAGTTCGATACAATGATGTTTTGTGGTCATTTGCGATGAATAAGTGATTGACAGATATAAGGCTGTCCTGGTTGCTGGATTACAGCTTGAGGCCAGATTTAAGGTTATTTGGGTGACCTGATCTGTGATGATCTATATTTCAGAAAGCATGATGGGAGTTATTTTTTCTAAAAATTAAACCTTAAAATTTGTATCACAGTAGCAACTCAAGGTTACAGCCATGATCAAGGCCCACTGTGCCACACACAGTACATACAGAGTAAGAAGCAGTCACTACACGGAAGAATTTACAATCTAACTACATTGGACATATAAAGGTTAAGAAAAAAAGGAATGCCCCATTTTCCAGAGTGGGAATAGAAACACAAAGATTAAGTAAATTGCACAACACAACACAGGAAATATGAGACGGTGCTGAAAATTTATCCAGATCCGAGTCCCTGTCCAGTGCTTTAACTGAAAGATCATTCCCTTCAAGGGCGCTTCAATTTAAATTTCCTTAATTTTTTTTTAAAGGGGTTGCATATTTTTTTAAAAATCATTAAGTTCTTCTTCTAAAAAGAGGTGCGGTAGTAAGTCTCATCAACTTTATCTATAAATTAACTAACCTATAGAAATTTGTCAAATTGCAAGTTTGGATTTTCTTATAAGTAGAAGAGCAGTGTTTGGCAAATGGGGTGACAAGCCGTGGGGAGCAGGAAAAACAATGGAAAGGGGCAACAGAGGAGGGCATGCTGTAGAGGGTATAGGTGAGGTAAGGAGAAGTTTTGGGTAATGAATACGGGGTTGTTACCAAGCAGAAAGGGGCCTGGGGGGAAAAAAGGGGGGGGGGAGAGGACTCACTGGAAATAGGGACCATAGGGAGGAAGTAACTCCACTGCAACAAGGTGTAAATGCACTCTGCATTTAAGGAGTTATTAGGTTCCTACTACATGTTTGATCTGGACAGAGTCATGGAAAGAAATGGAAAGCTAGTGAAAAGAGGCTGTGATAAGGCAGTGGTTTTCAACCTGTGTTCTGTGGGCCTATGAGAGGCTGTAGAGTATGTCTAAGATTTCCCAAGAGGTCCACACCTCAATCTGAAATTTGGGGTGGGGTGTCCACAAATCAAAAAAGGGTGAAAGCCACTGTGAATGGGAAGGATGTGTCCTCTTGCCTCCCAGTTGGTTGAAGTGGGAAAGGCCTCAAATGGGTATTACCCAGTAGTCTGAGTTGATGTGTTCTAATTTTGGGTAGTTTTTAGAAAAAAGCAAGCCCCGAGGAAAGGGATGTGAAATGATCTATATTTGGGATTTGTTTTTCTTTCCCAAGCTGGTGAGTCTGCACATTGGCTTACTCACGCCCCACATTAGCTGTGGTTTCATAGCACTGGAAAATTCCTACCTTTCTGTTATGGGGTTTCCCCAACAGAAGTAAATCCCAATGCATTGGGGGCAGGGTTTCTCTGGCCTTGCTATTAGAAAGTTGTGCATAGAGTGAATTCAGCTCAGTCTATCACTGGCTGGACTGGACTTTCCCTGGAAGAAAGTGATTGTCTGCACTGGAAGCAAGAAATGCAAGGAGTAAAGAGAGACAGTGTCAACTTAAACTACAAAAACTGGCAAAGGGGACTTGGACAGATTTTGTAACTGAAAGTTATTTTTAAATGGCCCTTTTAAGGTTGAACATGTAACCTTACATGTGTCTGCCGCCTTGTACTTATGGATTCTAATAGTTTAATTACGCAATCTCATATCATTACACCTGTTATACTGTGCCTGTGTCAGAGCTTCCTAAAGATCCTCAAATTCCTACTACCAAAGCAAAATAAGCATTCATATTTTTCTATTAACCTCCTCTGCCAGGTCATCTCTGTAACTAAGGTAGGGACTAGGCTTCCATTATGAACCAGTTTCGATACACTTCTCTCCCTTTCCCCACAGACTAATTTCACCAGACCTACAGTTTTCCAAGTGAAAATTGTGTACTCTGACCCAAAGTGCATTTTGGGGGTTTTCTTTAAGCCACCCGAGGAGGTCAGTTTATACATGAATTTCCATATTTTCCAGTGTTTGACATTTGTATATATACACAAAATGTCTTGGATTTCAGACTTAAAAAAAAAAAAAAAAAAAAAAAAAAAACTCTTAACCAGCAAAGAATAAGTAACTTATTCCTGCTCTGATTTCTCTGAACCAGTTTTGAATTCATGGGAAGACAGTAACCTTCGCTCTGACTACCAAGTTTCAGCAACAGCTTCATGCGCAGGAATTTTTCAGAAACATACAAATGTAAAATTATATGCACTTTCTCCTTATTCATTCTTGATAACTCAGACTTGAATTTCAATTATAAAAGCAAGCAATTAAAAAAAAAGATGTTAGGCTTTCTCTGTGCATCACAAAGGAACACAAAAGGTCACAAACCTAATTTTTTTCCTCTCCTTTGTAAATTACCTTTAAAATGTGAGTAGCTTTTCTTTATCAATCATATATTCCCTTTCCCTTGGGAAATTCAACATTCAAACACTAAGGTGTCAGAAATAAAAAGTTTTCAGGCTTGAAATATTTCCAACACTCAGAAGCCTGAGGACAGCCTATTATACAAATGAAAAAACATGCAGATGACTCCTTTCATACCAAAGCCCAAAACCATGAAATGTTAAGAAGTTACATACTGTTTACTCTGTACTATATTTAATATATTCATTTAATTGGGGTGCTTTCTATTTAACAAACCTTCAACATACATAACTAATCTTTGTCCTGTTATAATTTCCTCTCTCTTGGTGTTACTCAATCTTCTCTATTCTATTACAGATCATGTGGCATCTGTCAGCATTGGTGTGTGTGGTATTCCCAGTTTTCCTTCTCTCTTCCCCATTCCTCTGTTGTGATCTATTTTCTACCTATTAATCTATTCCTATGCATTTTCTGGTTCTCCTTCCTTCTCTTCTACAAAAATCCCAATTGCACACTTAAAAATCTACTCAATTCTTTCTCTTATCCGCCTCATATCATAATCAGCTATAATCCCTATACTGACCTTCCCACATCCTCCAAGTTTAACAACAAAGCGTGACCCTTGCTTTTCCTTGGTTTTCCCTTCCATCTGAAAGAAAAAGCAGAGCAGCACCTGTGCTGCTCTGTGCCAACTTGGTTCTTAAAAAGTAGCAGCAGCATTTAGGCTGCTTTATTTTGTCTCCATCTTTCCTCTGAAGAGTAGTTGCCCCTCAGTTGCTCTGGTCTCAGGCTTGCTCTCTTGCCTCAGGGGTAAGAGAAAATGGCATCAGTCATGCTATATTCAGAATTTATAGGGTATAGGGCAAAACGAATGATTTCTCTCCCTCCCCATTTACGGTGATCCACACACAACTCCACTACTTCCCATCCATCTTTTCTTCCTCCCTTCCTAATCTTGTTATATACATATATGTTGTTCTTATTCATCTTGCCAGCACATGTACTAGGGTAGGGAACAACAATGCAGGCAAGTTTTAATTAACTCAGACAGCAAGAAGGCAGGGGTCGGCAACAGGTTCCAGGGAGCTACTGGGAAGGTGCACATCATGCATTTTTCTCATCCTTTCTTTACTTCCCTATGACACCCATTTATCCACCCTCAAAATAATCCCATTTCAGCCTCTGTCTGTTGATACCTGTTCACAGGGGATTTTTTTCTGCTGCCAAGTAGGATCGCCTATAGATTCCTTCCTGGAAGGCAGAAACTCTTTCCACGCTCCTCTTCCTTCCTATAAAGCAGAAGGAAGCCTGGGTTCAGCTAACAGTGGCCCCAAATGCAGGCCATGCTGCATTCAACTTGGCCCTTCCACGTGGGTTCCTCCCCCTCTAGAGCAAAGTCTTCTCCACAGCAGCATAAGACATGGGCAGATCCACAAGAGAGACACTGAGAAGTCTGTACTGAAAGAGTCATTCTGACACTTTCTGCTGTTGTAGTGCACTTTTTAAAAACTTGCTCAGGTTCTACATCTGTCCTGTGTCTCACAGGGCAGCCCAAATACCCCAGGTACCTCCTCTGATTCTTAGAAAAGGGTAGTGGCACCTGGGCCACAGGGCCCGTTACCCCCTTCCTCATCTAATAGGAGACACTCCTCTTCAAAGAGCAGCAACACCTGGGCTGCTTGTGTTCCCAGACATACCCCTTTCTTTCAGAAGGAAGTAGGCCAGAAGCTCTGTTCATTAGTCCCAACACACTAATCTGATCCAAATTCTTGGGCAAGTGCGTTTTTCAAGCCCTTGAAAGACTATAAACCATATTGTTTTTGGTAGCCATCTGGAATTATGTTTTCAGTTTAGCAGTAAGAGATGCAGGTCTGGGCGACTAGTGTCTAGTATTTCTATAGTGCATGTCATTATGCATCTTTTGATCAATTTTAAACAATATTGTAAAAACGTAAGGAGCACCTCAGTTCCCAAAATGCTATCTGAAGTTCCATGAAAAATGTATTCACTGTTTAATTTGATCTAGAATGGAATATTAAAATTATATTGGATAGCAAATCAGTCCTGCAAATAAAGTTCTTGGAGAAGGCATTTGGTCTTATATCTAGGGCCACTTCAACAATAGTCCTTTAACAACCTACCATAAAGGAAATCGAAATGCTGATACACATCAGTCTAGACATATTAGTTCATAAAAAAAACAAGTCATTTCTCTTACAATTATATATATTAGCTCTTAATTCCATATATCAAATGCACAATATATCCTCTATGATCATCTCATTACAGATGTAAGAACTATAAAGGCAGATATTTAGTCAAAACAGTTCTGTTATCCGCTAATACGAGAATGAGAACAGTGAATGTTAAACAATATTCTTGCACTGAATAGTGCAAAACACCCAAGTATGCTTAGAAGCTTTTCCTGTTCATTAATTCAGTAGCCTGTTTAGAGGGAATGATATGAGAGTCCCCAAATAAAGAGAGAAAATAGTATCCAATATAAAAAAAAAAAAATCAGTCAGCTATGGAGACATACTGGTTAATTTTAAAGGCAGAAAACTTAGTCTCACATAAAACTAATAAATAGGGCCTTAAACAAATACTTGATATATTTATATCTTCAAGCAGAATGAGTCTTCAAAATTTTCTAGGTTAAGACCTCTATATTGCAGCTCTATTCAAAAACTAATTTTAAAATGACATTGTATTGTTCCTTGTTTATTGTGTCTAGTTCTAAATCAAGTCTGTACCTTAAAAAAAAAAAAAAAAAAAAAAAAAAAGATTTTTAGTTATATAATTCCTCCCCCCACCTCAAATAGGGTATAGAATCTCTCTCACCATAATAGTAAAGATTTGGCAGGCCAATTTATGCACTCAGTGACACCGATACAACCCCACCACCCTTCTGTAGGGCTGCACACGTAATCAAAGACAGTATTTCAATTATTCAAAAAGATTCAAATGAGTATTGTGCTAATTAGGAAAACACTATTAATCTACATTTATAAAAGTCTGTCCTTTGGATCATTTGACTAGCTGGCTGGCTGAAAAACACCAGCAGCGTCGTAAGGTTCACTGAGCAAGTATCGTTTAGATATCAGACATTAGAAATTAGATATGATATTCCAATTTTTTCTATGCTGAACACCCAATTCCAGAATCTAAACAAAATAAAGGATAATACCATAGTTTACAAAGGAAACAAATAAAAATCTGAAGGGTGGGAGGGGTAGGAACCATAAAGGTACTCTGTTTATCCCCATATATTGTATGTTACCATGTGATATTGGAAGGGCCAGGTCATTGACATTTCGAAAAGAGAAAAAGGTATCACCTGGTTCAACAATTATACATCTTTGACAGCCTCACCTGCCCTCTTTCCACTAATTCAGGACTTAGTACAACACCCCAACTCTGTTAAAAGTAAAATGATTGTTTAAAAAAAGTGTTCACAATCCGCCAAATAAATGTTTCCTTTTCCATTCAGCCCCATAATTGCAGAATTTCCCAACAAAGTTACACCTGCTTGATGCCGAGAACCAGTAATAACCAGCAATGGACAAGTGGCAGGTTTAAAGCTGGATACCTAGTGACTCTTTGGGACTGGAAAGGAGCATTTAAGCTTGCAGTGTTGCAAGATTACTAACTTCCAAATGGGATACTGATTGCCAACGGGTTAGCACACATGCTTATACTACTAGAAGGTCACAAGGTATCAGATCTTAAAATCATAGCATGATAGAAAAAGCTATGTTTATGTGTCTTCCCCAATCTTTGCACAGTTTAACTGATTAAATCAAATGGCTTTACAAGCAGAGGAATACAAAGGATAACCTCAACAAGTCTTTAAACAAGTCTAAATTATTTTCTATTTAACAAGTGCCATATACTTAATGTATGATAGAACTTTTAAATCATGCTATCAGCACTCATTCCAAAAGAATGTACAATACCTACTCATGGCCTTGCTACTGAAAAGTAATATGCCTAAAAGATTCACGTCAATGACAAGATCGTACAAAGGCTCAGAAGAGTCTCAGATGACCAACATTTACTCACAAATGGCGAAGAGAAGTGAGTTACACAAATCATCTGAGATGAGTGGGGACAGAAACTCTGCACCATTCAGCTATTTATTTTATATATATGGCATTTAAAGAATTTCAGAAATATTTCTGAGATTTTACTGGGACTATTTTATATTTCTCCTTCTTCAAAGCCAGACTCCATTAGTATCATGAATACAGCCATACACAGCTCACAGGAAGGATATGATTAAGATACTGGGCTGGAATTTAATATACCTGGGTTTTATTCCCATTTTTGCCACATACTTCCTGTGTGATCGTGGGAAAGTCACTATCGCTGGGCTTCAATTCCCCATCTGTTAAATGAGGATACCACCACCTTTTCTTCCCCTCTCACTACCCTTGCCTGGCATATCTATTTTTATTGTAAAATTTTCATAGATGCTAAGGCCAGAAGGGACCAATATGATTGCCTAGTCTGACCTCCTGCATAACAGGCTGTAGAACTTCCTAAAAATAATTCTTATTTGAACCAGAGCACCTTTTAGAAAAGCATTTCAGGGTACGTACTATCTTCTTATGTACGCGTACACCAATTCACATAAGGCCCCTTCCCCCCCAAAATCTGTTGCAGTCTCTAGGCACTATTGTAACAGCAATCCTCATACCATATGACATTTGGAAAGCTACAAAAGTGAGCAAGAGTATCTTACTTATAATATACCATTTTAATGTCCATAACACCTTTCTCGATATATGACAAGAAAGCTGGCTGAAACGCAAACACTAGTTATGCAACATCAAACCTGAAATGTAATCACAGTTCTTGAAAGTCATCTTGTTTGAGTGGATTCATAGGTCCTCCACTTGTAACTTTTCAATAACCCGCAACACAAATGAGGTCAGTAAACATTTACAACTTAACTGGTTTCCTAGTGACCAGGGAACTTCAGAAATGTTAATAAATTTGCACTTCAAGCTTTATAAATGCTAAAAGCATAATCTAGTACTTAAGTTTAATATACAAATTTTAAGAAATTAAACTGATATTCCTTCAGAGGAACATGTCCCAAACCCTAAATAGTTTCAAAAGGACTACAACTTTTTGAACATGTACACAAACTTTGAGAGCAAACATTCAAAAAAATCAGTAAGTAAATATTTTGTACCGGATGAAATGTCAGACCTACAAATATGATACAGAAATACTGCATGCACCCTTTAAGTACAAGAAGAATATAGAAACACTTATTTTAAAAGATGTTTTAAAATATAATAGTGTACAACCAGGAACAAAAGAACGTATTCAACCATTTCTTCCACTGGGGCTTTTTAAAAAATTATCTATGCCTTTAGGCTCAAGCAGACGCAGAATACAGAAAGACAACTAACCAATCTGAAATCCGCAAGCCAGCCTGTATCTAATTTTATTTGCATGATTTTACTTCAAAAACTGCTCCTCTTCAAGATACTTGAAATGAAGACTAGCAACTTAGGTTTCCAGCAATGGTACTGCTTACAAAATTGTAATTTAGTCCATCTTCATCCACATTCATATATAAGCATGTTAGACAATTGATTTTAATAAACAAGACAAATTTGGAAATTATTAACATGATCTATGAAGCAAGAGCTCAGCAATAATTTACAGAACCAGATTACACTACTCACTCTTTAGAACACTTTTACAAGAGTCTCATGGTACCAATACCCAGGTTCCCTTGCTCCCAGCACTGGCATAATATTAGACAAACTGCGTAATTATTTTAAAGCAATGTTTCTCTTCTATTCCGGTGAAAACAAATTAATCCATAAGATTTTTAAAGAGGCACAGAAAACAAGTCACTCTACTACACTTGGATTTTTCTACTAAAATGTTTTCTTTCTTAACTACTTTTCAAGCTCTCTGCTATAATTAAAAATAGGGATACTGAATTATGTATTAGCAGAAAATTGACAGGCACCATTAAAAGGACACAGTCAACTTAATTCACACTGGCATTAAAATATTTGTAAATACACTGCTACAAGTAACACCTGAAGTAAGTATAATGGAAAGATCACAATATTCTTTCCATATGCTTATTGTGTACATTGATAGCACTGCACATAGCTACTCAACTATTTTTCCCTATTTGTACGAGGCATTTTGCACAGCAGGGGAGATGCAAACTCTTTCATAACAGAAATTGTATAAAACCTGTGAAGGAGACCGAAGCACAGATGTAGTATATGAAACTATTTTATTTTTTAAATCAATTAGACTTCAAGTTGACTGTTTTTAAATAACATTTGATTTTGAACAGTATATTCCAAACTCTGATTACACTCAATAAATAGGGAAGTTAGTAACAGTTATGTTGAACCCATTATGTAACCTGAAGCATTCTAATACAAATGCCAAACAATTATATCTTATTAAATGAAGGTTTGTCACAAGGAATAAATGTTAACTTTGATTAAATACAAGAGCATTAAAGAGGGCTCCTCTTGCAATCTAGTTTCAATAGTGTAACTGCTTCGGTCTCTCCTCCAAGCATTTTTTAAGCCTTCTCTGCCTGAAAAAAGCAGGAAAATATTGAGATAGACACAACCTAATAGAGACATTAGGATACCAAAGAGTGCCTTTTGCACCTTCATGCATGACCTTCTGGTGAACAGCTGAGAGACATTTCCTACAAAAGTGGTTACAGTGCACCCACAAATAGGATCTCAGCATTTAAATGAGGATGTAAGAGCCTCTCATATTATCTCCAGGCTTCCCCCTCAAACCTCCACAAGCCATACTAACTGCACAGAAATTGAAAGCACACCTTCCAAAGCAATATTTTCATGATTCATTTTTGCAAAATAAATGAAAGTTTTAAAAAGAGCAATTCTTCCATTTTATATCACCACACAATAATGCCAACATACACAATTATGTAAGACATGGAAGTTTCAATTTTGTCCAGCCTATAATGCAATACCATTGTTCAGTGACATAATATCCAGCTATTCCAGACTAGGCTTTCAATGCGCCACAGAACACCAGGTGTACAGGTCCAATGTTATAATGTACACACCTCTCTGATTTGTTAAGCCTGAAAGCAGCACCCAATGAAATTCATTCTACAACCACACATCCCGCAGAGTATTTCCACTTTATGAGACAGTTGCTGTAAGGTCAGACTATAAACCTAATTCTCAGCAAGCGCTCAGAGGGAGAGAAAGGAGTAAACATGTCCTAGGTGGAGCATAGGATTATCCTCCCCTTTCCCTTTGAGAGTTTGTTTTAGTCTCAGGGAGGTTATTGGAAATAGACAAGATCATGATCCTGCCCCCTTTGCACTCCAGCCAGTAGAGCTTGCCAGACATACAAAGGGCAATCACGTTGCAACCACGAATCTACACTGCACTTAGACATCCGCAGCCAGCCCATGCCAGCTGACTGACTTAGGCTAAGAGTCCAGTTAACTGACATGTAGCATTGGAGCAGGGTTCTGGTACCCTCTGATTTTGCAAGGTCCTAAAACCCAGACTCCAGCACAAGCCTAAACATCCACACTGCAATTAAACAATCCCTTAAACCCAAGCCAGCTGGTTTTTAAATGCAGCGTAGACATACGCTAAAAATTCCTCCTGCAACAACATGACTCCATGTTTCTCCTAACGTGTGACTGCGAGTAAAAAGCACAGCAGAGTCCTTACCATTTTGGATGAGTGAATTCTGAACCATGCACATAGGATTTCATAACTGCAGAGTCTAGAAGTTGTGATAAATCTGGGCATGAAAGAACAATAGCTAGCAATTAACTTAATTATTCTAACTCCAAGAAAAGTACATCAGAATTCCAGGTTACAACAAAACAATAAATTATCTAACAACCATATTTTTTTATTGCTAGAAGTGACATATTAAGTGTCGATGACCTGTTCTTTCATCCAGTCTAAATCCTCCCCAGTACAGTGCTACATCCAACAGAATGCATGTAAGCGTCACATGCAAGAAGTGAACAAAGCATAAGTAGCATGTATCTTAAACCATACTAACTTTGAATCATGCTAGTGACAGCAATTTAAACAAAAACAACCATCTTGAAGTAACACCATGCTAAATCTGTAAACAGACCAAAATTCTTTCCTGTAAGAATTTCTAGCCAAATACTTTGTATTGAATAGGAACATTGATTCTTTCACTCTCCAAATAATTCTCTTGACTAGTCATTTCTGAATAATAAATTTTATTCAAAAATCATTTCACAAAGTAACCTGCATTTTATGTATTTCCAATATGCAGAACCAGAAAATGTTACAAGGAAACTACAGTTCAGTTTGAATACTTGCCCATTTGTATTAAACGTACAGACTACGTGTGTTCATATAGTAAACATAGATAACATCTAATGCATTGGTAGAAGTCTGCTTCAAAAGTCACAAAACATACCACTTTATGTTGTCATATCAAACATATTGCCATACAAAATAGTAAACATTAAATTCACCTATTAAAATACAAGTACATAGGATGGCAGGAGTCAAAGCTTAGATGTTAGAACTGAATTTGCTTTCCTACTTGATTGCAACAAAGCAAACTACAAGATAATGTACTGAATTTGCAAAGGAAGCATTTGTAAGGAATAGCATAAATTTATTACATCCTAATTTTTGTTAAAGTGTCCTCAAACTCCACCTCAAAGTCAGTTTCCAGTGATTCTCAGTAATAGTTTATCTAGTATAGCTACATATTAGAAGTTAATTAAAATAAAGCTTTAAGTGATTTGATAGGTCATGCTCCCAGCTTGTAGATTCATTGGAAAGTTGGTAAATAACTTTAGAACTCATAAGCAACAAGCAAAACCTTATTTTGTAAAACGTAAGTCCAAAGAAAGATTTTTGGGGAAAAAACCTCTAATATTAATCTTTGTAATTATGCCAGAAAGAAACAACTAAACCTATATTAAGGCCTGAACTACCAAATTCAACACACTCAGACAAGAATCAAAATCAGACAGGAATAAAGGAAAGGAAATATTAATGTAAAAACATTCACATCGAGCAGGGACACAACAGAAAGAGAAAAGTGTCAAATACATAGCTACTAGTTCCAAAGTAGGAACCAGAGGAATATCAAATAGCCCCATATCTATTACTGCATCTGGGTTATACATTAACAGGTTCGAATTATTCTGCACACAAATATTTTCCTCCTGTTTTCAGTCTTAAGATGCAAACTGACAGATACTCAGGCTGCACAGCCTTTGTCACTAGCTTGTGGATGGGGAGCTAAATGTGCTACAGGTTGATAAGGATTACGCCAGCTCTGCAAACGCCGTATTCTACGTTAGGAAAGCAACGAGACGAATCTTGCAATGGCGCAAGAGAGTTTGCCTTAACCACAGTGGGGGGCTACACACTTCAGCCGATGTGTATATTCATTCCTACTATTTATTTCCCTGTTTACCTCCCCCCGCCCTCCTTCCCTTTCTCCTCCCTGTCCGGCCATCTTGGGCCGACAGGAGCAGCCATTACTTAACTAAATGACAGGGCCAACAACTTTTCACAGAAACAAACGTGCGTGTATAAAGGCCAGGCAGGCTCCAGACTGTGCCACGGCCGTTCCCCGGGAGGCAGCGGGGGCAGAAAGGGAGTCACTCCGCTAAAAGTTACACATTTGAGGCAGCTGGACCCTGAGAGCTCAGCGAAGAAGTCACTTAGCGACTGACTCCGAAGCGCCCCACAACTGAACTCCCGCCCCACGGCGATCCCAAACCCTGGGGCCGCGTTTCCGCCGCTCCAGCCGGCGGCGGGCTGAAGGGACCGGGGAGTCGGCAGGGAGCGCGCAGGCCGAGTCCCCACAGACGGGAGAAAAGCCCTGGGGAAAGCCAACGTCAGCAGCGCCTCACACCCACCTCCCGGGCCGCCCCGCGCTCCCCGCCGTTTGCTCCGCAGCCGGAGACTCCGGCCTGACGCGCCAGCACTTTCCGCCCCGGCTCTGGAGCGAGCCCAGAAAGTGGCCGAGAGAGACGCCCCAGGCCGCGCTCCGGGCCGAGTGCGCGCTGAGGGAAGGGGGAGGGCCGCTCCGGGCTCCATGGGCGCCGGGGGAGGCTCCCAACCAACACCCACGGAGGAGCCCCGGCAGAGGCGAGGGGGCGAGCCCGGGGGGGAGGGGGAGCGCAGCGCCCCGTCCCCCGGCGCGTCTCTCCCGCCCCAGGCTGTGGCTGTGCCACCCCGTGCACACGCACACACACACGCGCGCGCCGTGCAGGCTCGGGGGGAGGGGGTGGCGGGGCTCCCTCCCCCCATCCCCTTACCTTTAACAGCAAGGCCTTCGTTCTGGCGCCATCTTCATGAAGCCTCAGAAACCCGAAGACTCGGCTGCGGAGGGGAGCGGGGGGGAGAGAAGCACAAGGCGCAGCGTTAGTCGGGGAGAGCCTCCCGCACGGGCTCGCGGGCGGAGCGGGGCCGGCCCGGAGCCCGCACAAACCCCGCACGGAGACGGGCGCCCTCGCCCTGCCCTGCCCGAGCGGGGCGCCGCGGCGGGGAGGGGAGAGCGGCGGGGCGCGGAGGCGGGGGGGCGCGGGTACCTGTCGAGGCCGGAGAGGGCTGCTCTCTCCTCGGCTGTCAGGCTGGCGAAGTCCTCCTCGCTCTGGCCGCTCGCTTTCCCCGCCGCCATTTTCTTTTCCTCATCACCGAAAGGAGCAGCAGAGGCGGCGGCGGCGAGCGACACTCCGCACGATTTCATGGAAACGCAGCGTAATTAGCTCGCGATCGCACAACCGCCCCCCCGGCGCGCCCCCGACGCCCCCCCAGTGCCGGGCGGGGCGGGGCGCCCGACACACACCACAACTTTTATTACAACAACAACAGCCGGCAGGGAGGGGAGGGGGGCGGGGAGGGAGGGAGGCGGGGGGAAGCCCCGCGGCTCGGAGGAGGGAGGGGGAAGAGCGCCCCAGCGCTGGAGGCCGGGGGGGAAGGGAGGCGGAGGAGGAAGAGGAGGAGGCTGCGGCGGCGGCTGCAGGCGGCGATGGCGGCGGCGCCGTGTTTACATCGCTGCCAGGCCCGGCGGCGCGGGGTGAGTGGAGCCGGAGTGACCCGGGGCCCCCCGCCCGCCCGCGCAGGGTGTGTTTGTTGCCTGTACAAACTTCCCCAGCAGCTGCACAAAGTTGTTGTAATTGTGTCACACAGCGAACCCCACGCCGCCACGGTGCCCCCCCTTCCCCCCCGCCTGCCCGGGCCCGTCCAGCCAATCGCCGCCCGCCCAGCGCTACACGTGACCTTTGTTGACTTACGTCAGTCATAGCGCTCTTCCACCGCCGCGCTCCCGTTTGGTTGGCGCTTTTTGCCCGCCCCGTCACTGGCCTCGTTGCATTGGTCAAGGGGAGGCCCGGAGGGGGGGGGGCGGGATTTGGTGGGGAGTCGCTGGCTATTGGTACAACGACCTGTCCGTCACAGAGCTTTGTCAGTTACCCGGACGCAGCAAGTTCGGATGCGCTCATTAAATAATAAGGGGCGGGGGGGAGAAGGGGCCGCTCCTCTGGAGCTGGGAGCGTTTCTCGCTGGCGGGGTGGAACGTAGAACGGGATCTCTTGGCCGGGGAGATTCTTTCCCCCCCGGTCACCAGGGTCCCGCTCTGGCAAGTCTCCGCCTGCGCCCGACGGGGGCGCGCGGGGAGCAGCGGTTGGCGCACACTTGCCCTCCCCCACCCGCGGGGCGCGGCTTCCCTGGCACCGCCGGCGAATTATGGCTTCCTCCGCGTGAGGGATGGGCCCGGCCCCGCCGCGCGCCCCGCCCGGGCCGTTGAGGCGCTTCCGGGGAACGTCCGCGGCAGCCCCCTCCCCCGCCTTGGTCAGAGCCGGAGCGGCGCCCGGGACAGGCGCTTCAGCCCCACGCGGCCCGAGCCGGAGCCCAGAGACCCCGCGGCGGCCGCCGACGGGCGGGCGGACCTGGCGGCGCCTTACGCGGGCGGGCGCGGCTGGGCAGGGCCCGGGGCTCCCTGGGTCCCTCCCTCCCCCCAGGTGCAGCCACGTGGCTCCGCGCCCGGCCTGGGTGAGGCAGCCGCGCAGCCCCCGTGGAAGCGCCTCGCCCAGCGGCTGTCCCGGGCGGCGCGAGGGGCTCCCCGCGGCCGGAGCGCAGTAGCCCGGTGCCCCGCTCTGCGGCGCGGGCTGAGCCCGGCGGGAAGGAGCGAACGTGTGAAACGCGCCGTTACCCTCTGCGGCGCGGGGTGGCGCGTCCCGCGGCCCAGCTTCACGCGTGCCGCTGGCTTGGCGGTGAGCAGGGATGTCTCGGAAAGGCACCGCCTGCATTCAACTTTTTCTTTTAAATAGCGACTTGCTGTGTTTTATTTTCTTAGGCTTGGCTTGTGCCCAGGTTTTTTGACGGCTCCCTGTTTGCGTTAGGGAGTATTTAGTTCCTGATGCCTTTTCCCCCAGTTACCCGGAAACTCTCACTTCTGTTTTACAACGCAGTTAATGCACACATTTAAAGTGAGTGCGGTTGCCAGGAAATTCCTCCTGTGACTAAATAATGCTTGTCTGTTCAACTTATTTATGGGGAGCAGACCCACAGCCTAGCTCACAGCTTGCACCTTTAAGAGGGGGGAAAGAACAATTTTTTCAAACTCCTGTCATACCACAGTCTTTTTTCCTCCACTTGAGGCTCCAGTGGCTGGAAAGGCTGAAAAGATCTCTCTGGCAATCAAATTCCCTCTACTCTGAGGGAGGCAGGGCTTCAGAGAGACGGTAGTTAGACTGGTGACAGAATCATAGGCCTACCGCTGCCCTAGACCAGCAGGGGGAGGCAAGGGTGTTTTGGCAAAGCCTTACTGCTCCCTTCTCATCTCCCACCTTTTCCATACAAGGGTTTTTGAAGGGACCTACTAGAGATGTTATATCTCAGAGTGACTTTAAGTCACTGAAGGTGCCTCTTGTAGTGATTAGTCTGCAAATAGTTGCACTGAAACCAATGTGAATATTTGTGGGGTAGAGAGCACTACTCCATGTGAAGAAGATTGACACAAGCATATCCTCAGCCAGCCAGCAAGGATATTTAGGAGAGTTCCTATGAACACCTTTTGTTGTTTCAGTATCTCCACTAGTATCTGGGGCTTCCAGCTTACTACCTTCATTCACCAGAGATCAACCCACCCTTTCCAGGTCACCTCTTACTTTTCTAGGTGCCCAATCTTCTGCTTAAACTCATTCCCACCCCTACATCTGGGTTGCAGTGCCACCTTATCTATCTTTTCACCTGTCTATCAGCCACTTCACACCATTATACTCCCTTCACTCCTACTTCACTCAATCCCCACCTTCCCTTTTTGCTTAGGGGTCAAATTGAGGGGAAAAATAGATTTTTTCCAAGTTCTACCCATTGCATATGCTTTGCTCCCCTTGAGATCACTCACTTTTATAATTTAAAACCGGAACTAAAGAAGCTTGTGCTTACAGCCCCAGCTCCTGGAGTCATGTGATTATTTCAGACTTTTTCATTTAAAAGTAAGTTTCATGATTCGGAAGAAAAGCTTGGAAATGTGAACTGTGTTACCAAGCAGCAGTGTCAGCTAGAGCCTTGAAAATATGAACTAAGTGTTACCAAGAGGCAGACAGCCTGAAACAGTTGCTCTGAGAGGACTATGACAGCATTACCTCAACAGAGGACTCTGGAAGAACAGTGTACCAGGACTTACACAACCCTTCCGAGCAGATACATCCTAGCACCTGTTTGTCTCCTGGGAGAGAGGGCCTAAACTCATTTCCATCCCTACTTTCCTAGGGAAAAGAAGAGGACCCTATGCCACTGCCCCTATCTTTACCTATCTGGAAGGGTAGGAAAGCCCCTGTGGTGATCATGGTGCTGAGGCATGGCATGGTGTATTTAGGACACTCACTAGCCTTAATCTCATTTTAGTCACTGTAGATTATACAGATGTTCACATTATAATCCTGCATGCTCTTCTTGGCTTCGCAGTGAGGTTCAAATGCCTTGCTGGGCTCTGCTAGCCATCTCTGACTCCTTATTGTTTCTTTAAAAAAAAAAAAAGTATTCTCCCAACTGCTGCAACAACTGAATGGCAAAATCAAATGTCAAAATGTAGTAACCATAGCAGATCTGTATAATGTGATCCTCCTTTTCTTTCACGCTTTTGTCATTACTGAAATAATTAATGTTGACATTTAAAGTATCATTTAGCATCTCAATACCTCAGTAGAATAAGAAGAGATATTCTTTCAAGCTTTCTGTAGATAACATGGAATCAGTTATACTCTTCACATTCTGAAGATTTTCTTTGCAAATATAAGGACTAACTATACTTTTTTTTTTAAACAAAAGCTGAAATCCTGGAGAATAAAGTGGCAGCCTAACACCAGTGTCCATATGCTCCAGTGGCCCACCTCAAATCCTATGTCTGTGCTTCCCTCGCTTTTCCACCTTTACATTCAAATGATTTAATACATGTTATTTAAAATAAGTATTTGAATGGAAATGAGACACAAACTTAAATCCTGCTCTTGCACCCACTGAAGTCAACAACAAAGCTCCCATTGATTTAAAGGAGTGCAAGATGATTGGTTGTGCTAGGCCCATTCGTGAAAGGCAACCATCAGTTTGTGTGCAGCTTATATCACATGATTTCAGAAGTTTGAGATGTGTTGGAAAGTGTACTTTAAAAATGATATTTTATTTGATACATATGAAAACTCAGAGTACTCAACATCACATTAGCTACATTTTAGTTCAGTTATTTCCTTTGCTGTACTAAATATATACTTTATATTGTGATTTTTAAATTGGCTTTTATATACACACAAAAATAAATAAAGTTAAACATATTTTGGCTAATTACAGAAAGCAAACAGGTATGTTCAGTGATGTAATACCTGGCACTTATATAATGCTTTACAGTTTCAAAGCATTCTCTAGAGATACACCAGTTTAAATCAGCTAAAATTTTGGACCATTAAATAATTTTCACAACCTGTCTCTGAAGTAAGTAAATACATTAAGTAGTACTAACCACATGTTACAGCTAGAGGAAGAGATTTAGGACCAAACAAACAGCTGGTGAAAGTGGGTACAACTCTACTCACATTTGTGGAGGAGCATCCACTTTCACCAGCTGTGAATTTGGTCTACAGAGATAAGTTAATTGCCCAAAATCACACAATGAGTCAGTGAAAGAGCCTGGGTTAGAACCCAGGAGCTCTTGACCACTAACCCAATGCTTAAACTAGACCACGTTGCTACCCAAAAAAAAAAAAAAGGAAGACTAATAACTGGCATGTTAATAAAGAACTTTAATATAGACACTTGACCCTACATAAGTTTCGTGATGCAATATTTGAAAAATTGTTTATTTGCTTTTTCATTAGGTAGTTCTCAAACCTTTTCATAGTGTGGACCACATCTTAATACAAAGATTGTCTCATGCACACCACTCTTCACATTCATGACCACTGAGATCAGCCTTCTCTCCCATTTGTGATTGCCCAGACCACTTCCCTCCCATTTGTGAGCATGTCATCCCTGAAAATATTCTTACTAAAATAGCTTTAAGCAACACAATGCAAGTATTAGCTAACAGAGATTGGCACAAGATGCAAAGTTTAGATCTAGATTAGAAGTTTCCCACAGTTCAAGGTTGTTCAGTGTTTGGGCCCATCTCTTTTAACTTGAAGAGCAAATTACATACACCGCTTACAGCAATGGTGAATTAGACACAAAAGTCTACTAGATTTATTTAGCATGAGATTTTGGTGATAGAAGTTCAGTGTGTCACCCAATATTGCAGCAACCTACGGTGAAATCCTGACCCTATCAAAGTCAATTGGAGTTTTGTCATTGATTTCAATGGGACCAGGATTTTACCCTTGAATTCCAGTAGCTTCTGCTAATCTAGATAAATCCCTGGTTCCCTTGCCATTATGCCACCAAGAAATCAAAAAGTCAGGAGACTGCAGTGGCAGCATCAAATATGTATATTTTGATCAATATACCTTGCATGTGAATAATTTGGAAGGCTGTGTGGATATAACTAAGATTGCTGAAACTATGTGGCTAAAAATACAAGAGAAAAAACTCCCAGCTGGAGTCTTCATTTTAAAGTGCAGACATACTCTGAAAAGGGACTCTAAAAGTGGCATCACGGGGATTTAAGCTTTGGGGTTTTTTTGTCTTAAATAGTACAGACCTACATTTGCTCAGTTTATAAGTATTGTATTTTTACTAACTGCTGTACAAACGCCTTGTGATCTGAAAGTCAAGCTGCACAGTATTTTTTTAGCTTGTACCTCAACACCAATAATCAAGATTCTGCAATCAGAACAGTGAAGAATTCTGTTGTTGATGCATAAGCTAAAATAGAGTGCAACTCACTCTTCCATAGTCATGTTGACTCTGCAGTACTAAATGGAGTAAAAACATTAAAATTAAATTTGTCAGTAGAGAAAGCAAATGTTCCCTGGAACATTTAAGCTCTAATTCAGCAAACGACTTCTGTTCTTCATGGTCTCAATTCAGCAAAGCATTTAAGTACATGCTTAACATTAAGCACATTAGTACTCCCATTGAAGTCAATTAAATGACTTCTGCTTAAAGTTAAGCATGTGCTAAAGTGTTTAGCTGAACTGGAGCCACAGAAAGCAGATCTGTTGAGTAAGACGGTGCCATTTTTAGATAGCCACTTTTCTGAGCATATGCACACTTTCATGTTACAGGCTATTACAGTTGTTAAATTGAAACACTAAACGCGAGTACAAATATTAGGCCTATGTAAGTAGTTTCACTAAAGTTATTAGAACTACTCTTGTGAGTAACAGCTGCAAAAGCAAGTCCTTAGACGCTTGCAGAGACTCATTCCCTTGTGCTAGTTTTATACTGGTGTAACTCCACTGACTTCAATGAAATCACTCCTTATTTACACTGGAGTGAGATGACAATCAGGCAACTGGAGAAAATTAGATCTGATGTCTGGAAAATTGGTATATTGATGAAGATCTGTTGGGACTTCACATAGAGGATAGCTGTATTAGGGTAGAATGTATTTTGTAGTTTCCAAGGAAAAACATTGGACAAGATAGCTGAACTATGGTTATCTTTAAAATGTTGGGTTAATGTAATGAGGAACAGATACTGACAGTAGCAAGACAAAAAAAAGATACCTAACTAAAAGAGCAAAAATGTGACTCTTTTGTCAACTCCACTCTCCACAGCAGGTCTCAAGATAAAGCTACCACGAGGAAACAGAAGATGCCAGTTTGTGCCCTGAAAACCTCAGGTCAAAATTTAACACTGTATTTTTTGGCAAGTGTTTCATGGGCAAGTTTTGCCAGAAATGTGGACAAAGATTCTAATGGAGGACAGAGGAGTCTTTTCTTTAGTTAGTTTGTTCTTTAAAGTCTTACTGTTTGTTTGGATTATCATAATCCTTATTTCTGAAAAGAGTGGAAAGATGCAACTGTCATTTTGACTTAAAATTTGTAGTCACCAGCAATGCTAACTGAATGCTAAACTGGGGCACACTCTGTGTTCTGTTACGTATGGGGCTAACACTAAGGGTACCTCAAGTTCTTATGTATCTGCGTTTCAGTAGTTCTACATGCCTAGAAAGCCCTGGGGACACATTAGAAAATACTGATGTTTTTGTGGGTTTGATTTTTATTCTTCCCGTCCAATCCCGTACCACATTTGTGCACATTCTTTTGTCTATTAGACCTGATAGACAAAATTTTTTTTCCCCCAGCCTCAGAACAGTGGACAACCAGAAGTCTGGAATAATAACCCAATAGGGCCAATGACTATACCTCATATATTATAGCAGTGGATTGTCAATACTTTTCGTTTTGATATCCCAAATTAATTAATATATTTCTGCAACATACCTTTTTCCTTAATTTGTTATAAAAAAGGGGTAAAAAAAGTGCTTCGTCTGACTTTGTAACGTTGTTTGAATTCCTGAAAAAACAGTAAATACAGTTAACTATATGGTTTCCCATATCTGTTCATATTGTGACTAATAGGACGCTTAAAAGTGTGAAGTGTAAGTTAATACAACTGGGCAGCCGATTAGTTGGAGAAAAGTTTGTCTATCCACTTGTCTGGTAATTGATTCAACATCTCTTTTCCTGAGTCATTGATGGCTTCAGTCAATCCAAGATAGAATGACGCTAATAAGTTATATCCTTATGCTTAAAATTAGGGCTAGTCTACACTTAAAATTTACAGTGGCACAGCTATATCGGTACAGCTGTGCCACTGTAAGAGTGCTTGTGTAGCTGCGTTATGTTGACAGGAGAGAGCTCTCCCGCCGACATAATAAAACCACCTAAACGAGTGGTGGTAGCTATGTCGGTGGGAATGTGTCTCACATTTATACCATGCTGTCCAGGCAAGCGCTTATGCCAACAAAATTTATGGCACTCAGGAGGCTGGTTTTTTCACACCCCCGAGCAACAAAAGTTTTGCCAGCATAAGTGAGAGAATTACATTCTTCTCGCACTCTCTCTGTTTAATAAAAACAAAACACTAAATTCGTTTTAATAATTTATTGTACAGCCAAGATTTTTGTTCTCCTTTCCAAAGCACTTTGAACGAATTCAGACAATGTTATCAATTGCTTATAGGAGATGAAACATTTGTAACAGATATGCAGAATTAATTATAAAAAAAAAAGATGTTTGTCTGAAGTAAAGAAATCCTTGTTTATCAACATAATGCTAATTTAGACCATCTGTGAAGGTTAGATTTTTCAGTCTTCATCAGAAGTATTTTACTGAGTTTTCCTTATAATTTTTAGATAGTAGAGGTCAGAAAATTGTCAGAGCAGTATTTGGTTGGAAATTTCCGTTTTGACAAAACCAAAAGTTTTCACAAAATTATACCAATTTTGTTGAATTTTTGTTTTGGTAAAAAAAGTTTTCAAACTGTCCAATCATCCCATTTGACATTTTTAGAACACGTTTTTATATTTCTATTCTAAACAACTTTTTATTTCAAAATTTATGTGTGTGTGTGTGTGTGTGTTATAAAAGTGTCAACATTTTTTTTAAATGTTTCAATTGACCCAAAACAAAATTTGTTTCAGAATTTTATTTTATGAAAACTTTTGAACTTTTGGATTTTCATCCCGATTTTTTTTTATTATTATTATTTTATCTTGACATTTTTTGTGGAAGAGAAAATCTGTTTTCTGATTAGCTCTAGTAGATAGGATGTCATTTTTACCCCATCGAATACTTTAGTTGTTATTTTAGTCCTGTTATCTTAAAAACATCATAAATCTTCCCACAAGTAATATATTTATATACATTTAATTTATATCCTGAAAATATACTGAATGCTTCAGTCATAGAATTAGTATAACAACTCAGTTATTTAAATTTCTGACAAAATCATGCAGTCTATACATTAGTCATTTTTTTCTGGTCTGCTTGATTTAAAACCTGGATAATATCTGAAATATTTTTTAGTGCTAAAGAAACTCAGATATGAATAGTGATCATTCATAGTTTTGAAGATTATGCACATTTTATCAGTTAAGCAATAGTTTCCATCATTATGCTGCCTGTCAATAGAAATTACGCAAAAGCTACTTAAACAATAGAAATTTCAAATAAAATGGCCTTTTTTATTAAAAATATGGAAATCCATGCTCATAATTCCAAGTAATCATATAAAACCAAAGATTCTGATGGTGCAAATTATTCAGAATAGTTGTATCTTATGCATTTTGTGAAATTTAAAAACAATATAGTTTTGTCAAGTGTTTTTTGGACATACTGCATACAGGAGGACTGATTTCTTATTGGGTAGGATGAAAAGACTTTCATCTACCTAATTTGCTTGAGCAACATCTGTGTTGACTGAAAGTCTTTCTAGTCTAGATGGCTATTTAGTAACCCGTTTGTATTAGTTGGTGATCTCAGTCCAGTTCCTAGTGGATAGTTTTCTGCATTCCAAAGAACAGTGAAATGACAAATACTTGTTGGCAGTCTCAGCACAGAAGCCAAGGAGTGAATAAGACTGAAAACGGAAGAAACTTTTTGTCTCTAGAAGTGGCTCTTCCCAACACTTTCAAAGATTTGTTTTTCCATCATGTTTTTGGCTAGCTATACTGGAGAGTATACCCAGTGTGGGACTGCTTTCAGTTAGATATAAGGAAGTAGATAGTGAGGGCCAGTCCCAACCCAGGAGGCACAGCTGAATGAAGCATTAATCATAAATCACTTTCTGAAAGAAGGCCTCTAATTTGGTGAAAGAAAACAGTGAACAAGTAACTATGTCCTTCAAAAATATTTTTACAAACTAGGCACAAACTAATGTGGATATGGTGTGCTTTGGTTTCACAATTTTTTCTGTTAAAAATTTGGATATGACTTTTCAAAAATGGTTGCACCCACAGATGTTTCTGTATGTGATATCTTTAAAGTGCTTTCTTTCATGACATGAGGGATGTTATTTTATTCATCTTTGTGGTGAAAACTGTAGCTCTTTTGCCCATCATTTTAGAAAATTTGCCAGGCATTCTTCTAGGATAAAAAAGTTAGCACTGTGTGCATTTTTTAAAACAAAATTAATATAGTGCTGGAGCCTGCTATGTTTCCACATCAGAGGTACAAAAGGGCAGCAGCTGTTCAAGCTCCCCCATGGCCCACACTGCCTCAAAAATGAATCTGCAAGAGAGGTTGGATATATTTCTTTGAAATATATGAAAGGAGTCGTGGTATGTGGCACTTAGCAAATTATGTGCTGGGTATCTCATTTATGTAATTTTGTAAGTACAGGAAAAGACTTGCAACATTATCTAAGGTACAACATTATCTGTTGTTACATAGAAAAAGTCTTTTAAATGCTATCTTTTTATGCTCATGCCTAGTTTAGTGCTCTAATGACAAATCTTTTCATGAAAATACTCTAGAAATGTATTACTATTCTTAATAGCTCCTACATAACCTTGTTGTGTTTTCTATTTTGTTATATAACTATCTTCACAGGCGCCTCAAACAACAGAATCTTCAAGTAAGAAGTCTTAAAAGCTGATCTGGCTGAAGGGTCTAACTTAATTCAAATTTTAGAATGGAATAGCTAGATATTTCTTTCAGTTTCTTTTTAAATCTGTAAGTGATACAGTATTGACTATGTTTGTATCATGTACAGAAGAAGCAGGCTTAAATAATCCTTCTAAAGGTTTTTAAGATGCATAATACAAAAGCAGTCCTGTGTTGCTTTGTATGGATTTTTTTTTACAAGAGGTGGAGTCTTCTCCATCCAGGTTATAATACAGTTCAAGATTCCCTTACAGCAATCAATAAGATTCAAGGTATTTGAAATAGAATAAAAATGATGCTTAGAATATATGCTTAGATTTTGAGACAATTGCTGCAGGGCATATAGCTTTTTTCTTTACTGTAATTAAAAGTAGTTACAACATTTCCTCCTATATTTTAGCAGGCTTCATTTCAGAATTTTTTTCAAAACAGGGTGGCATCCCATCGATTATGAAGTGTGAGAGTCAAACTGAGTAAGGATGGGGTCATGCCAAAACGTGTGCGTTTGTTCGTTGTATGTGAATGTCTGAAAGATGAAAGGAATAATTAAGAAATGACATAAATCCTGTAAACAGATTGAATCAACATCTGTTTATTTCCTTCATAAAATTGCTACTATGACGAGATCAATTCTATTATAGAGCTCAACTGCTATCATGTACTCCGCTGCCTCTCTATTGACATTAATGAGAGCTAGATCAGGCCCTATTGGCACTGAAAATTTGCCAGTGACTATGTTTACTAGGATAAATCTTTTCTCCCACCCAATTCTTGGGCTTGAGAGGAATGATGCAATCAAGCTCTTTCTTTTCTCCACTTTAATGTGAATGAAGTAAATAATTTTTTCCCCTTTCCTAGTTTGTTTCTTTTCTTTGAAGGCCTGCCAGCCACTTAACATTGGGACTTTCACAAGGGGAAACAAATTTGGGAGGGGCTGGGAAAACTTCCAGTTTTAAAATTTCTGCTCCCTTATGTTTGGACGGCTTCTAGATATGGTTTCTATTCCATTTGAATGTTTATGGCATTTAGTTTTGTTAATTTGTGTGAATATAAACTTCCTAATGCAGAAGGTTAGTATGTAGATATGTCTTTTTTTTTTTTTTTTTTTTGCAATTTCCTGCACCCTAAAGAGAAGCCCCCGTGCTTTTTTATCTGGCTGAGGGAAGATCAAATGTAATGCTCCTGTGGAAATGTAGTCCCAAACGGAAAGGTATATGATGGGAAATTGGCACTAGGACTCAGAGAAAATGTTGGGAAGCTGCTTCCCAAGAAG
This sequence comes from Mesoclemmys tuberculata, assembly GCA_007922155.1. Classification (NCBI taxonomy): domain Eukaryota; kingdom Metazoa; phylum Chordata; order Testudines; family Chelidae; genus Mesoclemmys; species Mesoclemmys tuberculata. The sequence continues at coordinate 40,393,005 of ML675610.1, forward strand.
TGGGCAGAATTTTCCAGAGCTCCCTCAGTCATGATCTAAATGTTGAAAGGAGCAGTGTCTTCACAAATCCCTTATATGAGTCAGAGGGCCAGCAGGATAGGGAACTTGTAAAGGGACAGAGAACCTTTCCCTTTTAGATCAGTGGTCTGAATCTACCTCAGGTCACCATGACCAAAATTTGTTATTAACTAATGGCTATTTGACAGTTTATAATGAAATGAAATGAAAGTCCAGGGCTGGTGTTTAATGCCTGATCCAGCAAATCACTTACGGAAAGTCCCATTAACTTCAGGTGCTTAAAGTTAAGCATGTGCTTAGCTGGATGGGACCTTAATAGCAAAGTGTCCACATCACAAAAAACACCAGTACAACTGGCACCATTGTTAGTGGGGTAAGCACAGACATCCGAGATTTGGCTGTGCATGGATGCTGAACTGTTCCTATAACTGGTGCATCTAGAAAAAGACCAAAGCATATTGGCTGTCAGTATGGAGAAGTTTACACTGCTGCTGTTCATGTACCTGTTCTGTGGATAAACAGAGGACAAAGTACCAAACTCATTACAAAATCAAAAATATCACTGGAGTCAGCGGAGGCTTTCACTCCTGCTTTATAAATAGTTAGGTGATTTCTCTACAAGTTCTTTCTGTATTGTGGAGAACTCCAATAAGCACACAGCCATCCACAAGGAATACAATTTTAAGAACTGAAGGGAAAGTGGAGAAGCTGACAGGATTATTTCTAATGAATAACCATACCTCATTAGAAGCCTGATCCTGCAAAGTGAAGAATACCTCCTGAGAGATGCTGAATGACCTCCATTCCCAGTGACTATTGCTCAATACCTGGAAGGATCAAGTCCTACCTTGCCTGGATCAATTCTGATAAGCTTGCACATCTGCTTATCTGAGCTCCTGTTTTCAGGAAATGGGGCTAGAAAAAACTTGTGTGAACAGGTTTCTTGCAAGATTTTCAATACTTCCTGGTTTCTGTTACATCAAAATAGTGTGAGAATAGCTTATCTCTCAGTATTTCTGCTTCCATTACCAACCAAATCCAGGAAGTGGACAGGAGTGGTTTGACTTCAGTCGAAGGCAATTGTGAATGAAAGTAACCACCATTTAACTGTTAACTGTGCAGTAACTCATATGAAAGGAGTTGGTAGTCTTAAAGTGCAGTTTCATTCTGTTAATTATTCTGTGAAGATAGTATGTGTGCTTCCTTCCTCCCTCTTGCTGTTTCTTTCACTTCAATTCCTCCCCATCTCCTCATTAACGGACAGAATATTTCACAAACCAATCTTTTAGAGACATTTCATTTAAGTAGGAAGCCTATAGCCCTGACAGAAATATAGAATGTGCTCTTCATATTGCTCCAGTACTACCACTCCTGAAATGCTTTTTATGACTGACTGTGTTACCAGCACTATGCCTGTAGCACATGACAAGAACGTAGAGTACTGACTGTAAGCAGTGCCCTGCAACCTTTGTAACTGTATGGTTGTAGAATTTACCACAGAATTTGCCCAGTGCACACAAATGTGGCCCAGAATCAAAAGTTTTCATTACAAAAAATAAGTTTCTAGATCTTATAATTGTAAAGAAAATGTTCCAGATGTGAACCAAATGCTCCTTAATTTAGTGGACAAAAGTATAGAAAGATCCAACATCTGGAAGTTGAAGTCAGCAAAATAGGAAATAAAGCATATATTTTTAACAGTGAGGGTAATCAACTACTGGAGATTACAAAGGAATGTGATAAGTTTTTAAAAAGATACATCCCAGTTTAATCACAAGATGTTGGGCTAGATGCAGAAATCACAGGGTAATATCTTTGGCCTTTATTATGGAAGTCAGATTAGACATAATGGTCCTTTCTTGCCTTAAAACCAGTAAATCTATAAATGTAACCAATGCAGCGATATCTGCCAGAGTCTTCAGACAGCCTGAAGAAATAGCTCAGAGAATTACAAACTGTCCTATTCATCTCAATGAGTTGTCAACTTCAAAATGTAATACTATAAAATTTATTGTCAGCATTGTAACCCTTCTGCCAGGTGGAGTCAGCAGCAGCAAAGGGTTCCTTTTTAACAATAACACAAAACTAATTTGAGCCCCCAGTAACCTGGGAAAATCACACACCACTCCTTGGGCACCTCTAAGAGACAATACATCCTCTCCTGCAAGCACTGAGTCTGGGTGTGGAAAAGAAACTTTCAATAAAAAGGGGAAAGTAACCCAGCATTAACTTGGGAAAATGTCATAAGTACAGTTCACAAGCATAAGACCATGAGCTAAACACCCACCACAGAGTACATTGGGCAGTGTCCTCTGCCTCAGGTTCTCACCTTGCAGTGAGAAAGTCCAGCCAATAAAAGTTCCTTTAAAGTGTCCCTCCCCTCTCCGGCTACCCCACACCACTCACAGTTGTCATCATTGGTCTGCGAAGACTCAGAGTTCTGAGGTGCATTCACTGAGTTCATCTCCCACCTTTGGGGTGGGAAAGGCACCTTCCTCACTCCATGGGTTGGCTGCTCTCCCACCCTGCTGGTAAGCTGCTCAGCCCGCCAACCACTCCACCACTGGCCACTTGCTCAGCGGTCAGTCACTTGCCCCACTGATCGCTCACCTCACCGGTCACTCCATTGGCTGCTTGCCATGCCAGTCCGCTGCCATGCCACTGCCTGCTTGCTCCACCAGCTGTTCCGTCGGTCACTCGCTCCATCATCGGCCACTCGCCACGCCAGTTGGCAGCTCCGCCATCAGCCGCTCGTCCTCCTGGCCAGCCAGTTGCTCCACTGCAACCTCTAGGATGTCTTGAGGTCCCACCACTTACCACAGCTCTCAGTAATTTCAGCTGCTGGTGGGGGAACTTCACTGCTAATTCAGGCCGGACAGTCTCTTACACCAGAGACACTGTCCCATAGCAGGTCTAAAGCTTAGACCTGGTTATCAGGGAGTTCAGCTCTATTGATCTGCAACAAAAGACTATGAGTCTTAATCAGCTCCAGCATTAATTACACAGTGCAGAGAAGGAGGTGAGTCAAATGGTGTTTAGGAGCCTTAGGCAGAACCCACATCCTTCAGTACAAACCCCTGCTTCCCCCACACCTCCACTGGGCTTTGGCACCCCAGCCCTCTGCTTAGTGAGCGCAGTTAAAAATTCCATCTCACACAGATGTGATGGGGTGGCATAAAATAATTTGAATTTAATATGAAATTAAACAACACCAGGGATGGTGTAGTGATTGTATTATTCATTAGCATATTTAATTCAGTATAACACTCCCTTCTTTAATTTATCTGAAACTGCTGCAGAGTCATCACTCTGCTGCACTGAAAAAAAAAAACACACTGATTCCCGGCACAGGTAGAAAGACTGGCAGTAGTTCTGCTGGAGTTAGTGCATTAAAAATAGCCGTGTGGATGTTGTGGTATGGGCAGCCGCTCAGGCTAACCACCCAAGCTCAGACCCAAGGGATGGGACAGGCTTGGACTCAGGTGGGCAGCTAAGCCGCTGCCTGTGCTGCAAGATCACCCTGCTCTTGTCAGTTAGAGCAGAGCTAGCACAAGTCTGTCTACCCACACTGGGAATTACGGCTCCCCACTGCAGTGTAGACTTACAAAAAGATCCTGACATTTGGGAGTAAGATGTAGGTCAAGCTTGACTATAAAGAGTGCCTCAGGAGCTAAGACTTCCTAGCAAAATAACACTTTTATTTTTCTTTTAAATAATGATCTTATGGAGGCCTAAAGCCTTTGAAAGCACATGAACCCTGGGAATTATCTATATCTGGACCCCTACTCCCTGTTAAATAATTATTGTTGATTCGCTTGCGTTAGCCAGGATTCTGTGATTAGATCATTGAAGTTGGCTGAATTGCTATTACTGTCTTATAATTAGCTCCAGCTTTTGTATGTGTCTTTCTTTCTCTGGGGGAAATTTTGACATATCTCTAAAGTGGACATTGTGTGACAGCAACTTGGTGTATGGCTTCAAGAGTACTGTGATCAACCCTTCCTCAAGGGAAATTATTTCTAGCTTCTTTGTTTCCATCCAGACTTGAAGAAGAGCTCCGTGTAGCTCAAAAGTTTGTTTCGTTCACCAACAGAAGTTGGTCCAATAAAAGCTATTACCTCACTCACCTTGTCTCTCTGATCCAGAAAAGCATTTTAGGACATGCTTCACTTTGAGCCCGTGATCCATTTATAGTGAAGCATGTATTTAAGTGCTTCGCTGGCTCCAAGTGAGAGTGCTTAACCCTTTGCAAAAGCAAGCCCTACACTCAGGTTCTGCTCTTATCCTGATGTCACCACTGGTGCTAGGACTCAAAACCCCTTAGCTATAAATGTGTAGGAGCACCAGCTACTTTTGTAAAATAAAATGTTGATATTGTACATTATCAATGTACAATGTACATTGTGTTGTACATTATCAGTACACACAGCACTTTTTGATGGAGAGTGGAATTGAATTCTGCAGCTGAGCAGACAACACCATTTAACAAACTGTATAATTTTGTACTAGTTAGGAGACTCACCCTCACTATATCTTAAAAAAAGCACTTGTATTACTCAGGTCTTGCCCTCACTATTAAATGCAGTTTAGCTCACCCAGTTGGCATTTAACAAAATTGGGAAAGAGGCTTCCCTTGATTCTTGAATTCAGAAATGCATGGACATAACCATGCCTGATAGGCCATCCCCCCCTGAACACAAGTGAAACACTTCCGTAGTGCCTGTTCCCAGTCACAGGAACATATTAGTGAAGGTCCCAGTTCAGGAAAACACTTGCACATATATTTAAGTGCTTTCCTGAGCTGGGGGCAAAGTGTTGAAAATTGCAAGTTTCCTGAAGGCCATCATTTATCTATTACTTTGTTGTTTCTTTATTGCTCCCAACTGTGAGGTTACTTTTTTTTGGCTTCACCCCCTAAAAATATTTTCACTTTGCTCAGAAGTCACCAAAATTAACAATTTCTTGGTATTATTTACTATATTAATACAGGGCATTATTGTTCAAATATTCAAAAGTTTATAGATAGTTACTGTCAGGAGTTTAAAACTGTAAATTCTGATTACATACATAATTTTCTATTTTCCTAATCTACCATAGTAAATGGACTGTGATTTCTACCCTACACTAAAGATCTGACAACAGTTCTATGCCAAGTCTACACTAAAAAGTTAGGTTGACCCACCTACATCGCTCAAGAGTATAAAAAATCCACACCTCCTGGGTGATGCAATTAAGACAACCTAACCCGCAGCAGAGACAATTCTGCACTGATAGAAGAACTCTTCCGTCAACATTGCTACCACCTCTTAGGAAAGTGGATTAACCACAGTGATGGGAAAACTCCTCCTGTAGCTTTAGTGAGCGTCTACACTGAAGCGCTACAGCAGCACACATGCAGAGTGGCAGCTGTTCCACTGTAATGGTTTACATGTAGACACAGCCTTATACAGGAGTAACTCTGTTTACATTAGCAATGTTACTTCTGAATTACTCTGTTTTGAAATCAGAATCAGCCCCAAAGATATTTAAAACAGAATGAGAATACAATCTAATGCCTGGTAGGTAATCGGTGGAATTACATCTGGGAAAACATTTAAGATTTCCTAGATTGGCCAAATATAGATTGATAAGAATAAGATATTACTTAATATCTTGCAGTTCACTAAAAAAAATTAACCTAAGTAAGTTCAGGAAATAAAAATGTAACCCTTCTGCCAAGTGGAATCGACAGCAACAAGGGCCGGATTCAACATCTAGGGGTTCCTCTTAACAATATAAAACAGAACCAATGCGAGCCCCCATCCATTAATCTAGGAAAATTTAACTGTACCCCTGGGCACCTTTAAGAAGCAATACTTCCTCATTAGCAAGCACTGAGTCTGTGTATAACAAAAGAGAACTTTTAAGAAAAGGAAAAGAGAAAGGGAACCAAGCATTAGTTTGAGAAAACACCACAAACACATGCAAAAGCAAGCCAAACCCCACAGTGCGATAGGCAATGTCCTTTGCCTGTTTCCTACCTTGAAGTGGAAAAGTTCGATGACTGAATGTCCCTTTAACACATCACCCCTTCTCTTTCCACTGCACCCTGCTCACAGTTGGCTGTCCTTGGTTAGCAAAGACCCAGAATTTAGAGGTGCATTCATAGGGGTTCACCTCCCACCCCAGAAAGGGAAGGAGGGCATCAAGCAATGTGTCTACACTTGCCGTGCATCTCTGCAACTGGCTATTTGCCACTGCCTCTGCTGCTTTTTTTGCTGCCGCTGATTGCATGCTGCCGCTGCTTTTCTCTGCTGTTGTTGGTTGCATGCTGTCACTGTTGGACGCTTATTGCCACTTCTGTGATGCCATGTTCTGAGGTTCCACCACTTTGCACAGGTCTTTAATGATTTCCCTTGGTAGCAGGGTACCTCACTTCCAATACAGCTTCTGCATTGTCTTCTTTTTTCACTACTGTCCCGACTCCAAGTCTAAGGCATAGCCCCTAGACCAGCACTTTCACTCTGGTAATCACTAAACAGAAACAATGACTCTCAATTGACTAATTCACTCTCTTGGACTAATGACTCTCAATTAACTAATTCACTGTCCACTAGAGAAAGAAAGGTCTTTGGATAGAGTTCACACCATCAAGTAGAATCACCTATCCACACCCCCATCATTCTTTCATTGGGATTTGGCATCCTATCCCCTGCTTAGTGAGTAAAATTCAGATTAGGGTGACCCCCTCAATCAGGGCAGGCTAAATACAGTTCTGCTGCCCTTTTCTCATACTGTAAGGATAACAATATTTAATGAACCCTACACTCAATACTAAAGGAATTTGTAACCCAATACCATCCAAAAGTGATCATTTTGGCAAAGCAGCTCCATCATGCTGTGCATGTAGGCAAAGTAGGCATCTCTATGCAAACTCGGTCTGTTCCTGAAGTCTTTCCCCCCAGCTCATCACTAGATTTGAGGGGAGAGCTCATTCAAACCCTGTTTATAAAAATCAAAAGGGAAATCTGTTTCAAAGTTGTAGAAGTTGGTGAATTGTTTTATCTGAGATCTTTTGGCATAAACAAAGTTTTGTTTATGGAAACTGTGACCTGTTCATGCCTAGGGTAGACCACCTGAAAATGCCAAGGTCAGGGAAGGCTGCAAAATGAGAGCAGATTCTCCCAGCGCTGGTGGGTAACTCTGAAGTCAAACTTCTCAACCAGCACAAACAGTGCTGCTGATTCCCCACACTGGTTATCAAGATGCTAAAACAAAGAGTCTCTGACATGACATTTCAGACTCTGGCTCCCCATCAGCCACTATGTCCAGTAAAGAGAAAAGTTATTTAAAACTCTATGCTGTTTACCAAAAAGGTTCTTCTGACCCCAAAGCATCAGCCGCATTACCAGATCAATACAAGTTTGGATTTCACCCAAAATACCAGGCTGCCAGCCAATCCTTTAATAACTAAAACTAAAGGCTCATTATAAAAGAAAAGAAACAAACTATAAGATAAATGTTACATGATTAAAGCAATCAGATACATACAAATGATTTGAAAGTCTGTGTATATCTCTCCATCAGGTTTTCAGTAGAATTGTGGAGTTTGCAGGCTTGTATAGTCCCTCTGATGTACATCCAGTACCTGGATGAGTCTCAGTCCTTTGATTCACAGCTTCAGTTGTAGATGAGTTGATCCAGAGGTAGGTGAGGATGAAGACTGATGACTGACCACTGACTGAAGACTAAAAAGAAAATGGATATGGTGCAGCTGTCTTTTATGTCCATTGGCCTTTGCCATGCTACTTGTGGAAATTTACAGAAATAAGATGGAGTCCAGGTTCACATGAGCATGTCTTGGTGACTCATCAGGTGTAGCACCTGGGTTCTTTCCCTGGGCTTATTGTATCTCTGAGTTCCCTTAATGGGCCTTTAAGTAGCTTATTGCTGCTGCCATCCTGTCTGGAAGCACAGCACAAGTTGAAATATTGATACATCAAACATATCCATAACTTCCAATACACATGACACATGCACATAAACAATATCATCATACTTAGCCACTTAAAACCTTCCTAACAGCATATCTCATAAGAACTGTTGTGATTTTCACAGATTGATGTTAAATAATATCATAAATCAGGGGTCTCAAACTCGCGGCCCGCGGGCCAACTGCGGCCCGCGGGCTTGTGTCATGCGGCCCGCAGTCCGAATCCGGCTGCAGGCTTGTGCTGGCATTTTTTTTTGAGCGGAGCTCCGGGAAGCTGTGGCCGTCTTAAAAAGGAAATGGCCGCCGAATGTGGGCCCCACAGAGAGATTTGACGGCGGACAGTGGAGCCTGCAAGTCCCTGTGAGAGCCTCTCTCTCCTACTGTGCTGCCGAATTTTACCCTGCGTGGAGATTTTTTCGGCGGAGAGTAGAGCATGAAAGGTACAGTAGAGTAGTGTGTGTCATGTGCGGCCCCCCTGAACTCCACTCAATGTAAATGCGGCCCGCCACAGCAATTGAGTTTGAGATCCCTGTCATAAATAGTCCCCCCTAATCTCACCAACATCACAGAAACATCTGATCTTCTTTTGCAACCTACTCTTTACCCCTTTTGAGTAGCTAGCCTCAGGGTCTTGTGTGTTGTTCCCATTAGGAAACAAAAAGGTGGAGTCAGGGTTGGGGTTTTTTGTAATGCAATCTTGCTTATTTACAAAGAACGTCACAAAGTCTTGTTTCCCTGAGCATAGCAGGAATCAAACAAGAGACAGTTTATATGCTCACAGTTTCATGCCTCTTTCCAGACAGCACACTACCTCAAAAACTCACTCTCTTGGCTTTCTTTGATGGGCGTGCTCGCTGTGCTTTTCTGGCTGTCTCTGACTTTTTTCTGCATTCTCCACCTGCTTCTGCTCACAAACACACAACTCTGCCAAACAATACCCAGCCCCCTGCATTTGCATTCAGTCCCCAGTGAAAACCACTCTGCCCATATAGCTCCTCTTTTGACCAGCCTTGCATGTGGCCTGTGTTTTGAATGATCGATCCTAGTGTTTCAGCTATTTTACTCCAAAAGGGACTTAACTGCTTCTTACATTTATCCTGAATGAAGGGCGTTATAATGTTCACCATCTTCAGTAAGTTTTCTCCCCATCTCCATCATGACAGCATCATTGTTAAAGTACAATCTTTATCTTAAAGGTGTGGCGTTTAGCATAATGGATCTCAACATTTCATTGCAAAAAACTTGAAGGCTCCCGATCAACAGATGATCAGAATTTTGGACTTGTGTGTGTTTGTGTGTGTGTGATATGAGAAGGTTATAATATACTAGCAGTTGGATAAAATATAGTAAAACTCTTGGGAATTGAGGAGATCGTCTGAAGAGGGTATGTGAAAAGATACAGAACCAAATAGAGCCCTGCTGTACAGAGCCAAACACAGCAAGCAGTCTTTTTGAAATCAATGGAAGTGTGGCTGCTTACACCTGGGCTGAATTTGTTTCCAAGTTTTTTAGATATAATTTCCATGTGTTATTTAGAGATTGTATCAGGTGAAGTTGTTTTTAACATTACTCCCTTTTGTAATCTGCCTCCAATGAGATGAATATTTTGATTTTATGTTTATATTAATTATGAATTATTTGTGAATCAACACCATTGAAATAGTAGACTGAACAAACAACAAAAAGTAAACTTAATAACAATGTTATCCATCAAATATCTGAAAGTCAACGGAGCAGAACAACATGTTTTAACCAAACAGCTCACAAAAGCAATTCTTTGATAAGTCAAAGCTAGTCAGGAGAGACTCCAACAATTACAAAAAAATGTTTAGTTGTGAAGAGACATCAGTGCAGCCAAGCTATGTTCAGTCCATCTGAACAGCAGATCATTAAAGTGTTCTTGGTACATCTTTTCAAGGCTTCTTTTCTGGATACAGCAAAGTCTTCTAGAACATACTCAAATGACCTTGAACTGCAGACACAGCCAATATAGTCAATCAAAACTTTGGCACCATGTGAAACTGATGTTGAGTCCGATTCTCTGAAGCGGCCTATGCCAGCACCATCTATAAATTGGATACCCAACTGTGATGGGGTATGCCAACTCCACGCTGAGCCAGCAAGGGTTAATGAGCTGCTGTGGGCCACTCAGCCACACCCCGCTGTTTCTACACTCACTATTAGGTAATGAAGGGGCAGTTGAAAAGGGAAGAAGACAGGTCAGTACCTGGCTAAACAGACTACCTATCCCTTGTTCTATGAGGAAAAGTCCAGCCTAGAATTTCTGCAGGGACTGCTGACTGCCAGAGCCCTTCTGGAGGAAGGCTAACCTGGCACAGGGACTGCTTATTTTGTTTTTGGGATTATTTCTTTGCTTCACTCCAAAAAGACTAATGAGCTGTCTGGGACAGGCCCAGGGTGCCTAAAGACTATTGCTCTGTCTTCGTTGCCTGGGGCAGGCGTGAGGGGCTAATGAGACTGTTGCAGGGAATCCCTGATGGGGGGCTGAATATGAGGAACTGCCTCAATAAACTCTGTGGACTTTTGCACCTGACTTGAGTGTGCCTTGTAGTTTGTCTTGGACCCTGAAGAGTGCAGTCACGCCTACATACATTTGTGCATGAATCTGTAGCCCAGTGGTTTTTGTTTAAGATTATTATACAAAATAGGTGTCCTCCCCTTCTGTGATAAACACAATCCAAAACAAATGGTCCTTCAGTCCTCATTGCTTTCCCTTAGTTGCAGGGAGTGGGAGTTTTCACCCACCCTCTCAAGAAATATCCAGCCTGGGTCCTCTAAAAGAAGCATAGTTATAGACCAGGCCACAGGCCAACACCATTCCCGCTGTCCCAGGACAATGCCTTGAAGTGCTAACTCTGCTCCTCATAGACATAAATATTTAACAAAATAACCCTTCACCTCCCAATGAAGGACTTGCTTCTCCTTGGTCCTCACAAGTAGTCCCTGGGCTTCTTCCATAGCCCTCTGGCGGAGACCACCAAATAGTTCAAATTCTCCCTCCCAGCCTTTGCCTTTCCAGCCCAAATATCATTCCTTCCTTGGAGGACATTCTCCAGGTCTTCAGCTGTCCCTCTGGGCTTCCTTCGTGGCACACCTTGGAGAGTCTCCAAAGCACATCCTGAATCTCTCTTCTTTCTGAGCAGGAGAAGCCTTATATAATCTTTCCAACACAGGAACCTCTCAGTCACCTGACCCCTCTAGGGTGTACAAGTCACATAAAGAGTCTGAGTTTCTAATAGGGCTGGGTTGAACACAGGGCTGACTTTAAGGGGACAGCCTATTCCATGACTGCTTTTTACTATTTTTCGTTAATAAAATCATGTTCAAAAGTCTTCTATGCAGAAAAGAGATGCACAATATGTATGTAAACAGCCTAGGTTTTCCTTTGTTTCAGATTCAATTTTTGCTCAAAGATAATTGAATCAAATCTTAAATGATCAATGATTTTTCAGAAATCAAGCAAACTTACTCCAAGCTCAAAATCTTGACTGTCAGCTCTAGCATCTGCAAATGCACATTTAAGGAAAACATTTTGACATTTAGGCTGTCGTATAATCCATCAGTAACGGTTATGCCATTCAGTGAGAGAAATGATAACTTCTAGAGTAATTTACTGGAAAAATAATTAACTTAATACAGTGAAAAACCTTGCTGGATACTGGAGAAGTTTGCTTCCTAAACATTAGTCTGTTGGCAGCAGAAGTGTTAGCTTTAGTACCTGGCTCATTCTCTGGCAACAAAATCATAGAAAACAAGAGATGGGCCAGACAACATCAGAAAAACATGTGTCCCTACACACTGTGGTATGTTCAAATGCATATAGGGAGTCTCACTATCACCACTCTGAAAGAAGTCAACATTAACTGAGTAGATGTGCCCAGAAAAGCAAAGGGGCATCTGTAATAGCACCACCTAGCAAAAGAAGCCAATGAGACATGAAGAAGGGGAGATACAACAAATGCCTCCTTGTTTTTTGCCTTGGATGAAATATTTCCAGATGTGAGGTTATAGAATTGGAGACGTTTTTTGGAGAATGCCATGGTGCTGTGTCTGGATATACTGTACCACTTTCTGATGGAGGTGTTTCCTGAAATGGTGCCACAGCTCTGCTTTTAAGAACATCTACTGCTATCAGTTATGCAGGTGGTTTGCTTGTTACCTGTGGGCAGTAAATTATTTGATTCCTTTCCAATCACCACTCTACCAAATATTTGATCTTAGGTATTTTTGCAATTAGCTTTTCCTTAAAGAAATACCGGGAAAAAATATTCTTTTCACGCATCATGGTTAAATATACATTTTAATTGTTTTCAGAATGTTCAAAGGGCTATGGCTAGGGCCATGCCAGCTTACATATTTCTGTTATATCATGTCAGTCTGATGGCACATGATGTGACTAATTTTAGTCCAATGTAAGACAGAAAGCAACATGCTGACTCACATCCAAGTTTAATTTTATAATTATAGCTTCCAGAAAACTAATGTTCAACTTTCTAAAATCATCTCTAAGGACCAACTTATAAGAAAAAAAGAGTTTAGCTGGGCACTCATTTCACAAGTTGTATCATGTAATTAGTAATGACAAAATCTGTTATTTGGTGTTTCCTGGAGCTATTCCACTATAAGATCTGACTTTGCCAGATTTCCCAAATCAGCAGGGTCAGGTCACATCAGGAGTTGGATCAGGGTACTCCAAGGACAATTCAGCGCTGCAGGAAATAGGGTTCCTGACTCTGGCCTGAATTAAAGAAACTCATCTACAGAGCCCCATTCATTCAGTCTACATAATCAACCTAGACTCATTACAGTATTACCTCCTCCTTCTTTGCTCTACTAACGATGCCAATGTCAGTGTTCCATTTGTCTGCTTCTCCCCAAACTCTGTTTTTTCGCAATGCTACGCCCAATGCATGGAATGCCTTTCCATTTCTGCAATGCCGAGCCATTAGCCTCATTTTATTCACATCCCTCCTAAGGTTTACTTCTTCTGGATCATCTATCAGAAGTAAGAGTATAAAAATTCTAAGGTCAGATATTTTTGTTTGAAAAAAATGACCTTTTTCTGAAATGAAATGATTGTAACGGCCTTTTTGTATTTAATATTCAGGAGGGAAGGGGGTATGTTAATGAAATTGGAAGATGAAAAAATATCCCTTTTAATTTTCGTTATACTGATTTTTTTCCCCCTTTTGTCTCCCTCTATCTTTTCTCTTCTATTTTCTCCCTTTCTCCTTCTTGTGGGAAAAGGAGAAAAAAGTAAAAAGGAGGGAGAGGAAAGGATAAAAGAAAAAAGGGGAAGGAAGCAAAACAAAAAGCAAACAAAGGTAAATTAAAAGAAAAAAACCTCAAAAGCAAAAAACTTCTATAATTGTCATGAAAAAGTTTAAATAAATAAACAAAAATGTATCCTTTTCAAAACCCGTTGGAAACAAGTTCAAGTTAAAAATAAATAATAAAATTTCTACCTGTTCTACAGTCAATCAATGTAACTCCATGGAAGTCAATTGAGGACAATGACACTATGCAAATTTATCCCAGATGTGGATCTGACCCATAATTTATATATTTAAAAATACCTCAGCTGAACCACAAAGATGTTCACATGCTGTCTGAGTCTGTCACCAACTGCTCATGTGCCGGTAGCCCTCATCTTTCTTCACCTTATGTCTTCCCTAATGCTTTTTATCCACATTTATTGCATCACACCTACCATTAGGTCCTTTTTCTTCTGTTAAACAACCAGCACATTTAATTTCTGTAAAAATGATAAGGGATGATTTTGTCCCATTTTAGCACCAAACAATTCACAACCAACTTCACAACTAATTTCTTATTTTGCAACAGAACTTTCAAAACTTATTTTGAATTTTGTTGTGAATATTTTGCCCAATTTTATTCACAAACGAAGTGCATTTCCTATTTAATGCAAGACAAACAAAGGCTCATGTCTTCAATCTCATAAATCAAACTTTCCTACATGCCAAATACAAGTGGGATATAGTGGCTCAATAGTGTGGTAATCTTCTCCACTTGAAAATTTGTAACAAAAATATAATGTTGATGCTGCATACTTCGTATTTGATAGTATGAAATGAGACATATACAACCATCTCTTCTATGTGTATTTTCAAATAAGTTTGTTTGCTATATCACAAAACATGTAATCATTTACTATTCAGGAAGATCTGGACCACCTTGTACACTGGAGTAATAGT
>ML675610.1:40407630-40476741 GCA_007922155.1 Mesoclemmys tuberculata
GGAATGTTGATGGGATGGGAACTGAGTTACTGCAGAGAATTCTTTTTCGGGTGCTGACTGGTGAGTCTTGCCCGCATGCTCGGGGTTTAGCTGATCGCCATATTTGGGGTCGGGAAGGAATTTTCCTCCGGGGCGGATTAGCAGAGGCCCCGGAGGTTTTTCGCCTTCCTCTGCAGCGTGGGGCATGGGTCGCTTGCTGATGGATTCCCTGCAGTTTGAGGTCTTCAAATCTCACTTTTGAGGATTTCAATAACTCAGTCATGGGTTCGGGGTTGTTATAAATGTGTATGGGTAGGGTTTTGTGGCCTGCCTTGTGCAGGAGGTCAGACTAGATGATCATATTGGTCCCTTCTGACCTATGAGTCTATGAGTCTATTTCACAGTTAGTGATATTCTGGAAATCACCCAAGTTCCCACTCTAATACGGTGTTTCAAAATAAATATGTCTTCCCATCAAAATGATTTATAAAAACTGTCATGGGTGTTTTGTGTCTTTCACTTCCATCAAAATAGAAAGATATCTTTTCCATACCACATAGTTATATAGTTATAAGGGCCAATTCCTGTTCCCACCAAAGTCAATAGAAATTTTGCCACTGATTTTAATTGAACCAGGATTTGCCCTTCACTGAAAAACTAGCAGTTTGTGAGAAATGCCAGGGCAGATAGATGCTTTTTATTTCACTTGCAGTTCTGAAAGTTTTGTTGTCTGCTGTTGTTCCAGTCCCTGCCATTCCTGTGGTGTGGATTCCAAGGGGTGAATCAGTATCCAGAAGATACGTACAATCAACATAGCAAGAGGAATGTCAAAATGCAGTGACACGAGGGTATCTGAGCTCCTCAGTGCCAGCCCAGAAGCCCAGGGCCAGATGAGGGCCTCGTCTTCAAACTTTGAGGTTTTCTTTGTTTATTGAAAGATGCAAAAAGCCAAATTCTGGGTTTATTTTTATTTAACTGTCTAGAGAACTATGCTGAGCTCATGGCATGGGCCATCCTACTCCAAGCAGGCAGCCAAAACTTGTGGACTAAAGCAGGAAGCGCGTTCAGTATCGCGTTCGGTGGTGCTATAGAACTGTGTCACAGGCGACGGTATGCTACTTCTCAGTTTTGTGATTAGAAAACAACTTTGTTTTTCCAGAAATTCCCATGAAAACCCACAATAGGCATACAAATGAATTACTGTCTTCTAAATTTGCTTTCTTGGGTTTCTAGACTTCTGCGTTATTTTCAGCCAAATACAAACTAATGAAGTATCCAAATTCAGAGATTTCATTTAATTACAAGATAAGTCATTTCTGTTATCTCCGCTACATCAGAAAAACCAGACAACTTCTAGGGTGAAGGCCAGAACTTGGATTCTGATATTTCCCAAATTTCTTTACCATTTTGACTTTTTATGACAAATGCTCTACTGTTTTTCTCCTTTTCTGTTTTATACCCTCCTTGGTGTCTTCATTTTATATGCCAAGAATCTCAAAATCTTATTTCTCTCAGCTATCTTTTTTTGTTGAAACATTTGTTTTGTTTTTATCTGGCTACCTCTTTGGCATCTTTTGGTGGACTTCTCAGAGAGATTTATTTATTTAATTGTTTAAAATAGCTTTGTATTTTTCATAATCCCAGCTACTTATCTTTTGAATAATTTGTTTGTAATTATTTCAAAAGAATTTTAGAAAACCCTCAATAAATCTGGTCAGTCATGTGACTATTTTTATACTGAATTCAATTAGTAGATAAAGGGAAGATGGCAGATATAAGACAATTGGATTCTAGTAAAGGATTTTACACAGTTTTTCTATTTTACATTCAGAGTTAAGATTATCTGGAATGCTGACATTGTCAGATGGAGGGCCATAAACAAAAGGTTGCAATACATGATAATGTATTGTCTACACAGCAAGTTAGTGCTTGGCAAACTAGGGTGTGAATTTGCAGTGCACTAGCCTACCACACACACAGGCTACATCTACACTACATACCACTTTCAGCAGCATGTAGTGTACATGTAGCTATGCACCGCAATGTAAAGCACTGTGCATCCATGCTGTGATGGGCAGCTACAAATGTCAGTGAAAGGCATTGGCAGAGGGAAGGCAGCACAGCAGGGAAAAGCTTCAGCAACTCCCTGCTGCCAGAGCCTTTCACTGCAATGAGGAAAAAAAGCTCAGGCAGGGGGGAGGCAGCCTTTCCCAATACCTCCCCCCTGCCAGAGCCTCTCCCCGCTGCTGGAGTCTTTCCCTGCAATGGAGAAGGGCTTCAGCTGCAAGGAAACTGCCAGAGTGTTTCTCTGCAGCACATAAGGGCTCCAGGAGGTCTTCGCCTGCAGCAGAAGAGCTCCAGCAGGGTAGAGCAGCAGAAGGGAAAGCTTCAGCCTGAGTCTTCCATTGAGGTGGGGAAGGACTCCAGCAACACAGCCTTTCCCCATTGCCAGAATTGTTTCCAGGGACAGGCTCCGGCAGCAGGGACGCAGCAGTAGCTACACTGCTAAAAATATCGCTGTTGGCAGGCAGGCTCAGCGCTGGTGAGCAAAGAGCTGTGTGGAGCACGTACTTGAGGTCATACACACTCTCTTGCCTAAGCCATGTCCCACTGTCTACACTGCTTTTTATACCTGTGCTAGGAGGGCTACACTACATGCGGTTGAAAGAAGTGCCGAGTGTAGACACACTGTAACTCGGGGGTGTCAAAGTTATCTGGCCACAAGGGCCATTTAAGACAAAATTGTTCACTTGGTGGGCCACACTGTAAAAAAAAAATATATATATATATATATATAAAAGGGGCAGCACAATGGCGTGCAGCTTTCACTCGCTTTCCATACCTGCTTAATTCTCCAGGGGTTGGGAGTGCTCAAACTCGCGGCGTGCTGGGTGAGGGGCGGACTGGCGCACGGCGCTGGGTTGCCATGCAGCCAGCAGCACTCCAGGGGCTGGAGGCACTTAGGCCAGTGATGCTTAGTGTGCAGGCCACAAAAATTAACCTTGCAGACTACATGCGGCCCACAGGCCATATGTTTGACGCTCCTGCTCTACCTGGTCCTGTGGACATGCTACTGTACACTAAGCGTTCTGTAGAGCACTTTAATGTACTCCCACTTGAAACTCCTATTTGGGAGTATGTCAAAGGGGAATATTTAGTGCATGCTAGCAGGGTCATGTGATTGCACTTGGAATACTCTGTACATTTCTGGGCACCTCCCTATCAGAAAGATATTGAGTAATCAGAGGAAGTTCAGAGAACAGCAGAAAAATTATAGGGAACTTAAAGGTTGTGCCTTATAATGCAAGATTTAAGAAACAGGGAAGATAAAAAATGTAAACATGGATGCACCTCTGTTGCCAGACCCTAATTTACTCAGTCTCTGTTATGTAACATGTTCCCTAAGGTTTCAGTCCCAAGGTTTGGGCTTCAGGACTTGAAGTAATTATACAGAAAATGTATGTGCTGAAGTGTTTATAAACACCGGAGACTTCAGAGTTTAAATGCAACAAAAAAGGGGATGCAGAACTTGTAAGTCATGCAAGCTCTCTATTCCAGTTTCCCAAATTATCCGAAAGTTTAGGTGTCACCTTCCTTCTAAGAATTTTGGATAATCAGAATTAATATGCATCAATTGATTAAACAACAATATGAGGAAGTGAACAACATCAAGGAGGAAAGGAGGGTGGAACAAATAAGACTTAATAATAGGATGAACTTAAGTAATAGAAAATTTGGCTAATATCAGAAAACCTTCCATCAGCGAGATTTATTATGCTGTCCAAGTGGTAAAAGCTAGTGGATGTCTGATTTCTTGGGACATTTAAAACTAGATTGGACAAGACTTTAGAAAATGGACTGTAGTGAACAATCCTGCATTGGTTGGGTGGAGAGGAGAACAACTGAATGATCAAATAGGATTTTAACAGTTCACCTTTGTATCTGAATTAAGCCCTTGTGTACCCATACACAACTCCCAGGGAGGGGAGGGGGGAAGAGTGGTGGGAGGGGAGGAAAGCAGAATTTGGCCTCAAAACAGTAAATAAAGATTGCTGCTTGAGAATGGAAGACTACATGCAAAAACTGCGCTTGAGATGAAAGGGAAAGAATAAACATTTTAGTAGTATTACATCCGGCTAAATCCTCTTGCCCATCTCATCCAGATTTATGTCTTCTATGTGAGTTTACCATTAAGGTTGTATTTATCCACATGTTGGCTCTAAGGATTTGATTCCCATGGAATCCAAGTCTGCAGGAAAGAAAACAACTTTCTCACTGGAGACCGACCTTATTGCTTACACCACCAGCAAGCAATGGTAACACTATTAACTAGGCATTGCCCAACTCATGAATATATTCTGTTTATTATTCGATAGCCCCTGGGACATTGCCAGTTCTTTGTATAAAATGTTGCAGGCTCATTAGAGAGAAAGCAAGAAATTAGGGCCTATCTGTGAGCATTTTGGCTTGTTTTGATGATGCAGGGAGGGGCATCTTGGTTTGGAGCTGCTAAATCCTCCAAAAAGGTACAGAAATATATGCGTTTTGGAATTGAGAGTTAATATTCCCGTTGACAAGAATTATGGGAGCGGATGGAGAGAGAAGCACAATTTCAGATCTGACGTGTTTTCTAGGCAAAATATCCCTTTTGATGTTCTTCTGAGCGCCATTCTGCTCATTTCCCACACTAAAACGATAATACGTTGTAAGCTGCCTTCCTCACTGTGATTCAGCCAATCACTTCACATCAGTTCCCAGTACACTGAATTAACTCTTTCAAATCAATGTCTGAGAAGGTGTTGCTTCAGTGTGATGAACTGCCCTCAAATCTTAGACCTTTGCAGATGACATTTGCATTTGCAGTATGTTAAAGGTGGGATTTAGCTAACTGGTGCCTCCTACAGAAGTGAGGGCTAGTCCACTCATCCTTACATCAAAGACAAAGTAGTTATTTAAATCTGGGGGTTGGGGCAGCCAAAAATCCTGCAATGTGGATGAATATACATCTATTGGGAAAGAGTAAACGCCAATCTTTTACCCTGTTAATAATATGCTATTCTTAAA
The DNA here is from genome assembly GCA_007922155.1 of Mesoclemmys tuberculata. Classification (NCBI taxonomy): domain Eukaryota; kingdom Metazoa; phylum Chordata; order Testudines; family Chelidae; genus Mesoclemmys; species Mesoclemmys tuberculata. The sequence continues at coordinate 40,412,674 of ML675610.1, forward strand.
TATTGCCCTACACCAAAACTTTTTATTTTAAAAGATACTGAGCAAGCATTATTAAATCTAGTTCAACATAAATTTTTACCATGGCCATAACATTACACAAAAACCTATTTTTTCTAAATAAAATTGAATAGAACTTACAGTACCTGTAGGATGGAAAAATATGCTGACTGGTGTCTTAAATATTAAAAAACTGCAATATGCTGTAAAGTAGAATGATCAAAACTGTACTATAAAACATAGGATAAAGCTATTTAAAACTGTATTAGCTATTTTAACTATATACAGCATCGCCACAGTGGAATCAGTAATTACTATTCATGTATTTTAGGAGGTCTATTTAAGATTATTTCTTTGTCTACTTCCATATATCATAAAATACCTCAACTTTATATATGACATAAATCTACTATCTCTTTCGGGTTTCACTAGAATAATTTATGCTGGCCTAATTTGTCACAATGGACCAAATTCTGCCCTCGTTTGTAGTCATGAAATCCCATTGACTGGGTACAGCAATGATGTATTATCCAGTACATCATAACAATTAATAAAAAGCATAATGTTTGGAGAAAAGGGGAGTAACAATACAGAGTGGGCCATAATTTGTCCTGTTATACCCAGGCAATCTCATGTGCTTTGTAGCAATTTCTATAGCATACTGTACTATATTAAGAAAAGTAAATACATGTTTTTAAAATAACAAAAAAGAAACTGCTAGAATATCCAGGCTTACCACAGCTGTTTACAGCTTTGGTCCTGCTCCTGACTTTTGTTTTATGCAAGTACACATAATGGGCAAGTAACCTTTCAACACACACCTTTCCTGAGTGCCTAGCTGAAGCCTTTGAATACGCTTGCCTCCCATGATTACATCATGCTTTACTCTACTCCCTTTCTCTGTCTCTTACTGTACTTTGCTTCCTACTTTATTTTTTTCACCTGCAGAGCAGAAAGAATTTTGCTTTTTAAATTTACTACTTTGTAAAGAATTTGGCATGTTTTACTCTATGGTTGAGTAGCTCTAAATGTTGATTTGGAATCTGTCTTGAAGGTCTTTCCTTCTCTTCCTCTAGAACCGTCTGCTGTGGGATCCATGCTCTGATTCCAACCAGCTCATGCTCTGATTCCAACCCAGCTCTATATAAATACTGGCACAGATAACCAATGCAACACAGCATGGTATGTAGTCCCATACTGATTAATCAGGTGAACCTTCCATTGAAACTAATGGGAAGTTTGCCTGAATAGATTATGACTTGAACCAGAAAAATTGTTTGAAACAACGAGAGACTACTATTTGTTAGTCTTTAAAGTGCTACAGAACTCTCATTGTATTTGCGGTACACAGACTAACATGGCTACCCCTCTGAAATTGTTTGAAGAATCACCCTCTAAAAAAGGATTTGACGGAATTTAAGAACTGCTCATTCCACCTAAAGTTAGTAAATTTGGGATGGCCTTTACTTACAAGTTAAAGTAAAAACCTGTTTTAGCATTTAACATTTCTTGCTCTGCCAGAATTCCTGTATTAGATATTCAATATCAGAATTTTTAGGAATAAATAACATTTTTTGTATTTGCCCAATTACATTAAGATAAAGTAATTGTTTCAATATAGATCTCAAAATATTGTATATGTGATTTGTCTTTAGTTGACCTTGTGGTGTGTTAGAGGTAGAATATACAGAATCAGTTTTGGATGGCCTTTAATACTGTTCTTAAATCTTAAAAAGCGAGTGAATATATTTGAACACAAATGTATGTAAGAATGCTGAATACATATGGCCCATTCTGGGTAGAAAAGTACATCTTTTGACTATTCCATTCAATCCTGGCATCCTACCAATATTAAAAAATCAATAAAATAGACTAGCTGTGTCCTAGTCAAATGTTGATGAATAACTCTAGTAACTGGCATGAGGAATTCTCCTCCCCCCTCCCCATGATAACTGTGTATACATTTTAATATATATGTAATTACTTATGTCTAAATCTATACAAGACCCTAAGTGAAATCATTAACCCAGTGACATTAGTGGTAAAACTCCCATTTACTTCAATAGGGATGGGATTTCTCACACACACACTAACCCTCTCAACCCCCCCGCCTTCGCCCCCACACACTTTGGATGACTTTGGTCCCAGTCTGGTGCCACATATATTGGTTAAGATGGCAATCAAAGCACGAATTCAGATGTGGACTGGGACAGTATTTTACAAAATATACAAATAATTTCAATGTACAGTAATGTTAAAATATAGTAGAGGTGAATAAAATATGTTTCCATAAGTTAATAATAGTTTACAACATGTTCAGTTTACAATATGTTCAGCAAACATAAGTAAATCACAACAAATGAATCATCATAGCACATTTAATGTGCCACAAGACATTTTTAAATGTTTAAGATAGAAACCAATAATCATTCGTATGTTATTTGTTATTCCAAGAAAAATGCCATTTGCTTTGTAAACATGGAAACAAGATGTATTGGACAGTTTACATAAAAATAAAAACCCTCTTAAGCTCTTTTAACTAAGAACATCTAATAAGTTCACAATGTGAGTACTAATGAATGAGTCAATTTTAATACACTTCACATTTCACTGTAAGAACATCATTACCATGTTTTTCTATTCCAAAGCTTAATTTTGACCACACTCGACATTCCCAAGAGGCAGGCTAAAGGCTGGGCTATCCAGTGATACAGAACCCTGAGATCATGTTGAGTCAGCTGGACTACGGAGGAGGGAGTGGTGAAATGTTTTCACCCAAAGTAGCACTCACCAGTAGGCTAAGATGGAGCACAGCATTATCCAACTTGTATATTTCCTGCCATTTCAGGATCCAGTGCCATAACACATATGGACAGGATAGAGTCACCTGCATTGGAAATAAGTGTGGTAATGGATTTCAGGTTGAGAAAAATAACCTCCTGGATTTGGTTTGGTTTGTCTTCTAATTTTTGAACTCCTGGGTTTGGCAATCCTGTCACTTGCCACCTGGGGAAACCCACTATTTGCTGCCTCACTGCTCAGACCCATTCCCAGTTAGCCTCCTAGCAAGTCTACAAAGACATGTAGTGCTCCCTAACAGGCAGATCTGCACCATAAAAGCATGGCTTCCTCTTTCTGTCCTTGCCAGCTGGATATTAAAAACATTCCCTTGAACCTTCAAAAGCGGTAAGGGAATTGTGATTGTAGTTCAGCTGGCAAGCTGAACCCCCCCACATAGTTATAAAATTAAGGAATTCCATTGGTGGGTGACAATAGACTCTGCCAACCGAGGCTCTGTCAACAGAGGTGTGGCATAAGCTTTGGATTTGGCAGCATTTAACATCCACTTTGCACAGGTGTAAATGGTGACACAAGGTGCAAGACCAAGAAGAATCAAGCTCAGGATATTTTCAGATTTTTTTTTATTATTATTATTATTTCCTTCCCTGTGTAGAGGATAATGGCATTCCTCTGCCCTGAGCCAGGGCGAATCTTGCCCACCACCTTCTTTCCACCAAGACAGATATGTTAGCATGGATTTATTTGTGTTCCAGCTGATCACTGGTGGCAGCCCCCTTCCCGTAAATGCAAAAATCTAGCCACAGTCTCCCTCAGACATATCCTCACTCCCCTCTGTCCTGTCCTCTGTCTGCTAAGGCCTCATCCAAAGCCCGCTGATGTCAATGAGAGAATCCTTCCATTGACTTAACTGGGCTTTGGATCAACCTCTTAAGGTATGTCTACACTGCCAGTGGCAAAGTCGCTGCTGTCAGATCGATCTTTCTGGATCAGTTGAGCAGTCAGTGAAGACCCACTCAATGGAGCCAGAAGTTCACACTGTAAAACCACCCCCTTAAGTGGCGCAGCACTGTGTCGACGAGAACACGGTTCCCATCGTATGTTTGGGGTTTTTTTAAATCAATTTGGAGTGGGGTTGCTGGGTATGGCAAGTGTACAGCAACCAGAGTGTCTGGTGCCTGAATGCCTTCATTTGTACCTGTTATCTTAGTCATGCCCCTGACAGGCACCTGCCTGCTTTCATGGAGGCCTCTGCTTTTGAAAATCCTGACTGAGTGACCAGCACTTTAACCATAGCCAAGACCTATCCAGTTAGGTATGGTTAACAGCTGTTCTGAAAAACCTCTGTGCACCCAATCATGTGCTGATTCCCAGATGGAGTCTTGAACCACTAGTGCCTATGCAAGTTCTTTAAAATTCTGGCAATAATGCACAATCCTGCTCACACTGAAGTCAACAGCTAAGAACTCCCACTGACATTCATGGGAGCAGAAATGGGCACAAAATTATCTACACCAAAAATTGTTAAGACATTTCTTTAACTACAACATATCCTTTTCAATACAGCCAGTGCATGAGTTGAAGGAAATTTAACTCTATGGAAAGTATTAGCGAACTATGTTGGGGCTAAGGGAAATGTTAAAGAAGTTAAAACTTCAAATCAAAATAATTTTTCATATGTAACCCACAAAAAATGAAGAATTTTTTTCTAACTTTGCAGAAAATATTCTTGGCGTTCAGAGTAAATATGGCAATTTTTCAGGCCTCTAGTTTTCTAGCTACTGGTTTTCCAGCTAACACTTTTGGGTGGGTGAGGACTCAAACAGAGATTTGTAACAGGAGTTATTTGCAACTATGGAGAGGTTACCACTTCTTCATAGCACAAAGAATAAACTTCAGTGCTGCTAACAGCAGCAGGTCCACTAAGCTAAAAAGAATCAGGAAAGCAAATAACATAAGCTAAAATGGTTTCAAGATTGCTGCGGTGACTGACATTACCCTAACACGGTGGTTTTCAACCTTTTTTCATTTGCGGATCTCTAAAAAACTATGAATGGAGATGCAGACCCCTTTGGAAATCTTAGCCATAGCCTGTGGACTCCCAGGGGTCTGCAGACCACAGGCTGAAAGCCACTGACCTAAAACCATTGGACTGCAGGAGAAGTAGGAACCTATCCCATGTATAATAAACACACTTCAGGCCATTGCCAGCCAATAAGGTTGATTGTTGCTGACTCTATGCACCTATTGGAGTAAAAGGACATTTTATTTTCATTTATACTAGACAATATAAGTTATGTATGTTTATATAGCCCCTTTCATCCTGAAGAACACCACTGTGCTTTAAAAACTGATTCTTGTGAGAGACAATGTCAAATGTACAGGGTGCTACTGTAAGTGGCATTTGTGAGTGTCCCTTTTCCCCCTCTTATAATCATAGACAAATCCATAAGCTCTCTGTAGCATAAGATACTACTCAACATGCATGAGGGTAGGAGAATTAAGCCTTATAATTCCTTATTTATTTTGGTCTAAATCATGGCTTGGCTACAAGTCCCACATACAGGGCAGTGCAGAGTTGTGCTGTTCCAAGAGCAGACCAAGAACCAGATGTTACAGTCTGCCTCCCAATTCCCCCTTGCACTAATAGGGAGGTGCCCTATGCCAGCCTTATATTTGGTGCAGTGTACCTCCCCTGGTGCATCAGCACAGCTCTGCTGGTCAGCTCATTGGGGAGGGAGGCCACAGCCAGTTCTCCACTCCTTCCTTTTCCCCACTCACCCACTCTCCACCCACATGAGCAGGGATGGGGTGTTGTGGAGATTGCTCTCCCCCCCATGCTGCTAAATGGTATACATAGTTGGTGCAGGAGAATAAAGGGACCACCTTACACTCCCTTGTTCCCCTGTCCAGGCACGAAAGATAGGCCACCCTCTGGCCCTTTGTTAGAGTCGACAGGCTCCAGTCAGGATCAGTAACCCTCTTTGTTCAGTGCAGTACAAACTCATAGGAAGAACTGGCCCCTGCTGTGGATAACTTGCAATCACCAGTACAGAACACTTTACCCACTCTTCAGCAATGCGCACACTTTACATCTTAAAGCGCCTGGAGGACTTGACAGATTAGCTCATTTTACATTCAGGATTGTTATGCAAAATGAAGAGTTAATCAGACTATATGCAACGTGCCAGAGTATTGTGTGTCATCAGTGTGGCCACTTGCAAAGCACTTTCTCACAACTCATGGACAGGAGGTTGTGATGAAGGCCCCAAAGTACTTCACTTCAATAGGACTACTCATAGGCTTAAATTTACATATGTGCTGAAGCGCTTTGCTGGATCCAGGTTTCAGTGTTTATCTACCTCTTGCATGAAATATCCTATCCTACAGCAGAAACAATGGAAATACTTGTAGCCATCTTAAGTTGTTCCAAATTATTCATTAGAGTTGAGCCATACGTATCTCTGAACTTCCTGAAGCCTTGAATATTATTTCATAAAGAAACTTAACTATCCTGCTAAGCTTTTTGAGCTATTCACTGGCATACTGAATATTTAATTGTGACATTCCCCAGGGTGCTATCTGGACTGTTGTGTTCCTTTAGCTCTCCAGCCTGGGATGCTTTTTCACTGCTTTGCTGGTGAACGGCAAACCTCTCCAGGCTCTGCTCACACATAGCCCCTAGCAGGTAAATTCACTCCCAGCTGAATACATGAATGCTATAGCCAGCCAGCCATGAATTATATACAGGACGACACCCGCATATCCCCAGCCCCAGCCTCGCACCCCAGAAATGTGCACCTTGTACTGTCCAGCACTCTACTGAACAAAGCAAGCTCATAGATAGTCCGTCACTTCAACAAAGGAAATGATTGTAGGCACCAGCCCTGTTATCTCAAATGGAGATTTCCCAAACACTTCAATCAAATACACTCTTTTAGATAAAACAATAAAACAAATGTATTAACTAAAGATAGATTTTAAGAGATTATAAATGGTAAGGCATAAAAATGGATTATAAAAGAAATAAAAGGATAAACAGGAAAGTTAATTCCTAAATTTTATCAGGCTAATAGGCTTAAAAGGAAAAGGTTTGTCTGACCATGAGCTGCAATACATTTCACAGACTGCATTCCTTTCCAGTCTGGGACCACTCACTCCTTTGTTCAGGTCTTTGAGAATCATTGCTGTCGTAAGCAGAGAAATGGAAGGAGGAGAGAGGGATCCTGTGGAGGTCACTGTCCTTTATTTCTATACCTCCTCCTCTCTTTTAGGATTACTGCCATCCCACCCTCGCCCAGTTGTAGATAAACAATCCCCTGTGTACATGCGACTCGCACCATATCTGGGAGGAAACATAAAATTATTGTTTACACTCCCCCATTGCTGAAGAATGTCTGATTATCTAGGTTATAATCCCTGATGGTTTATTTGATTATGCTGATACCCCAGTGTGCTTTTGTCTTGAAAAACTAGTTTGTGGGCGTTACCCAGAACTACAACATGTTTCACTAACAATCATATACAAAATCTCATAATTTTACACACATCTTACTAGGACAATGATGTTCAGCAGATTATGAGTTTTCAAATGATACCTCATATGGGATGCTTTGTACAAAACATATCATAACCATATAGAAGTGGTGAACATGGGGTATAGGTATCACACTAATAAAGAAGGCTAATTCCCAGATAAGACGGCATTATAACTTTGTCATTAGACTCATACAACCTGTAAGAACTGTCCCTTATGCTGAGCAGGGTTAATGGAAAATAATTGAGACACACTGAGTGGTTTGATGTTGGATTTACCACCACACAGTTTTGCTACTAGACATTCTTGTTCCAGTGAATGGCTTTATACTCTCACCTCTTCAAGAAATTGTGCAGCATAACCAACCACTGATTCAAGAGCCATTCTCTGCCTCTTAAAATGTGCACACATTGGGAGTATTTGAGGCAGCATTATTTCTGGAGTTATAAACTAGCTACAAGAAAGTATTACTGTACATTATCCTGAATTGAAACAAAAGTGTTTCAACTTGTTTGAAACAAGAGAGACATTCCTTTAAACAACAAACAACTGCTGCTTCTTTCTTGTTTGTTTTTGATGGCTTATGCAAACCTTGGCAAAATAAAGAGTGACTCTCCCAAACGGCCTTTACTGATTTCATACTGAATTCAAATTATCTATTGCTCAGAGTTATTCTGCTTCCAAATGAAGATGAGTGCTTATCAAATCTTGAGGCATGGTACTTTAATGCCTTTAGAAAACCACAAATTATTGTTCATCCGAAAAACCAAACCCCAAGTCTCCTTAACATGTCTAATAGCTACTTCAAATCACGAATAACTGGCACCGTGTCAGGTAGCAATCTTTGTGATAAACCAACACAGTTGAAGTCCCTGCAATTGGATGAACTGTCTGCAGCAAATACAACTTAGTTTTACAAGGAATCCATTGATAACTCTCCATTACTTTAAACAAATGAACAGATGCTCTACAATGCTTTCAAGCTGGTGCACTTGCTAGTACAGCACACAGAAAATATCCATGAAACAAGCTTAACACCAGTTTTTGCTTTCACACAGACAACTAGCAGAGAATTTTCTGCTCCTTCTACTAGGTTCATTACTATGGACACCGATCTTATAATCAGTTTAAAAATGTTGAGTTATGAGTGTGATGCCAATTAATTTATCCCGCAGCATGCCAATCAAGGAAGAGGTAATAAGTTTGCATGGGGAAAGTCTAAAGAAACTGCCATAGCTGCTAGTGTTGGAGAGAGGGCCCTCCCGTTGGGAATTGTTAAAGAACAAGAATGAAAGAGGGAGAGTAAAATCCTGGCCCCATTGAAGTCAATGGCAAAATTCTCATTGACTTTAATCAAGCCAGGAACCTCACCCAGAATCTTTGGCTGCACACTCCCAGTGCAGTGGCACAGGACTACTTTGGCCATTGATTAGAAAAGGTCTCTGTTAAGCACTGAAACCAAGGACCAGGGAGGTTCAGTTCTGAAGATTAGCCAAAAAAGAAAATTGTTTATATTTATGGAGCCAGCCAAAAAAAGAGCCCAGATTTATTTATTTTCTCTGAAGGACATGAAACTACAGTATTTATTCCCCTAAGTAAGGGACTAACTTACAGGACTATGTTGTTTAATACTGAGAGAAAACAGAGTGATTAAAGCATATATCCTGAAACAGGAAGGTTGTTTGTTTTAAATTCTGAACCCAGGAAAAATATGTTGGAACCAGTTTGGAAAGACATTGGTGTGCAACACTGTGAGAACAGAAGACAGTGTTGGCCTGGCCCTTCCAGGAAATTCTGCTCATGTCACAACTCGGTGGGTCTGATACATTGGCACTCTTTCTGTGTTCTACAATTTTAACACAAAGTGTCCTAATTACCAAGTTCCATTCCCATATGACTGAAGAGTTCCTTGCTTAAGACCAATGCAAATTCAGTCTATGATTTCCCATACCCTTCATGACAGCAGACACCATTCTCAAGAGGGAGATTATTTACTTAGACTATTTTTCATAGTCATCTTTTTTCAGACTGTTCTAATATTTTACAATATTCTGAAAGTCACAGATCAGCAATGAATAAATTCATTTTTGAAAGGGTTGGGAGGGGAAATATGAAATCAGCTTTCTGCATAATTCATCACAGGGAGTTTACCACTAGCACAACCTTATCTATCCTAGATGCTTATATGACCCTATCACAGTCATATCTGACTACTTCACAATCCTCAGTACACCTCTGTGAGGTAGGGAAGTGCTATTGTCCCCATTTTACACATGGCAAACCACGGTACAGAGAGACTAAGTGTCTTGCATAAGGTCACACAGAAAGCTTGTGGCAGAACAGTGAATTGAACCCAAACCTTGAACTCTAACCATGTGACTAAACCATCCTTCCTCTTTAACCTTAGTAGAATCTGAAGGGAAAAACTCTAATAATATTGCTCTAATAATAATTAATTTATTAATATATAATCTCTGCTTCTGAAAGAGTTTTGATATGACACCACTGTATTTGTTGTTGCAGAATTAGCATACAGTGCTTTATTTTCACCCCATGCCTTTTTATTGCAACCAAGAAAAACAGCTTCATTAGTAAACTATTACAATTGGCAGACACCCCAATATTAAAATCTTTTATGTAGCATTTATTTGCAATTATTAGGTTTTCAAAATGTTGCCATGTTGTTGCACTATTTTGTTTTAAACTGTTTTCTAAAAGGATTCTGAATATCCTCAGAATGGATCTATATAGGGGTTTTCCAACAGGGTGTTTTCAAGTTACTTTTTCTGGAAAATCATCCTACTTTTTAAGACTTTTTTCCATGCAGGCTTTACCCAGCTGCACAGTAATTTTCTCTCTTCAGTCTCCCCTTTCCCTTCGTCAGTTTCTTTACTCCTGCTGCACAGAATAATATTTGTATCTAAGTATCTAATATTTTTAAATATTTTATATAAAAATGTATTATTGAATCCCTACTTCAAACTTCCATCCCTAGCCATTTTCTTGAATGGTGAAATGCTTGAAATAATTCTCCTGCGACAGCACAGTACAGCCACAAAAGCGCTCTCTCGCGAGGCTTTTCTCAAGCCACGCTCCCAGGGCTTGTTCAGGCTGAGTCTGCTGCTTCCTTGCTGTCAGCTCTCTCATCTACTCTGGTTTTTCTGCTGTTTTTTTCACGGGCACACAAACCAAAAAAACAAAAACAAAAAAGCTAGCAAAGCCCCTCTGCCCTCCTGTGCCTTCGTTTTGGGCAGAGGTTGTTATTGTTGCAGTTACTCGGTTACATAAAGAGGTCTAATGGTTTCTTTCACACCCCTAGTTTCACAGAATCTGAGGGCTGGAAGGGACCTCAAGAAATTATCAAGTCCATCCCCTTGCACTGAGGCAGGACCAAGTAAACTGAGACCATCCCTAACAGGTGTTTCTTTAACCTGTTCTTAAAAACCTCCACTGATGGGAATTCCACAGCCTCCCTTGGAAGCCTACTGCAGTGCTTAACTCTCCTTATAATTAGAAAGTGTTCCTAATATTGCACCTAAATCCCCTTTGCCTCGAACCAAACTGATCACTTCTTGTCCTACTTTCAGTGGGCATGGAGAACAATCAATCACCATCCTTTTTATAACAACCTTTTACACATTTCAAGACCGTCATGTCCCCTTCCAGACTTCTCTTCTCTAAACTAAGCATACCCAGTTCTTCAACCTTTCCTCATAGGTCAGGTTTTCTAAACTTTTCATCAGTTTAGTTCTCCTCTAGACTTTCTCCAATTTGTTCACATCTTTCTTAAAGGGTTGTTTCAAAGAGGCTTAAACTGATGCATAACAAAATTCAGCGCTTCATAGGCCAACCAATTTAGGGCCCAGTTCTGCCATCATTACTCACATTATGTATTCCTCACTCTGCACACAGTCCCATCAACGTCAGTGGGCTTGTTATATTTATGGAGTAAATTGCTACTCTGTGTCAATGAGGGCATCAAAGTCTGGCCCTTAGCAGCTATCTCCTGCTCACCTCCATTAAAAAGCTGCAATCTCTAAAGATATTTCCATGAACGCTCACCAAGTACACATCAGTATCCATGGGCTGGTTGCTTGGCCACTAATACACAGCTGACAGAGCGGTTCCTTCAGTTTCAATAATCATGGAGCGGTAATTTAATTTCCCAGCAAACACTATTTTTTGTCTAGATTCCTACACTGGGCCTATCTTCATGATATCAGAGAAAAACACTGGCATTTGACTTGACCCTTTTCTTTTAACCAAATGCTGCAATATAGATCATCTAATTTCCAGTGATGTCATTAGAAAGACCCAAATGAGCCTCAGATAAGTTTTGTTGTGCTGAGCTAGTCCACTTCAAACTTTGCTCATTCCATAATCCATGAACACTAAATGTACAGTACAAAGCATGGTGTTGATCATGCAATCAAGTACACACATCTCCATGGGACCACTCACCTGAGTAAGTTACTCATGTACAAAAGTGTTCACAGTCTCCAGCCCTGCTTTGATCCTGCTAACTATACTAATCTATTCTTAATCTTTCCATCACTGGATGAAAAGGCAATTCTATATCTTGTGTGTGCCGACGTATAAATGAATGTGTGTACTTTGCTTAGTCCCAGATATTTGACAAGGTGCATAGAATTTATGACTGTAAACTTTTCTTTGTACATCAAGAAATTCTAGGGGTGTAATCAAGACTTTTCTGAAAAAGAGATTTTAATGCTGGAAACAATTGGACAGAGCTGAACAGATTTGGCATTATTTGCAGCCCAGTCATTATTCAGCATCTGTACTTGGCTGAGCAATTAAGTCTCCTTTGGAGGCAACCTTACTTGAACGCTTAAAAGAATAAAGACACTTCCCTAAAAGGCCACGCTAAAATATGGTTTTCTTAATGACAGCACAAACAAGTCACGCACTCATCTCAAACAGATTTAAGAAGACATGAACAAACAATGTACTTTTACAAATTATTTAGTGGTATTGATAAATCACAAGAGAAAAAACAAAACCCAACAATTGTACAAGTTGCATTGAACACACTAAAATGTACAGACTAAAATTAAAGTTCTACAAGCTGATAAATCTGGATATTACTGAAGATTATAAAGCATAGCTTGTGGGAGTGTCTTGCTGGGAAGCTGTGTTTCAAAAGACTCAAGGACCCTGCAAGGTGGAAAGATCCCAGAGCTTGGGCTCTAGCCCAACCCTGGAAGTCTACACAGGAGTGAAACAGCCCTGAGCCCCACAAGTCCTAGTTGACTAGCATGAGCCAGCCACAGATGTCTACTTGCTGTGTAGACATAACCTAAGGGTTTGAAAAGAAGCTGTTTTCTGACTAGACTAGTGTCCTAAGTGGGGTTTCTGCAAACAGTATTGCCTGTATGCAGTTCTGCTGTTGTTTTTGCCATCTCTGTGGCAAGGAAAACATATCCTGTGTACATTCTGTGAATCAAAATAGACTAGAAGAAAATATGGTGGGCCTATGTGACTAATCTCTCTTCCATCTGGAAGATGACCCACTGCAAAGCCCCAAAATCTGCTGCTTTGCTCTGACCAAATGTAGACAACAAAGTGGCTGAAACACTGGTAGCTGCCCAGATTCTTGTATACACTACCGCTCCCAGCACTGCAGTAGCCAATGGAGATGAATTAGTGGCAACAATGCTGGGAAAGCCCAGTGTAGATACAGGCAATGACTTGCTTATGGTCGTGCAGTGATTCGGTGAGAGTTAGGAAAAGAAACAGTCGATTACTCTAATCACTAGACATACTACATTCTGCTTTTATTGAACTGAACGTTTGTTAAAAAATTTAAATTTTACATTTCTTCCCAAGTGAAAAAGAATTGCCTCTCACTCTTCTTTCTTGGACCACAACAACAGCCAGTCATATTTACGCATGCCATCTATCACTGGTCTCCGTGCTCATTGATACATCAGACTCTTGAAGACATAGTGAGAAGAGTGGAACATTATTAATTATTAATTTTGAGACAACAGTTGGCTGAAAAATTCCCACTGAAGCAAAGCTTTGATGAAACACAAAGGGAATGTTTCTCACCAGCTTTATTTAACCCTCAACCCACCCTCAAAAAATAGTCAAAATGTGTTTTTAATCAAAAATGAAAATGTAAACAAAATTGAATATAGAAATTAAAATCTGGAAAATGTACACCAATTGTACCTGAGACCATAAAGCTAAAATATGATGTACATAATTATTAATCAGCTTTTAAAGCAAAATAAAACTGATTGTTCACAGATCAGATACTTTGAATTAAATCTGTTTTTTGAAGAATTTATTTTATATGATAGTCATATTAAATATTGCTGCTTCAAAGTTAGATAAATGTCTGGTTATTAAAGCACTCTTGCCCTGTAAAAGCGTGCAAGAAAATGGATTTCTGATTCGCTGAATGTGTCCACAGCTACAGGGGTCCTTAACCTCTGCAAGAAAATTGCCTTCCAAGAACAGATCCAATTCCACTAATCCAAGGACAGTTTTTGGTATGTAAGGCTTTTGGATGGAGAAATGTTATTTTGAAATCTGCATATGGAAAGGAGAGAACTACAGGGAATGGGGCTGTTGGCAGCAGTCCTAAATCCTGACAAGTCTCAGGGTTGACTATGTTGGCATGTGTATGCTTTCAGATCCCTGGAGGAAGTGTGTTGAGCTTTATTTTAGACAAAATAAAGGGAGCTACAGAAGAAGCTTTTCAGGGACTTTCCCATAAACTAGAGATGACCTGAGACCAGCCAGGTGCTGTAGTGAATTTTCACGATGACTTAAGTATTTGTAACTATTGAAGGTTTTCCCTTTGCCAACTATGTCTCAGATGAACAATTTTCCCTTTATATGCAGTTTAATAGTAGTGTATTACTGATTAGAATTCTGCATTGCTTTTCTTTTTTTATGAGAAACTGAAATAACCTTATTACTAAATTTCTCTTTATTATAATGTCTTTAACCTCTCTCTGGTCCAGAGTATCAGGAATAGAAATGAGTGTCTGAGTCTCTTTGTGTAGAAAGCTACATGGTATTGGCTCTCTGCTTCTCAAAAAGAGTTTCTGGAGAACCTTCTGCGTATCCCCTGTGGATTGATTTAAATCTGCCCTGCCCAGTTATTACACTATTACTGTTAGTTGTTTGAGAAGTTATTCAAAACTGTTCATTTTCTGAATAGCTTAAGTACACTTATGCTACATAAACTTAATGGGAACATCTGTTAACTGTATAAATAGTATGTGTGATTGACTTATGATCATTGCTACTTTACATAACTGCCTACATTCTGTTTATGAGAGAGAGAGCGATCTCAACACAGAAGAGGGTCATCTAGTAATCTAAGTTCTTACACCCATTACTCTAATACCTGAAAATTTCATAGTCACAGACAGCTCCTGCATACTTAAAAGGCCAAACATACCAAAGGAATAGGGTATTTCAGGGATAAAATTAGGGGACATATACTGCCACAATAAATAACTGTGTGCATGCATCCTCAAGGCTCAGAGTTGTCTCAATGACTCCTCTATAATGAAACAGTTGAACTATGATAATAGTTGATTGTTTTCCTTTCTTCTTATATACATAGATTCTAAGGCCAGAGGAGATCGTTGTGATCATCTAGGCTGATGTCCTGTATACCATAGACCTTCCCCACAATAATTCCTAGAGCACATATTTTAGAAAAACATCAAAGCTTGATTTAAACATTGTCAGCGATGGAGAATTTACCACAATCCTTGGTAAATTGTTCCAATGATTAATTACTCTCGCAGTTAAAAATGTATGCCTTATTTCCAGCCTGAATTTGTCTAGCTTCAACTTCCAGCCATTGAATTGTGTTATACCTTTGGATTGAAAAGCCCACTGAAAATTAGTTCTCCATGTACATACTTATAAACTATAATCAAGTCACCCCTTAACTTTCTCTTTGTTAAGCTAAATAGGTTGACTTCCTTGAGATTCCCCTCTTTATGCAGCCAAGGATTTCAAAAGCTCCTTTGGCCACAGAATCACACTGGGAGTTCATGTTCAGGTGATTATCCACCATGACTTCCGAATCTTTTTTCTGACTCACTGCTGTCCAGGATAGAGTCCCCTATCCTGTAAACATGGCCTACATTCTTTGCTCTGAGATGTACACATATTGTTTGCTTGCACTCAGTTTACCAAGCCACACAGATTGCTCTGAATGAGTGACGTCTCCTCTTCATTATTTACCACTACCCCAATTTTTGTTGTCATCTGCAAACTACCCATGATGATTTTATGTTTTCTTCCAGGTCATTGAAAAAAAAAAATTAAATGGTGTAGAGCCCAGAACAGATCCTTGCAGAACTTCATTGGCAACACATCTGTTCAATGGTGATTGTCCATTTGTAATTACATTTTAAAAATCTATCCATTAGCCAATTATTAATACATTTAATGTGTGCCATATTAGATTTTTCTAGTTTTCAGTTAAAATATCATGCAATGTCAAGTCAAATGCCTTACCAAAGTTGTATATCATGTCAACTCTATCATCTTTATCACCAAACTTGTAATCTCATCAATAAAAAAGAAAGTTAGTTTGACTGGATTTACTTTCCATAAACCCAGGTTGATTTGCATTAATCACATTATCTTCCTTTAATTCTTTATTAATCAAGTCCAATATCAGCCACTCCATTATCTTGCCCAGGATGAATGTCACACCTATAATTACACAGGTCATTGGGTTTATCCTTTCTAAAAACTGGCAAAACAAATTGTTGCCCCCGACTTTGCTTTTATATTCTTCAGGGCTTTTAACATGTCTTCCTCTATGTTTGGAACCCATTTAGAACATGATGAGTGCTACCACAATCTAGCCAAATATTAAAAAATAAAGCAGACACCAGATCACAGGGGAAAAGATAAAACAAGTTTTATTTTTAAGGCAAACAAATGCTACAAACTAAATATGTAGATGAAACAACAAAGCATCACAAAATACATTATTAAAACAGAAGGAACACCACATCGCATATAGAAGAGAAATAATTTTATTAACCACAAACTTATTTCAAAAAGAATACTCACCAATGGCCTCTTGTTGACTTAGATCATTCTGGAGATGTTCCATCACTGTTTAGACTCTTTGGAGAATGTCCAATGCCTACTTCATTTGTGTAGGAAATCTCAGAAAGATTCAAGTTTAGCTCAACATACCAACCTTTACAAAGCTATTTAATTGTCCAAGATTAGCCCCAGTGAGTCAGAGCATCCAAGCAACTTTTCATTCTGCTTTCAGCCCCAAATTATAATGCGGTGATAGCTTTCACTTCCATCTCCAACAGTTATCCCAAAGCTATATATATTCCAAACTTCATCAAACTTGCACTCTGACACAGTTCTTAACAATGACCTCAGCAGTATTAAGCCAAAATAACTTCCCAAATGCAGGGAACATGTGACAATCAGGCATGCAAATCTGTGGATATAAAAGCACCAGTCACTGTTAAAGTTTTGTATTAGAGTGCAATTTTGATGAATATAGGGTACATTGCTTTTATATATCAATTGGAGACAGAGGTGAAAGTTATCACTGCACCATAATTGTCTTCCTGTTTACCCTTTGGATTATGTTATCAAGAGTGATGGAAGCAGTCTGAAGATGGAAAGGAATGTGCAAGTCTTTCCCCTTAACTTATTTGTTGGCTTTTAAGGTTTTGGGTGGATGAGGTGTGTCCTGCCATAAACCTACAGCCCCTAAAAGTAGTTTTGTTTATTAAGAGAAACTTATAAACAGTTAATCCTTAGATAACTGATGCATTGATGTGATCGGGGGTACAAATTCCACACAAGAAAGTGGGACTCAAGAAAGAGTTAATGGGCTGCTGGGGAGCCCAATCAACAGATGTCAGACTCTGAGGTGGAGCTAAAAAGGAAGACTTGCTGGATGTCTGGGAGGGAGAGCAGGCCCTCAGCTCTCACTTTGGGAGTGAAGGCTGGCTGTAATATTTTGGTCTAATTCTTTCCACTTTCACTCCTGGTGGCAGTCTGTCTTTTACCGGGTTTTGACTCAACCATCCAGTCAGGTTACCCCTCATTATCTTCTCCCACTGTCACAGGGTTTCTAGGAAAATATGGGGTTCAGCTATTGACCCCCACTAGTGTCCAATTCCTGACAGGAGTTTCAAAAGGCATTTATCCTTTCCCTACTTTCCCCAGGGGGAAGAGAGGGGATTCTAGAAGGTGAGGGTTTTGTGCCCTTCTTCATTGAGGGGATTGGTAGGGGAGTCCAGAATCTCTCAGTCCACTGGGTTCCAGCCCAGGGCCCTGTAAGAGCTACCAGATCCCCAGCACCCAGGAGAGTCTTAAGGCTGCCTCCCTGGGCCACTCCCTACCACCCACTCTCTTGTCAAAGTCTTGCAGTCTATCTCAAAGTAGTGAGAGAAAAGGTACGAGTTGACCCTTCTGCCCCTCTGGCTTCAGCAGGCAGGCTCCTCCTCTACAGGGGAAAGTTTCTGCAGCACCCTTCCTCAGGAACTGTCCAAGCAGGTCTCTCTCTCTGTTGGCCCCAGCACTGTGATGCAGGCCTGGACTATGGATATTACTTGAAGCTTAAGGATTAACCCTCACACTGACAAAAATGAAATTAGACATTGTAGATAAGGATGTTTCGGACACTAAGTGTTCATGCCACCCCAGGCTCCACCCCAGGCTGTGATAATTGATTACTATAGCATACGAGTGAGAACACCCTGCACAAACATTCTGCGATTTAACATTTATGACACATTGGGGCCCTGCTTGCGAACATCTAAGTATGAATGTTTGGGAACATCCTAGAATTCAACTGTGATAATTTACAAGTAAAGGAAAGTGCCCAATGGTATCAGGCATGTGGCTGATGTGTAAATCATGGGGCAATGAGAGGGCAAATGAGATTCTTTTATATTCTTTTTGTAAAATTGATATTAATAAAATAAAGATTTTATTATGTTGGTAAGTAAGTATAAAATAGTATACCAATGTGATGGAGTAAGAATGTCATGGTTTTTAGTAAGTATGAATGAGGAGTGAATGCAGTATAAGTTTGTAAAAGATAAGACAGCCTCCAAGGACAGAAGAGAAAGATGATGCTTTTGTTTAAAGAACTTTTACCACCCAGATGGCCGAAGATCAAGATAACCCCAGAAAACAGGAGGTACAGGAAGAAAAAGCGTGAACTAGGAATGAAGGAAAAGCTGTCACACTTGCGATATGAAATGTAATTGACAGTTACAGCAAACAAGGAGACTATCTGACATGAAAAAATCCATAGACCCAAATGGGGATGGATGAATATAAAAAGGAAAAGAAGAAACCTGGACTTTGGGCTCGTTCTGCATACCCCAAGGAGCATCATGTCGCAAACAACAGGGCCTGGCTCCTCCCTCGAGTCTGACTCACCTGGCCAGTGATTCAGCTCAGGCAACACAGAGACTGGAACTGTGTGTGTGTGAGAGAGAGAGAGAGTTTTAGGCAATTGCTTTTTGAAATATTTTCTGTATTCATAATAAACGTGGCATACTGCCTTATCCCCTGAATAAGATGCTGCTGTTTATTTTATAAGTGTAACATCTTTACTGTGTCAGGCCCCATCTGAGCTGTCTGGCTCCCTCTTAAGCCCCCACCTCCCCTTGGAGCATGTTCTGCAGGTGTGGCTGAGCAGGGTCACCTGGGCCCAGAGTTGCTCCTTAACCCCCTTCCATTCCAGTGTGGGATTTATATACCCAGTCACAGTTGGCTTGGTGTGAGGATGGCTGGATGGTGTTTAGTGGCCTACTCTATATGCAAGGTCAGCCTGGATGATCTCATGGTCCCTTCTGGACTTAAATTCTATTACTCTAACCAAAAAAGACTGCTGCCTATCAGAACCTCCCCAAGGGAAGACAGTCATTAGCAACCAACAGGGCAATCTTGCCAGGCCAGGCCTAAGTTAGGCATGCATGAGTCCAGGGGAAGCGTACAACCATGTTTCCTTGATACACTGCAGACCACAGGATGGCACAGGCCACAATGGAATGTGCATTCATGTGTTGCTATGGAGAAATCTTGTGACAATCTCTTATGGTTCTGCAACACCTATTCAGAACCCTCCTACATCACACTTAACATAATATTTCTGTCCTTATACATATTCATTTGATCCTTGGGGGTGGAGAGAGGGTTTCTATTTGTAAGACCTATTGGATAAAGAAGCTTAAAATACTGTTAATTAATGCAGAGAGTTTGGTGTTCTTCCCCCCCTCTCTGACTCTGTATATATTGGTGTTCTTCACCCTGCACTGAGAGACACCCTGTTACTCTTTTGCCTCCAGCAAGAGGGAGACTTGGTGCTTAACTGGGTGTCAGCTACATGACTCCACTAGCCTGTTTAGCCACCTAAACAATCGTCTGTGGGCTAAAATAGCCCTTATCATGCCTTGCAGGTTAACAATAGGTGTATTCCAGTCCCAAAGCCCCTTTGAAGTTCTCCTGTCGTGTCCAGAACCTTATCCACTGTACACTCACTGTGATACCTGGTCTGCTGCGGTCCCCAAGGGAACAGTGTGCACACCAGCTTGAATGATTCAACTCAGGATCGGCACCTTATACAATACCACAGCACTGAGATATATTTATAGTGACAACAACAATAAATTTATTACCAAATGTTCATGATTCAAGAGAGAGTGACAAAGGATAATTGAAGCAACATGGTTACATATAAAACAAAAACATAACATTATTGTTAGAGGCTAAACTTAACTTAGCAGGACCTTCTGTCTAAAGAAATTTATCTCATCCCAAACATTCTTTGCAGCATTTTCAAACACGGCTGGTTGAGATTCCATTTTTATGAACGTAATCACATTATCCAATTACTTCCTAGGTGCAGGATAAAGTGGTGTTTTCCTAACCTTCTTATATTCCCCAAAGTGCATCGTTTGTACCCAGAGTCAGGAGGACACCCCTAGCTCACTTCCTGGTGTGCTCTATTCCTGTTGGTTTCAGATCCCACTCTCGATTTGAAAAGAAAATGGAGTTTACACTTTGTTGGCTTATAATGCTTAATGTACATGCATAACAAGAGGGACAGGTGAATAAACATCCTCTGCCTGGCAGAAACTTGTTTGTCAACTCTGCCTTGACACAGACTTTAAGAACATATTTTCAGTATACATACATAACTCCTTTACCAGGTTACTGCCACTCAGAACAAGTTTTTCCACTAACATTCATGGCCTGGTCAAGATGGCTCTCAATCTGCAGCATATTTTATTTATAATTTACATGGAATTATAAACATTAAAATCCAAAATTCTAAAACATGCTTACCATATATTAAAAATACAGCAATAAACACAATAGCCTCCCCAGTAACTGGAAAAGAGAAAATTCTATTTCAGATGCCTATCCCTGCCCTCAGTGCACAGATCCCCATGCTCAGCTCACCCCTCTCTCCACAAAAGCCTAGGAAGAGAAATGGGCCCTTACATTGTACACTGAAAATTAACAGATTTGAGCTATTTTGGACAAGAAGTGAATACCAAAGTTGAGGGCCCCTCGTAGCAGTGGATTGCTGTGGCTGTGCTGCTGCTGTAGCACTATGGGACATGGACAGAGACAGTCCCTCACACAAGAAGGCCACAAACCATTTAGGTCAATACCAATGCCTTAAATTAGCAGACAGCCAGTACAGATGATGGAAAACTGATATCAAGTGCATGTGACAAACTCCATTAAACAAGCAAATCACTGCCTTCTGCACTAGTTTCAGACTATGAACTGATTTAAGGTGTAGCTACATGTAGAGAACTCTGCAATACTCCAATCTCAATGTTAAAATGGTCTGAATGATAGCAATCTTTTTGCCTCTTATGGAAATGGATGCAACCCTTTGGCATTTTTCGTGTATCTTTCCATTCAGGACACTGCAGCTACATGATCTTCTAACACAGTGGTTTTCAACCCTTTTTCATTTGCAGACCCCTAAAAAATTTCAAATGAAGGTGTGGCCCCCTTTAGAAATCTTAGACAGAGTCTGCAGACTCCCAGGGGTCCACAGACCACAGGTTGAAAACCACAGTTCTATGGTAATGACAACCTTTTGCAGACCCCTTAGATATAGACTGCGGACCGCCAGAGACCCAGGTTGAAAACCACTGATCTAAGAGCAGCAGGGATGCAACAGCATCCCCAAATTTTGAACTTGAGCAACAAAAGTGGACACACACCTTCTATTAACGGGCAAATAAGGTAAAGACTATATATTCTGTTTGCCTCCCCATCCTACTAGCATCATTTTTGTCTTATCCAGATTTTGAATTTCAGTCAGGTAGCATTTATCTATGCTACAATCCCTACCAAACTCACCAACAGCATTGGTTGAGATAGATAAAACAAACAGAGTTGGACATCATCAGTATACCGAAAACACCACAGCCCTTGTCTCTTTACCAACTCTCCTAACGGCCCCATATACACACAGACTGAACAAGAAAGGAAGACTAGATGGAATCTAGTGGAACCCCACACGAGAGCCCTTGAGGCAGAAGAGCTAATACTAGCCAATACTAGCCTCAGAATTATCCTCTGGGATCTCTCTGAGATAGAAACAAAGCCAATGAAGGGCAAGCACACACATCTACTGCTGCCTGGATTCACAACAAAGTCAGCATCTCATGATCCGTGATATTGAAGGCAGCCCATAGACACAACAATAAAGACACCTGATCTTTATTCATGACTAGCAGACCTTCTACCAAAGGAACCAAAGTCTCCTCTGTGCCATACTCAGTTTTGTACCCAGATTGACAACTATCAAGGAAACTTGAGGCATCTACATCATATGAAATTTCTTGCCACAACCTTCTGAACCACAAACGGAAGATTAGATATCGCATTGTAGTTAGCCATGTTGTCAATGTGAGGTTATAGTGTAACAAAGTAATCTGCTCCTTTAAGGGCCTGGGAATCTGGGGCCAGCCAGCCCTTTTCTGAGGCAGACTTCTGCTGGAGCATGATAGTTTGCAAGGGGTTGGGTGATTGCCTGATGAATACCTGATTTTCATAAAGGATGAAAGATCCCAGTTGAGGGAGGGAGAGCTTCTGTGGCAGGCCCTGGAGTGGGAGGAAGACTCCTATGCAGATGGCCTGTAAGAGGACTAAGGAGAAGCTGCCTAGAGCAGGGAGACTGATAAGGAAGCTGTCAGGGCAGGGGAAAGGCCCTGTTTTATCTGTTGGATGTATGGTGAACTATTGATTTTGGGGTT
Organism: Mesoclemmys tuberculata; assembly: GCA_007922155.1. Lineage (NCBI taxonomy): Eukaryota > Metazoa > Chordata > Testudines > Chelidae > Mesoclemmys > Mesoclemmys tuberculata. Next base: position 40,435,291 of record ML675610.1, read on the forward strand.
TTTGCTGGGGATTGTTGGTGCCACCAATAAATAAAGCCCTGAGGAGAAAGACCTGATCCAGACTCTGGAGTGGTGTCCAATTTTTCCTGGACTGGGGAGACAGGTCAATAGCCTACAACTGGCTGCTAGAGAAAACTGCTATGTAGCCTTTCCCTAAGTGATGCTGGTAGCCTATATTCCTTAAGCATATGTCAGATTAAAAAGTAATCATAATTCCTTCATCCAACAACTTCCTACATATTAGAAAATATCTTTTTCCTAATTTAATTAAAATCTAAATTTTGATTACTGAAGGGCAAATTCATTCTAAAAAAATCTCTGCATCTGAATAGAAAAAAAATCAAAAAGGTCCTGGGTTGTCATAACTAAATCCAACCTTTATCAAATGGAGTCTTATGGGGTTTAGGTTTGAATACTGAACAGACACACCAAAAGCTATAAAGCAGGTAACAAGTTAGGGGACCCAGGCATGTTTTCACTCCTGCTCATACGTTCTTATGAACTTAAGAAAAGCTGCACTCATTTTGCTCAGTGTAGCATTCTGAATACTGATGATCAGATCTTCTGCACGGAGGCTTTTCTACTGAAGTCAGTGTAAATTGCATATGCAAGCGATGGGATAATCAGACCTATAAAGCTTACTGCATGGGCCGAAGTATTCTACACTACGTAAAAAACTGTCATGAAATACAAAAATTAAAAGTTGGTTTTTAATTAAAATAGCTATTTCTGAGAAGCATTTTGTGTGACTAGCAGCATGGGAGACCAAAGTCGGAGTGTAAAATAAATAAATAAATATTTTAATATTCAATATTATATCTCAATATTTAGATCTAATGATTAAACTTTTTTTGTTTAATCAATATTTAAAAGTTATATCTGAACTGCTTTGATTTCCCAGTGTTTATTTTGCCATAATTCTCCTGATGCCATATTAAAGTCATACCAACTACTTTCATACTATCAATACAGAAACTGTAGAAACATGAAATAAAAAAGAAACTTCACTAAAATAATATCAGGTATATCAAGGATGTGCCTTCATTCACCAGATCAACACAAAAAGCTCTCTCTTTTGCGGTGTAGGGTAGAGATAGTTAAAGAGGAAGTAACAGCTTTTCCTCTAAAAACAACAAGAGCCCTGTAGCACTTTAAAGACTAACTCGTTTTTGCTGTATACAGACTAATACGGCTACCCCTCTGGAGCTTTGCCTCTGAATTTCTGTTTTTTGAATATTTAAAGAATTGCTCCACTGTACTTTGCAATGTTAGTGGAAGCATACAAGAGTACATGTCTGGACTATGTATGGCAATTAACAACTTTATGTTGCCCATTTAAAATTGTATTAATTTGTCACTCTCTAATCCATAATAATTCTTAGACCTTATGTAGCACCTTTCATCTGTAGTTCTCAAAGAACTTTACAAAGACAAATTAATGTAACTGTCATAGTTCCAGGGCTAATAGCACCTCTCTCCTCTTCCCAGCCTCTTGGATTGCACCCTCTCTCCACTCTTGGGTCCTCTAGTCATCACCTTTCTCAGAGTGGAAGCACGCAATTCTCCCATTCTCAGATAAGGCCTTGGGCTGCAATCCTCAGATACTACTATGATTACCTCAGCAGATGACTTTTGTTCAATACTTGCACTTCGTTCTCACCAGCAGCTATGAGATAGGTAACCAGTGACCACACAGCCTTTTAAAATAAAGTATTATTTATTTAGAACTAAAACACTTTTCACAGAAAACAGACCTTAAAACAATATAGTATGCATGCTTGCTTGTCTCTTTCTAAGACCTACCAATCCCTGGATCTGGGGCAAGGCCCACTTCTTTATACTGCTTTCAGAGCATCTCTCTGTGTTAACCTGTCTCCCTGGAACACTGCTGACCATTGACCTCATCCATGTCAAGAAGGGCTTTTTAACTATTTTGAGTTTTCTTGATCTCTTCCTCTCCAGAACTGGCAGAAAAGCTGTGCCAGCTTGCTCTGGAGCCTAGAAGGCCATCATTTTGGAATTACCTCCCCAGTGTTTGTTCAAAGGATGCTCATCTACAGTTACTGTGTTGCTTCCTTGCTTATTTTCCCCATACTCCCTATTAAGTTAGAAAAATACATTCATACAGGAGAGTCATATAATGCAGTATACATTACCTTCACCTCATTGACCAGGTCACAGTGTTCATAAAATTATTATATCCCAGTATTAGATTACAGAGTAATTCCATGTCCATCATGGTAATTATTCCCATTGTACAGTTAAGAAATGGAGCTATTAAATGACTAGCCCAAGGTCATAGTGAGTCAGTCTCAGAGACATGATTAAAACCAGGGCTCCTGCTCTCAGTCCTGACTTTAACCCCCAGGGCACACAGCCTCCCATGAACCCTCCAAATCTAACAATACCAAAAACATGAAAAGTTTGATTTTTGTCTTCCTAGGGTTATTTATTTATCAAAACAGCAAATAACAGAACTGTTTCACTTTTGGAACTGCTAAGACTGGGTCTGCACATTTACTTGCATGGACCATGATGAGCCACTGGTCTCACCATAGAATGGCACAACCTTTGCAGTGTATCATAAAGACAGTCATCGGCAAGTTCATGGTCTACACTCAAGGGGTATGGGCCTCTATCTACTGGCATTGCCACAGCAAGGGACCCCAGGCAACTGGGCCTGGTACCATCTATCAGAATTGCCAATCTCAAGAGATTAAAAATCATAAATCAGATGCTAAAAAAATGTTAGCTTCCCCTGCTCATCCCCACTGTGCATATGTGGGTGTAAATGAGTATTGCCCACACTTCCAAATGGATTAAGTGAAGTGATTTTGGCCCCTGCCCCAGGAGCTTTCACACCCACCTCAACTCTATCTTGTCCCTCCCAGTCCCCACATTAGTTCAGCCCATCTCCCACACCCCTTCAGTTCAACACTGCCACCCATCTGGCCCCCTATCAGTTCAGCCTCACCTCTGCTTCTCCTGGGGTTCTTAACTCCCATTTCTGAGGTCTGGGAGGCTGCAGCAGGGTCCCTTCTTCCATGGCTGCCGGGGACCTCCAGGGGCTGTTCATTTTCCTGTGCTCCTTACCAGACTGGGTGCTGCAGAGAACCCATCTCATTGCTCATGGGAGGAAAGGAAGAAGACAGAGCTACCCTGACCTACTGCGATCTTTCTCCTCCCTCCTTTCCCGAGGACAGCTTGGCTTGGGGGTGCAGAGCACCCCGCCTGTATCAGTTCTGACTGGTCACTCTGCCCCAGGAGGCGGGCAGGTAGGTCGAGCAGTCAGTCAGAGAGGTTTTCACCCAGGCAGGGCTCAAACTTGCTGGAAGGGAGGGAATTTGCTGGACTGCGTTTAGGCCCCAGCCAAAACCCTGCCACCTGTGAAAAAAAAATCAGGAGACTTGGCAGCACTGGGGTGACGGGCCTTGGTGCCGGCAGACTCCAACTTTGGAAATGTTCTCCCGGCGCTCTGGGGCTGAGGCAATGAAATCCTGTGTGTAAAAAGCGCGCCACAGCAAAAAGCTTGGCAGCGCGAGCAGGTCAGCGGGCCCCACGCTGTACTGCGGCGCCCCGCCAGCCGCATTTTGTTGTGGGCTTTCCTCGCCTGGGGTCCAAATTCACTGGGCAGAGGAGTCAAAACCATAAGCCGCCCTTCCTCCTCCTCCTCCTCCTCCTCCTCACCCCAGCGACCCCACCACCGACAGCAGCACCCTCCAGCCTGGCCCTGCAACCCCCTGGCTCCTTGTCCCCACCCCAGGGCCTGCGGTGCTAAGGGGCAAGTGGCGGCTGGGGCCCGCCAGCCGTTGGCATCCCGGCGTGGGGGTGGGGGGGATTGTAACAGGGCCCAGCGCTGCCGGCCTCGCGCAGGCCGAGGCCCGCAAAGTGTCCCTCCCCCTTCCACGGACCCACCCACCCTGGCCGGCGGCGCAAAGGCCCCGCCAGCAGAACTACAATCCCCACAACCCCCCGGGGCAGAGGTCGCAGTGACGTCACCCCTGCACGCCCTTTTCGGCCGGCGGCGAGGTCCGGAGCCCCTGGAGGAATTCGCGGAGCGTTTCGCGCTTGCGCCCTGCTCAGCCGAGGCGAGCGGCGTATCGCCGGCCCGGCCGACCGGCGGGCGGGGCGATGCAGAGCGGCCGGTGGGCGGAGCCGAGGCAGGAGGCCCCCGGTCCGCCCCCGTCAACAGTCGCAAACATGGCGGCTCGGAGGCCTCGCTCCGCCTCGGGTGAGTGAGCGAGCGAGCGAGCACATCCCCTCGGGCGGAGCCGCCGCTGCCGGGTCCCCGGCCCGCTCCCACCCCAGCGGGCTCCCGGGCGGGGGCTTGTCTGCCCTCAGCCGTGCCGCGGGGGAGGGGCTTGGCGGGGGCGCCCCCTGCTGGTGGCTGCGGCGGGGGCGCCTCGGGCTGGGGGGTCTTGGCTGCCGGCTTCCCTGCGCTGCGAGTGGCCCAGTCGCGGGGCGTCCCCTCGGGGGATGGGCCCGCCCGCAGGGGGGTCAGACCCGCGGGGCTGCTTTGGGGGCTGGCGCGGCACCGCTGTGTCTTGCGCCAGGTCAGATCCTGGTGCCGTCGACGTGTCAAGCCTTAAAGCAAGGCCCAGAAAGGCTCGAGCAGCGAGGGAGGGAAAGGCATGAATGCGCTTCCTGGCGGCGCCATTCAGGGCCTTGCTCAAAGCCCCTTGGAGCCAAGGGATTGAGTTTACTTTACAGAGCTGGGGTGAGGAAGTGTCCCTCGCTTCCTTCTACACTGGGCTTGCCTCAACGCACAGGTTGGCTAGACCCGTGCCAGTAAGGGTTCTCGCTAGTGTGGACACAGCTGTACCAACGTAAAGGTGCTTTATATTGGCATAGCTGTTCCTGCCCAAGAAGGGAAGTAAACTGTACAAGAGTAATACAGCTTCATGCTGGTACAGCCCCAGTAGGGCTTGTACCTGTATAATGGGTTTTATTAAAAAAAAAAATCACACCCCAATCATCATAAGATTAAGGTTCTGTTACGGGTATGTTTAGTAAAATAGTCAGGGGCAGGTGGTGGGCAGTAAACAAAGATTCACGGAAGCTGGTGGCCTTTCCCTGACTTTTTTACCAAAAATACCCTGGAGGAGAGGGGACAAACAGCACTAGTGGGGGTTGCAACTGCTCCAGCCCCACCACTGCTCCTGCACAGGGACTGACAGCAGTTGCTCCAGCCCCCCAACCGGGCCACTGCTTCAGTGGTTGGCCCTGCTGCTTTGGCTCCAGAGGCTGTCTGCCAGTCAGCTGTTTGGTGTGGGCAGGGGCTTGCTGCCAATTAACCGGTCCAGCCCTGCCCCAGAAGAAGTCACAGAGGACTGGAAAGTCCTAGAAAGTCATGAAATTCATGAGCTCTGTGACAGAATTGTTTTCTTAATCATAGTTAAACTGGTAAAAAATTGTGAGTAGACTAGGAATAATACAAGTAATCCCTATTTCGTGTTTCTGTCCCCTATTTAATAAACAAGGTAGACCATCTGCAGTTGCAGCTACTTACCACCTCCAATCTGGTACCATGAAAGTTCAGTACTAGCTTGTTAAAGCTGCTGTTATTTGAGTCACTTGCCCTCCATTTTAAGTTGTCAAGACCATTAAATATTGATTGCAGCTGATAGTAATGTGATAACACCATAGTTTTTTGTGAGGATCTTCTTAATTTACCACCCCTTTGACTCATATTTACCTCAACATTTAAAAAAGATGGCTGAGATTTTGTACTGAACTACTTAGTGGTTCTATTAATCGCTTTAGTTTTCATGAAGCATAAATTTACTATGCAATGGAGACGCTCAGAATGAATGCTTATATAACTTGCTTTGAACACTTACTAAAAAGAGAATTACCTATTTTTTAATTTTTTTTAAAGAGCACGACAGTGATGATGATTCTTATGAAGTATTGGATTTAACAGGATATGCAAGGCGTCACCATTGGTGGAATCGTGTATTTGGCCGAAATTCTGGACCAATTGTAGAAAAGTATTCTGTAGCTACTCAGATTGTAATGGGTGGAGTGTCTGGCTGGTGAGAGAGGATCACTTCTGATTATTGTGCCATGCATTTGACTGTTCTTAAATTCTTGACTATTCTGTATCTTTCAAAGTGATAAGCTGTTTGAGTTTGCATGGTTTTCGAATTAATAACTGTAAATTCAGGAGATAAGGAAAGAACTGGCACTAGATAACATTCAAAAGCCCAGATTACTGTCAGTAAAATACACCTATTATAAAAGAGAAACCTTGCCAGTTATTGCAAAAGAGCTTTGAAGAAGTTGACAGAACTGTAAGACCATTTCTTTAAGGAACAAATGGAAAACTACTATATATAAAGACAGTGTTGCTGTGGAGTAACATATTTTATTGTAATGCAGACATAAGGACCTGATTATTTTGTTACTGAGAATAAGATTTACATATAGAACAGGTCAGAAGAAATATAGGGCAGAATAGAGCTTAGTCAACAGCCCCAAATAAATTTCTTTATATGAAGATTTTGTTCAAAAGCAAAAGCCATTTGAAATTGAATGACTTCTATTCAGTTTTCTTACAGATAGTAAAATGTGAAGTTATCACCTTAGCTAAAAAGATATTTATTTTAAGTGTTTTGTTTAAAAAAAATTTACAATCATAAGTACAAAGTAAGTTCTAATATTAAAACATTAATATTATATAGCAACATTTTAAGTCAATGAAAACAGATATTTTTGATATTTTTGGATTTAAGCATGCTATGATGTTTAAAATGCAAATACATGAAAATCTGAAAGTGAAACGGGCTATATGAAAGTGGAATCTCCATTGTATAAGCTGAGTGAAGTGTAAAAACAAAAAAAGCATAAATGGTGAAAAGAGAATTATTTTAAAATCGTTTAAATAATATGAGGTATTTAGTAATAAATTTTGGGAAATTAGTGGTTTCAACATGATTTTTAACCTCTCTCTAAAGTTGTTAAAAAATAATAGATAAATGCACAAAAGCCTTTGGAGCTTTTAGAAGAAAGCGTAATTGGAGTTAAATGCCAAATTCATGAAAAGTGCCAAATTGAGTAGCCTAGAAATTGAAGTATTTTATCTATAAAATGGGTGCAGTTTGTGGAGAGGCAGTGACCTATTTCTAACAGCCCTACAAAAATACCTCAATCCTGGTGTGCACAGGCCATTGCTAGAACTGAGAATGTGGTTGACTCATCTCAAAGCCTCCCAACAAGAATGTTAAATAGAACGGAGGCCTTTCTCCACTCAAAAATAGACTAGGACCTTGTCTACACACAATTTTTATACTGGTTTAACTATTTTGGGAAGGCAGGGGGTTAACTGAAATAGTTAAATCATTATAGCTTCTACTATGGCTGCTGTTACATTGGTACAAAAATCTCTTTGACTGGTATAGCCTGTTCTCCTTCCCTACCAGAAGAGAAATACCTCTAAGGGCACCTCTATACCAATATAACTGTTTGTACAAAGGGGGTTGTAATGCTTATATTGGCTGTACCAGTATAGTTAATGTGGTAAAACTGAATTAAATTATTTTGTGTAGACAAGGCTTGAAGTGAGTTGGTGGCTTCACAGAGGACATCAAATAGCCGTTAACTGATAACATCCTTACTGATCTAGATTTGGTGCTTAATTTGCATCACCAAAAAGTATAGATTTATGTAATACAAAAAAATCTCCCCATAATTTTGCTGGTTACAGAGTAAGAAATAGGAAAGTGAAACTCTCATTTTAGCAATCCAAAATTTTAGTAGGGTTTAATGAGAATTGTGAAAAGTGGCATTATGGGCAAGATAATCGTAACTTTATTGGCATGTTGTTTTGGTGGTTCTAAGGTGTGCAGGATTTTTGTTCCAGAAAGTTGGAAAACTAGCAGCAACTGCAGTAGGTGGTGGATTTCTTCTACTTCAGGTATGTAGAATTTCATTATTTTAATATTTAGAGAATGTTTTATAATTGAATTATATGGGGGAAAAAACAATTACTGGGTATACCTGGGTTGGGAAGGGGAAAGTGAAATCCATATCTATTTTTTATATTAGACTTACCAATTAATACAAAAATACTGTTGCTGTGCTGGTATATTTTTACTTAGTTTTACATTCAGTGTTTTAAAGCTAATGAACAGAAAAATTATAATGAAGAGGAATAATGTGATGTTATTAAATAAAAAATAGTTTCAAGTAAACTGAGAATGAAAACCTTAAGGCAAATGCTATTTTTGATTTGATGTTGCCAGACTTAGCGAATTGATTATAAAATTGTGGTTGCAGAGGTCAAGGGATGTTAGCAATCTTTATTTTCTGTTAATAAGGGGGTGGGATTTCAAAGGTACCTAAGTGAATTAGGCTTCTATGGAAATCATAGCCCAGATGTCTAGCTTATTATTATACAAGTAATTGCCTTGGAAATTCTTAGTATAAGAATAACTGTGGACAGATTACCTCCTTCAGTATCTGTTTGAAACTCCTGCATTTTATTCCCTTTTCTTCAGCTGCTGATAGCTCAACTGTCTGGCCTAATTTTGAAAGTGCCCTTTCCCTCAGCACTAGTGTTGCTAGTTCTATCACCTTTTCCTCAGCAGCTTCCACTGGCCTCTCCTGCTTCTCTGCTCTACTGATCTCCCCTCCTCATGTCTGCTGTAGGGCAGATTTTAAGGACAAAATAATAATTTTATCATCTAGTCTGATCTCCTGCATTATATCCAATGATTTGGGATTCAGCAAGAACATATATTTTAGAAAGACTACGACTTTTGAGTTAAGACTTTGCATAATGGAGAATCTACCACATCTCTTGGGAAGCTGTTCCAGTGGTTAATTATTGTCACTGTCCCTCTTTCCTTCCTTCCCTCCCCCTGTAACCTATGGCCCAATTCGTTTCCTCCCAATCATTTCAGAGGAAGTGAAGTGAGCACCTAGTAATGAACCAGTTGGTTCATTCAGAGTTTATACCCATCATTTTAAAGACTGGACAGTAAAGATAATCTTCTCACTTATAGAGTCTTTGAAGTTTCTGAAAAACCTCTCTCACTTTTCCTTATGTATTGTTTGAGGACCTCAAAGTGCTGCTGCTTTATTAGCTAAAATGTTGTCGAGGTGTGAGAGTCACTCCCATCCCTGATAGCCTTGTCTACATTAGCAAATTTTAGTTTTTTCTGGGTTCCTCTTAAATCCTTGTTAAATTTTGTGTTCTCACACAAGTACTCCAGTTCATTTACACATGTCCCAAAAAGTGTGGGCTTTCAGCAGGTCTGAGAAGTGTTTCAATCTGAATCATTTTAGTGCCAGTGGGGACAGCACTGAAATGGGTCAGACTTGAAACAGTTATGATAGTTGTCCCAAAAATGTCCCACTCTACACGGGTGACCTTCTGAAATATCTAAAATTGACTATTGCTTCAAGTTGTGCCTGGAACTGTGGGACATGTATCCCAAGGGCTTTCCTGTTCAGCAGTACAGCGTTCTACCACTTGGCTGTTCTTTATCAACTTGTGTGTCTCACACATTTTGAATTTAAAAAAAAGAAACAAAAAAACTAGTAAATCACTAAGATCCTATATACAAATGGGAAAAACAGGTTTGCTATATTTGTTTACATACATCTTGATGGTGGGAGGGGAGGTTGTAGAACTATTGTATCTCAGTTGTACATCTAGGTTCAGTTGTCTCCATCTTTAATTGATTCAGATCAAATACTGCTAGAAGTGAATAAAGTACATGTCTTAGTCATTTAATTCTAGGTACTTTGCATTTTAAAGATTAGTCATAAATTACATGGTAGTCTAATTATATTTCTGTAGTCTTTAAAGTTTTTTCATTTAAAAATCACCTGTAAATACAGTATCAATTCAATTCAGGAATGTATGTTGAATGCCTTCAACCAAAAAGCTAAAGGTGTTTTTTTTCAGCATATGACTAGGAATTACCTTGTTTTAAGGTTCCTGAAAGTTGCAGGTTTTACTGATGCAAAATTTTGAAAAGTTACAGATACCAGAGAAATCCACTGAAGCAAGAAGGAGACTTATTTGTTGGGAAATGTACTCAAGTAGTGTCTTATTTGTGTAGTTTCTGAAATTTAAGAAAAACTTCTAGTTTTTTTTAGTATATATTAAAATTGATTTCAAGGTATCAGGTTGGAAAATAAAAACAAAATATATCACGTGGTTAGTTTTTCACAGGTAGTAGATAATGAGTCAAATTCTGAAAACTAGCTAGTTAAATTACAACTTTTTATATTAAAAAGTAGTCTTGTAGGGGTGTGGAAGGAGGGGACAGCAAAGGGAAAATATCCATTAAGGATTCAGCATGGTTTTAAAAGTCAGGATCTTACCTTTATCAAGTCTCATGGAAGTTTGATATTCTGAATAATTTAATTTGATTGTGTATTATTTTTTCATACAAAGATTGATTGATTAATTAATTCTCCTAATGTGTCTAATACAAGGCCAATTCAAGTCTACTACTATTATTGATAGCCACTAGAAAAATAAAAGTAAATAGTAAAAATAACTAACTTCTCATAACAAACAGAAACAAACTTAACATCTTTCCTTGTATAGTCTTTAGATTAACCAGTTCCTATAGGAGGGAGAGCTATGGTAAAACATGCCAAATCCTTAAAATGTGGTTCTGCTCTGAAAAGTGATTTTGGGGGGTGTGTGGTGGTTTGTTTGTTTGTTTTTTTTAAGCACCTTCTCACTCAAGAGACATGTTTTTTTGACAGAGTGCTGGGAGCTAGCAAGTGAGCAGGCACTATGATGGTTTAGGCATCAATCAGCTCCTTTGGAGAAGACCAATTAGGGTGTGCAAGTTAATTGGCTGCTCAGGCTGGGAGAGCCAATGAGTGCACTAGCAGGAGTGTAGGGAGAATTCAGGAAAGAAGTAAAGAGAGGGAGTAACAAGGTTAGCTGAGCCCAGTGTGTGCAAAGATCTTAAGGAAGGGAGATCTCTCTTCCTTCCTGGCCCTGCTGGAAAGGGCTAAAGGTAGAGAATCACTGTATGTAATATTGCTACATGGGACTGCATTAGTGTTGATGATGGGAATAGAAATAAATCACACAAAGCTGCCACTCACTGGACAGTGTGAGAGGTTCCTGGGGCATCTGAGGATGGGAACGGAGCATGCCCCATTAGTTGTGTATATTTAGTCATATCTGTCCAGTTTAGTGACAAAATGTTTACTGCTTTTTGCCCTTGTTTGCACTCAAAGACCTTGTGTTAGCTATTATTTATCATAAAAAGCTTTATCTATAGTAAGTCATTTATTCTTTTCCATATTTGGGCTAATTTCTTTTGAAACACCATTGATGGATTCACGTCTTTACTTAAATAATTCTTTTACTAAGGGAACATTTGAAAACCATACAAGGTGCAAAAATAAAAGTAGGATTTACCTGGTCCACTCTGACCTGGCTACATACTCCACAGGAGTTCTCTGGTAGCTGTGATATCACAGCACGATGCATGCTGAGGCATCTCAGTGAAATTGGAAGAGGGCGATGTGCTACTTTGCAGGGGGAGAAAAAAGTTGAGAGTTTCTCAGATTGTTGGGTTGAATAACCCACTTGACAGTTTTGAGCAGTTTGAGAGGGGCATTCAACAGAGCTGCCAAAGCAAATAGAATTTTTATTTTGGAGATTTGCCTTAGTGCTGACAAGTTTTAGTATAAATGTTTTGGGGCCAGATCCTTAGCTAGTGTAAACTAGAGTAGTTCCATTGATTTTAATGACACTATGCCAGTTGACACTAGCTGAGGATCTAATCCCTGGAGTTTCTCTTCAAAAGGACGTTTTACCTGCTTTGTTTCTGTTAGTTCATTGTTAACTCCTGTTTGATAAAGTTAATGTCTTAAAAAATCTTGTAAAGTGTACATGTGTGTGGTGGTTAATGCTGCCCATTTAAGTATCAGATTTATAATTCTGGAGCATGGTAAACTTCTAAGCATTGTCTGTTGTAAAACTGACTGAGTCCTATTTAATAGTAACAAGCACTTCCTCAGATTGATTGGTTTAATATGAGCGAAACATGCTTTTGGAGAAGTTGGTTCTTTAGTACACTCTCCCTACTCTGTCTACTTCTGCATTCTCTTTATTTTATTCCATAGTTCATGTCAGTAATGGCAGCAAGGTAATCCAGCAAAACAGATTCTTTTGAAGGACCTATATCTTGAGTTAATGGCTTCAGCAGAGCCCAATGACTGTAAATCAAAATTTGGTGTTTAAATTCAGGGCATTGTGGAGGAGTTGGTCATAACTCCATGCCTAAAATCATGAACAGAGTTCCACTCATTGTGTGGCTTTCTCATGAGATGAATCTCAAACTTTGAGTTCATGTAAAAACAAAACTTAGCTAAAATGTTTATGGATAATATCTGGGTTTTTAAAAATGAGATATAGACGGATTTACCCAACATTTTAAAAGACCATTAGACATTTTTGTAGTCTTGATTTTCCTTTCTTGAATAATTGTGGTGGTTTCCACTTAAGAGGAATTATTTTTAAGTCATTGTCCGCAATGTGTTAGGTGTTCTCCACTCTTTATAGGAAAATGCGGTCTCTGCTCTAAAAGTTTTGTAATCTGTGGCCCTCAGCCTACAACCACTTAAACATGCATTCTTCTACTCATGTGAGTAGTCTTATTGAAGTCAGTGGGACTATTCGTGTTTCAATTTACACAGCTGCATAAGTGTTTACAGGATCAGGCCCTAATAACAAAGGCTGAGGGAGAGGGATAAAACATTCATAGTAAAAAATGGGGATGGAGGGTTGGCCAGGGGAGGGTTGTTTTTTAAGTTAGTATGAACTGTCCACAATAGCGCCTCTATTTGCGCATAGTTAATTGCCTAATGTCTTGTAGACATTATGGTAGAAGTGGTTCATTTTATTCACTGATATGTATACTGTTTATTTGGGGTTTAGTGAAAGAGAGAGGGCTAGAGTCCTATAGTATCAGGTTCTTATTATGCTGGACAGTTTATAATACTAAAGACAAGAGGATGGTTCTCAATATTTCTGTGTGAGGCTTAGATAACAGATTCTCTGAGTGTCTGTCCCAAATTAAAATTTTGGGGTTAATGCTGAAAGAAACTAAAATGAAACAAAGCTGTTTTTAGTCCTTTGATAAGTGCTTTCCGTTTCCACTTTTGTTGCAAATAAAGTAGTGATAAATATTGAGTATATAAATTGACCTGTGTAAATTAATCTGTAAATTAATTTCAAGTGTATAAAATAGAAAGTGGAAAAGGAGTGAGGAAAAACAACCTAGTATAAATTTGATTTATTACAGAAACAATCTCTGGAAAGTTGAAGCACAATATCTGTAGCATCTGCAGTTAAAGTACTTGAATTTCCATGTTTGTTTATATCTAGAAAAAGCAAACTTGAAACAGTTTTTAAAACTGGGTAGACACAAAGATCTTGTGATTTGACTCTTTGGATGTTATTGGTTATTGTAATTGTTCTTATTTAATATTTTTTAATTTCGCTAGATTGCCAGTCATAGTGGGTATGTGCAAGTCGACTGGAAGAGAGTTGAAAAAGATGTAAACAAAGCAAAAAGACAGATAAAAAAACGTGCAAACAGGGCAGCTCCTGAAATCAATACCCTCATTGAAGAGGTAAAATGTTTTTGAAAAATAAATTGATCTGAACTGTGCTGTTTCCTTTCAGTTAAGATTATATTGGTTAAGGTTTCTGGCTTTCCGCTGCATTTGGTCATAGTTAATCCTGATCTCTAAAGTTCTGGGCAACATGTGCAAAATTGCAGGAGCATAGCCCTGCTTCTTAGAGAATACTTGCAGAAATGTATTCTGTTGATGAGACTGTGTTCTAATAAATGTAGAAACACTGCAGAACAGCCTACTGCCCATTGTTATACTAATGTTCACTTCCAGGTGAGATTTTTTTTTTCTTATGCTAGACCATAACAATTACTAGCCTTATGCTGATCAAGCTTCAAGGCTTGTCTTCATAAAACAGAGAGGTACCACAGGCATGTTCTAGTTTTGGCAATTTACATCCTACTGTAAGGCCAGTTAATATCCCACGATACTGGTGCTTATCATGTTATTTGAGTAAAATAAAATTGCTTTTTGGTGGTGGTGTTGCAGCTCAAAATTATGATTTTTGGAAAAAAGTTACTTTCCCTCTTTTGGAAGAAGTAAAATCATTTTGGAGCTGGCATTGAATCTCTGTTTGTAATCTTTGAGTTTCTTGCCACATCTGGATAACTGGTGGTGATGCAAAAATCATCTACATTCTACAAGGCTTTACTGTCCCCTGCTATACTCTTAACAAAACAAGTGCCGAGAATCTCTAAACTAATTGCTGGTGAAGTACTGTACTAAAAAAGATTAGCCTAACTATTTTCATATTGACTTAAAATGAAGAATGTGTTTGCTTATGTACAAGTCATGGGAACTATGCATTAGATAGTATGTAATTGTCCACCTCTTTCTTTGAACCAGATTAGAGAATGTCCCCCTCCAAAATGTATCTGTGCTGTGCATAATGTTGCTGTACTAAGGAGAAACTACCAGCACTCTTCTAGTATAGGTGAGGCCCATTTAGTTTTAGGAATAGTTTCTCATTTGAGAACTTCCCTTTACCAACAGAATAGTAGAAAAAGTCAGTCTTTTTTGACAGGAGATGTATGGGCTGTTTTTTGCACACTTGAAACATCATACCATATATCTAATTTTTTGACTGTTTATCTTAAAGTCTGACTTGTGTTGTGGTACTGAGTATCATAGCAATGTCCACACTGGTGCCTCTGTAGTTAAAGATCTTGGCGTTTCCAACATAACCTATATGGAATTATACCTAGGTTACCAAATTGTTTTTATAATTTTAATTCTAGTTTGAAGTTTGGTAAACAGCTATCCAAATCAAATGCAGCTTAACTAATCTTCTTTGACAGGGTGAGGGAAGGGCCAGTGAGGAATTAAATCATGTTCCAAATGGCTTTGATTTTAAAATTGTGGACTACTGCATTATCTGAAATACCTAACGTCATTGGTTTACAAAATGCCTCTATTACATCATAGTAAAGATGTAAATCACATTTATTTTGTGTACCTGGCATACCACAGATTTATTGTGTTGCTATTTATATACAAGTATCTGTTGATATAGTATGATGATTTCCTATGGTATATGATTTACAAGATTAAAGGTTACAAAAGTGTGGATCACAAAGAAGTGACCTTGAGAGTATAATTAATTCCCTTTGTCTGAAATGAGTTCAGTGGCCTTACCCTATGTTTTACATTTTTACAATAGAGATGTGCAGTGCAGCAGTTTCTGCACAAGAAAAGGCCGGTACTGGCCTAAGAGCATTGCTACAAGTCAAGAATGAGGCACATAGTTAAAGTTTGCAGAGTCTGTCTGCACTATACCTGACTCCAGCATGTGCTACATCTGCTAAAGTAACCTGTTTTGAAAAATTGTTTATTAAAAATAGTAAAAACCTATCTTCTCTGGTTGATCGTGATAAAAATCCTAAATGGCCCAGTAGATGTAATGGTTTACACAGATCACTAAAAACTATTTTCTTTTTCAGTCAACAGAATTTATCAAACAGAATATAGTAGTATCCAGTGGATTTGTTGGAGGCTTTTTGTTAGGACTTGCATCTTAAGGACCTGAATTTTGTCTTCCTGATGGCATCAACCACAACAAAGAACAGTAGTAGTGATGTACTGTCTCAAAGAAAAGCAGTGTGGGTCACTGATCACTCCAGAGCAAGGCGAATGGACTAGCCAGATCAATTGGAAGCTTTTCATTTTAGGCTTTTGCCTTCTGATGCTTGGCAAAACTAAGATTTGCTGAAAAACTGCAGTGTGCTCATCATTGCATTTTTGGACAAAACTGGTTAATTTTCATCATGACTTTTTTTTATTCTGTGACCATTCAGAAAACAGCATTTTTAAAATGTACTTTTTGGGAGATAGCTATGTTACAGTAATATAAGAAGGAAAGCTCCATTTTCTGTCAGAATGTTTTCCAATTAAATGTTGCTTTATCTTTATTTAAAAGGTATTGTCCTTCATGCTGTAGTAAATAGTGCCAATGACTAAATAATGCATACAGTATGTAGCTTCAGCCTCAGGGCTGACAATATTCCTTAGAAATCTCTGCAATAATCTATAAATCTGTAACAACTTTTTACAGAAGTATTAAGGAACAAAGAATCATGAGCATATTAAAGGTGAAGATAAAACCTCGATGCCTGTCTCCTTTATTTTGTACTTTATTCTATAAACTTCTCACATCCTTTAGCAGTCAGGGATATGGCACAAGTATTTACATACAAATTAGTGTATCATATAAACAGTGTACACATTATTTAATCAAATGCATGTCATACATAAACTTGCAGAGTTATAATTGAAATATACATGTATTTATTATGTAAATATGTACTCTTTAAAGCTTTGACCCTTAAAATTACATTTTTATATTTTGTAATCCAGGGAGAACAACTCATTTAATCCACCCTGTTGGAAGTCTCAAGTGCTGAGGTTTCCAATTAACATTGAAAATGCTTAGTTGAACTTTAAAGCATGTCAGTACAGTGTAATTTGAGTAATCCAAAAGCTCTTGCCGCAGTCAGCTTCAGTAGGTGATAGTTATTCACTTCACTTGCATGTTAACCCCTGGAACTAAACAAAACTTACATTGCGGCTGTGTTCTGTCTGAGGTTTTTAGTAGTAGATGAGTCACTTACTTTCATATGTAGAAATGTACTCATCCAATATGTAAGTCATCAAAAACTATACACAGGTAACAAAACAGGGCTTTTCCTTCATCAGCCTATTGATAGCAAATTCCCACTCACTCTCACCTCAAAAGTCTGGGAAAGCAAATGAGTCTTACAGCATGCTCCACAAGTCAGCACACTTGGAGCTGTATCAGACCAAGGCAGGAAGCAAGTTCTAAAAAGGGATGGAGATCTATTTCTGACACTAAATTTGAAACCTTCCACCCAAGCAGAGTTTTAAAAGTGTTCCTGTCTCATGTTACCTCTTTATCCCTAACGGATCCCCCAACTTCAAGACGTGCCCTAGCCCCCAAACTTGTGAATGTGTCTCTCAAATAGGCAGATCTCTTCGATCAAAGGAGATGTCATCTTTACCAATTCTCTTAATTACTCTCTGCTTCCTACCATGCCGTCAAGCATTTCCTCATTTATGTCTGGCTTGAAGTCTGTCTTATCCAAGTGCAGCTAGGGTGGCAATCAGCCCTGATTTTTCCTTTGCTAATATGTTAAATGGCCCAATGTATTTGTAGAATACACAGTGGGGAACCCCACATATGAGACACTATATATATATATATATATACACTTCTGAACCCAAGGGGACAAGGATGATAGGAAGTAAACTATTACTAAATGTCAAGTTTAGAGAGGCTCTCTGAGGCAGAGATACTTCAAAATGTGGAAATTTAACCATAGAGAAACTAAGAAACAAGAAGCATAAATTAAAGCCAGTAATATAAAAGAGGATCAAAATAGATTTTGAAGAGCAAAGATGTAGCGAAGACCATGCAGGAATACTATTGGTCACATGACTTAGAAGGGGGCAGGGGTGAGGCCTCAGAGGGGGGAAAAGGATCAGGTTAAAAGAAAAGGATTTTTTTTGCTCTCTTTCTTGCAATCCAGCTACAGACAATATCAAGCAGCTGAAGCATTGACTGCCAGAGAGCCCAGTTGGAGGCCAACCAACCAGCCTGTGGCGAGAACCATCTAAAACTGAAGTTACTGAAAGCATTAAGCTTAGTTTAGAATGCAATTTGCTTTTATTTTATCTTGATCAAATCTGATTTATATTTCTCTGATTTATAATCACTTTAAGATCTTTCTGTACTTAATAAATCTATTATTTTTATATAAAGCAGTGCATGCAGTTTGGATGTGTATAGAGACTTCATTTAAAGTGACAGAGCTGGTGCATATCATTTATTTGATAAATTGATGAACACATGAATTTGCAGAGTTCAGTGGGCAGTACTGAACTCTGTAAGATGGCATTTCCTATGATTGCATCTGGGACTGGGGGTGTTTGTTGGATCATTCTATTGCATAATTCCATGAGTGGGTGCTAGGAAGCACTCACTCGCTAAATTAAGGACTGCTTGCTTGCTATACATGGGCTGACCCAGGAACGGGGGTTTCACACAGCAGGAGACAAGTGCAAGACCGGGCCCAGGAGATGTGGGTGACACAGATATACTTTGATCCAGATTGCAGAGGGGAACATCACACCTAGTATCACTAGAGGTTAAAGAGAACAATTAAGGAAGACAAGGATGTTGTTGAGACCCTAAATCATGTATTTGTTTCAGTCTTCATGCCGGAGGATGTTAGGAAGACTCCTGTCCTGGATGTCCTCTTTTCTGGTAATAAAGATGATGTGCTATCTGAATCTGAGGTGTCAGAAGACAAGATGTTGGATAAAAACTGATAATATTAAAAAGCAGTAAGTCACAAGGCTCAGATGGTATACATACGAGAGTTCTGAAAGAGCTTAAGAATGAAGTGGCTGAGCTACTATCACAAATACAGCCTTTTTTTAAAGTGCTACATTGCAGAAAGATTTTGAGGGTAGCAAATGTATGTATATGTTTAAAAGGCTGTCGGAGTGATCCATAAAATTGCATACCAGCCAGCTTTACATTTTGTATCTGATAAGGTGGTTGAAATGATAATTAAAAATAGGACTCCTGGCAGACTGTGATATGATAGTGTCTAACCAGCAGTTTCAATATCTGACTAGTCTATTAAAATTATTTTAACATGTCAGTAAAGCAATGTCAAAAGGAGAGATGATTGATGTAAGTTATTTGGGCTTCCAAATTGACTTTGACAAGGTTCCTTGCGAGAGGCTGCTGCAGAAACTAATTAGCAATGGGATGAGAGGCAACATATTGTTATGGATCCAAAATGGGATCCTTCAGGAAACTGAATAAGAATAATTATTTTCATGGGAAGAGGTGAATGATGGGCTGCCTCTAGGATTTGTACTGGGGCCAGCATTGTTTAATGTATTAATGATCTGAAAAGGGGAGGAATCAGTGAATTAGCAACATTTGCAAATGACATAAAGTTAGTCAAGTCCAGAGAAAACTCAGGAATTTCAGACACCTAACAAGTTAGGTGAATGGGCAACAGAAGGTCAGATGAAGTTCAGTGTTGATAAATATAAAGTAATTACACTGAAGGAAAAAATTTAACTATTCATGCATCCCACAGGATTTTAAATTAACAGTAGCAGCTAAGGAAAGAACATGACTGTGGACAGCTCAATGAAGACCTCTCAATGTTCAGTTGTGGTCAGAAAAAGCAAACACGATGTTAGGACGTTGAAGGAATAGAATGGAGAACACACTGGTATGCCCTCATTCAGAATACAATGTGCATTAATGTCACCCCATCTCAAAAGGGATACTGCAAAATTAGAGGGGCTTCAGAGAAAGGCGACCATGATTAAAGGATGGAAAAACTCATATAAAGAGAGATTGAAAAGATTTAGGATAGTTCACCTTAGAAAGGAGGCAATAATGGGACGCAATAAAAATATATAAAATAATGTATGGTCTACAGAAGGTAGATCAGGAGTTTGTTTTTCCTATCAATAACATAACAATGAAGGGATATTCAAAGGAATTGAAAGGTAAAAAATTCACCATCAGTAAAGGGAAATACATTTTCATTAAGTGCATATTGGACTATGTAACTTATTGCTATAGGAACTCACTGAAGGCAAGAATTCAGTGATAATCAAGGAGGGACTGGACATTTATATGAGTGACAAATTCCTGAGTTGTTATAGTTAATTCTAACACATTTGGGGGGGAAAAGTTAAAACTTCATGTTTTAAGACAAACTAATCTATTAAGAATTAGGATGACATCACAATGAGGTGCAAATTCCTCCACATTTGCCTCCTGATAGGTTTTGTGCACATTTCTTATAGCATCTGGTGCTGGCCACGGTTGGAAACTGGATACTGGCCAAATACACAATAGGTCTGATCCAGTCTGGCAATGTATGTTCTGCATATGGGTTTTGAAAGAGCTCTTTAATAAGTTGTCTATTCAATTTGTATATTTATTACTTGATATTCAGCACTTTAACGGTTATTTCTAGGTAGTTAAACCAACATCAAGCAATTGCTTGTTGTTCATAAAGAGCCTAGTTCTGTTCCCCTTGAAGTCAATGAGAATTTTGCTATTGAATTTTAAGGGAACAGAATATGGCTCATTGTCTATGGAAGTCATTTTCATGCAAAATGGCAATGAAATTAAACATAGCAGATATTCAGCAGTGCAGCAGTTTTCAAGTGTATTTGTCATAAGAATAAAGACATAAGCATGCAGTAGTCTTTAAAAATGGAGAAACTATCAAACTAAAACACAAGAAAATATTGGTCTTTAAACAGTCGTACTTCAACATGTTTCATAAAGTCTGTAATTTCCCGTGCTCAGAAGGCAGCATCACAAAATAAATCCTAGAGACCTTTGTTCAAATCTAAACATGTGGAGGGGGAAATTAAACAGAAAAGTGTTTTCACAGTTGTGCTATTTTATTTGTAGTTCTCATGTATATTTCAATGGATGTATCTGCAGCTGTCTGATTGTGATGCAAATGTTGTGATGATAGAGGTACAGGAACACTCCTTTCTCCTCCCCAGAAATGAGCAGAATGCTCTTTAATACATGTGCAAGCATTTCTGCATACATGCAGTGTTCATTTTTCAAATCCATAATAGAAAATAGTATCAAGAAATCAATGAATAAGTATTGAACCATAGATCCCATTTACAATAGGTGCTTTGAGAACTTCTTTTTCTAGCAGAGATTATCTACATATGTTTGTCAATATTGATTCACAAGACCAACAGAAGACAGAACCAGTGTGTCTTGTAATGACTTAACAAAATTTCATACTTTCCTAACTATAAATATATTGAAATGGGAAGGTTACTCAGTTTTCTCATATGGTTAAGGAACAACAAACTTTCAACATAGTCAAAAATGTGAAGATGGTTTTATTTTAAGATTTCAAATCCTCTGCAGTGAGTCAGTCCAAATGTCTTGATGGTTAGACACTGAATATTGAAGATGCTACACTTCATCTAACCAAATTTTTAAATACAAGAAAAACCTACAGCTGATCAAGCTTCTGCAGCTCAAATATTACTAGATATTTTTCAGTTTTCTTTTGAAAAAAAATAAGAATGAATCTTAAATATTTGTAATGTACTCCAACTTGTGTTCCCAAAGTTGAGTGTGATTGTGACGGATAACAAATTTCTCCAGAAATTACAACATTTTAAATTTAGGCTGTTGTCATGTATATCGCAGCAAATGTGATTATTGGTTTATAGACATACAGGTTCCCTGCCCCATAGAATATACTATCTAAGGTCCTGATCCTACAGATACTGATGCATGTGCTTAATTTTGAGCTCCCTGACTTCAATTTGACTGCTTAGGTGAGCAAAGTTAAGCATATGTTAAAGAGTCTGCATGACTGGGGTGTAAATGGATAACATACAAATGAAGGATGGTAACAGTGAAACTTTTAAGTTGCTTGCTGGCTACAGTTCTTTTTCTCTTTCAACAGTGAAGCTCATTGCTGCACAAACTATGGTCTGTGGCCTACAAGTGGTGTGTAGAGCTTTTTCATGTGGATCACAAAACCAACAGAATAGTACCAGGCATTGAGGAACATAGAGGAATTCAGAGGTTTGGCGGAATGAATGATCCACACTCTTACAAAGTAAAGTGTAGCTGACTTTATTATTGACTAGGTGGTCTTCTATGTTTATCAAGTTGTTAAGTATTTTACATTTTCAATTGAAGTCAATGTTATTAGTATATATTATCAAGTTGCAGGTGGTGGTGGTCTGGTTTCCCCCCACAATTCACTACCTCCAGTGATTCTTGAAATTAATTAACTCATCTTTCAATAGTGGGAAAGGCTGATAACATTGCAGTAATACTGTAGAAGGCTGAGGTGCATTTTGCAGTTGCCGGCATACAAAAGTCTGAAAAAGGCCATATTGTTCCCTTTTATTTTACCTTACATCCTTGTGTGTGCCTTCAGAAAAAGCAGCCAAGACCATGGCTTCATTCTCCCCACATGAAACATTCTACAGGCTGATGTAGTTACATTTATTTTATGTATGTGCTTTGGGGAGATTTACCTGCTCCCATGTATTTTCAGACAAAGTCTTTCCATTAACTTCAGGGAGGACAAGATCAGGCCCTAAGTCCCTATATTTCTGATTGTATAGAATAAAGGATCTTATGGTTAGTGTCCTCATGGTCATGAGTCTCATATTGATCAAAATAAATAGGTACTGAGGGCATATCATGATGTTATGTCTAGTTTTAGGTCTTCATTTAAAAACCGGAGTTTATAGTATAAGAATTGAGAGTCTAAGAGACCTACCAAACCCTTCTGTGATATTGGTGTATTTTTGTCACTAGAAAAATAAGTTCCTTTGCTAGAGGGCATATAGAAATATTTGCTGTGGTTTGCTTAGACTTAATATGTTGGCAATTTGTCAAATACCATTTCTGTAGACGATGAAGAGAGATACAGAAGGAAGAGTAAAACCAGATGATTTTTTCTGTCTGCACAAGGCAGTTGCAGTTCCTGTTAAATACTGAGCAAAGAAAGGTAATCTGTGTCTACAGACTTATTTAAAAAAAAAAAAGCACAAAAAGTTGACTTAAGATTTTCATTTGTAGGCAAGATACATGTTTATAATACAGGGCAGCAAAGCCACTTGGTCTATAGCTCTAGTTTGTTTGTTTTTTAACACAGTTCCATAAGTAGGCATTTTAGTGCCGCATACCTTTTTTTTTTTTCCTTGCTCCCGCAGCTTTGTGCCCTGGGCAGCTGTTCCAATTGGGTTATGGCCCTGGATTCCTAAACTAAATTTAAAAATAGTAAATTGAAGTGGGATATACATCACAAAACCCGTTATGAGGAAAGTGAGCCTATGGAAAGTGCACAGATAAATTAAAAGGGTTGTATACTGACAAAGAAGATTAAAATTGCAAATAAAAAAAAGAAAAAATGGCATTAAATAACCAGATATACAAAGTTGCTAGGGGCCATCGGGAGGCAGGAATAGAAAGTTAGTGATGGATGAGGCTGATAACGTGGAGGGCCTAAAGGAATTCTTCGCCCCAGTAATCACAGAAGCAACAGAAGGTAATATCCCAGGGACTAGGATACATTTTCCTGGGGGGAAGGAAGTGAACTATCAAAAGGTTTTGCTGTTGCACTGGAGTGGATAATAAGGCAATAAGCACTATTAAAAGTTGATGAAGCACTGGGCCCAGAATGATGAATCACATCCTAGAATTCTAAAGAAAGCGGAAGAAATTGGAAAGCTTTTATGGAACGTTTTTGATAGCTTACTAAAAACAGGTTATTAAGTGCTGGTGAGTAGTTAATGTAGTTTATACTCAGAAATGAGCAAGGGAGGATATAAATCCAGGAATGTGTAGACTTGCCTTTGGTTCTACAGAAGAAACTGGAAATGTTGATGAGTCGTGACTGTATAATTTGGTAAGTGATAGCATGGATACATAAACAGAACATATTATTCAAACATAAGTGTCACTGGAAATATAAATGATGCAAATAGGGTACAGTCTATCATTGCATAAAGAATATACACACAAAACTCCCATTAACATAAATGGGAGTTATCTATGCAAATCCCTTCCTACTGATGCAAGAACAGATCTCAGTGAAATTAAACTTCATCGCAATAATTCTAGAGTTTACTTGATTTCAAATGATTCACTAGGTTTATACATTTTATAGAAAAGTTTGAAGTAACTCTTTTTTAGTCCTTTCTAAAATTATAAGTGCACTCTGCAACAAATAATCTGTTTCAGTATAGTATCCCAGTTGTAGTTTATCAGCAACATTTTTAATTACAATTTTTGGACAAAGATATGCAATGTTCTGGAGGATATAACTCCCCTCAACTCTCTAGGCCTGGTCTACATACAGGGTTTTGGGGGGGGGGTTGTTTTGTTTTTTTTATAGCTATTTCAGATAGGGGTGTGATCTTTTTTTTTTAATGAAATAATTAAATTGGTATAAATTCAAGTGTGGCTGCAGTTATACCAGTATAAAAGTGCACTATACTGGTATAATGTATTCCTCTTCACATATGGGAATAAGCTAAACCAGTATAAGCAACTTTATATCATATAATTGCATCCAAACTAGGGGGCCTGTAGCACTTTAACTATGCTGGTACAGGTAAAGGAGTATAACTTGTATGTGGACATGGCCAAAGCAAAAGTTCTTAACCTGGAACTCATGAATATCCTCCCTTTGCTCTAACTCATTCGTTCTAGAATATGCTTTTTTTTTTCCATTTGTTTCTCTTAACTCATCATCTTTTCATCTCAACCCAATGTGTTCTTAGGTGCTTGAGCTACTTGATTAAAAGTCTATAAGCTGCTTCCATGACACATCTGTGCACGGTCTCTGCTTACCAGATGTACTTCTGCAACAGCACTTTTAATTTTTTTGCTCTGATCTAAATAGAGGAAATTTATATTATGCTTGTATGGCTTAAAAGAAAATTGTAAGTGAAGCGGATTCTCCTGAGGGAGGCAGAAGGCTGATCAGAGCCAGCATAGCTTAGATAGGAGTTGTCCAACAGCCCCCACCCATTTCTGCCAATGCACTATAGTTCTAACCTGTGGTTAGAATAACCCAGCCCCTAGTTTGTGCCTCTGCTGTGTAGAAAACACCCAACATCCTCCAAAAGTGGATGGTGGTGTGATTTGATGAGGTGGATAGTCTTCATTCAGGTGAATCTGAGATGATTCCTCTTGTGAGCTAAATCAGAATTTTTATTCATTTGGAAATTAACTGCGCTAGCAATTTCTTTATCTTGTTACTCAACTTCCCAGTTTCCCTGCTCATGTTGCCAGCTCATGAAGAAAAAGAAGACCTGGCTTTGTGGATCTGGAACCACTCCTTAGTCAGCTGTTCCACATGGAATCTGAGTGGCGAAATGAGTATTGATGCCATTCATTGTGCCGTATTTCTAACCAAATGGGTTTTGGTTTATCTTGCTACAATACATACCAAGGACTTCTTGAGAACAACAAAAGATAGTCTGCTCTGTCATAGTTTATGCATTTTTAATGTGCCTATCTGTAAGCATAATTTTTTATAATAGTAATAAATACAAATACCCAGCTTTTACACAGCACTTTTACTGGGTACATCTCAAACTGCTTTACAAAAGATGTAAATATTATTAGCTGGAAAGGAATTTATAAAAAGATACTGAGTAGCAAGAAAGCCAGAAACCATGGACAGCATTCTGTTTACCTTTGGTACCTTTGCAAACAAAACCTAGATGGAATTCTATAGGTTACTAGGGAATCGCAAACAAAGGGAGGGGCTAAAAAAGTAGGTAGCTCCTCTAGCCAATGTCCTCAGCATGTGATAGCTGAAGAGTCAATCCCTGGTGTGGACGGCAGGAGAAAATTTATGCAAGAAGATGTGGCAATATAAAACACATGCCCATAGAATACAGTGTCCAGTACAATGGTTCTACGGCACAGAGCACAATGTAGTCCTGGTCCATGACTGGGGCTCAGAGGCATTACCTTACTAATAATGAATAAAGACAATCAAGTTAGGGAGAGCTGGGAACTGGAGCATACAATGCACGCTCCACACATCCCACTCTTTTTTTATTACGGGTAAGCACCTCTTCACTGATGTCTCGGTTATGCTAGAGGCGGCTCTGTGGGTGTGACAGTGCTAAGTGATCCTAAGTAGAACTTCAGTGTTCTGCAATAACAACTGGGGCAACACAGCTGTGCAATGTTAGCACTAGCCAGACGAGTTCCAGAAAACGTGAGGCAGATGGTACGGGCTCAGTGAACTATGTGCATGTCCAGGCTAAGACCATGTTCCCGCACTTCATAGGCCTGTGCTGGAAGAATGCCCTATCCATACACATTGCCTTTCTTCCTGGTACCATAGCTAACACCAAGACATCCGTGCACTCCTGCTCACACTTCCTTGTGCTATCACAACATCACCCTTCCACTGTTGCACATTACCTTCTGTGTACTGGGAATGGTTGGAATCTTACACATGCCTATCATTCCTGTACAGTAGGATGGTTCATGGCTGTCACTATGTGGTCTTGCTGACATCCTCAATCAGTGTTAACTGATGAGATCACCATGCTGCCAGGGCCGTCTCCTTGTGTAGTGTCAATTGCGCATGTAAACAATTATACGTCCTGGTACACTGCCTGCGGGATAGCAAGCCATATGCACCATTGCTACTTGAGAGGAGTGAAGACTATGCATTTGCAAGGGTACGTTAGTTCTGAAGTATGTTGGTAATGGATAATAGTTTCAATTCTTATTTGCTAAGTGACCTGCAAAGGACATACTGATGCCTAAATGCTCTCTTGCACCCCGAACTGCCTGTATCACATTGCTGAGGAATTACATATATTCACAGAGTGTAAGGCCAGAGGGGACCATTAGCTCATCTAGTCTGACCTCCTGGCTATCACAGGCCATTACATTTCAAACCTGATACCCCTGTATTAAGCCCAATAATCAAGCATAACTTGTGATAGGCTAAAGCATAGTTTCCAGAAAGGCATCCAGTTTGGATCTGAAGACATCAAAAATATAGAATCCACCACTTCTCCTTTGGCAGCTTTCTCCAATGGTTAATCACCCTCACTGTTAAAAGCATGTGCCTTATTTTCAATTTGAGTTTGTCAGATTTCAGCTTCCAGCCATTTGATTAAAAAGCCCTTTGATACCCTATATCTTCTCCCCATGATGGTACTTATTCACTGTAATCAAGTCATCTCTCAGTCTTCTTTTTGATAACCTAATCGTATTGAGCCCTTTAAGTACTTCACTGTAAGATACTTTCTCCAGCCTTTGAATCATTTGTGTGGCACTTTTCACCATCTTTTTTAAAATGGACACCAGAACTGTATGCAGAGGTAAAATCGCCATCTGACTCAGTGCTACTCTGTTCAGACAGGCAGGGATTGCATTAGCCCTTTTTGCCACAGCATCCCACTGGGAGCTCATTTTCTGTTGTTTGTCTATCATGACGCCTAACTCCTTTTCAGAGTCACGGCTTTTCCAGGATACAGGCCCCCTTCTGTAGGTCTGGCCTTCATTCCTTGTTCCTATATATATAGCTTTGCATAAAATGCCTTATGTTTGAATGGGCTCAGCTGAGAAGTGGCAGTGACAGTGGGAGCTAGCATCACCATAATGTCTCTTCTGTAGCTGAGGAGGCTGTGAGATGGAGTGGCCCAGACCCTCTTCCTCAAGCCCAGACCCTGCAGTGCCAGGCAAAGGGGGTGCCTAGAGGTAGGGGCTTTCATCGGGCTGGGCAGGGAAGGAACGGCTGGTTGGAGGCTCATCATTTGGGAACAGGGGAGAGCTGTTTCCCCTCCAGGGTAGAACCCACTGCTATTTGCATAAAAGCACCAGCCAAGGTAAGGAGCTGGGCTGCGCTGGAGGCCTGGGATAAGAAACCGGGGACACCATTTTGCTGCAGACACCATGACCACTTACTCTGCCTGCCATGCCTCTCTGAGGCCAAGATGAGTGCCTGTCTACCAATGCCGGAACTCCGGCAGTGCATGAGCTCCCTTTGATCCTGGGCTCCTTGGCACACACACTCAGCCCCAAATCTCAGCCCTCCCATTGCCTCTGACCCAGTTTACTAAGTGATCCAGATTTTTCTGTCTGATTGTGCCGTCCTCATCACTATTTATTGTTCATTAGCAATCTTTCTGTCATCTGCAAATTTCATCCACAGTGATTTTATAATTACTTCCAGATCACCGATGAAAATGTTGGGAACAGTGTTGAGCCTAGTCATGATCCCTGCAGAACACCACTAGAACCAGCCCTCTCATCATCATGATGATCAGCCACTGACATCTACTTTTTGAGATCCATCAGTTAGCCAGTCGATCCACGTAATGTGTGCGCCGTAGCTATTATAGAGTGTTAATAAATGTCAGTGTGGTATATGAATTTCAAAAGTGGGGGTTTTCTGAGTGAAACTTGCTCATGCATATTTCTACAAAGGGATTCACCTACAGAGGTGCAGTCTCTGTTATTCCAGCTCTTCACCTGGAAGATCTTTCAGGGCCCACCAGACCTGCTCCACTGGGCCCTTTGGGACTGCAGTGCCTGGGGTTGGATAAGTTGCATCTGATCTAGCTACTTCATTTCTTGCTCTGGAATGCCTACCTAGCATTACCCTGAAGCTGTGTACACAGATCCTCAGCCATGTTGTGAATGTCGGCCAACTTGATGCCATGAAATGGAGTGAAAGATAAATGGAAAATCTGAATTTTTTATTCAGACTCAGGAGATATGTAATCACCTTTACTTCATATTTCTTTGCCAAACCGGTCCCTTTAAAGGTACCAGCAATGGTGTGAATTGATCTCCCTTGTTCAATAAGCAAAACACTAAAATGATAGAACTAAAAGGCTACAATTTTTTTGCTTTTTTTCTAAAGGTGACAAGTCTCTCTCACAAATCAATGGAAATAGTACAGACTTAATTCTGGGTTTTAGCAAATAAGACAGGCTTCAATTTCTGTGATAAATGTCTTATTTTCAAAACAGGAAAACACACCTAAGTTTTTTGCAGACATGTTTTTGAAGAGAAAAGAAGAGACAATCTCAGGCACAAAAATGAACATCATGATCTACAAGAATAAGAAGAGCCCAAAAAGGTATGACAAAAGCAACAACATTGGTTCCAGTTGGGTGAGTAATGCTGACTGATGGAGTGCCTGCTCAAGATTATATCTCAGTGTGTTTTGATCTCCCTGATCATCCATATTGCTTCTCTTAATCTCTAATTAACCTTATTTTATATGGAAAATCTATTGCCTTAATATCCAGGATTACCTAATGTAGCCTTCTTTGACTCAGCAAGAAATCACAGGCTGCTGCATGTTCAATAAGGAATCAGAGGCAAAAGTCAATTAAGTACTCCCAATATTTTTATTGGAGCCACACTGCAGACCTTTATCTCATTAAAAGGATTTACAAATTATACATGGCACTAATAAATGAAGTATCAATTTAATGTCTGACATGTCTCCTGTCAGGGAATTAAATGCATTCGCAGAGGGATGGAGATGATAATCAAACAGGCTTTTTCTCTCTCTTCCTTTTATGAAAATAATCAAAATGATCTTGTGGCCAACTAAACCAAAAGGGAAACCATTTGGAAGAATTACCCTGAGATTAGAAAGACTGAGCAAATGCATTCAGAAGATCTTTATTGATACAAATCCACTAATGCATACATTTTCATTGACTACCATGTTATATTTTAAAACACAAAAATCCCACATTGCTTATCAAAATCTACATAACTGTCCCAAACCCAATAATTATTTTAAATAAAATTTGTTTTAAAAAATCCCAATGCTGTACTACAATGCCTCCCTTTCATGCTCCTAAGAAATCACAGAAATGTAACATTAGTATTTAAAATTAAAAAGAAAAATTCTTAGGTTAAACACACTAATAGAATCTATCTATCACTGTTCTCTTGACCTGAGTGGTCAGCCAAAATTTGGGGCCTTGCAAGGTTGTTTCTATTAAGATATGAAATTCACGATATGAGTCAGGTATATTCCTGTTGTAATCTTGTTTATTTACAACAAAAATGTACACAGACACCTATTTCCCTGAACACAGTAGAAATAAACTGCAGCAGGCAGTCTTCTTGCTCAGCAATCCCCAAGTCTTCTACTTCAATGAAGTCGTGCCCAAGAAGCCCTGTTCCTCTGCTTCCTCTCAACATCACCCTCACAAATCCTTCTTATGGCTTTTTTCTGTCTCCAACACACACAAACCTACCACTGTATCATAGTCTGAGCATTTGCAATCAGTGAAACCTGTCAATCCACATAGCTTAGCTCTGTCCTGCCATGCAGCCTCTTGCCTTTGAACACAAGTGCCACAATCCTGACCATGATTGACCAGGCAATGGCAAATTGTGTTGAGAAGTGGCTTTCAGGAAACTGTGCTTGATACAATAGTTAAACATGCCTTATCCCTATGTTAAGACTGCAAAGTTTTTTTTAATATGGTGTTAGTTAACTCCTCAAGGTCATGTTCTAACACAATCTCATTTTCTAGCAGAGATAATCTTTCACAATGCAACAAAAGAGAAATAACCTTAAAAATAAATAGGAGAATATGACTGTAATACTACAAAACCTGGTAAAGGGCTCCAGGCCAGAGCTGGTACCTGAAATTACTTTAAATTGAAATTTTAAAACTCTCTTCGTTTCAGCTGACAGGGTCCCTTTAAAAACTAAGCAGGTCATGTAGCTAAACTAAGCAAGAACTGGTCTTCTGTATGAATTGCTATGAGTCATGTTTGTACTCACAGGGAATAGTGTAATGCGTTAATTGAATCTCTCTCACTGATTTAATTTTCAATTGACAAGTGAATAGGTTTGGTTTTAAAAAAAATTAACATAACAAAAAAAAAGGCTGTCAGTAATACTTTGATGGCAAATTTCTCTGCTGCACATTTTTCTCCTCTTTCTCAGATCAACAAAAATTGCAAGTGCTTAGAATTTGCAACATTCTCTTTTCAATGACTGTTACCACGTTTCATTGCATTAATTTGATGGCTCAGTGTTTTGGCACTTATTTCCAGAGAGATTTTCTTCACATCTTTATATAAAGCTGAGTGTTTCCAGGAAACGTTAACACTTATTAGACCTAGTAATCATTTTCACGCCACAAGAGGGTTAACCTTGACCCAAACCCCAATACAGAACGTACAAGTAATACAAAGCTGATAGATAAGAAGTCCAATCTGAGAGCACTATAACTACATCTTAGACATGAAATGCTCCCATCCACTTAGAGGAGCAGAAGGAAACCAGAACCTCTTGATCTATATCCAGGGGCATGGAAGTGGAGTGCATGTTCTTCTATTTCCCCAGACTACACAGAAACTCTCCTCTTCCTTCAAGGGGTTTGGGATCCTCTGCTAAAGTGCGGGAACACCATAGGTAGGAAGGGGTTGCAACTGTGAGCCTGCTGTACAATGACATTATTCTTCCACCCCAGTTGCATAGGGCAAACCAGCAGAAGCTCTCATTGACTGAATCAGCAATAACATGGGCAGATTGTGAACAGGAATTCCAGCAAACAGGGATGATCTTGGGAGCCATTGGAAGCAGAGTTTCTTAGAAGCCCAACAGCCAAAGAGCCTTGGGGAGCAGGAGTCAGTACAAGCTTCTGGTGGCATCTTTGAAGTCTGCAGACTCTGTGGACTGAACCTATTGCCATTTCAAACCTTTCCCACTCCCTACAATAGAAGAATTATGAGGAAACGCTGCACATATCAATTCATGGCACTGCTAGTGCTCTCCCGGAATTATTCCCAGGCAAGGAAGCATGGTGTCCAATCTGATTTTGTTTTCAACACATTATTTTATTTCAGTGGGACACTGAATCTAAAAAACCTCCCTTATTTAATCATAATCTCATTTGTATCTATAATGTCCCTTTAGACATTTCAGCTGGAGGGCTCTGGTTCATTACTGTAGTCGAAATGCACATGGATATAATGGTGAGTGGTGGCCACAGGGGCCAATTGCTGCTCCTTGATCCTTTCCTGCCAACTCTAGTGGAAGTTAGAGCAGGAGGGGGCCTACTTTAACACCTGCTGCTGGTAATAGAATTTGCAACAGGGAAGGCTCAGGCTTAACGGAGCTTTGCTCCACCGCATCTTCTTCTGTCTGTGCCCTGCCCATGACCCATCCATGGAATACACCTGACATATCCCATGCCTCCCCTTATAGTAGAGGGGAGGCTGTGAGGGGGGACAGAGACAGCTGATGTAGGAGTTGGCATAGAGATCTCTGCTTTCTGCTGAAAGAGAGTTCCCCTACGCAAGGGGAATTCTCCACTGACTAGCTATAGCCATTTTAAGGCAGCTTTGTGCCATGTAACACTGATTTGTTGTTGCAAGGCTGCTCAGCAGGGTTGGACTAGTAGTAAGGCTTTTTATTTTATTTTAGAAAAAAGCAGTCAGTCATAGTCTTAGGAAAAACACAAACAGAAAGAATGACATGGGCTTTGTAAGCTGATAAGCTGACATGGGCTTTATAAGGGGAAAACCTGGAACTACTGGCCAAATTTGGGGCCTTCCAACCTGGACAGCCTCTCTTTAACCTTCTATAAAAGAATGTATAACGACATATCTGTTATAACACTATTACTGCCTCTTCTCAGATCCTAGATGCCATTGTGAATGACGCTCCCATGACTTTAATGGAGTTAAGAACATAAGAATGGCCATACTGGTTCAGACCAATGGTCCATCTAGCAGAGTATCCTGTCTTCTGATAGTGGCCAATGCCAGGTGCATCTGAGGGAATTAACAGAAGAGGTAATCATCAAGTGATCCGTCCTCTGTTACCCATTCCCAGCTTCTGGCAAAGAACACTTCAGAACATGGTTTTGCATCCCTGCCAATCCTGGCTAATCCTAGCTAATTGCCATTGATGGGCTTATCCTCCATTAATTTATATAGTTCTTTTTTGAACCCTGTTATTGTTTTACTCTTCACAATATCCTCTACCAAGGAGTTCCACAGATTGACTGTGCGTTGTGTGAAGAAATACTTCCTTTCGTATGTTTTAAACCTGCTGCCTATTAATTTCATTTGGTGACCCCTAGTTCTTGTGTCACGAAAAGGAGTAAATAACACTTCCTTATGTACCTTCTCCACACCAGTCATGATTTTATTGACCTCTATCATATCCCCTCTTCTTTGTCCCTTTTCTGCACCTTTTCCAATTCCAATATATCTTTTTTGAGATGGGGCGACCAGACCTGCGTGCTGTATTCAAGATGTGGGTGTACCATGGATTTATAAAGAGGCAGTTCAATATTTTCCATCTCATTATCTATCCCTTTCCTAATGATTCCTAATATTCTGTTAGCTTTTTTGACTGCCTCTGCACATTGAGTGGATGTTTTCAGAGAACTATCCACAATGACTCCAAGATCTCTTTCTTGAGTGGTAATAGCTAATCGGCTATAGCTAATAGCTAATGGGATAATGTTTTCCATTATGCATTATTTTGCATTTATCGACACTGAATTTCATTTGCCATTTTGTTGTCCAGTCACCCAGTTTTGTAAGATCCCTTTGTAACTCTTCACAGTCTGCTTTGGAATTAACTATACTGAGTAGTTTTGTATCATCTGCAAATTTTGCCTCCTCACTTTTTACCCCTTTTTCCAGATCATTTATCTAGAGATGACTTTCTTAGGTGTATGTAACCAAATTTCTGTCTTGGCTGATTATTTAAAAGATCACTTTAATTAGAAACATTAATAAGTTACCTATAATAGCAGTGAATGGCTAGTGTGCTGTGTTTCTGTTTATGTGGACACATAACATTAATCTCTGGAATTAGTTGTGATTGCACATCTCATTGTTTTCCTTTAAATAGCAGACTTTCAAAACAAAAAATTCATAAATGGATGATGTAATAGTTACACAATATTTTACTACACACAGTTGATATTTTAATTTTTACTAATCTGTATATATTATTTTACTGTAAATTATACAAGACAGACAAATATAATGGCTGACTGTAATAGCTTAGCTGCTATCACTACTAGGCACCATACATCTCTATATTTCCTAATGGATTCCTAGAACCAGGCATACACAGAGCTACAATCACTTAAGGATGGCAGCTTCACTACTTATTTAAGGAAGAACCAGAGTAAAGGACTTATCTTGGTGGCCTTTTTCCCATCCCACTTGCACAGATACAAAACTAAAGTAATCTCTTCCACAGAAAGCAGATTGGTACAAAGTACATGCTTTCATTATGTATAGAGAGGAAGAGCTAAACTGGAGTACACCTCCGGCACTCTAGGGCTGTATTCCCAAGAGGACTTGAGCATGAATTTATTTGCGGGCACCATATGGCTTTATAGTTATTGATAGGCATTCATATAAATAGCTCTTTATTGTTATCAAAAGAAGATAATCCCCAGGTGAATGGAATTCACAAATGTCAACAATCATTGCAGTGGTTAATCATAAGCAACAGACTCGGCTGAGTAGATGCACAAATGTGTCCTCTTAGATGACGACATTGAAAGGAGGTTTGTTGGCTTCTACGTGCTAAACTGAGGCTCACTGAAGAGCCAATATCAAACCAGTTTCTGAAAAGTGTAATCGAACAGTTGCAAATAGACAGAATCAGCATTAATTAATGAGGTTCCTCCTCCATACTTTGAAAATCACCCTAGGGTGAGTTCTTGAGATGCCTAGGAGTGTGGCTTTGTGTGTGACCTGCAAAGTTTAGTTCTGGATCCAAACTTCCCCAAAGATTGGTGGTATTTAGATGTGGTATTTCAGTATGGCCCATTATAAAGATGGGTCCATAAGTAAAGTCAGAGTTTGTATGTGAAGTTCCACAAAGTTTAGATGTATTTAGACCTGGAGCTTTGGCTTGAGCCCATCATTTGTGGCAATTTTTGTTGAATTAGGAATACCTCATAGCAAATTTTACAATTATTTCAATTCAGCTCTTATGGGATATTATCTATCACAAAGAATTTAACTTAATATGAATAAAATAGATGCAGAGGCTATGCCAGAAGAAAATCCAACAAATATTGCTTAGTTACTCTGCCTCAGTGTAATAAGCTGTCATTGTTAAATGAAAGACTAATTGCAGAAGTCACTGTAATTTTTTCCTGTATAATGCTTTTTGTCCGATCATCACACCCATTTACAAAAGGAAGAAAAAAAGGGAAAAATTTAAAGCCTTCCATTTTTCTAAAATTGAAGTGTGGCAGGTGTATACTATCACCTACCCATAAGACTAAATAGACATGAAATCAAAACAAATATAATGCCAATGCAAAACCTTCTTCTAGGTCTCCCAATGCAGTTTATGTTGGTCATCTTGTTAAATAATAAGCACCTTTGGCCATGGGACATTCCATGGATCAGAAATATCTATTCAGTGAGCACCATCTATTCAGTGCACTGAATGAGACACGAGTCCTGTGGGAAAATGGTATGTGACCATGTAATTGAAGATTATTCATGATGCATACACACAAGAAGACACAGGTAGCCTTAATTCTGGAATTTCCTAACTTTTGAGGGTTTGACTTTGCAACCTTAACATTTTTTAATGTTATTTTTTGTATGTAATATGAAAATTACAATGCCATGGAGCATCATACTAGGACCGATGTTTAAAATATTTATTAATTATCTGGAAAAAGGAGGGAGTGGTGAGCTGGCAAAATTTGTAGATGACACAAAACTATTTAGGTTACTCAAATCCAGAGACGACTGAGGAGTTCCAGAAAGTTCTAACCAACTTAGGTGAGTAGACAACACAACGGCAGAAATGTGTCAATGATGATAAATGCAAAGTAATGCACATTGGAGAGAATAATGTGAACTATCATAAACATTGCTAGTTTCTAAATTACTAGAACAACTCAGGAAAATGACCTGAATATCACTATGGACCGCTCAGTGAAAACCAGTGGTCAAAAAAGCAAACAAGATGTTAAGATGTATAAAGCAAGTGATGGAAAATAACACTGAAAACATTAGAATGCCATTATAATTTCATGTGTGCCGTGTTGTCGTAGCTGTGTTGGTCCCAGGATATTAGTGAGACAAGGTGGGTGGGGTAATATCTTTTATTGGATCAACTTCTGTTGGTGAGCGAGACGAGCTTTCAAGCTTACAGAGAGCTCTTCTTCAGGTGCAGGCCAGGTCCAGAAGTTGGTCCAGTAAAGCTTATTATCTCACCCACTTTATAATTTCATGGTATGCAAGGAACTATGTTTAGTTCTGGTCACCCTACCTTTAAAGGGATATGTTATATGAGATATAGAGGAGGTTCAAACGTAAGTAATGAAAATGATCATAGGTATGTAAGAACATCCAGAGATGGAATAAACTGGAATGGTTTAATTAAGAGAAGAGATGAATATGAGGAGTATACAAAATAATTAATCTTAGAATCATAGAATATGATTAGAGTTGGAAGGGACCTCAGGAGGTCATCTAGTCCAACCCCTTGCCAAAAGCAGGACTATCCTACAGAAAGTAGATCAGTCACTTTTATTTATTTTTTCTCATAATGCAAGGACAAAGGGATATTACATGAAACTGAAAGGCAACAAATTTCAAACTGACAGAAGGAAATGCTTTTCCACACAGCACATACTTAGCCTGTGGAGCTCATTGCCACAAAATATCAGTGATGCCAAGAGCACAGCGGGATTCAAAAAAAGGATTGGATGTTTATATGGATGATGAGAATATCCAGATTTACATTTGTAAAGATTAAAATTTAAAAACCCCAAAGTTTGGAAAAGCTGTAAACCCTCATGTTTCAGAACATAAAGGAGTGGGTTAAGAAGAAATTTCACCTATGAGCAGTTTCCTCAGTGATGTCCCACTTCTGGTTTTCTCGCACCTGTCTTTGAAGCATCTGGTAGTGAACACTTTTGGATACAAAATACTGGACTAGATGAACCAATTGTCTGATCTACTATGCAGTTCTTACTGTGATTTTACAAACTCATGGGGCTGAGGAATTAATAAAATCCAAAACTTCATAAAATTTCTCTCAAAATTACTGGAGATATGGCAACCAAGTCACAGTATGGCGCACTGCATTGCTTTCTTCTTGTCCTTCACACTACTGCAAAGCTATTTCCAAAGCACTGAAGGCATCATAATATGGAGGGATGTCAAATTGTTCTTTATCAATATTACTTTTGTTATGTGATTTGTTTTTCCTATCCAGAAAAATGGTTTGTATAACTGGTTGTTTTTAAGATAGGTGTTTGTAAACTAGAGATGCTTTTGTATATGGTTGCTCTCTGTGTATGAGACAAATATAACAGGGAGAGAAAACTTAAATCACAGGCATTTCAAAGCTAACAATGAATCAAGTCCATCCGTGGTGAATCTTCATGGATTCCATTACCTTTTTGTGGAGATCCTGATGGGTACAAGGGGTGCTGATATACATGTCCCTCCAGCTTGCCTTTTTGCAACTCTTCCCCATGCACAGAGCCTCAGACACGGAGAATGCTCCAGAAGTTTAGTATGAGGGAAGGACAATGTTGTTGAAGTAACTGAACCTTCTTCACTTGGGAGACGTGACAGACATACAAGGCGGGGCCCATTTGTTCGGAAAACCGATGAGGAAGATTCCTCTCCACTATCTAAAAAAAAAAACCCCAAACAGTAGCAAGTTAGCACTTTGCCTATCCCACCACCTATAACATCAATAATAGTGACCTTATTTTTTTCACTCCCTTCCCTCACATCCAAACAGTTTTAAATTCTGTATTAAGCACATCCAGCCTCCCTAAAGTTAATCTGATTTGATCTTGTTTTATTCCTTATATTCAGATATCTTTAGCAGGCTCTACAACGTGAAACAGAGATGTCCCAGATACCTTATATAACAACAAAATTATATGTCAATGTAAAAATTAACTTGTTGTAACTTGACTTATTGCTTGGGCTTGAGGATCTGCATGATCCTGGCCTTCTCGTCCACATAAAAACTATTCAGCCGCAAAAGGCCCTTGAGCATAACATGACATTTACAGCATCTATGTGTATTTCTTGTTTATTTCTCATACATTTCTTTTGGTAATAACTTGATAACTGAGAAACATTCTACAGCATCCAAATACAGTATGTGATTATCCCATATTTTATACAACACATGTTAAAGTAATTAATTTTCCCTGGCAAATGTCATACCATTTAGTTCATAGTTATGAGCCAAATATTTGTGCAGTCATTTGTTAGAAAGATATGCATAACCACAGAACACTTTAGTTCCATTGTATTGAACAAGTGTAATTTAAAGGGACACTGTCACGGTTGTTAAATTCTTAACTTTCACATTAGTTGTTGTTCCAGTTAATTGCAATTCCCTTAAGGATTCTGCCCAGTTTTTTTTTTTTTTTTAATATCCTTGCTACAACATTTAACATGAAAAAGAAAAACAGTCTGGACTTACTGTGTCGTGGAGTGTACAGCAGGCAGCCTGGTATTTGTATCCTATGGTGCCAGGAGGACTTGTTTCATTTTAACCCTCTTTATCCTTTTTATTGACATGATTTTGAGCTTGCCCCATTTTTAGGTTTGGAATATAGTAATTAAGAGCCTGTAGGTGACTTATAAAAAAACCTGAATTTAATAAGAAATTGAACTGAACTGCAAGTTGGAGAAAGAAACTTATTTAATCTTCCACTCCGCAACCTCCAACACACAACAACTCTGGGGCAGTAATTCACAAGACAATACTCTCTACCAATGAAATACAAGTTAGCAGCATTACATCATCAGAACTATCTTGCATTGCTGAACCATGCTCTGAGGTCACGAAACCATTTCTGGCTGTCTCTGTTTATTTCCAAATTAACCCTGTTGCATATACTGCACCCTATAATACAAAAGACCCTCACAGCACCATATTTAAATTGGAGCTGAACAAGCCAGTTCAGTGAACTGAAGAGTAGAAATGCAGCTGAGCAACTACAAATTCTCTTCACACTTGGCAAGGTTGAATTTCCACTGAAGCTTCCAGTTCAATAACTCTAACCTGCAGAGCCACTTCTACTTCCTGCATGGCCACTTGTTCTTCAGCATCCTCAATCAACAGCTTTTGAAACATGGGGCCTGATTCTCTTCTCACTTATATTTGTTTTACACCAGTGTAAATCTATTGACTTCAGTGAAGTTAAGTGAGAGGAAAGGTAGGCCCAGAACCTCATGTCAATCACTAAAAGTCAGGCAGTGCTACTTCTGGAAGGCCTGATTCAGAAATGGAACTGGGTGGCTTGGCAAAAAGTATAAGGACCATCAGACATACAAGCAAAGCATGAAGTTGATGAGATGATACAGATGGTCAATGGGAAGAAAAAAAAAGAAGCCATAAGAGCAAGGAGGGTCAAGAAGAGAAAGAAGTGGACAGGAAAGGGAGGATGTGGGGAGGGAAGAAAGGCACCTAACAAAACCCTGGCAGAAATACAATACAAAGTAGAAAGAAGAAAAAGAGAGACAGGAAGAAGTGCAAAAATAAGAAAACAAACGAGAAAATGAAAGGCCGAGTGAAAAGAGGCAGGGTTATGAAATGTCTGATTTTATTCAGATCTCTGAGGAGTTCATAGATTTTGAACCCTTTGAGGTTCTCCCAGCTCTGCTTCTAACACCAAAATGCACCAGCTGTTTTAATATCTTACCCTGCACTAATGTTCTGTGTGGACAATATGCTATCCTATTCCAGGCAAAACAGATGATTCCTCAAAGCAGCTTTGATCAATACCAGATCCTCAAAGCAGCCTGCAAGAGTAGCTTGAAAGCTTTTTATTTAAAAAATAAATGGCATTTCCTCCCCATTTTCTTAATTGAAATAGATGCTGAATCTAGGACACAGTGTACCAGTAGCATGAGGGTGGAGTACAAGTACATCCTTAGAAAAGCCTTGATCAATATTAGATTCTCAAGATTGACTGGAAAAAGGAAGCTTAAACATAGGCTTGGGAAATTTTTAAACTGTTTATGTTTTTATCCATCAGACTAAAAGATTAAGCAGGGAAATGCAGAATTTGGAGGAGAGAAGGGAACTGGTAATTCCTTTATGCAGCTCCAATTGATGTCAAAGCTTCAAGGCAGCCTTCAAGGGGAAACTTGGAGAAGTGCCTGGGGAATTTTCAAAGGCAGTAGGCAGTAGGTTAACAACCCTGGA
Source organism: Mesoclemmys tuberculata (assembly GCA_007922155.1). Taxonomy (NCBI): domain Eukaryota; kingdom Metazoa; phylum Chordata; order Testudines; family Chelidae; genus Mesoclemmys; species Mesoclemmys tuberculata. The sequence continues at coordinate 40,475,196 of ML675610.1, forward strand.
CGAGCAAAGACAGCAACTGGGCTTTTAAGCAACTCACTGTATTTCAATGATTATGTTTGATAGTGTTTACAACAGAGTATTCAGGCTGCAGACATTGTGGAAATGAGAACAAATTCCTCTAGGCACTTCCTCTGGGCCAAATCTGTGATTTTGTTACCTGGGCACAGCATGCTCACGAAGTAGAAATTCACAAGATGCATGTGCTGTGTGTAGTTTTGTACTATTAAATGTACTTTGAAGGGAAATGTTGCCCAGTGATTAAAGTAAAGGGCAGTGTCTATAAGTACAGCTCCCCCTCCTTCTTGGCTGGTGTAATGAAAGTTCCTTCTCTTCTTTCATTCTACTTTAAACTCTGATGTGGCCATTCTGTTTTTTAGATACTGCGCCTTTAAAAATAGAGGCATCTCCCTGGCAGCTGCAGGGTTGGCTGGGGAACAGATGCCATTTTGCATTTCAGTTCAGTTGTAGAATACCACGGAGGGAGTCACAGGGCTCTCCTCCTCCTCTGCCTCCCCCGCCCCCGGTGACTTTTTATTAGTTCTTTCTGTGCAGTTGCTAAATCTAAAATAAATGTCACCTAGATTGAGAAATGCATGTTTTGTGTATGAGAAAACATAATAGGAAGGCCTCAGTAAATGATGAAAAATGGTTATTGCTGCTGAGAAGTGTATTCATGCTTTCCTTCGTTTCTTGTGTATGTCATGTCACATGGGGCTAAAGCTTTCCTAGTCTTCACTGCAGTTCCTGTGAGTTTTAGTGAAGGTGTATCTACAGTTTTACTGCAAAATCTGCATTCCCTCTCTGAGTTTAATCAGATGCATTACTTTCACATGCGTAGCGTTGCACATGCTTTCCTTTCAGATGCATCTCGAGTTGGTCCATAACATGGCGGTAAGTAGGAGTTGCACAGCTACCGTGTATCCCAGATCGCACTGAACAGTGGTCGCACGTTGGAAGTTTCTATCAATTGGAAAGTTTCTGCTGCTTTTATTGGTGTTCCCTCGTATGGGTATGATTTTCAAAAGTACTCAGTGTAGGCCTAACTCTGTTTCTTTTGAAGTCAATGATGAGATTCCCACTGATTTCAATGGTAGCCATGCTGACTTCTTCTGGTCACCTCTTCCTATATATACAAGGTGTATCAAACTGGTAAGAACTTCAAAACCTTCAGGGATACTTTAAAAGTTCCCCTGTACCGGATGAACTTTACAGCCCAGTCTATTTTATATTCATGCTTATAATTATGAAATGGTAAACGTGATGGGGCATTGGCCCCATACTGGCCGGTACAGGGTTAATAGAGCCCTAGTGCAAGAGGCAGCCAATTAGAGAGGGGCTGAGAGGAGCAGCCAATCAAGGCCAGGCAGGCCCATATAAGAAGAGCTGCAGGGCACAGCAAGGTTAGTTACTCCCTAGAGCTCAAGCAGGGAGGAGTGGGTGCCTGGCAGATAGCACCAGCACCAGCACCAGCACCAGCACCAGCACCAGCACCAGCACCAGCACCAGCACCAGCACCAGCACCAGCACCAGCACCAGCACCAGCACC
>ML675610.1:40476751-40680553 GCA_007922155.1 Mesoclemmys tuberculata
GCACCAGCACCAGCACCAGCACCAGCACCAGCACCAGCACCAGCACCCTGCAGAGCAGTACTGCTTGGGGGGGAGGGAAGCTAGAGCAAGGTCCTAGTTGGATGCAGGGATTGGCAGGCTGAGGCAAGAGTGAAGAAGGTGCTGAGGCCATGGGAAGTGACCCAGGGAAATGTACTGAGGGATTGGAGAGGATGCAGCATGTGGCTGCCATCCACAGCGTCCCTGGACTAGGACTCAGAGTAGTGGGTAGGCCTCACTTGTGCTGACTCCCCTCCCCCAGTTGCCACTGGGGAAGTGGCGGGACAGTTGGACTGCAGCACTAGTCCCTGGAAAGTGGGGAGGACAGATCGTGACATGGCTGGAGGGCTGTTTCAGGAAGAGGATGCTGCAGCCCTTGAAGTGACATGAGTCTGGGAGTGGAAGTGACAGCGGGTGAGGCACCATTGGGAAAGGGCGTACTGATTTGCATAGCTAATCCCCAAGATGACTAGAAGGTGATGGCAGTCTGGTGATCAGAGGTGTGCACCATCATAGTAAGCTTTTACTATGAAGTTTTCCACATAAGATCTCAGATTCTCCCCTGTGTGAGGGCATCTTAGCAGAGTAACTAGCCACTGGAAGGTCACTTCAGGGTAGGGGGATCTTCCAGTAGTGTATGGCTGGCACAGGCAGTATGGCTGGGAGAAGGGATTCTGGTCGGTGTGCCCTGCCTCTTTCTGGCTGTCCTATCAAGGACACTCCAACTACCTGAAGATTTTGTGAAGAAGGATATATAGATTAAATGCATTCTTTGGATCTATTTCTCACTTGTGGTGTGAATCAAGTGTAGCTTCATTGAAAGGCATGGAGTTACTTCATTGTAAACCAATATAAATGAGAGGAAACTCAGGGCCTCTGTTACAAAATGCTCAGTGGTGAGTAGTTCTTGTTCAAAGCAGATCAGGAGATCGTAGTTTGAATATTGTTACTGATTTTAAAGTTGCTTGTAAAACACAATCCCAATACCGATTTAGAATGATTGTTGTTGTTTTGGCTGTATTTCCGAATGAATATAAAAAGTGAGGAACAAAGATAGCCATGATAAATCAACCTCAAAGAAAACTTGATGGGGTAACAGAAACAATTGTTCTAGATAGGATATGTTGCTCCTTTACTCCTGAGAACAAAATGTGACTTAAGAGTGTTTGCAACAGTTTGCTTTTTATTTTTATTTTTTTTAACCGAGGAACTGTCTAGAGAAATAAAGCCAATCGCTCCCTTTACCTGTTACACGTCTGATGAGAGAAAAGCCCTAACTGTGCAGAGGGACAGATAATATGGAGGGAAAACACCTCTTCTGTTTGTATTCCCCTCTACAGCTGCCTGTGGCCTCTCCAAGGCCACTGTGCAGGAGCTAATTTCCATGCAGCTCAGGAAAGCTCGGCCAAATTGTGGGGAAGAAGTCATGGGACTTGCTGTTCTCTGTGGATGTTCTCTTGTTTGTGAACTCGACTTGACCATGTCATCTGATACAATATCTATCCTAAGTTACTGCTGCTCTGGGGAGCTGTTGACTTCCCTCCATGTTTTTCACACAAGTAAGCTTTACCAGTATTGAGAAAACTTGATATCATTGATAACAGGAGAAGCTGTAGTGTAGTAAGGGCTCAGGCATTTTTATATCCATGTTGTCTCACCTTGCTCTGTGTTGTTAGATGACATGATACCAAAAAAGTCTGAGTCCTGTCTACACTGACTTGCATTCTGATGGAGCTACACCAACAGTGAATTATGGCTCCCAGTTTTCCTAGTTAGATGCAGGAAAGAAGGAGGAAGAAGTGAGTGCCTTGTGAGATGTGCTTCTGTGAGTCAGACTGCCATTGCCAGCTGGAAGGCAAGAACAATACAGAGCTTGTCCTCACTGAAAATGTAGGTCAAGTTAAACCCAGCCTTGTGGATTCATGTTAACTTATGGGATGTTAAACACAATTTTACATCCCGTGTAGACCGCTACAAGTTGTTATAACAACACAGCAGCTGGTTGTAGTTAAATGTTTCAGATGGTAATGGAACTATACAATATTAAACACAGCAGTTCCTGTCTATATGGGTTGCAAACTCTGTTTCATATCATGTTAGCTAACATGTCACCTCCAAGGTCCTGTTCTAATATGACCTAATTTTCCAGTGAAGACAAGCCCACAAAAGCAACAAGGAAATTCATATATTGCTGGAGATCTTCCCTGGGTCTCCCCATAGGTCAGTGGGTGAATGAAAAAATCCTAGCTACACATATATCCTGCTTTCTCCAGAAGTCCATGCAGTGGCAGCTTTTTGAAAGTCCTGCAACTTTGGGGGCTGCGTTCCCCTTCTGTGCATTTTTACACAGGAAGAGAAGCATATGGCCCATAGTGAATAACATGTTTTTGCAGAGTGTTAATTGTGCTAAGTATGGCTTTCAAAACCTCACTTGGAATTTACTAAAGATTTCTAACAGAATGCTGATAATAGTATAAAACCATCTCTTGTTGCTCGTGACAGATGAAAGAACACATTCCTCCAGTTACAGAGAGGGTTTTTGTACAATTTCAAAACATTTTTATAATCTGATGATTTGAGATGATCAAGTTAAGGACATTACTGCAAAAATAAAGTATATGGGAGTAAAGTTTACATTTCTGCTTATTTGTCTTGGATATGATAGGGCTTTAAATAATGGCAGGAGTCCATGCTCATGGAAAAAGCCATTCTCACTTCTGTATTTTCACACCTTTCTATAATTTAATGTTCTCAGTTCTTTCTGAGTTGAAAACTATGGCATTAAAGGTATCTTGATAATGTAGTAGTATCATTTCACCACCCTATTGGTCAATACAAGTGTCCATGAGCAGTTAAATGGACTAGTGCAATTTCATAACAAGATTTCCCTGTGTTTAGCTTGTGTAGTATGGGATTGAGGACATAACTGCAAAAGAGACTAAATAGGAAACTATTCTGCGTAGCAATTAAAGTAGAAATAATTTCTCACCATGACTTAATAGTGAAATGTATGTGAAAGTAGAACTTTGCATTGATATCTCTGAGCCTACCTTTGATAGTGGCCTTCTCGCTTTCAAAGCAACAACAGGATTCATGATGCTGGATCTGTGGAAGTGTAAAGAAGCTTCTATGCTAGTTCAATAATCACAAAAAGAATATTAGCATGTTGGCATGTAAGCATTCTAAGATGCTGTGTGTCAATGTCCTCCAAACCCTTTCTTTCAAATAAAAGTTACCAAAATTGAAAGTTTTGATGCCAGACTATTTCCCATGTTTCTTGAAGAATATACAGATCAGTAAAAGGTAAAGACATAATGAAAAGGATAGAGAAAGTACATGCATTTCAGGGATGTTCTTAGAACTTCAGTCAGTAAAGAAATGGGTTAGTTTATTTAAGTGCTATAGGTGCTACATAAACACAAAAATTGCACCACATCATTGAAATTAGAGCTGATGTGCAAATAAGTTGTTCCCCCCCCCCCCGGCAAAATGTTGACTTTTCAGCAAAAAATCAAACACTGGAATATTTCTACCAAAATAATTTGATCGGGAAATGCTCCTGTGGGTCTTGTTCAAGTTGTGGTTTGGGTGCCTCACATTCCCATTTTTTTTCTATAGGCAGGGATATCTGAGAACATCTCCTGTGATACAGATGGTCTCTGACAACATCTCCAGTGATACACCATGGTCGTCTTCCCTCATGATGAAAGAGGCAGTATATTATGTGAGTCTCGTGGGTGTGGTGCACTATAGGAACTGAAGTCTGGCAGGGGAGTTGAGCCCAGAGAGGAGAATAGGGATATGAAGCAACTGAACTACATGAACAACCATGGGGCACTGTGTTGGCCTATCAGAATCAAAATATTTGGTTTTTGGTAAAGCGCTTCAGTTGTTGGCCAAAAATCAAAATCTTTTTCATTTTACGCTATCTAGCTTTTTTATTCAAAATTGAAATCTGTTCTGGAAAGCAGACTTTCTGCAAATAAAAATAATATATATTGGTTAGTCAAAAATCCACTTTTCTGTGGCCTAACAGTTTTGATGAAAAAGTTATTGACCAGCCACATGTAGAAGTCAAGGACAGACAGGCCCTTCAGCTGCTGCTTTTCTAGACTATGTTTTGAAAGTGCACTGAGCTTCCACAATACCCCAGAGAGGGTGTGGTGTTGACAAGGAAAAATTAAACCTCCATGGACAGTAAGAGCTTTGTTTGTGCTCGGAGCCCGGCTCGCTACTAAAACATCTTTTTTTTTTCTTTTTAAATTTTAATTATTCGAAGTGTTTACGAATTGCTGTGTGATTTTGGAAATGCAAAGAGCTGGGCGGGGGACCAGGGCACAGGCAGCAGAAAGTGAAAGCCACCACGCTAAATGTTATGATCCGAACTGTGCAACCTGCAAGACTGAACAGACGCGCAGGAGTCTAACCCCTTCCGTGCTGTGCCTGTGCGTTTGCTTGTGTTTTTTGTTCTTGTTGCACATGCGGGGGGGAGGGGGGGGACTCAAGCTTTTCTCCAGGGCTGGAGGCTGGGCTCCCTGCAGGGAAGACAGGCTGAAATGTCGCCCTGATTCCCTGGCTCCGGGAACTGGCGCGTTAAGGGACGCTCCAACGGGGGCGCGACCTGCTACACACCCAAGGGAGCCCAGAGCGCGCGGTGGACGGGGAAGCTGGGTCGCTGGGTCCACGCACGCCGCGGCTCGCCCGCCCCGGAGGCGCCCGTGCAGTGAGCGCCCCGCGCCTGCAGGGGACAGCAGAGAGCAGGGATTCCCCGCCCCCCCCGCTCTGGCGTCATGACGCCTCCCCCTGTGATGTCAGACGCAGGTCTCTAGGCAACAGAATCCCAAACAGCGCGTTCACGTTCCCTCGCCGGCTGGCAGCGCGTGGTGGGGGCGCGAGCGGCTGGGGTCCGGGCAGCAACACCAGCCCCGGGGCGGCGCCGGGCGCGCGACCGGCACGAGCATGGCGCTACCGCTCCTGCCCGGGAACTCCTTCAACCGCAGCGTGAGTGACAGCCCCGCCCCGCCCCCCCCCCGAGACCCCGGCACCTCCCGCCCCGAGCCCCCGCCTACAGCGCGGCGCTGCGCAGCCCCCTACCGCTCCGTCTCTGCACCCGCGGCCTCCCCCAGAGTCCCTGCCGCCCCTCGCGGCCCCCGGCCCCTCGCCTCCATCTGCGCCCGCCCCACCCTCGGTCAGCCCATCTGCCCCACACAGCCCCGTTCCGGGCACGCGCCTCCTATCTCCACCCCCCGATATTCTCCGGTCCCGCCCCCCCACACCTTCCCAGAGACTCGCGGCTCCCCCTGCTAGTCCCTCTGCAGCCCCTAGGGCCCCTCCAGCTGTGCCCCCACGCACTGACTTGTCTACCAGGCGGTGTCTGCTGCCTTCGTTTCCCCACGTGCGGACCATAAGGGTAGTCGTGCTTGGCTCCTTTTGTAAGAGGCTTTTGAGAGCCACGGATGAAAAGTGCCGCCAAAGAGCAAGTGGTGTTGCTCCCCTGCAACGTGTTTCCCAACCGGTGGCCAATGGACCCCGGGTTCCCCCTGATATTCCTCCACAACATACCCCTCTCCAGCGTACCCGCCATTATGGCTTGCTGTATGCCCTCTCGCTATATACAAGGAGAGCTCTTGATTGAACTCAGGGTGTGATTGCTTCAAGGCTATTTTTTATCTTACCTTGATCATGTTCAGAGAATCCGTACGTTTGAAATGGTTGGGCTTATCCGGGGGGAAGAAGGGAGGGTAGGTCCAATTTTCAGAGGATTGTTCAAAAAATGTCTATTGCCGACTTCAGGCCTTGACAGTAGTTGTACCTGATGTGCTGTTGCTATGACCATGGTCTAGCAGCAAGTGTAGATGAGGACAAACACAACTTGTCTTTGTCTAGACTTGCAGCTCAACCATGTTCTGTACTGTACTGACAATGGTTGTCAGCAATAGGTATTTTTCTCTTGTGTATATGAGACTTTGCTTCCAATAAGCTTATTCTCTCTCACCTTGTCTGTGCTGGGGAATTATATAGTGGGTAATTAAAATATTAGTCTTTGCCCACATGTAAGTGGGCAAACATGTCCACAGTTTACATTGTCCACAGTATCAATATTTCATTTGCACTTACCTGTGCATCCACACATAGCTGTAAAGAAAACACATTGCCTGCCATATTGGTCAGTGATGGGAGGACTCATTGTCTTGCGCAAACTCTTTTGTTAGCGCTTCTTGTGTTCATGCACACTGTAATATTGCAAACTAGTATTGACTAAGAACAATTTAAGACTTGCTTTCATTGGGGCAAACAAAAAATATAAAGTATGCCTTTAAAGCATTTGTAGCAAATCTGAGTAGACTTTTGGAGGGGCAACGGGCCTCTAGTGCACCAGAAAATCTCCAATATAGAATCATAGGACTGGAAGGGACCTCAAGAGGTCATCTAGTCCAGTCCCCTGCATTTATGGCTCACTTATGGGTAGGGTGTGGGTGCTTTCTTCTGCCTCCATGGAAATAAATGGCAAGACTCCCATTGAATTATTTGGTAGCAGGATTGGGCTCCACAGTAGTTGTCACAAGCAGACTTAACTTAAATTCTGGAGTTTGCCTCCTTCTCATTACACATTTATTGAAATAAGCAAATGTAAAATTTTGTTACATATATAAAATTCCTTCTTTTTGAGGGCTTAAGTTAGAAATTAACATACTTAGCAAAAAAGGAGGAAGGAAGTAATTAAACAGTAGTTTTTAGGAGAGTTTGAACTCCCCTTACTTATGTAACAAAGAAAAATACACTGTTTTTTAAAAAACAACAAACAAACCCCAAATCAAAACCAGGGCTTTTCAGGGATAAGCAAAATTAAGAATGATAATACATCATTCATCACTAACAACAGCATTATTTATATAATGCCATAAGTATTCATGGCTGTTTGTAAATGTGTAAAAGGATGAGGTTCTTAGCACGAGTTGTAAGTCAAAGAAAATAGAGTTTAGGTAGCCACCATATTTTCAAATCCGTCCATTCAGCATGGAGAATTTTAAATAATAAATTTGCTGAATAGCACAAATATTATCAAATATTTTTGAATATCAATACGTAGATACTCTGAAGTGTGTGTGCCATAATGAAGTTAAGGTTCAGAGGGTAAAAGAAGAGTTAAATCCTCATGAGAATATTCCACTCAGTCATGTGGCCTCATTCACCTATTCTGTAATCATTCTTCAGATATTTTGGATGCTGGTTGTTATTGGGCCCTTGGAGAAGACTAGGGGAGGTGGGTGTGAGGGGAATCTCACTCTAAAATTTTTGTTAAGAGCCACTTTATCTCAGCTGCTACAGTTGTGGGCCTACTGTGTTTAATTTTGTAAAGATCTAGTTGGTGTATGTGATTCCTCAGATACTCTGGCGATGGGTGCATTAGAAATATCTAGATAGATGTGTACCATTGCTATCCACTGGTTGGAAGCAGAATTGCTCAATTGTATGCCTTAAGACCTACTTTCTAATAGAGGAGCTCTTTTTGGCTTAATGGGTAGAGGTCTATGTTTTTGGGGAGAAATGTGAGGAGTTATCTCTATTGCTGCAGTGAAGTTCTGAACAGATTTTGAGAACCATGAAGGTTCTACTTGCCCACAGATTTGATACAGTATTTGGCTGTATGTACTAGAGGTCTAGATAAGAACTGCATATATATGGGATTGTGTGTATAATATATGCATATAGTTAGTAATCATATGTGTGTTTGGGTGTGTATGTACACACATACATCTATATAGTCCAGAGAGATCTAATTATATGTGTTATTTTCAAAAATCAAGTCACAGTTAGTATAAAGTACAGGGAAACACAGCAAACTTGGATTGTATTGTGTCACAGTGCTGAGGTAGTTTTCTATTGCTGTGCGTGCTGTGCGACGCTCAATCTTTGTTGAGAGGCAGTTCTACACACTGCTTCAGACGTTGGCTGTCAAATTTAATTTTGATTTCACATTGTTTCACAAATCGGGGTCCAGAGAGACCATGTTCAGACCAACAGAATGGTTTGGACCATTCCTGCCACAGCTGCTTTACCATCTCTATCTTCACCATGAAAGCAATTGGTGCAGAGCAGCAGCAGCAGATGTTCTAGATGTTTGTGAAGGTTGCTTGTTTCATATACCATGCTGGAAAAAACACAAACAAACCCAGTGTCTGTCACTACTCTACAAGCACTGCCACCAATGCCTCATCTTTTGCAAGGAAATCTAGTTGCAGCATTAGCACCTACAAAGCAAGAAGTATTAGTGATCTGGTCATTGCTGCTTCTCTTAGCTATTTTTTTCTGCAGTTATTTCCACCGTTGCTGTTATATCACCACTAAATACAGTCACCATTCTCTTCTGTTGCCACTGCTACTAATATGCCAATTACTGTGCCTATGTGAAGGGCAAGAAGAAGGGGAGATGGAGAGGTGAAGGTACCCATTTTATTTGGTCTGTACATGCCTAATCAGGATATTTGCCTAACTGGGATGTCTCTCTGGGTCCTGGTTGAGCTTTGTGATAGTTTATGGCAATGGCTGTAGCTCAGTGGGGATGATGATTTAAATGCTGAGGCCTTTGTGTATGTCTCAGTCTCATTCTAGTTCTGAATGTGTCAAAATGTATCTACCAGCAGCGCTGAGTCTTTCCTTAGCTGTGATACATACAGAAAGGTTTCATCTCCGCTTGATATCAGCTGTACACAATAGACTGCTAAGATGGACATCTCACAGCTGCCCCTTTTGCTGGCACAGGGTAGGCAGCAGGCTTTGTCCCTATCCTACTGTAAATAGTGCCTCTTCCCAACTTGGCAGCTTCCCAGAAAACAGTATTACTATTGAAATGGCTTATTCTGTTAGATGGCCATGCTACTTAATTGGGACCAAAGTCTAACTGCTTGGGCATCCCAATTAATTAGACTCAAGAATGCTATATCAAGGTAATAGGCACCTTATAAGTACCTAAAATGGATTTTACTATATCCTACCCTCATGCCCCCTTTTCACTAATGAAACAGTAGAAATAACAGAAACAGTGCCAGTTTTGATCCATTTGCTGCAGAGGTGATGATGATTTCTGGTGGAAATGCCTCCTGATCCATCAGAAGTTTGGAGAATTTACTGCTTGCAAAGGGAAGAGGAAGGAACTCTTCCCTCCCTCCCACCCCTTTTTTTTTCTTTTAAGGCATTTATCGTGCTCCCTTGAAAAACAGGGAAGAATATATTGTTCAGTTCCGTTTTCCTGATCCTGCCCCTGCAGCCACGATTAAAAAAACAGTGGTATCCATAGTAGGAGTTACAGCTATAGGACCAGCAAGCACAGCTTCAGGAGCAGTCTCAGAGGCCGACTGGCATTGCTTTTGTTAGTGTGGTGGTTGATTTTTAATCCATGCAGAATGGCAGCATTTTCAGCTTCATATAGGCAGTGCCACACAAGCTGTGGGCATACGTCTTAGGGATGTTATTTGTTGGGACAAACTTGTGAAGCCTGACAACTATGATCCATTTGTTGAATCATCTCTGTAATGGATGTCTCAGATTAGTGCGTGAGAGGTATGCCCAAATACAGCAAAAAGAATGCATAAGCTGTTTTGAGTCCAGAATGGGTAAGGAAAGTGGTGCGGTGGCATGCCTGGCACTGTCTCTTTCTTCCTCCCCTGCCATCCACTCTCCTGCTGTTAGTACTGTCTCATGTGCCTCCACTCGTAAAAGGTAACAATACCGTTGCTCATATTCTCTGTTCTCTTCTTCACCGGAGTTAAGGGCAACCCCCCCCCCACCTAAAGCAGTGGTAGCAGCATGGGTGCCTATTACTGTTCCATTCATGCAGTGCTTTAATACCATGTTCGACCACAGTTCCTCTCGCCCCACCCTGCAGCAGATCACAAGCTGAGATGATAGTGGGCATGCAGCCTTTTTAAATTAATGGGTGGAGGGGAAGAATGCTGGCTTTTTGCTGGCCAATGGAGTTTTGTTCCAGCAGTTTGAGAGCCCATTGAGATGCACCTTTTTTTCAAACCGTTCTGTCTAGTACTTCTCAGAAGATCTGAAAGTGAGTTTACAGACCTTAGAAGAAGGTGTCTGTGGGGGAGAAGGTCTCATCATCTGTGCCACTAATATTTGGAACAGCTCAAATTCCATGCATGCCTCTCTGACTTCAACAGCTTATTGGAATTGCCTTCAACTGTTGTTACCAGAACAATTGCTGCCTCATGCATTCTCTGCTACTTCTCCCAGTATTGCCAACCTCAAGAGATAAAAAATCATGAGTTGACCCCCTGAAAATCAGGAGATGATTAAAAAAAATTACATTGTGTAGGGAGTATTTTGGGCTGTCTTTTGATTTTTTGAGCTCCCCCTGCCCATCCTCAGTGTTTGCGTGACAGCTAGGGTTGCCACTCTCCCAAATGTGTTGGGTAAGGTGATTTTGGCCCCTGCTAATGGAGCTTTCACACCCACATCTGCTTGTCCCCTATGCACCAATTGATTCTGTCCCCCAGCCACCTCACCCGCCACCATTCAAACCCCCTTCTCCCCAGCCTCACCTCTGACCCTTCTCTTCATTCCTCTTTTCCAGGCCTGCTGGGGGACTGTAGTGGGGTCTCCTCTCTCCCTTCCAGGCTGTGGGGGCAGCTCCAGAGACTCTTCCCATCCCTCTTCCCCTTCCCAGGCCGGGTGCTGCAGGGGGAGACAGGGTCCTGTCTGTGTTTCTCACAAGTGGGAGGAGGGAGCAGAGCTGCATTTTGCTGCTGGACTCTTTATTCCCTCCGTCCTTTGATCCACCTTTGAGGACAACGAGTGGAGGGGTGAGACTCTGCTGGCTTCCTGCAGAGCTGCACTTCATCGCGAGGGAACTTGAGCATCTCACGTCATCCCAAGACAAGCTCCAAAACCCGCTAAATGAAATCCAATCACTTGCAAAAAAAAGAAACACCCCCCCCCCAAAACCCAAACAAACAAAAAAAACAAATCATGAGTGTTGGCAACATCCTTCTCCAGTCAGTGTTTCCAGAACTAGTGCATCATTGTTCCTTAATGTGATTCTCCTCAACAAATACCACACATCCCTAAACATATTGGGTAGTCTGCAGGAAGTCTTGAATGGTACATGGCTAGAAAACGGTTAACTTAAATTTGGCTTCTTTGTTATAGCCATAAGCTCTAACATGGTGAGAGAAATTACGAACAGATATTGTGGCAACTTCTGTGGCTTTGCTAACCCTTCAGTTTCCTGGTTATCCATTATTTCCAGAAAGAACCTGAAGGTCAGAGTGATGCCATTGCCATAGTGTATAACAAAGGTATTCATTTCCAGTGTTTGGTCAAAGCAACCAAACAAACTATATCTGTAAAGAGACCTTTATTCTTTTCTTGTCTTTTTTCTTGTCTTGTCTTTCTTTTTTAAAGGTAAGTCCCTTTAATTAATTAATATACACGCTGTTTGAAAAGTTTATTGGATGCAGAACCTTTTTAGGGCTGTTTGCTTCTCACAGTGATTCCGTGTCTAATCATTTTGAGCATTCTTTATGTAGAGACTTATAAGGTTTTGCAGCAGACAGTGGAAGTTTCTTGAGGGAATTTAATTATTGGGCCATTTGGTTTTCATATAAAAAGTTACATTTCTGGAAGAATTCCTATGGGAGCAAATCCTGATCACTTAAACTAACAATTTAAGACATGACTAACCAAAATAAAAAACAGGACAACAGGAAGATTGTCTCAGGACAGGCTTGAGATATACAACACCTGGCTCTAGGAGCTGTTTTCCTTTACCTAGATAAAATGCTTCCCTCAGTTGTTGGCCAGGCTTTTGACAACTGCCCTTTTCTCCCCAGCTATTGCTTCAGTAATAGAAGAATAAAAAACAAGAAATATTAGATATGTCAAAAATGGTGCTGGTCTGTAGAGTCTTTTGGTATAAATCAGCCATTTGTGCCTGCAAATTTCCCTTTTTAAATTAATCTTCATTGCATTTATTTTCCATTTGAACTCAAACGTAGAAAGCCTTCTCCTGCTCTGCCTCCTCCCCACCACTTTTCCCAGGTTGGCAAGGTGCTGAGGTAATAAAATGAGGAAATAGAACAAGAGAACAGTTGACCAGTGTCAGAAAAACATGGAGAACAAAAATAGGAACCCCCTGTCACCCCAACCCTTTCACACAGAAATTGCGATACTGGATCAGACCTGTGGTCCACCTAGTCTAATGTCCCATCTCTGACAGTAGCTGGCACCAGGTGCTTCAGAAGAAGGTGCATTGTGCTGTAAGGTAGTACTCCTTTAGTTGCTTTCATTATGCATCCTTGGCATGCTCCTCATACTCCTAAACACTTCACTTCTCCCGAAACACATGGGTGTAAATTCCTATTGCCAGAGGCAGAGAAAGAACGGCAAGGATAGCTCTATTCACCCTTCTACAGGCATAGATACAGTTGCATGCAAAAAGATGAGGGAGGACCAGAGAAGTAATTTTTGTCCAAAAGTTGGAGAGAACCAGCATGTGGTTCCACAAATGAGCTCAATGCCCCCTCTTCCCAAATCCCCTCATTAGTACTATGTCCTACATTTACACCATAAAAGTGCTTGCGTGTGTGCATGCTTGTGAGATTAAATGTATCAAGGATGCAAATATAACGCAAACATCCTTATCTGTAAGATGGATATTGAGAATTGGCCACCTGGATTGGTTCACTTGACTGGCAGCATTCTGGTTATTATATAATATATTTTTAGAATCTCCATTTATGTTAAAATTAATCTGAAAAGTTTTTAAGCTGTTGATTTAAATGCATCTGTTTATGGTTATTTAGTAATCACTTATTCTCTTTATTCCAATCTGTGTACAGCTAGGGAAAGAAAAGTTCCATAAGTCTCAGCATTGGGGTTACTGCAATAAAATTGCTATGTTGGTGGGAGAAGATAAACCTGGAATAGGAGGTGAACCTCTGCGTGGACAAAAGCTGAAACCTAAATATAGTGTGTTTCCTAGAGGTGTGGGAAGTGATGCTCCTTCATGGGTAGCATTTGATAAACAGGTATGTAGAAGTCTGTTTCTGTTATGAAAGTGTTTTTACAAATGGATAATTTGTGCCAAAAAGGGTATAAAACCTAGTTAAACATAAAACCTTTCTAAACAAAAAGAAAATATTTTCTCTGAAGCAATGGGTAACATTTATTTTTCAATAGTATTAAGTATAGCTACATTGATCAATATACTAATTGCAACTTTCTAAATTGTCCACCACGAAGCTCCTAACTGGGGGATGAGAGGGTATAGTGTGATTTCTGCAGGACATAAAAGTGTCTATTCTTGTACTTTATATTTCTTTTTGGTGAAATATATGGGGACCAAGAAATTATCTGGTAACCTAAAAAAAAAAATCAGTGGAGCTCATATATGAAGAGTTACAAGATGAAATTGATAACATATCCCTGTTCCGCAGTGAGCTGTGCAGGGGCTCAGGGGTTCACTGGCAAAGGATTGGGGTTCTGAGCTCTGATTCTATGAAGTAATCCACCTATCCAGATCTTTATGCCTGTGTGAAGCCCCGTTGATTTTCCTAGGATTCCAGATGGGTGTAAGGGTCTAGTTGGATTGATCCGTTTGTGGGATTTGGGATTTAAACGATTATTGTTTTTGTTTTGTAATGGAGTTGTGACATCCTTTAAATTAGCAAGTTATCAGAGAACTGTAATATTTGACCATGTTAAAAAAATCAAGCTATCACTACATTTGATGTTTAAAGTTATTTTAGGTTCTAGTGACAAAGGTCATTTCGCCTCTTTTTTTAAAACAAACTGCGCAGAAATATTATGTGCTACAATTCTTGTGGCGGTTAAGCATTTGGAGGAATTTCTAATCTCTCAATTTCTGCTTTAAAATAAGTCATGCAAGTAACTGCAGTTCAAACACACATTCATCTTTTTGGTTAGCCAGCATCAGTTATAAATGCATGCTGGGCCTGATCCTGCAACCAATACAAAAGCAACTTTACTCACATTAGCTGTTCCTTTGAAGTCAATAGCACTGCTCACAAGTAAACGTACTAATGTGTATAGGCGTTTATTGGTCCTTTAGTTTGTGAAAGTACTAAGACCTCAATCAGTCCTGCGAACACTTATGCACATGTTTAACTTTGTACACGTGAGAAGTCCAAATGGTTTCACTGCTACTACAAACGTATGTACATGCATGCAGGATTGAGACCCAGGTTTATGAAATAAAGCTGTAAATCATATTATTGCACTGTAGCTCACATGCTGGGTTAACACTACACCATTTTCAGGTTTGTGGTTCAACAAATAATAAACTATTTAAATGTTTACTTTTACTTTTTGGTTTTAAAATGTATTCTGCTTTTACCTATTTCTTCTCGTTTTGTAGCTTTCCTCAAGATCTAATAATACAATTAAAATTGGAAGAAGGGACTGTGTAGTACCTCCTTTAACCAATTAATAGTGAAGAAATAGGTTTTTGCAGTTTTGAATATTCAGGAGGAAGTATGTGAACATTTAATCTCTTAAATAGGTTAAAAGTTCTCAAACGAGACATTTTGTACTTGAAACATGACTCATAATTTGTCCATCTAACTACACTATTAGGTAGGCCAAACTAAATGCTGTTTCCAGATGCCCCACAGAATTTGTTTAATCTCTGTTCTTGTTTGTTCTTATTTTTGATTTAAAACTTGTATTAGTTTTAATTAAAGAGGACAGATATTCACACCCAAATATAGTAAACATGAGTCAGCTGTTAGATTGCTATCAGGAATATAAAGTTCCCCAAAGTTGAGGGATTTGGAGAGGTCTCAAAAGGTTTGGATTGTTATCCACAGTGTTCACTTCCTTGCTAATTTAAAATACCTCTTGTAGATATTTATGATCCTCCCTTGGGTATCTTCTTTAGTACTGTCACAGCCAGGTCATAGGCAGACAGATCTAGTAGTCGGAACCAGACTCCTCAGTCATGAGACAGAAGTCAAGAGTTAGCTGGGTCAGGATACTGGGAGGTCAGGGATAGGAGACAAACCAGAGGTCAGAACCATGAGGCAAGAACTAGAGTCAGGCCAGTCTAGGGTATCTCACACTGGGGCTGGGCTTCAATGGTCCCAGATAAGCTGTTGCCAGCAAGCTGCCAAGTAGAGGATTAGAGCATGGCTACTGCCATAAACCTTGCAGGCCTGGGCTCAAGACCTGAGGGTCATGACAGATATTATCAGCTGTATATTTCCATCTCTCAGTTATTTGCAAAATGCTTTGCTTAAGCACAATACATTAAGTATAAACTGAAACTGCATGCCAGTTAATGGATAGAATAGCATATGTGTCACTGAGTATGAATTTCACACTGCAACTGCAGATCTGAGGTTCACTTTTATAGCTATTGTGATAGATTGACTACCAAAATATTTTAAGACCTTTAATATCCAATAGAAGAAATGTTATTTGATTTGTCACCCTAAATTGTGTTTATTCTTAGAGCACTTGTGCCTTATGCGATATATATTTTTTTCATTAAAAAATAACAAACTGAAAGATGACAAGGCAATGTTGTTCTTTTCCCCTCTGCCCCATCCTTTCTAAATGACTTTGCATTATTGAAATGGATGACTTAGCAAGTACATATATTTCAGTCTTACAAAGCATTAACATACTCATAAACAAGGGTGTAAAGAGGAACAATGTTTGTGGAGCAATAAGCTTAACTGAGCAAACTATTCTAACAAAGTAAAGCAAATCATGGGCATATGGGTACTCAGTAAGATAATGAATTATTATTATTTAGGACCTGATCTTGAACATGGATCCTTGCATGTGGGCTCCTTCATCTAGATAGATTCCCAAGGGAGTCAGTGAGATTCCATTTGGGCACAAGGGACCAACTGCATGGATTTCTGTGCAGGGATCAGGGCATTAATGTGTAGAGGTGTGTCAGCATGTAGCATGTAGCATGTGTCAGCATGTAGCATGACCCATGATCATGCCCCAGTGGTAGGTTTGCAAATAATCTCATTATAAATGCTGTACTTAGCCTACTTACATCTATTTAATCAAGAAGTTGAAAAACTTGACATGCCTACTTTATGGCAAGAGGAGTTTATTTTGCCGAGTTTGAAGAGTATAGATAAAACTGGTTTTCAGTAAGAAGCAAGTAAATATTCACCCTCCTTTCATAATATAACAAACATATCTAATATTTTTGGAGGGCTTATAACTGAAATATTGACCTAGTTTTAAATTCTCACCTAAGCACTGCTGCTACTTCATGCTTCTCCCTGGCACATTGATGTTCCTGAGGGATGGTGGTGGAATGTCTCCTTTGGGCACTCACAAGCTCTGAGAAGAAGGGTGCTCTGTGGAAATGTGCTGTCCAGACAGGAGGGTAATGAAATCACTCTTCTGTTCTCCATGCTGATGTGTTTGAGGCACCAGGTCTCCTCCTTGCAGAAGCAACTTTGTCTTAACAGGATCCTTCCCCAAAAGGCAGATGATACCACTCCTGCAGGGTTGGGCAAATAAAGGCAGTATCTTCCTTCGCAGTTACCAACCTTTCCCTCTTTAGCCTTAATTAATGGAACATTGTATGGCTTACAGGAAAAAATAGAAAATGATGGAACCATGACTTCAAAGAGTCCCATGGCAGAAGTATTTTTCTACTAAATGTACAAGACAAGATTTTTCTGGCACCCAGGACACTCTACTGTGTAAAGAACTGAATGGGGTGGGAGGACGTACCAGCCACTGGCAAGCCTGTGCCCTTGTCCAGGTACCCTGCACAATCAGTTTGTTTCCAGCTTTATTTAAGTGGGAGGACAAGCACTGGTTGTCTGGAAACTTGGGTGGAGATGTGAATAACTGAGGCTTGAAGGCTTGGAAAGGGAGAGGTTCCTGAGGGTGGTAGGAAATGTCAGGAATGAAGCTGGGGATGACACTTCCTCCAGGGAGAGGAAAGAGATCATGGGGGAATGGTATCAGCCAAAACCGTTCTCTGGGTCTTACCTCCTTGGAGGAATTCTCATTCATTGTTTAACATGCCTTCTTTGAGATGCTACTATACGTAAATCAAGCTGCCCAGTCACCTCCCATGGCTATCCTTGCTGCCAGACGTAAGATTTAAGCTTCTACAAAATTAAAAATAAGTCATAATCAAATGATGTTTATACAGCAATTGCATCAAAGCTCTTTACAATGGTGGGTAAGCATTAGAGTTCCCTACATGGGAAAACTGAGGCACAGAGTTTAAGAAAGTTGCCTATGGACACACAGCCAGTTAGCAGCAGAGCCAGGAATGGAACATGTCTCCTTGTCCACTGAATCACAATACATCCAGTTTTTTAAAGACCTAAGTAACATCATCTGTCATGGTTGAATGTTGAGGGGTGTTTGACAAAGTTAAGATTGTTTACGTTGACTTCACTGGCAACTAAAAAGTTTAGCCAATATTTTCATATCTGGGTGCCTAATGTAAACTTAAATCCATATTTAGGAAACTTAAATCCAACTTAGGCACCAACTGTGAAAATGTTGGCCTTATTTTTTAACTATATCAACTCTAAGTTGAACAGACACTATATTGTACTGTTTAGACAACCTTAACTGATAACTTACAGTATTGTTGTGTTTTTAACTGCTAATGTTGTATTGCAGTTCAAGTGCTAATTCACTTGTTAACTGATAATCAAGGTTACTAAGTTGCTTACGGTGTTTTTGGGGGCAGGGGTAGGGTTGAAGTCAGACGGACATTGTCATGTATTGTTCAAGTGCTGAAAGCTGCCCAAGACATGAAAGTTTGTTCCTTCAGGGTAAATTTTAACGCCTTTTCTATAAAGAGAGATTCTCCACTCTTGCACTTCTTCAACAGAGCAGGAAGGATAGCCTGATTAAGGAACAGGACTGAAAATCAGGAAATGTGCCACAGAACTTCCTGTGTGACATTAGACAAAGCGTTGGCCCTTCTCTGTCTCAATTTCCCTATGTGTAAAAATGGAGATTTATACCTGCCCAGAGATGTGCTGAAGTCTACTTAATTAATATTTGTAAAAGTACTTTGAGAGTCATTGATGGAAATACTAAAGAAATGCAAAGTATCAACAACTATGTATTATGTTATGTAAATAATTTTGACATCTATCTAGAAGTTTTAGAAATATTCAAGCCCAGTTCCCGTCAGCCACTTGTCCTCCCACTTAAATATAGTACCTATATGGCATGAAGAATGGATAACCAGACCATCAGACAATTTTATCTCTGGAATCCAGATTAAAAATACATTCTTTCATTAAGTAAATCTTTAAAATATATGCTTATGAAAGACGTACTAATTAGCACAGGTTTGAGCACACATAAGGAGTACTATGCAAGTTTCCTTAGTGCTTTCATGCCTGTCTCTGCTGTGCCTAGCTTCCTCTGGGTGCAATATACAAATAATTTTTTACAATTTTTCCCAAGTTTGACCTCATGAATAAAGACAATAAATAGTGCCAAATTGTTTAGTTGTTTTTCTATGTGCACAAATGAATATTAATAGCAAAGAGCAAAACTCCATAGTACATGTAACAATATGGAAGATGTCAGTTAGGATCTCCAGTGGTGAAATCTGCTGTCATAAGCCACTAAGCACTGCACCCACAAACATTTTTCTAGGATTACTACTACTGTAAATTAAATGAAGGGGGGGTCCTAGATTTGAGTTTGGTGAGG
The DNA here is from genome assembly GCA_007922155.1 of Mesoclemmys tuberculata. NCBI lineage: Eukaryota > Metazoa > Chordata > Testudines > Chelidae > Mesoclemmys > Mesoclemmys tuberculata. The sequence goes on from ML675610.1 coordinate 40,495,475, forward strand.
CCTGCCTGCCTTCCCTGAGGTTTGCACACTGACTGAAACACAAAACCAGGTGAGTTTTGAAGTGATTGTTTTGTACAGCCCTAAATGTTACCCAGTTTTAGGAAGCTGATATGAGTCTTTTCTGTGACTGTAGCCTGCTGAAAGCTTTATATTTGATTTATATTTTTACTGGACTCTTCCTTCTCTACTCAGATGTAATGGTGATAAAAATGCCATCCAAAAGAATATAAAAATGTGATTTATTGTGCTTTGTATTTCTTTATTTATGCTTTTTTTATAGGTATTATCTTTTGATGCCTATTTTCATGAAGAAGTGCCTGAAAAAAATCAAGAGTTATATAGAATAAGACATTGTAAAATATATTTCTATCTTGAAGATGACACAATTCAAGTGGTTGAACCCCAAGTCAAAAATAGTGGAATACCACAAGGTACCTATTTATAGTAGACTTTCCTTTGTTTCTTCACCTCTAAGCTTTTCCTCATGTGGTCTTTGTCCATCTAAAAGGATACATAAAGCAGCTGCTTACATAAGCCTGTTCCACACTACAAAGTTTTGCCAGCATAGTTATGTCCACTAGGAGTGTGAAAAAAAATCACATCCTGTAGCTGACATAGCTGTCCTGACAAAACCCTCACTGTTATGCTGACAGAGGAGTGGTTCTGTCATCGTAGTTAATGTTTGTGGAGATGGTGCAACTATGTTGGCAGAAGAACTTGTGATGGCTTATGTCACATCTATACTAGGGGGCTCTGCTGGCGTAGCTATGCTGGCCAAGTCTTTGTAATGTAGAAAAGTCTACAGTGTAGCTAATATTGACTACAAGTCTATGACAAAGAGTACAGATAATGTCCATGGCAAGAAAAGGAATTCTAACGAGAACTTCCTTGAGTTTAGAGGCTCCGGGCCTAGTAGACGAACCTCTTGTTTTTGATAGAAAATTCCGTCATCAAGTTGCTGGGCAAAGTCCTTATTTTTACAGAGCTATGATTGAAATAACATGATTATCGGCCTGTCAGCCCAGTTGTGTAAATTCTTAGTTTTCCAAAGGCAAGGTGTATATTATAGACTTCCACTCTTGTCTCTCAGCTGCTACCTTGGAACTGGTAGTAATTTCCCTATAGAATTCTAAAGTTGTTTATTGTCACTTGGGTAGCATTCACCTGCCTCTGGTGAGGCGGTACAGCAGCTTTTAGAGCCTCCAGCCTTCAGTTCCTTTGTTACTAGAGCTGGTCTTAGCATTTTATGAAGGGACCTACTAAATAATTTGTCGCTGACACCCTGTTCCTGTGCACTGTGTTCACACCAGTATGCACAGGGCCAGCCTTTTGGAGGAGGACAAGTGAATTGGGTTTTTTTTTTTTTTTTTGGATAAACTCTAAATCTAATGGACTGGTTTGACATAAAAACTGTGATCTGCAGACCATGGCCCAGCAGCAGAAGCATAATGCAGCTGCAGTTCCTTGGTGTTTATGGGGCTAGCTATATCCTTACCAGTATTTGAAATGTTTGTAAAAGGTAATAGTACAAATAAGCAAGAGGGCTGGGCACCACTGTGTTTCCCTAATTACTGGAGCCTTTTGTGTACATTCTCATTAATTTTAGTACATATATCAATGTGCCCACATTAACTACTCAATCACCACAGTCCCCATTGAGGTAGATAAATATTATTAATTTCCCCATCTGTTAAATAGAGATAAAGCAGAAACGTTACCTAATTGATTAGTGTTAGGGGTGGATTAAGATCCAGGAGTCCTTTTTCCTTAAGGCAGTGCTTTGTGTCCTGGATGACACTGCTTCTCCTGGTGTTAGGTGGCCCCTCCTTGTGGTCCGAGGTCATGCTGACTGTTCAGCAAAGGAGCTGGCTCTGGTTCCAATAGGTGCTCCTAGTCCTACGTGGGCAAATGCTCTTTCAGGCTTTGGATGAAGGCTTCTCAAATCTCTGATTCTCTGAACTTGGGAAAATATGAAGAATATAAAATCCCCATCTGTGAGCATTTGGAGATGGCAGCAGGAAAAGCTGCTCTTTGGTTCATGTGATACAGAAATGAGAGAAGCTACTTTTGGGTTAGATGTTCACAACTATTCCTGGCTCCTGGAATGATCTTCACAGGCTGATGCATCTGAAGCTTGAGAGCCCGCCATAAGACATAGGGTACTGCTCTGGGAAGAAGTTGGAGGCTAGTTTCACTAAAGCAAGAAAGAGCAAGACCACTCTCCGTTCCTTTGGACTGGGTGTTGGAGCAAATATTTATCACTATTGATGGGTGGTGGTAGGGGTTGGGGTTAGTGTCCTAGGCAGCTTACTTATGTTCCAGTGAGGACTGGAAGGCTCTGCCTTATCTCTTACATACTTGGTTGAAGCTAGTGCTAACTGCTATTGGAGCTCTCTCTCTCTCACTTTCTTTCTGTCTCTGTCTCTTTCTTTCTGTTGGTCCTAGACACTGAAACTTACCTTGAACATTATTGCAGAGAAGCAAAAATACTTTCAATGCATTATACAAGTCTATCTGGAAGACCTTTGTGGCCTGTACAACAATGCTTTACTACAGAACTCTGTGATTCTTTACTACAGAATTAGCAACTGCTCTTGAGAGACAACGTGGGTGCGGTAATATCTTTTATTGGACCAAATTCTGTTGGTGAGAGAGACAAGCTTTCAAAAGCTTCTCTCTCTCACCAACAGAAGTTGGTTCAATAAGATATACTACCTCATCCACCTTGCCTTTCTAATATTCTGGGACTGACACGGCTACAACAACACTGCATACAACTATTCTTGAAGCATTAATACTAACTCAAAAGAACTATTCCCAAATTAAAAAAAAACCTGTTTAACATTCTATTGCCAGTTGGGCTGGTGAAAAGGCTTTATAATTCCAGTGTGGGTCTACAGGGAGATGATATGGATAGAAAACGTTTCCAATAAGCCATTAGAATAAAATGATTCATAGAGACAAATTGAAGATTTTAAGTGTTCTAAATTTCATGGCAGGTAGTGAGCTTTCAGTTGCCTGATGTAGGTAAGATGTAAAATACAATGTTTCAGTAAGGAATTTATATTTTATGTTGTAATACCCAGGAAAGATAAGAAGTATGTATTAACTTGGCTTTTAAAAAAGGTGGGTAAGTAGATTTTAAAGAAGATTTTTAACTCTCTTACACAGTTTGGCTGAACACTGTAATTGACAGTAAACTTCTATTACTGGCATATGTGAAAACTTCGATAACTGGTGTATTATTTATCCTGAGCACATTAAAAGTACTCAAACAAAGAGAACATTTAAAAGCATTGTTTTTAAAAAAAAGAAATCCAAAATTACTAGTTGTTAAGAACATTCAGTTGTAGATTCAAGAGTGGTCTAGTGTTATTATTTATATTGTAGTAATCCTCAGAAGCTCCATTCAGGACTAGGGCCACATTGTATTAGGTATCATACAGATATAGGATGCAGATATATAGTTCTTACCTAGAAGAGCTTAGCTTTTAAAAGGAGAAAGGTGGGAGAACACATAAAGGGTGTGGGGGGGGAACTGCAGCATATAAGCAAAGAGATAAGGGTAACAATGGCACATATCATGTTAGTTTCATATAGTTATTTTTATACCTATGTTCATACCTATGTATTCTCCTTCAAGTGATTTTTAACGTGTATGTTATTCTGCAGGTGTATGTGCACCCAATGTACTTGAGTCAGAGATTTTTGCCAGCAGTACCACTAGGTGGTGCATGTATCCCATCTTTCCTCAGGCCTCTAGCCAAGGGCATAAAAAGGACAGGTCCGCTGCCTCCCTCTCAGTTCTTTCTCACAGCTCATGGTGAGAGTTGGAGCTCCACCTAGCTTTAGCTTAGGTTTGCCAGCTTTCTAAATAATTTTATTTTGTATAGTTATGTAAAGTTAGTTCTAGTGTATAAGTTAGTGTAGTTCTAGTTTAGGAAAAAACTGGTCATTTGGAATGAAGAAAAATCATCAGGATTCAAGCACATGCAAAGCCATTTTCCCTGTGTCACATAGGCATAAAAGCTTCTTGATTTAGCTTGGTGAGGGACAAATGTGGTACTTGTACCCTCTTCCCTACTAGGACAAAAAGACTGAGGGATTTCCACTTCGTAGTGCAGCTGATGAAGCAGGTGATGTGTCCCTCTTCCTAACTGGACCACAATTACACAGTGAAATTAGGTCGACAAGAAGTGCTGCTCTTGCTGTGGGAAAACATCACTCTTCATCCTCCCCCACTGCCTCTTCAAAACGCTTCCAGCATTCTGACCCTTGACCTCATAAGAAGACTTCCCGTAAGCACTTCCATACTGGTTGGCGTGTCACAAGCATAAGCACTCACTGGTGCCATTTGAGGTGACCCTGTCAACTTTGACTCCTTTAGGGCCATTGAGACCAGTGTCTTCATCCTTACTTGGTACATCATTGGTACAGCTGATTCAGACATGGCTCTCCAGCTATCCTAGTTGAAGACTTACCTGTCTCGGTCCCATCGACTCCGCAGGCATTCCTGTCTGCAAGGGAATGTCTGTGCCTCCCTTTACCAGACCTTCCCTCGTTATACTCAGTTCCAGTTGGGGCAGTTGAGTGTCTTTGGCATTGTTGACATTATCAGCACCTTTGGCACACAATCAGCACTGCCAGCGCCTTTGATGTAGTCTGCACAGAGCACTGCCTGTCCATACTATTACAACAGCACCCATCGCCTTGTTGGTGCTCCAGCCACCTTGTCTCTTGGTGTCTTTGGACCTGCTGGTGTCTTCTATACCCTGACCAGTGCAAACTCCAATGGGGACTACCTCTCCCTTTTCTGAAGAAACCCTACATTTCTTCTTCAGGCTTTGAAAGGGAAGAACTTGTGTCACCTTCAAGGTCTTTTAGATCACCTTATAGACCTCATAGCAGGGTTATGGGTCCTAAGGATCAGGATTAGCTTTCTTATAAAGAGGATCCAGAATGGCATCCCCCACCATGGGCTACTCAGGCACTGCAGTATCCCTCATGACTTTACTAATCTTGGGCTGCTCTGAGGGATTCTAGACCTTCCTCTCAAGTACAATCTAAGAGGAGGTTTCCTCTCACTCCAGTACAGGAAATCTTTGGTTAGGCTCCTGCTGCCATCTGTCCACTTTCTGTATTCAACACAATGGAGAAAGGAGAAATAATGGAAGAACTCCTAGGTATTACCCTACCCCCATTTCTCATCCTCTTCGCCTGATGAAGTTTTCACTCCAGCTTCAATGTCTTCCCCAGAGGACTTCAAGGTTATAACATTAACATTTGTGAGTTGCTCAGATACTGCCATGATGGGAGTGAAGTTGATTATCCCTTTCATTGCTGAGCACCTACTTGTCTGACGCGATGTATTTCCAAGCACTGTGAAAGGGAGAGAGGTGTCTTCTGGAGAGAGAAGATATGGTCAGTGTGCTGTCCTTGATCAAGGAATCAAAATGAATGCTTGGATGTTGAAGATGTATGGTGAGAAGGGCCAGCTGTAGACAAAGCCAGCTGGCAACATTGAGAAGTCTAGACCTCCTCTTCATGGAATCCTGTAACCTTCATGAATCTTATAATAAGTGTGTGGTCAATAACTTGTTTCCTCTGTCACTGGAATGTAAATTCTTAGTGAAGGAAGTGAAACACAGGAGTCCTTTAGAGTGCGCATTTGCTGGGAAATAGCTTAGACCCTGTGATGGGCTCCTTGATTGTATTTTGCAGCTCCTTTGGAATGCCAGAAGTCTGCAGCCAGGAAAAGTACCTCATGGAAATGGCAGTGGCAATAGAACACAAGGCCCCATCAGCGTCATCAGCCTGGAGGGATGTTGTGAGGTGTCTTTCTGAAACCAAAGCCAGGAACTGTTCCTTATGTTCTTCTGGAAAGTTGTCAGCAAATTTAGAAATTTCAGAAAAATGAATAAAAGTATGTTTAGACAAGAAAGCTTGACAGTTGGCTACTCTCATTTATAGAGTAGTGGTAGAATAAGCTGTCCAGCCATATAAATCCAGTCTGTTGAACTGCTTGTCTTTGGGAATGGCTTTCGGATAGGAAGAGCAGCCATGACCACCAAAGAATTGGGAACTGGTTGGGTGAAAAAGTCCTGCTGAGGGACTTGGCAACATTTGTCCACCCATTTGGCTGTAGTTAGTATAGAGGTGAGGTTCTGCCAGGCAGGTTTTGCCTGCTCCAGCAAGATTTCATTAATGGGAAAGACAACTGTTTCTGAGGCAGAGGTTTGTGAAATACCAAGAAGTGTACAAGTTCAGTCTGGACTCCTAGGCTAGGGAAATGGCTACTTTCCTCATCATGTTCTCTCCCCAGAGCACTTCAAATGTTAATAATTTTAATCTCTCGGTACCTCGGTTAAGAAGGGAAGTAAAATTATCCTCATTATACAATTGGGGAATTGAGGCACAGAGATTGTCTTGTCCAAAGTCTTACAGGAAACTTGGCAGAACCAGGAAGTGAATCCAGATCCCCTAAATCCCAGTCCAGTGTCTTATCTACAAGAACATCCTTCTAGTGCTTTTTAAAAAAGCTATTTAATTATTACTGAAAAATGTATGGAAGTTTTTGAGGGGGATGGTGCAGCACCCAAGTTTGAATTGCAGGACAAGGGATTGTTGGAGTAAGGGGAGTGGATTAAGTGACAGGACAGCTGAATGGGGGGAAGTTGGAAGGGTGAGGGGAAAGAAAACAGAGGGAGTGTAAGAAGCATAACAGTCATGGAGAATCAGCTTGGGCAGCTAAAAGGCTGCAGTGATAGGAAAGGGGCAGGATTAGGGAAGAACAGCAAACAGTGGCAAGGGAGTGAATGAACGGAAAGAAGTCCACAGGCCAAGTTTTAGGGTTGATAGAATGGTGGTAGGAGACTGAGAAGGCTCCTCCTGACTGATCCCATTTTTCATTTGGAGAGGCATAGGCTTTGTGATTCAGATGGTCTTTGTGGGTATAGTATTGCTGGGGTGGCTGGAGGACCTTGACTTACCTCTTACACGTTCAGCTGCATATATCGTTGGTTGCTTCCGTGAAGAGGCTTGGGTTTTCCATAGTCCACTCCTTCCGAAATCTTTCTTGCTGCTGCTGTATCTGATGTAATGTCGATAGAGGGGGGTGTCCTGGGTGAGTCTCTCTGGGTATGGTGGGGTCATGGAAGTTTGTGAGTTGCCCACTGTGCTCTCAGCTGTGGCTGGTGTTGGCTGCTTTGGGGAAGGAGTCTTACATAGACTCATGTACCAAGCAAAAACTCCAAGGAAGACACAACTGAAAAAAGGAGTTTTTTGTGTATTTATCAGTAATCAAAACCCTCTAAAAATAAAGGATTGCCAGAAATAATTTTCAGAGACTTGAAGAAGTTTCCATGAAATTGACAACAGTACATGGATGTGAATATGTACAAAATGTTAATAAAGGCTGCTGTGAAGGAACTAAAATTGTAAACTAGATTTAATGCTGGAAGATGAATTGCTAAACTTTGAACTTACAGTACTAAAGGAGAAGAAGACTTAGGGCTTCCGAGCAGAGAAACAAATGCAAAACATTAACGAATGTAAGGCCAATTTGAAACTAACTTTGGAGAAACTGGAACAAAGCTAAAAATACCAGGACAATCAAAACATACAAAACTAAGTCAGGATATGGGGGCAGAGAGTGAAGGAGAGATCAATAACCTTGAAAACACTTAAAAACTCCACCTAAATCTTTCCAGGGTTAGAGTGTTTTTGCAGAGCAGTAAAAAGAAATCCTCCACCTGCAGAGGAGACCAAGTTAGGGTCATTCTAATATGCATTTCATAATCCCCAGCTAACTGAACTCTGGCTAGCTGACGCTCTCTGTTATGAAAGTCATTTATGTCCTATGGGGTTAACTGTAGTTTCCAGTGCAGCCTAGGCCCCACAATCTAGAGCACAGTTAAGCAGCTGGCTGGCTTCCCCAAGGTCAGCCAGCTAAAAAGGAGAGCGGAGCTGCCTGCTGGCTGGCTTCCCCAAGGCCAGCTGGCTGAAGAGGAAAGTGCAATCAGCCAAGTGAGGTTGCAGTTAGCTCCTCTAATTTAACTGAATCACTGATTATCTGAAGGTTTATGATGTTTCCCAAAACCTTTCAATAATCAGGATTCTGTCATGTTTAAGGGTCAGATCATAGCCCTTGCTGCAATCTCAGGCTGGGTCTACACTGATGGCAGCAAATTCGCCGCCATCACATCAATTGCTCTGAATCGACTGAGTGGTCTGTATAGGCGCGCTCGGTCGATCCAGGAAGCAATGCAGGAAAACCACCCTGGTAAGTGGCGTAGTGCTGTGTTGAAGGGAGCGCTGTTCCCTCCGACGCAGCGCAGTGTGGACGCCGCGCAGAGGAGACGCTGCAACGTTGACGGGAGATATGCAAGTGATTTACGTCACTTGCGCATCTCCCGTCGACTGCCACCGAAACACAAAGGTGAGTGTAGACCAGGCCTCACACAGGTGAATGGATATAAGAAGCACTGTTACTCCCCCATGCTTGCTTTTTCTACTGTGGGGATGGCAGTGGCTCCTGGGGTGTTTCTCTCCTGTTCTTTGCTGGTGAGCTGAGAGAGAGTAGAGTGAAGGCTTCACTCATTTCCTTTCCTTTTCCTTTACTCAGTGCATGGGCCAATGCAGCTGAACCAGAATGGAATGGGACGTAAGATGTACCAGGAAGAGTGCTGGCACATTTTCTGTTTCCCTGTGGAGTTAGGGAGGATTTTGATGTGATTTGTTCCCTGCTCTGCTCTATGAGCTGCCCTATACTCAGTAAGATTACAATCTAACCTTAAGACTTCGTTGCATTGGTAATAAAGATCTCTTGTAAGCTGTCACTGGACTTGTCCAAATCGAAAATAAAAGCACATTTTAAAGAGACACAGGCAGGGGTGCTCTATAAATATATTAATAACGACCTGTCTTCTGGACTTAATCAAGGGTTGTGGAGAGTCAGTCAGTCCCCCGGTCATGCTACAAAAGATAACATGTTCTGGCTCCTGTAGTAAACACATAGTGAAAATAAATGCCAGCACCACAGGCTGGTACAGAAGAGAAGCTATACTCCAGATCCCAAAACGAGAGTATAGTGAAGAAGAGGGTTGGCCCTACTGACAAGCTGGAGGTGGGGGAAGGGGGAATTGGAATAGTCTGTTGGATGCTCCGCAGTATGAAGTGACATCTACTTAAAAAGAGAGAGGAGTCACAATGTCCTATTCAGTCCTCTTCTGGGTGATCTGGTTCGCTGAGCATGCATACACAGGTCCTCTTATAATGAATTCTTACAGCAAATTTCTTGATATGGAAAGGTTTTTATTCTCCCTGCCTTAAGTAGGATAATAAAAGCCTAAACTGGGCTGAACAAGTTCTTTTAAATCTCAAATTCATCAGTTTACAGTTTATCATCTGCACGTGAACAAATGAATTTGATCAGGCTTCACAATATCTAATTTTTAAAAAGGGTACGTTTGACACCATCTGCACAGGACATTTTTCATTGGCAAATAAATTCTTACGTACCTAGCACCAAGATGGACTATGTATCACAGCGAGACACAGTATCCATGAAAAACTAGTTGAAAGCCTGCTCTGAGTCTTTGTCTATACTGGGGAGATACATCTTGTCAGAGAGCTATCAACCAATGTATTTTAACTAAAATGATAATGAAACATGATTTTTCCCATTGTATGGGTGAGGGTAGTTGTGTTTAAAAAAAAACCCTGGGGACACCTGTCAGGGGTGTCACTGGGCCTCTCACTGAAGGAGAGGTTGAGCTGATTTGGGAAGGTGCAGGTGGATGCTGGTGTAGGGCCAGCTGGTGGAAGCAGGCTGGAAGCCAGAGGCAGGAGCCGAGCCGGCTGGAGGCCTGAGCAGTCTGTAATATCAGTTCCCAGCTGAGTGACAACGTTGCCCGTACTGGCTGACTGTCCTGGAACTAGACAGTACTAGAACTGTTTGAATATTGTTACATCTTTATCAGCATTGTAGTTTTAAAGGCACATTGAGAACCTTTAGTAGTAAAGGAACTATGTAGATGTAATTAGTGATTATAACTTTACAGTTTTTGATTGAATGAGTTGGTGATATTTTTCCAGTCCTAGCCAGTAGACATCCTCACTGCAAAAGTATTATCACAAAATGGTACCTTTGTAAGGCTTCTCAAGGAAACAAAGATTGAAAGGACATGAAGACTTATCTACCTTCTCATTCCTTAGATGTGGTTTCTCTATACTGTGCTGAGAAACATAGGTGTGGAAAAATTTTGCCTTTTACCGTTGCCCATGCTTGTGTTCCTATGTGGATAAACCCTTGAACTAAAGTCCTCTTGTTTTTCTTTCACCACTTTTTATAAACACCAAATTCATTCAGAAGAGAAAAATAATCATTGTAGGTCTGAATAGATACATGCCTAATTGTAGCACATTACTTAAACCATAGGCTATCGACTGCTTCTGAAATACTGTAAGTAATATGTAGTTTTAAAACATTTATAACTACAATGCATGGGGTCCAATTCAGCAACATACTTAGTTAAACACATGCCTAACTTTAAACACGAGTCGTCCCATTGATGTCCATTTTACACCCACTTTAAGGTCCCTTTGCGCTGTCTGAGTAGTGTAACAGTCCATTAATGTAAATGAGACTCTTCCTACTATAGGACACCATCTGCTGTTCATTCCACCCTTTCTGAGATTGTCTGGTTGTCCAGGCAGAAATATCAAAAGGAAAAACCAGTAAGGCTTGCAGTGGGATGGATGTAAAGTTTGCCATTCTCAGTGTTGGGGGTGCCTGTTGGGAATTACCAGCCCTAGAGGACAAGTGTCCAGTCAAGATATGAAAGAAGGTCTACTAATTCATCCATTCTCTTCCTAAAGTTAAATGTGCAGATATTTAAAATATATTATCTGTGAGTGCTTGGAGATAGCATGGTCTGTTATCAGTTGTATCTAGTTTTGATTTCCATGTCTCAGCATGGAGAACAATTGTCTCTAGGATAAATGCTTACAGGCATCCATGGGTATAGCAAAAGGCTGAAATATGACAGAATTTTTGGTGGGGTGGGGAAAGGTGGAGGTTAGACCTGTGAAAACAAAACTAAGGTTGCTGTGAATGGGTCAACAATGATTAGACTGCTGATGTACTGTAACCCCTGATTATCATGCTGTACTTAATTATCTCACTGTTACCTTCTGTTTCCCCCACCTGGTGGTGGTTTGCACTTGTTATTGCTCATTTCATATTTACATTGTAAGCTCGCTGAGGCAGGGGCCATTTTTGTTATGTATTTGTAGAGTGCCTAGCACAGTGGGGTCCTGAGTCATGATTAGGGCACATATGTAGTACATAGTATAAATAATAATGAGTAATTGGGCAGTCAAGTGTTGATGGCTGACTCTACATATAAAAAAATAGGGCAACAAGCAGTCTGAAGGTTAATAGGATTTCATAATGTTCAGAATCTCTGGAAAGAGATTACAATAGTTGGTACCCCTAGTTCTCCTGGCATCGTGTAAGTCAATGAATGCTCTTGACTGGAATCAGGAGTTCTGGGTTCTAATCACAGACTATCTGTGTAAAACTGAGGCCTCAGGAAAGCTTTTTAACCTTTGTTTCAGTTGATAGAATTAATATCCATCTACTTCATGGGTGGGGTGATGTTTATAAATATCAATGAAATTACCCAAAATCTTTTGAGATGCAGGGGGTGCTATAATTGTGAATAATAGTAAAATATAAGATGCAAACGGTTCCCCAGTGTCTGGCTGATAAAACAATAGCAGTTTTCCTTCTTATGTGTGGATATAAGCAATCACCTTGGTCCCAGGGAGCTGGTCCTTTGCTTCAGGGATTAGAAAGAACAGTATTAAAGCAAATCCCAAATTTGTCTAGGTTCAAGATCAAGTTTCCTTTTTTTGATAGGGTTCTGGCCTTTGTCAAATTGGTAAGCCCTGAGCCTCCCCTCCAAGTCAGTGGTCTGCATTTCCTCACTGGAAGCCAACTAGTCCAATATTTGCCCCTGCTTTCAATTTACTTCTTAATGACCTTAAGCTGAAGGCCCCTCCCTCCATCCTTGGAAGTTCAGGCAGTTTCCCCTGAGCATGACAGTTGTCTTCTCTTATCATAGTCACAGATTACTGTTCTTTCTTTCTTTCTCTCTCTCTCTCTCTGTGTGTGTGTGATCACCGCCATCCTTTGTTTCCCACACTGTGTCATCCAGCTGTCCAGCTCCATAGAGTTTTAGCCATTTGGTTTTGTGTGACTTTTCACCTTTCTCTTTAGAAAATAACTGGTGGCAAAATGTAGTAGAGGCTGCCATAGCTTCTCAACAGAAGTGGCAAAGACCTCCCTCCTTGTTGGATGCTCAACCAGTTTAGAATGCTAGCTAAGAGAATACCCGCCAGTCATGTTCTGAGACCTAAGAGCCCACCAGCTGGGAATCTGTTCCAATAACATACCTGTAAGTCTTGTTCCCAGAAGGTAATAATTTTCTTTACCTGCATCACAGTGGTGTGTTTGACCTTCGTTTTTGGAGAGTGATTTGTGAACTTCTGAAGATGATGAATACAAAGTATTATTATAATAAAAAAGAAAAAAGATCTCCCTTTACATATAGTTATGTGCACAGTTGTTGCTGAAGAAAGGAATAGTTGTCGCACTTTGACTGATTTTTTTTATTTTATATGAGTTCTTCCATTTTTTTAAAATCAAACCAGCCTATGAGGTTAATGTGAAATTTGATTTGTGGGGTGAAAGATACTTATGTTATCATTTTGATTCAGGAACTATTGTCCGGCGTCATCGGATTCCACTTCCACCTCCTAATGAAGATCAATTTTATACTGTAGATTATTTCAACATCAATACAGAAGTAATATTTTATGCCCAAAGGTATAAAATTGTAGACTGTGATCAATTTACAAAAAATTTTTTGAGGAAGCTGGGAGTCAGATTAAATCCTCCGGCATTTCATCCAGAAGACCCATACACCAGAGAACGGCAAAAGGTAAGGCAAGACAGTGATGGTGAAAATCTAATTTTATAAACAAAAAAGCCTTTGTGAATTCAGATACAATGCATATTACATAAGAACATTTTCCCAGCAGCAAATTAAAAATGTGTCCAAGTAACTATTCTAACATATGCTAATTGTTTGGAATTAGTACAAAAAGACTAAAGCAGAAAAGAAAATATCCATTTGGTATGCTTTGACTCACTGTCAAAAGCAATAGCACATAATATAGTCGCAGACAGGTCAATTTTCCTGTTGATGTGCGTATCTACTTTGAAGCAGAGGGGAAGCGTTTGGGGAATAGCTAGCATGAGAAATTCTTATAAAAGCAATATCTGTTGTGTGTATTTGCTTGATAAAACTGTTCTTATCTGTTAGTAAAATATTGAAATCACATAGGAGTGAAATTGTCTTCAACGTTTGTGTGCATGTAACTGCACAATATTACATTTAATATCTATATTAAATGAATTACTTCCAGCCCTACATATGGTGAATCAGATTTATTAGAGACAAAGTGTAAAGAATGAGATTGTCTCTGATAAATCTGATTCACCACATGTAGGGCTGGAAGTAACTCATTTTATATAGCTATTAAATGTAGTACTGTGTTAGCTGTTGCCCATATGCCTCCCCTTTGCTGGAAAGTAGCAAGAGTTCCCCAGTGTTGTCTCCCACATAAGAGTTGAAACACAGAGAATCCAGTAGATGATTGGGGAACTTCTTGAATAGCAAACAGAAGAGGGTTCAGATGATCCCGTGATGCGGACCCTCAGCAATAAACTTTAACATTTTTTCAGGGTCTGATTGTGTTGTTCAAGTTATTGAGTTGTTGAATAATTCAACCAGACCGTCCATTTGTGGATGATAGACAGACGTATTTAGAGTTTTGTTTTAGTAGCTCACATACTTCTTTCAGTAGCCAAGATGTAAAGTTGGTGCCTTGATCAGTGAGGCTTTCCTTAGGTACCCCTACTCTGGCAAAGATTTTTAGCAGTTCTGTTGCAATAATCTTTGCACTGGGGGCACGCAGTAGGATTGCCTCAGCATAGTGGGGGGCATAATCAACTATATTTAATACATCTTTGCACCCTGCTGCACTTTTTTCTAAATGCCCGGTGAGTGCTATCCTGATCCTTTCAAATGGGGTGCTTACTACGGGAAGTCAGACCAGTGGGGCTTTTGTCAGTCCTTTAGGTCCTACTCGTAGGTATTTGGAGCAGGAACTGCAGAAGTCTTTCACTTCTTTGTGAATACTGAGCCAAAAAAGCAATTCAGGATCCTGACAGGATATTTTCATGATTGATGTAACCTGCAGAGGGGATAGTGTGAGCCAGTTGCATAGCCTCATACCTATGGGGCTAGGGAATGTGAATTGCAATTGAACTTCACCTGTCAGCTGGTCTTTCTCCAATGGGTACAGTCGCTCTGCCTGGAGTTCAAACCAGGGGTACTTCTCTGTTCGTTGAGGGTTTATCACCTCCCTGTTCACCACCGGCAGTTGGTCATAAGCCTGGTCTAGGTTTCATCTTCATTCTTGATTAAGTCACTTCCTCTAGTTAGGATGTCATCCTCCTGTAGGGGGGCCAGGATCACTTTGTTGTTAGGTGGCCTTTCTCAGGGAGCTTCCCCTGGCCTGGATCTTCCCTCTCCAGAGTCCTGCTCCTCACCTACACCTGTCAATGTCATAGGGTTTGAGATCCCGTCTCTCAGGGTGCCCTCAATTAATCCCTCTGGGGTGGGTTTAAACTCCCTCAGTACTTCAGAGAAACACTCTAAATCTCATCTCTAGATAATGGGGCAAGTTAGTGTTGTGGCCAGCCCCACTACAAGAGACTTTGTATTTTTCCCCTACAGTCAACTGCACATGTGCTTTGGGATAGGGTTTACTGTCTCTGTGGATATACTGTAGAAAGATAGATTCCTCGGGTGCCTCAGGGTTTGGGACCAGGTCGTCCCGGACCAGGGTCTGCCCATATTGGGAATCCATCAGACTCCTCTCTGGGCTTTTTATCTGAACAAAGACCGTTACTTTTGCTGGGCTTGGCTTTTGGCCGCAGTTTTCTTACCTTTACAGGTGTCCATAACCATACTCCGTGTAGGGTCACTTGTGATACCAGTGACCTGAGCACCCATGTGAAAAGCAAACTCCCACTTCTGGCTAAGTGGGCTCTGGCCCCAAGCCTAATGTTTGAGGTAGCCATTCCCTGTGTGGCTTGTCTGGTGACAGCCCTTGGCTTTCCTGTGGAGGGACCATTGGGGTCCCAGCAACCTTTGTTAGGGGTGGGGCCTGAGATGCCAGGATTTCCCAATGGGGCCAGTCTGGGTCCTCTTAAAGGCTGGTGTTTCTGAGACCATACTGCCAGATCACTGATACCATTGGTTGGGTTTCCCCTTGAGTTAAGGGAGCCCCTTAGCCTCAGGCAGGTGCTTGTGTGATGCTGCCAGAGCTGCTTCAGCAGCTAGGTAATCTTCCATCAGCCAGGCAATATCGGCTAGGAGCTGGCTGCTGTTTGAGCACCCAGTCTGTACCCTGCGCTGGAAGTATGTGGGTGAACTTCTCCAGCCAGGATGAGCTTTGTCACCTCAACCCCTGTCCAGGTCTCTGGCTCTAACTAGCTTCAGCCTAGGTCTCAATTTCTGAGCATCCCGGAAGGGCCAGGCTGCCTGTGGAACAGCTGTCAGAAAGTCTCCTCCGTGATGTCAAGGCAGTTGAGTGTGGCTGCTTTCACTTGCGCATAGTCTTGGGCAGACACTGTGTCAAGACCCCAGTGTGCAGCCTGTGTTGGTCCCACTAGGTCAGGTGACAACATGGTGGCTCACTGGTCAGGTGGCCACTGGGCTGCTGTCGCTACTCACTCAAACATGGATCAGAAAGCCTCTGGGTCATCCTCAGGTCTCATCTTTGTGAGTTTCACTGGCATGTGGGGCCTACAGCCCCTGGAGGGAAAAGACCTGGGAGACTCTGGGGCTGTAACCTGGGCCAGCTGTTACTGCTGAGCAACCACTTGCTGTTGCTGCTTCCTCTTGTTGCTGCTCATTCTCTGTCATGCACCTGAAAAGATGCTGGAGATCCATCTTGTCTGACTTGCTAACTCTCACCTGTCATGGTAGGGTGTTTGGCCATCTGGGTCAGTCAGTCCTTACCCCTCTCCAGGCACGGGAAAGAGGCCTGCATTCTTTACCAATTGTGAAGGGGCTGACTCACCGCTGGGGCGTCCTTGTGATGAGGCATGTTGTAGCATCCCTCTCCCTACTGGGCATCTCCTGGCGATCGCTCTCAGCCTCTGTAGTGATCTGCCTCTTCCTGTGACTTGGTCCTCCAGCCAGGCCACTTCAAAGGCTCTCCACTTCCCAAGTAGTCCATGAACAAAAAACTCAGGGATTAATGCAGATAAACTGAATTACTAAAAGAGAAAGGGGAATGACTCTGTCTTCGGGAGTTTCAGAATCTGGCCCTCCCTTCCCTGAGGGAGGGCTTCAAGCAGTGATTGTCTGGGAAGCTCCTGGCTTCAGTCAGCTCTTTCCTCAGGAGCTGGGGGGCTGATGGTCTGTTCTTTTCCTTGGTCTGACAACACATGAGCTGCTCTGCTCCCCTTTTAAGCTCCTCCTGCAGCCTGCGCATGCCTTGCAAGCATAGCGGGGCAGAGCTGCCTGAGCCCAGAGCATGTCCTTAACCCCTTGTTGTCCAATGCGGGGTTTGTATACCCCATCACAATGTCCTTCTTATGCTATTGCTTTGGCTGAATGAATTCTAATAAACCGACCAGTCCTGATCCTGAAAGGAAATCTGCATAATGCTTTCAAAAGATGAACCTGAGAGCTTAAATTCAGAACTTTGCTGGACACTAAAAATCATGGACTGAATAGAAACTATGGATTTCTAGCTTATTACAACAATCTAATAACTCCCCTTGGTCCCTCCCCCCCACCTCAACTGCCTTCCCCGCTCTTTACTTTTCCCCTTATGATTGGAGGATATTAACAGGCCACTTCACCTTGAAATGGTCCCTTGAAATATGTGTTAAATATATGCTAAACAACCTGTTTCATCTTGTATTTAGCTGTGATACTCTGAGTACATTTCCCAGACTTGCAGAAGAGCTCTGTGTAAGCTTGAAAGCGTGTCTCTCACCAGCAGAAGTTGGTCCAGTAAAAGATATTACCTCACCCACCTTGTCTCCCTAACATTTTTAAAAGCTGATTTAGTTGAGATCATGGTCCAAACACATGTGACTATAGACTCATTCATGTGTGCACTTTCTTATGTCATCATTCATCCCTGCCCCCACTACTTATTAAAAATATAAGTTACATGAAACAAATTCTTGCATCCCCAAGGAACCAGTCTTACTCCTTCCTAGCACCTGCTCTGTCTCACAATCTTCCAGTTTCATGCACACATGCACACAGCCCACCAAGCTTCCCTCCCTGTCAGTTCCTAAACACTACGTAGATTTTTATTTTCTGGAGGGTTTGGGATCCTTCTCCCCACAAATCAGGGAAGAGCAATGGAAGTAGCAACACGGGATTTTTCCTTGGTCCCTTCCTTGGTGGACATGTCTCTTCTTCTCTTCTTCATAGTCAACATGGGAGAGAGGAAGCATTGTTCTTGTTTCTGACCAGCCCCCAGTAGAAGTTGTGGCCAGAGGTTTGCGGGCAGTTCTCAGAGGTCCATCTAGCATCCATGGAAGCAGCAATTAGTACAGACCTGACATGTATATCTTTCCCACTTTCTTCCTGTTGTTGAGGCTCCTCTGTGACAGTCACCATCAGTAACAATGGTAATTAGCATCCCTGTAAGATACATGGGGGTAACCAGCATATCTTGGAAGCCGTGCCAGGCTGTGTGAGTCCTTTGCTGATGTTTTCAAGCTTTTCACTGTAAGGGCTAGAAACTTCCTTT
Organism: Mesoclemmys tuberculata; assembly: GCA_007922155.1. NCBI lineage: Eukaryota > Metazoa > Chordata > Testudines > Chelidae > Mesoclemmys > Mesoclemmys tuberculata. The sequence goes on from ML675610.1 coordinate 40,513,394, forward strand.
ATTTTTTTGTCCAATGAAAAATGAAATTTTGAACTCATCATGACTCCAGGTATTGTGCCTATGCCTTTGCCTTAAGCTGACCCTGTAGATTATACATGTGTGTAAACACACACAGGATGTGTTTTCTAATGTTGATGAGCTCTTAGTTGGTAACGGATGTCTTTGCTGGATAGCGCTCAGATTTTGTTGTTAAAGGTCATTCCTATTTCTTTTAAGACAATGCAAAACAAACTCACTCAAATGGGGAGAATACCAAAGATAAGAAAATTAAACTTCTCTCTTTTGGTAATTGCAGTTCAGCTACTAGAAAATCATATGCACAGGTATAGTGCAAATTCCAGCTGGTTTTGTGGCTCTTATTTTTCTGTGACTAGTCTGTGGAAGCCACATCTTTAATTTTACTATGATTGGGCTGCTCAGGACCATTTTGAACAAGGGTAAGCCTATCTTGGTTAGCTAAAGGAGACTATAAATAAGCAGATGACAAAAAGAGAAAGTTATGAAAGAAGTAGGAGGAGTAAGGAAAATGCTATGCAAATAAGGGGTAGTAGGAACATTAGAGTCACATCTCTGCAGTTGCTCAGGGCACAGCCATGGAGAAAGTAGTTACCTACTTCTAGGGTGACTAGATTGCAAGTATGAAAAATTGGGACAGAGTGTTGGGGTCTCTCTCTATAAAATCGGGACATCTGGTCCGTCACCTTACCTAGTTCCCTCTTCTTGTCACAGCACCCTGGAGGTTCAAGGAAATGAATGCCCAACTGTATGATGGTAAATCCCTGCGTTCCAACATGGGGTGATGGTGGTGGCTATGATGGAAATGATGGTGCTGGTTGCTTGTGACATGGATGTGCAAAGCTTGGGGCTGTGCTTCTAAAAAATTTTCAAGTTCTCCTTGAGGAAAAAAAAAATAAAAAATTGTCCCATCTAAATGTTGTAAGGTCAGAGGATATGTCCACACATTTGTTGGGGTTGATCCTGCTTTTAGCAGGGAGTTGGACTTGATGACCTCCTGAGGTCCTTTCCAATGCTAATATTCTATGATTTTATGATTAAAATTTTGTCTTGATTCATCAAGTTTAGTCTCTTTCTAAAACAATTATGTAAGCTCCCCTGAAGCCTTGAAAACTCCTAATCAACAGTTTCTTTCATTTCAAACACCTTGGTTTACGTCATCTCTTTGACTTCATCCTATGCCTTTTTTCAGCAAGAATGTTACATATTTTTTATAGGTTAAAATGACCATTATGCCATCTTTCATCCTCTTTGGATAGTATAAGTTCTCTATTAAGTAAAGCATCTCTATTCAGGACAGCATTAAGCATGTGTTTAAAGTTAAACTTATATAAATGCTACCCTAAATTGTGACCTAAAACTTTATCTCAGGGTAAGATTTAATGCAACACACCTCCATCCTGGAATTTTCTATGACTGCAAACGGCAACTTTTCAGATCTTGCATTAACTAGGATATATTTTCCAGTTGTGCAATTCTTATTTATACGACTGGGTGCATGCCAAGAAGAGAACATGCCCCAGTCAATAAGTGTAACCCACATAGATCACTTTGTAGCTCAAGGTTCCATGTAACCAAATTTACCTGTTAAATCCTTAATTTTTTTTAGTTTAACCTTTCTTTCATAATAGTTAATTACTGATATAAAAATATCTTCAAGAAAATCAAAAAGGGTGAAGTTTATCATGAAATGTAACCATGTGGGTACCAGAGGTAATTTGTTGAAACTTGTGTGTTACAAGTTACTAATATCTTATTATTAAAAACTTGACAATTTTCTGATCTGAAGGACCATTTATAGCAGAAAAAACAAGGATTTAAAAGTCTAAAAATAATTGATCTTGTCAAAAATATACTGAGATTATCCTCTTTTTTTCAAATAGTTCTTTGGTTATGTTGTACATGTTGTGTTTTGATTTACTATAGCTAAATTACATAATTTGAAACGGTTAAAGTTAATCTGAGAACATCTTTACCCTCTCATTTTTTTCTGTAGTTGAGGACATGTAATTTTAAAAAAGTTCTTTCATTTCTCCTTGATTGGCAGATGGCAGATAGTATGAAACCCTTGCGCCCTTATGAGTGTATTGACACTCTGAGACAGTTTCTGGAGCATGATGGACACGTTTTACGCTTTTACTGTATGTGGGATGATACAGAATCCACATTTGGAGACCCACGAGAACTTATTCTGCACTATTTTTTGGCTGATGATACTATTGAAATAAAAGAAGTGATACCAGTAAACTCAGGCCGGGATGCTGTTCCACTTTTCCTCAATAGAAAGAAGCTACCAAAGGTGAAGAATGAAAAATACAGCATATTTTAAGTTCTTTTGCCGACTAAAAGTTTGACTGCATTATTTTGAAGTTTCTGCATTAGGAATATCATGATAATTACAGTGTATTATCAAAATTATTGAGAATAACCACAATTATGGAATTATTTTCTTGTCTACATGTTTAATCACACAATAGGTACAAAAATTATTTTAAAAAAATTAGGTTTGGATTTTCTGTACTTAAATCGAGAAGAGAGAAAATTCAGATGGGAGAAGTAATAGGTTTGTATTCCACAATTTTCTTTTCCCCATACTAGTGTACCAATGGAGAAGTTTAACAGTTTATCACTCAGCATACCAATGTAAGACCATTGAAATCCGTGCAGTTACAGCAACATAAAACTGATGTGAATTCAGAATTGGATCTTGATTTCTATCCAGGTCCTTAGGAAAAGTCCAGTTTCAAGATTCAGCAATGTAAATTGTTGCTAGCAGCTACAATATCACTGCTTTAGCTTGAATTCTTAGAGTTAGGGCCTGATCCAAAGCCAACTGAAGTCAATTGGGAGTCATTCCATTGTCTTCAATATATATATTTGTCAGGCCGTTAGAGAGGACCTACTAATTAGTTCAGGTCCTCCATTTTAGAGTTTGAACACAATAAGTGTGACTCACCTTTGTGTCACTCAGTTTTTATACTGGTGATAGACTTACACCAGTCTGAAGTCTTGTAAGTCTGGAGTAATGCAGTGATAAATTATTTCCCCCTCCTTTGCTTTTAATATTTATAATAATATTTAATTCTGTAAGCCAAAGGTGCTTACAGGCCAATTAAAAACCAAGCAGATCCCTGCCTTGAAGAGCCAACAGTCTGGGACCCTGATCTTAGCAGACCCAGTACCCCTGCACTGCTCATTGAAGGATTGGGATTCAAGGACCTACTTGTCTCTGAAGTCAGTGGAAATTAGGGAAATGGCAGCCAAGTATTACCAACCCAAAAATGGGCGTGGTATATGGGAGAGACTGGGGTTACATTAAAAGGATAATGAAATCTGTTTTAGTTATGTACACATCTAGTTGATTTTTCATTTAGAACTGTTTTGTATTTATTTTTGTGGTTATAACTAGAATAAATGACTAGTATAAACTTAAAACCTACTATAGGAACATTAATTATGACTTTCATCACATTAGAACATGCTGACTAGCTCTTTTCTATATTTGTACAGCACCCAGCCCAATGGGGCCCCAACCCTGATCGCAGCTTTTACATGCTACAATAATATAATAATAACTACCAACAATAACAATATTCCTCAGAGCAGAATTTTATAGGTATGCAGTACTTTAGTTATGCTAATCTTTGCTTTCCGGTTGCTTCAGAGAAGGAGACTTTGCCCTTGGGTGCACAATAGGATCTGAATGTATAGTTTGAACAGCATAGTGGCTTTTGAAGATCAGCTGCATAAACACACCTGATTATGGTCACTCAAAATGTTTGCATGAAAACTGTCATATAAAAATTGTCTCATATAACCACTGGTTGTATGGTGACTGAAGTCTCTGTTTTTTACTTTGTTAGATGCAGTTCCTAAGAGTCTATTCTCTTTCCTTGCAGTATGCTCCAGCAGGGCTATATCAACCTGGTGCGATCACAGATCGCACAGTTCTCAATGTGTTTGGAGGCTTAGTAGGAAACAAAGGCCGTTACATTCTGGACAATCGTAAGGTCAGATATTTTTGAATACCACAGTCCATCTGATGTAATTACAGTTTTATGATTTCTAAAGTTCTGATTATCTAAAACAAAGAAGTTATGTTCTTTGTTAGAATGGTGATGTCACTGTAGAACTGCTTAAATCCAGCAATTCTGAAATTTAATATGTTTGAAAATGTTAACAGTGTTTGAAAATGTTTAGAAAAAGCTTTAGCATGGAATGGGAGGAAAAAAATCTTAAAAGTGAAATATGGAGGCTTTTTGTTAAAAGATCAAATATTTATGTAAAATTTCACTTAAAAAAAAGAAAGTTCCATTTTATTCTGAGATTCATAGAGGTGCTTTTAAAATCTTTTTTTCTTTTATTAGACAGGAACTGTGCACCAGGAATTTTACAAAGACTCTGACCTAACATTAGGGGCAGTGATCAATATTTGGGGAAGGAGGGTAATACTCTGTGACTGTGATGAATTTACTAAAGAATATTATAGGACAAAGTACGGAATCAGTAAGTAGTAATATTGATCCTTTTCTGTGTCCATTTTTAAACTTGGAATTTTTGAAAGGTTATTCTCTATTCACAGAAACTTTTATCTTTTTAATTAAAGCCCTTAAACTGCTTGAAGTTGCTAACAGCAAAACAGTATTTTTGCAGGGGTCCAAGTGAAGTTGTTATAGAGTTTAGGACCAGAAAGGACCACCAGTCTGACATATTGCGCCTCACAGACCACTAAACACTACCCAACCACTTCCAGACCAAGCCCAACAATCAGAATTGGACCAAAGTATTACAGACCTCAGGAGACTGAATTATTGTGTGCCAGAGCTAGTGAACACGACTGAGGCACACCAATGTTCAATGCTTCTGCAATGGCAGGGAATTGATTTAGCAAGAAATACCCAGATGATCCTAGCAAGTGACCTGTGTTCCATGCTGCAGAAGAACGTCAGTGCGCATCTCTCCTGTGGGAATATTGTGACAGTCTGTACCCCTATTATTCACCCCTTTTTACAGGATTATGATGAATTTCGTACAATATTTTATGAGGTATTGTTTGAAAACTCATAATTTGGTGACCATTATTGTCTTGATAAAATATGTCTGGCAATATTATATGTAAAGTAATAAAGTAATAAGATTCTACACGTTCCATGTCTAGAGAGCAGTCACAAACCAGTTCCTCAGAGACAAAAGGCTAGCCAACACCTCAGCCAGATATCAACAAAATCAAATGGACCATGTCCTGTTTAATTGGCCATTCTTTGGCAGGAAAGAGGATGTGGGCGAAAATTGACAAAGAAACAGCTGTGGGTTCCTATCTGCACAGACTTTGTCTCCTGAACCGCAGCTGGAGATGATTCTTGAAGAGAAGAAAGCTATAAAAAGGGAGAGCAGATGCCCCAAATTCTCTCTACCTTTTTCTCACCCCATGGCATTGACAGCACTTGAAGAACAAAGGAAACAGCATTGGCCTGGGGAAGGGATCCTGACTGAAAGAAATTCAGCCAGTAAGACTACTGAAATGTGATGAGAGACATTTTTTTAAATTCTTTTCGTTTAAGTTAGGCATTAGTTACGTTTTACTTTTATTTTCTAGTAACCAATTCTGACTTTTATGTCTCATTACTTGTAGTCACTTAAAATTTATCCTTCTGTAGTTAATCAGCATGTTTTATTTAAACCAGTGTGTTTTGATTGAAGTGTTTTGGGAATAACAGAATTTGTGCATATCATTTTTATTAACGAAATTATGGACTCTATATGAGTTTGTATTGTCCTGGGGAGAGCTGGGCAGTACAAGACACACTTTGCTGAGGAAAAGTCTGGGATTGGGAATTTGCTGGTGTTGCTCTGCAGGTGTATTTCAAGAGTGGCTAGCCATAGCACTCATGCAGTACAGCTGGGAGTAATTTACATGCTGGAGGCTGTGTGTGAATAGGACCAGGAGTGATAGCTCTCACAGCAAAGCAGTGTACAAGTCACCCCAGGTTGGAGAACTGAGGGGACACAGCTATTCATTGGTCCAGATTATACCCTGGGTAATGTAACACCCACAATGAGCAGGGTATATGCATAGCTTGTTGTTTTAGGTGAAGTTTACACTTTAAGCAATGTTTACAAAGGTTTTAAGTGTGTCTCAGGTGCGGTGTCTGGAAACAGTCAAACAGAGATTACAATTGTTGTTTTCTGTTTGCTTATTTTGGGTAAGAGAGAAATAGGAACAGTAAAGCAAAAAAATGAGCAGCAGTGAAACAACTGCAAAGTTGGCCAGATTAGAGGCAGGAGAAAGAGAGAGAAAACATGAATACCAAAAATGGCAGATAGAAATAAGACAACAAGAAGCTGAAACCCATAAGCGAGCCATCAAACTGAAAGATGGAGAGGTTGAGGAAGAGGAAAAGGAGACGGAGAGGAAATAGAATCTGGAACTGATAGAAAAACATGGGAAGATCTCAGGGTCAACAACATCTCTCTTCACTAAAGGAACTCTCAGCTAGAACAAGTAATGTCCTGCATATAAAGAGACAGACTGCATTGAAGAATTCTTCACCACTTTTGGAAAACTATTTGAAGTTCATAAGATTCCTGATGACAGGAAAATCCCCACACTGATTGCAAAAGTGTCTGGTTAAGCTTTGAATGTATTTAAAGAAATATCAGTTCAGAAAGCTTTGATATATCCTGAATTTAAGAAAGCTGTTTTACAAAGGTTTCAAATTACTCCTGAAGTATATAGGGTGAAATTTAGAAATTTTAAAAGGAATGCTGGCATGAGTCATAGTGAATATATTTATAAGATGTGTGACCTAATAAGAAAATGGATAAAAGGAAAAGGGGCTGAAGATTATGACCAACTGTTTGTTCTCATTGCTTAAGAACATTGATTGAATAATTGTACTGATGATGTAAAATATATTCTGTGGGATAAATCTGTAAAATCTGTGGCAGAGATGGCTACACTAGCTGATGCCTTTGACCAAGCCCAGATGTCCATTGAGCGCAAACCACTGAAGGAGAGGCACAGAGTGTAAAGGCGGGATCCCGCTTTACCCATGTGGAAAAGAAGGGTGGTTGGGAGCCTATGCACTCATTCACCAGAATCATTCCTCTCTTGGAAATCTCCATCACAAATATCCTGTGAAGGTGGAGGGCTCAAGAAGGTGTTTCCAGTGTAACGCCACTGAGCTCCTGAGAAGTTAGCACCCTAAACTGAAAGAAACTAAGCCCCATCCAATCCCTATTAATGCAGTTGTCATTAACACAAAAGCCACAGACATACCTACAATGTACCTGATGAATTTTGTGGGGGCTGACCCTGTGGAGACAGATATGGAATTTATCAAGCTAGTCAGAATAAATAACAAGGCAGGCATAGGGTCCAGACACTCCGATGTACAGATTTCTCTGGTTAAGCAGAGCATGGTCCAAGACATTGACATGTTACGTGGATAAATGTGCAGCTTAGAGTAGTGGGAGGATCTAGGATTCCTGTACCTTTAGCTACAGTGCATGTGGAGTGGAAAGATGTGGAAGGAGATTTGACTGTAGAGGTGTTGGACAATATCCCCATTGAAATGCCATTTGGAAATGATATTTGGCCTGTCTAAGGCTGTTAATGTGGTGACCTGTGGCAAAAGGGAATATTGTGCTGGTATCTAAGAGGGGAGTGGTAAAGTCCCAGAAACTGTTGAGAGAAATAGAGAAGGTCTCTTTGACTCCTCTCCAGCAGAAAGAACCAGGCTGTCTCCGGGTATCGGAGGGGCTGAGCTTACTCCTGCGCAGCAGCAAAAAGCAACAGGCCCTTAGGACCTGGGGTGGGGGAGGTGATCCTTCTGACTGAAGAAGCTGTCCCAATTGTCAGCTGCATTTTGCAGTTGAACAAAAGTTAGCTCCCACTCTAGAGAGCATAAGGAAATGTGTCGTAGAGGGGGCCCCAGGAAAGGAAAATGGGAGAGGTGTTTTGAAGAAGATGGGAGATTATATAGGGAGGCTGTTCTGAGAGAACAAATCCCTGAGAAACTATATAAGCAGTTGTTTGTGTTCACCCAGAACTGTGGGGAATTTATGTTGTTAACACCTGATTGTCCTTACGCCGGTCACTTGGGAGCACAGAGAGCCTATGACAAGTTAAAGACAAATGATGTGAGAGGAACCCTAGATCTCATCTGAGACTCCCGAGAAGGGGATGCTGAAGTAAAAGAAAAGCCAGTAACGGAATATGTGTAGAGGTTCAGAAAAGAATTAAAAGATATGAAGGTATTGTTCAAACTAACCTCAAAGATAGTCAATCCAGGCAAAAGGTGTGGTATAATAAAAATACTCATAAATGCTCTTTTGTAATAGGAGACTTGGTGTTGGTGTAAAGTCCTGTGAAAAAGTACAAAATGCAAAATTTATGGGAGGCACCCCTGGAGGAGAGAGAAGTGGTAAATGAATATACAGATCAGGTTAAAAAGTCTCATGGCGATGGTGTTCCCTTGCTAGTACTTGTAAAGAGACTTAAAGCCTATCACAGCAGGGAAGCTATGGTAAACATGATCAGCTGCATAGAAAGGGAAACTGAGGCACACCATCGCATTGATTTAATGGCTGGATGCCAAAACGACTCAACTCAGGGAAGCATTGATATCTGCCATGAGTTAACACCAGTTGAAAGGGCAGAGGTGGTGTCATTGCTGCAAAAATACAAAGAAATCTTTCCTAACAATCCAGGGATGACACACTTGCTAACTCATATGATCACTATAAAAGGAGCACAGCTACCTCCCAGCAGACCCTATGGGCCGCTGGCAAGGTACAAGAACAGAGACATGCAGAAATGCAAAACATATTAGAACTAGGACTAATTAAAGAGTCTCAGCTCTTGCGCATCACCAATGGTCTTGGTGCATAAGAAAGAGAACACCGGAGGGCATTGTGTTGATTATAGAAAACTCAGTGCTGTTATAGTACCAGATGTATATCCCATGCCTCAAATTGATGATCTGCTGGACATTTTAAACAAAGCTAAATATCTGTTCTTGTGATTTAACTCGAGGTTATTAGTAGGTTCCTTTGAATGAGTATGCACAGAAAAAATCTGCTTTCATCACTGATAGAGGACTTTTGAGTTCAAAATGTTACTATTTTGTTTAATTAATGCTGGGACTACCTTCCAGAGGCTGGTCAATTGAGTGTTAAATGGCTTACTGAACTTTGCAAGAACATATGTGGATGACATTTCAGGGTTTTGCAACACTTGGTCTGATCACAAAGAACACTTGGGAATTGTGCTAGCAAGACTCAAAGAGGCAGGCCTAACCATAAAAGCCTCTAAATGTACATTTAGAGCATCCAGAGTTCCTTCTTTGGGACACTGGATGGGGAGGTTAAATATCCCCAGAGCCTTTGAAAGTTGAAGCCAGTATAAATTGGCCTGTACCCCAAACCAAGAAACTGGTCCAATCTTTCATAGGTCTGGTAAACTATTACAGAAAGTTTGTATGTGGGTTCAGTGACATTGTTTCTGCAATCACAGATTTATATCAAAAGACCAAGCCAAACAAAGTCATTTGGACAACAGCGTGCCAGGAAGGATTTTATAAGGTGAAGGAGATCATGTCCGAAAGACCTGTTCTAGCTAGCCCTGATTTTGATCGGACATTAGCCTGGGAGCTGTGCTGATGCAAACAGGGGAGAACAGCAGGTTGAGCACCTGCTTAAGTGTTTTGTTGAATTGGGACCAGAGTGCTCAGCACCTGGCAGGATCGAACCAACTGTTCCTGTTGTGATTTTGAGTTACTCGTCTGACACCTGGCTGTCTTTTGTTGAAGCCTTTACCTGGCTAGTTACAAGGACCAGCATTTCTTTGACTATATGGCTTCAGCAGGAGTTGTAAGTTGATAGAATTGCCTTTTAGGAGGATAAGAATATTTCTCTTGAAGTGCAATGATTATGATAATATCTTTCCAGTGTTTCTGCCTGTTTTTCTCTGCATAACATTTGTGAAAGCAAATGGGAATTTTTCAAAGGACAGCAGCTTTGTAAACAATAGATAATGGCCTTCAGCAGGAAGCCTGACATTATTATGGATGAATGCAGCACTGCTCTGAATGCAAGGGAAAGACATCTTAATGTGGGCTATAACCTGCCTATATTTTGCTAATACAGCTAGAAAGAAAAGGATGATCTGAATGCAACAATGGCCATATATACATTGTAAACAATGCATGCCCAAATTAAATGGGAAATATACTCATGAGTATGTCTCTCAAGAAAACTATATTATGCTTTTTACTTAATGTCTCATCACATCACAGAAGTAGAATAAGAAGTGTCCTTTCTTTGGGAAAAAAAAAGTGAATAAAAAAAGAAAAGAATGTGGAGGGGGAAGAGGGATTTCTTGTGAGCCAAAATAAGCATTGTCACATTTTTGGCAGGATTGCCAACCTTGTGACAAATAGCTGCTCTTGTAATATTCCTTTTGTAAGGCAGGAGAAAAAGAGGTGCTTCCTTGTTTTACTTGGTAGGTGAACTGTGAAACATAATCCCATTTCACTAAAATAAAGTTGGAAACCAGGGGAGGTCTCTTCTATTCCTGGTGGTTATTGGCAAATGCATGAACCAAGTTGTCCAGCTCTAGACCATGTCCCACATTCAACTACTCACACCTAAGGAATGTGATTAGTTATGCCATGTTTCCTCTGTCTCTACTGTCCCTGACTTCAATGCTCAGAGGTGTCTATCCTGTGCATCTAATGATCAGCTCTCCCTCTTAGCCACTATGCATCTAATATTCAACACATTGCTGCATTTCTGACCCTGACACCAGGATATATGTCATTTTGTTCTTCTTTGAAGCAATAGAAACTGCATACCCCTGTCTGAAACAGGTTGGTTTTCCTGTAATTCTCCTTTGGGTGGGTGGGCAGAAATGTGCATTCCTTAGGAGGAACTCAGTTAATGGCATGCTGGACTAGTCATATGTTTTCGGTCCAAGGGAACTGAAAGTTACCCCTTCACTAGTACTTTTAATACCTCATTGAAACTGGAAGCAAGAGATGAAATCTGGAATTTGAAAACCGATTTCTTCTTATCATAATGCTTTCGCTATGCCACCAAAGTGGTCATTTTTCCACCATTTTTGTAACTGAGGAGACTACATAATATTACAGTTGTTTTTATTCTTGAAGGGGACTGGATGGCTCTGGGTATTAATAATGGGATATAATGTTTTTTGCCTTTATATTGCTGCTTCAGATCTTGTTCAGATCTTGTTTTCATGATTGAAAGTGGTTAGAATGTAGTCACTGCTTGGTGTGTTATATGAAATGAATTTGATGGTGTCAGTGGACAAGTGTTCTGATCACAAAAACCACTGCTACAGTTAGACTCCTTGAATTGCCCTGGAGACTGAACTACTCTTTCATACACAGAATATATCTTCAATATTCAGATAACCCAGTCTCTTACCTGGGTTTTAGCCCAAGTTCCGTAATATCCAGATAGAAAAACCTCTGACTTAGATTTGAGGGAGCTTTAAGCCCAGGCTAGTTTACATGGCTCAGCTGGAGATATGAGTTAGATTCCACTTCCACTTGGGCTGGAATGCACCCACTTTGCAGTGAGGATGTAGACAAAATCGCTCATGTTTTCATCGTCCTCTGATGTCCTGCCCACAGTCCCCCTAGACAGACAAATTCTCCTACAATTGACACCACTGACTGGGAATGAATCCTACAACAAAGGAGCATGGGCTACACCTCCTCCCGAGACACACATAGCTGAGGGCAGAAACAATGAGGACACAGTAGATAGGGTAGTAATATGCAGTGGGGACAGTCACACTTGGGCACCTAACCTACATACTCAGACCTGGGTACCAGTCATCCAGGTTAACTGTGCAGTGAAGACATATCCATAGAGGTGATCCTTCAGTTTCAGGATTGAGGTGCATTGATGCAGCAGTGTGAGGAAAACAACCAGTGCCTATGATGTAACTGTTTCATACACAAATAGGACTTCATTACCCAAGGTTTCAAAACCATAGTACATTCACATTAAAATGTTAAAATATAAAAAAGGAAAAAGTTAATTTTCTTTTTCAAAATCAGTATAGATAATGTCCTTAACAAATAATGACTTTTCATGGCAGTTTTTTAAAATGTGAAGGTTGGTGGTTGTTGCTGCCTTAATGGTGCATTGCAAAGTGAAAATGAATGTTAAACTCAGTGATGTGTATTAGAGTCTAACCCACTAACCAGATCAGGTATGTCAGTTATGCACAGAAATAAGTTTTAGCTAACTTCTTTTAAACTGTTTTTCTGTCTCTGAAATTCCTGTAGAACTTCCTCATTCACTGAAGATAATTCTGAATATATAATTTTATGACATCAAGTACCATGGTTTGTAATGAGACTTAATATTTATGCTGTCATATTCTGTGTTCTCATCAGTGAACCAGGATATGCCTAAGAGAATTTCACATTGGAAGGAGGGGGAAACCCAAACAGTTAACTTATTTCTGTGCTGAATTCACCCCCACAATTTGGTTTGTGGAGGTATTTGGCACACAGTGTTGGGATTAACACAATTTTGTTTTGCAGTTCCTCTTTAGTCTACAGAGATCATTGTCATCTATGTGTGCTGGAATAATATAAATGGTAATACAATGCCTCTTTCAAAATTTCTTAAGGAGCATCTTCTGCATCCCTCATCTTCTGAAGAAAAACTTCTGAAGAAGACGAAGGATGGGTCACTCAGTAATGACCTCCCTTACAAAGATGTGGAAAGGTGGTGGCATTTTGAAATGTACAAAAGTTTGATGGGTGAAAATGTTAGTTTCTTCCATAGCTTAGTTGCATGCCATTTCTGTGAATCCTGGAATATTGGTGCTGCTGATGAGAAGAAAATTAAAGCCTTTAAGATGTAGGGCTGGTGAAGACTCTTGTGTATCTCCTGGATGAAAAAGAAGACAAACATTTCCATTAGAAATATTATTGGAGAGAAGCAGACTCTGCTCTTGGAAATCAACAGGCATAAACTTATGTATTTTGGTCACATCGTGTATGGAGATGAAAATAGCCTCAAGAAAGTTCTTATGGAAGGAATGGTAGCAAGTCATCGTAGTAGGAGGCAACCAGCGAGAAGTTGGATATATGTTGTGTGGCAGATCACTGGGAGGTGAACTACTGTGTGTGGAAAGTTAGCTGTGGATTGAGAAATGGACTTTATTTACTTTTTCATCTGAATTGGTCCCTAATGATTTGCAAAATATTCTTTGTGAAGCACATAGAAGAACATTCGGTTGCTCTGCAGATTATTATGGCAAGAGTCATATTTACAAACGTTCAAAAAATACTTCTTCTAATCTGTTTTGTGACAGACTTTCAGGACTTTAACAGAGATAAAACATGAGTTCAGAGATAATAAATCATTAAATTGTTAGGAATTGGTTCTGAGAGCCAAAGTTAAAGACCACACAAGAATACTACATAATTACAGAGGGCCTCGCCTACTCTGGCTTTATGTAATGGGACCTGGAAGTCAAAAAGTACACAGTTAAATACGACAGCAACTGAAAGCTACAGTATTTTATTGGTATCATGACTTATTATGCATGGTATTGATTGATTACAGATACGAATGACACATTAAAGCAAATGTGCAAGTGCTGAGTACCAAAAGAGTGAAACTGAGTAGTTCTTTGTCTTCTGTACTAGACATGCACTAGGTGGCACTGTTGGAATGCAAGAAAGATCTTAATCAGTGTTCCATTAGTTACGTAAATTCCACGAATTAAAGATAGTGGAGTTGAGAATAATCAACACTATAAATCTGATAGTTCTTTTTCAAATGAATACATGTGTGATCACCTTGTAATTCAACATATAAACCCACGTACGTTTTTTTTCTCCCCTTATCAGTATGCGAAGACTTTTATATATAGTGTTTGTTTTTTAACTAGAGTCACATATGTAACTCCTCACACACTACACTGAAATTTTCTAGAGGGTCAATATTGCTAGAAATAATATTTAGAAAATAACGTTTTGCCATGTATGTACTTATATGATGCTAATTTGGTGCAATGATTTTGGTGTAAAGATCTTTTGGTGTAAAGATTGCTTTGAAAATTTCCAGGCAGGAGACTACTTTTTAAATTTATTGATTGATTTAGGATTTGAGCCCCACAGATTAGCACTGTCTTAATTGCACTGTATCGTGTAAAAGGCAAGTGTAATTTCTGAGGGAAACACATTGGTTGCTTTGTTGTTGTTTTTTTAGAATCCCCTCTTAACTGGAGGAGGCTTTAGCATTTCTCATTAAGAACTTGTTCTTAACAGGATGTGCTGCAATAGAAGTAACTGCTGAAGGAAGGATAGAGCACGGGCTTCTTGTGTTTAGGGCTTATACTTAGGAGAAATTCTGACTTCCGAATTCTTGCTGTACTTTTCAACAGCATTTGTATTAAATAAATTTGAATTTAAAAGAATAGGTTGCTATGATCTTTTATTGACATATTCTGAATAGATATGTAGATTGAAAAAGTAATTTAGGAAAAGTTTGAATTGGCCCACATTTCACCCTTTCCCTCTATATATACTGAAACCAAACCTAGAGTACAATAATGTTGGGGATGCGTCAGATAAGAAATTCATTATTCATTAAATCAGTTTTTCTTCCTATAAAAACTGTGTGTAAATTTCACCATTTGCACTGGATACTTTTATTTTTGTGATGAAAAGGAGAAAAAATTTTGAATGAAATCTCTCCAACTCCCAGTAGAAGAGCCAGGGCTTGAAAGGGAAATTTTTTTGTTTTTGTTTGTGGCCATTGTTGTACACTGCCTTTCTGAAGCCCTCTGTTCCTTCATGGACCATGGATGCTGTGGCATCCGTCTGGCTGATGATTTCCTACTGTGTTGTACTTTTGTTTCCCAACATCTATCAAAGCTGCTTCCAGTTTAATAAATCTTATTTACTGGGAAAATAGTCATCAAGACAGTATGTATCTTGGTTCTTATGTTGGCTGTAAGCCTCAATGGCTGTTGCAAGTTGTAATACTGTGAAACACGGCTTCAAAGGAGTAACCATGGCATGCTAGAGCAGCAGCTGACACTGGGGCAGCAGGATTTTCTCTAGATATAGGGATCAGAGTGGGTCTTACAACAGCTTGGTGAGATGAAAGACATATGTGAAGAGAGGATAGCCTGATTATTGGTCATGTTTATATTGAGAAAGGGATCATAGGTGTGGAATAGTGCTTATGAGTGAGTCTGGACCTAAGGCAATATTTAAGAGTAGGGTAGGGGAAGGACTCTAAAAGTAACGATTTAGAAATTTTGGATATAGTTGGATTAAGGACTGAATTGATTGGAAACTTACCAAGACTCACATAAACATGTGAGTTCTTCCAATACAAACATAGAAATTGACAGAAAGCAGAGAAAAATATTGCAAGCAAGGAATTTAAATAGTGGAATGATCCCAAGGGATAAGAGTTGAAAAGTGTTTTTAAAATTTGGTGGTTCTGTTTAGGAATAATATTTCCCTTACTATTGACTGATTTCTGCCAAACTTAGGACAGGGGTGAAATTCTGGCCCCATTGAAATTATGATAGCAGTTTTGCCATTGATTTCAATGAGGCCTGCATTTCACCCTATAAATAGTGAAGCAGGCATGATTTAAAGAGAGAGGTTTTGCTTTGTTACACAAATATATTAATAACATCTATACTAAAAATGCAATATCTTTGTTAGATAGCGTGATCTGAAAAAAAATCTTCCTGTCTTATTTTCTTATAGAGGATTTTCCCCCAATTCCATTCAAGGCTCCTCCTCCTCCAAAAATAGAAAAGAAGTTTCCACTATACACTGGATTTGGCTCTGAAGAGGATTCTCTTTGCTCCTGCTTGAGCCTTCTTCCCCAACCTCCCCAGAAAGATTTCAAGAAATTCATGGAGAAAGACAGGTATTTTAGTGAAATATAATTCCAGTCAGTTTTTTTTCATCCCTGGTTGCAGGGGAGAGGAGTGTTAAGTGAAATGTCAAGATTACCTGACATAAGTGTGTATTAGGAGTCCTAATACTTGTTTAGCAACATTACATTCTGCATTTCTGTGAACTAGGCAATTACTGTCTTCTGTGAAGTTAGGGTCTGATCCGATTCCCATTAAGATAAATACAAAGACTCCATTGACATCATTTGGAGTTAGATCAGACTCTTAGGGACATCTACACTTGGAGGTAGGGGTGTGATTCTTAGCTTAAGTAGACCTATTTGTACTAACTCTCCTTGAGCTATCATAGTAAAAAAAGTTGTTTATCTGTGGTAGCACATGCAGTGGTGGGTGAGGCTAGTTGCCCCAAGTACGACCCAACTGGACCCTGTGGGTACACACTTGGGTCAGCTAGCCTGTGCTGCTGTAGTCACTCTCTGTGCTACCATGGCTGTACTACTATTTTTAGCATGCTAGCTCAATGAGAACTAGTGTGAGTATATTCATTTGAGCAGGCAATCACACACCCCAGCTCCAAGTGTAGACAAAGGAATTTCAGAATATCCACAAATATGATATAATTCCCGTTTGTTTCTCTTGAGATTTCCTGACAGTTCCTTTCTTTGTTTCATGTACAGTTGTGCTATAGGAATATGAAAGCATTAGCATCTTCCATTTCCATTGTGGGTTACATGGATTGTGCTGTGATTTCTGAGTCTTGAATTAAAAGCAAAGCTCCATCACAGATCTGAGGTCCATTAACCCACTTGTAGAGCCTTCAAGAAAGGAGAATACTATTAAAAGATTTAGTAATATTTTATATAACTACTGTATATGTTTTAAGCAGTAACTTCTAAATCAATAGATTTGCTATTGTTGAATTAATGTGGTTTTCATATTTAAAAAATATAGCCACCTGGAAAAAGAATCTGATTGGCTAAATTTCCTGGGGAGGCTCCTGACATGTATTTTGATTTGTATTTAGGTCTGAAAATGAATACATCTGTAAATGTTTTTTTCCACCCAATTACATTTCTGGAAATAAATTTTGATCCTGATTTGAAATTGAGATTGAATACAAATTCAGTCAAAATCTGTACTCAGAGAGCCAATTGTGCCCTGATAATTATTCCTTTCTATCTGTCTGACCCGGGCTGGATTTATAAACCTAAACTGAAAATTATCTTTTCCCTCCCAGACCAGGAATAACAGAATTTAGTTCACAAAATGCATCTTCAAATGATGAAAAGTTTTGTCATACTATGTACTGAATTTCTTACCTCTTCTTTTGCCCTCTTAGAAAAGGCCTCGAAAGTAACCTCCTGCGCTTTCTTGCAAAATATGTTACTGATAATCCCATTGACAAGGATCGGCAATTCATTATTTCCTATTTTCTGAGTGATGACACAATTTCAGTGTTTGAGACGCCACAGCGAAATACAGGTAAGAGATGGTAATGTTCTGCAAGCAGTTCCAAGGGTTCTCCTGCTCTGATTAATGTGTATTGATCATTAAGCTCTACGACTGAACTCAGTCCTAATGGAAGCCTGTGCAAATCCTTTTTAATTCAGTCTTCATCTGCTTCTTTCAGTCTTGACTGAGGTCTAGTGCTTTACCTTAATAGTAGTTTGCTATGCTAATTTATAATCTATGACACTTGGAATAAAGCCAGTGGTTGCAGGACAGCACTTCACACCATTTAACGTTATTGGCTCTTTAAAATGGTGGCACATATTCTATTTGCAAATCTTACCCAAAGGAACTTGCTTTTGTTGTAGGTAACATATAGGAACTGTATTGTTGTAATTGATGGTAAATAGGCATAAGCCCATAAAAAGCTTAACACATGGAAAATCAACAGTAAGTTCTGTATGCCTTGCAGGATCAATATTATGCTAGCTATATGTTTTCCTTTATATTATAGAGGTATAGAATGAAAACAAAACCATTATAATCTATTTTAATATACATAAAAATATCTTAAATAATACCCAGTTTATTGGCATTTCAAGGGTAAATTGGTCTTGTGCCAGTAGAAATCCTACTGACTTGTCTAGAGTGACATTGATTTGAATTCAAGGACACAGCTTATCCAACCTTTTTAGTTATGAATGGTCTGTTCTTCAAGTTCTTGTCCATATATATTTTGCTCTTGGTGAGCATGCATCCAGTACAATCAAGTTCAAATTCTTTTGGCCAGCAATGTCTTTTGAGGCCATGCCTGCACTCCAAGTATACCTGTGCCTCATACTGAGGGCCAAAAGGACAAGGTAATCCCTTCATTTCCTACTCTCGTCCCCTGGGTATGAGTTGTAACTTGCAGTGTCCAAGTTTCTCTGGTCACTGTATGGCCTATTCTTTGTTACGTAAATAGTTGTGGATAGTTAGGTACTTAGTAGTTAGTTTAATAGTGTTACTGGTAGAGATTTTTAGTAGCAATTCCTTTCTTCCTTTTAGAAGGAAATTCACTTCTTTGTTTTCCTGTGAGTTAGCTCTGGTAGAGAGTTCAGTCATTATGACTAAGCAGAAATCTTCAGGTTTTAAAAATTCCTCTTTCTGCTGGGCTGTAATGCCTCTCAATGATGGGCACACCAGACACTTGCTGTGTCTGGGTGAGGTGCACATAACAGACTCATGTGCCATCTATACATCATTTTCTGTGGAACCCAAAGAGTAAAGGAGTCTCTTCTGAAAATATTTTTCCTGGAGAAGTCAGTGCATCTCTTTTCAAACCTCGAGACACCTGGAGCAGCAGTTTCTTAACACTCATCTAAAAATGCTCTGCTGTCTCCTTAACTCATGGAGTCAAAGTGGGAGCAGAAGCAGTCAAAGTAGGGAATGCTGCATGGGGGTGGGAGAAAATGGGGCCCAATGGGGCCATATCTCATCCCAGCATCCCCTTGAACCCTGAACTGTGCAGGGGAAACTCTCCCTACCCTGAAGGCACTAGGAGCCAGGTGGTGCCTCCCCTTGCCATGTGGCCTTGCAGGAAATTGCCTAGAGGAGCAGGCCAGAGTATCCAGCTGGTAGGAGCAGAAACAGCCAAAGCTGGCACCTCTGGACATTTGAAGAATTTTCTATAGTTTTAACTGGACTTTCTCTGCCCTGTGTTTGATTGGCAAACACACAGGGCAGAGAAACACATCCCTCTCCCTCCCTCACATTTTTTTGCACCTCAGCTTCACTCCGTACCTGTCCCTCTTAACGGGTCTCCCTTATGCCCTTCCCTTCAATGTCCCCTCTCCCTTCCCTTTTCTTTCCATTTAACCGATCCCTTCTAATACACCCCTAACAATCCACCCCCCAAAATTAAAAACTTGTGGAATTATCATAACGTTTGCTGTCAACAACTATTCACTCTGCTGTTGTATGCTACTCCGTCCCTGTGTCTGTCTTGTCTATTTAGACTGTAAGTTCTTTGCATCAAGGACCACATACTACTCTGGGTTTGTACTGTGCCTAACACAATGGGGTCCATTCCTTGTTGTCCCTTAGACACTACCATGTTGTTGTTGTTGTTATTATTATTAATATTAATATTACCATAGCACCTAGGAATCTCAGTCACAGATCAGGACCTCATTGTGGTAGACACTGTTCAAAGTAAACATGATTAATAATTATTAATAATAGCTGTTCCTAAAGATCTATTCTTCTTGACTGGTAAAATCTCAGGGTAGAGAGGAAGGAAAGAACTCTGGGCCCACAAATTTTGTGCTGAATGAGAGATCACATGGAAGGCAACACAAAGCAACATCAAAAGACAAAATTAAATTTATTTGGATGGGGAAAATTACTTCACATGAGAATTGTAAACTACCAAGCCTTGTTGCCGAAATATAATAATCTGAAGTGGGGATTACATGACAAAATTTGCAGATGGGCTTTTTTAAGACAATAGGGAAGAATTGAAACTGCTTGTTGCTGAAGGTCAGGTTGTATTATACATATTGCTCCAAGCAGCCCTTGATGCTGCAGGTATAGCTTCTACATCTCCGGTGACCTCAGTTGCTCTGTGGAATCCTCATGTTGCCACTCTTCAGGGATCCCTAGAGAAGTTCAAATAGCAATTGAGGATCTCCTATCCAAGGGATGTGAACTCCTCCGTGCTAAAGCAGATCAGGCTGTGCAGTCTCTGAAGGACTTCCATACCACACGTAGATCCTTCAGGGTTCTGTACTCCTGCACCATTGCATTTATCATGCTCATTCTCAGGAAGGTCAGACAAGATTCAGCTAGGATGATCGTAGCTTCAGCATGACTGAGACAATTCTGGTCGTTAGACCTAAAGAATCTCTCCATCCAACCTCCAGTATAATTGCCTCTCCAGACCCAGTCAGATCCTTCATCTGCATCCTCATTCCCTGCACCTTATGGCATGGGTGCTGACTGGCTTAAATGAATGGAAAGATCCTATTAATCTGAAGAACAAAACATCCTAATCTTCATTAGAAGAGATTCTGCGAGGCATACTTATGCTGCTGAATGGAAGAGATTCATAATCTGGGTGCAGCATCAATTATCCTCATCCCTGGAACAGATTCCAGACGTACTGGGCTACCTTCTATCTTTAAAGAGCTCTGGACTGTCAGTAAATTCCCAGAGGGTTCACCTAGCAGCCATCTCAGTCTTCCACCTTCCATTTCACTGATATTTTACGTTTTCATACCCTATGATAGCTAGGTTTTTATATCCCCCAGTCAGAGAACTTCCCCTTCCTCTGGATCTAAATGCTGTATTGATTGGGGTTAAAGGGCCCACTTTTCAAGCCAATGACCACATGTTCTCACTGTCACCTTTTTATTAAAATACCTTTTCTGGTGTCAGTAACACTCCCAAAAGTTTTGGGAGATACAAGTGCTTGATAGCAAGGCCCCCATAAAGACAGAGTGTCAGTAAAACCTCACCCTAAATTGTCATTGAAAGTGGTCTCTGTTTTTCACTTAACTCAGGTCATCCCTCTATCTGTTTTTTCCCTCCAAAACCACATTCAAATAAAGGGGAGGTGAAGTGCATACCCTATATAAGTTCTTCGAGTGTTCTCCTTGTATATAGATAGGACTAAGCCATTCAAGGTATCCCCAGATTATTCATATTTTATGCAGGCAAGGTGAAAGGACAGGTCATTTCAACGCATACATTCCTACTGGATCTCTGCTTGTATCGAGAGAGGTGATGAATTAGCAAACACACACTCATAGGTGGGTCTAATATTTCAGTCTGCTAGATGCTATCTCTAATGCTTCTTTGAGAAATGTTCTTATACTTGGAGATACTGGGGCAGCAATACACACATTCATCCAGCATTATTCCATGGTGGAGGTATCAAGATCTGATGCTAATGTTGGTAGGACTGTTCTACAATCATTGGTTAGGTAGACTCCTAGCACCAAGGTCCTGTAACCTTGGTCATTGCTTGTGAGTCACCAACAGTGAAATATATATGGACAAGCACTCCAAGAAGAAGAAGCGGCTACTCAACTTACAGTAACTGTAATTCTTCAAGATGTGTTGTCCATGTATATTCCATGACCTGGCCCCACACACCCTATTGTGGAGGCAAAAATTCAGTTTAGAAAGGAGCTCCACCTGTGTTCCATAGCTTCTAGCTTGCACACTTCCGACTGTTTGTTAATGTTCCATCCTACACATTAGATCCATAACTAATTTCAGTTGGACTTTCTATAGTAACATTTACCTATGCTTCCATATATGTTATAGCCATAGAGAGGATGCTGGTACAAATCCCAGAGTGTGGAACAATATGTCAGCGCTTTCCATTGCCTTGGATTTTGTTTATTTTAGATGGTATTTTAAATGTGAATGCATACACAAACCTTTTATCCACGTTGATGCTTAAAGTTTCTGCTGTTATTGTTTAATCCTGATTTTATTATGAAACATTTGTGTATAGTGCTATAGGCAATCATGGCAATTCACATAGCAAATAAAGACATGACGTCCACTTCAAATCAGCTAAATTGACAGGAGAAGACACTGGAAAGAGAACAACAAGCAAGAGAAAGGGAGGGAGACAGGGAAGAAGAAATACTCAGAATAAGGTTATGTGTTTGCTTGGGGGCTGCACTACCTATTGTATTAGTTCCTAGGTGGTCTTTTTTTGGTTTGATAATTACCTTTAAAATTGTTTAAAGGGAATTTGAGGATTGTTGTTTGAGGGAGTGTGAAAAGCAGTGGGTTTTGGAGAAGGTATGTAGTAAGGGAGGTTGCATGGCTTACCAGAGTAGTGAGACCATTCCAGACTCAGAGACCAGCACTCAGGAGAGCACAGGCCTTTGTGAGAGAAGGGGAGAAAAGGGGGATCAGCCATTGGCAGAGAGAGAGAGTGAGCTGTGAGTCATTAGCATAAAGATAGTAGCTGAAATCGAGCAGATGAGATTACCCAGGCATAAAGTGCGAAGGAAGAAGAGAATGGTTTGGGGGGGCAAAGAGAGAATTCTGACATAGAGAGGGAACAACGAGGAGGTGGAGCCTCCAAAGGAGACACTGAAGGGAGCACTCCAAATCAAGTACCTGAAAGTCAACAGTACATGAGTTCAGAAAGCCAAGGTAGAAGAAAGTTGAGAAGGATGATATGGTCAAAAGTGTTGAACGTAGTAGAAAGGACAAGCAGGATGGAGTGGTCAAGGGGATGAGACTGGGGAAGAGATATTTGGACTTGACCAAGAAAAGCTAATTGGAGGCTGACTTTGTGAGAGCAATTTCTGTGGAACAGAGGAGGGAAAGGAAGTACAAGCAACAGGAGGAGCTAGGATATGAAGGCAATTAGGGAGACAGGGTAAGCTGGAAAGATGGGAGAAATGGAGGAAGATTTAGTTTTCAAGATGCAAAGACATAAATATGTTTGAAGGCCAAGAAAAAGAAGCTAGCTGAGAGAATCACGATATTAAGAATGAGAGAAAAGGGGTGGTGGAGGTCACAGATGGGGGGGGGATAAGGGCAAAGGGGCAGGGATTGGAGGAAGAGAGTGGGAGGACACTTTGCCATTGGGAGGGAGGCGGAGCTAGAATGGGTCTAAGTAGGGGATAATAATGACCTTAGACCAGATGGGAGTCAGGCAATAACAGTCAATTATTTTTTTTTTAAATTAAAGCCTGCTCATCCCTCTTCTACTCAGATTCAAAATGCGTATTTATTCCTATTTTAATTTTGGAAATTGATGTTAATAGTCAAGTTAAACTATTTGGAGTTGCAAAACTAAGACTAAAACCTTAAAATTGTTCTAATTTTTCTCAGCATCCTGAAAATCACAGGAGGAGAAGCAACTCATTATTAATATATTTCAAATTAAATTTGAAATGGAAAATTTTGGACATTTTAAAGCTTCTTTTGAAAAGGGGGGCAAAATCTAAGACCTTTGGTTCCCCATGCAGGAGACTATAACCCAAGGTTATAGGACTGATCTCAGTGAAAGACTTTTTTTTGTTGGTGTTTATTTTGAGTCTGCTTCTTGTAGGTTTCCACTGAAATTGCTCAGCTGATCTCAACCTAAAGTCCTTAACCTAATCATGGCCTTGTTATTTTCATTTTTCTTTACACTACTAGAAAAGGACTACTTTTAAACATTAAAAAAAATCAGACAAATCCATTGAGGTAAATTTCTAATTTAAACATACAGAGTGAGGGAAATGCACTCAGGGCTGAAATTGCAGACTCATAGATTTGAAGGTCAGAAGGGACCAATATGATCATCTAGTCTGACCTCCTGCACAACGCAGGCCACAGAACAGCACCCACCCACTCCTGTAATAGACCCCTAACCTATGACTGAGTTACTGAAGTCCTCAAATCATGGTTTAAAGACTTCAAAGTACAGAGAATCTACCAGCAAGTGACCTGGACCCCATGCTACAGAAGAAGGTGAAAAATCCCCAGGGCCTCTGCCAATCTGCCCTGGGGGAAAATTCCTTTCTGACCCCAAATATGGCAGTCAGCTAAACCCTGAGCATGTGGGCAAGATTCACCAACCAGACACCAAGAAAGACCAGTTGTGCTTAAGTATTGCATACATCTTCTAAAACTCTGTGATTCTAAAGTATCATATGTGCTGCAATGTTTAGGTGAAAAGGAATGTATTAAGTTCAGAGTTCCATCCTTAACTTTGAATTTGTATGCTTTTTTGGTTTAAGCTAGACCCTGATCGTTACCTAAATGTATTTTTTCTTTCACTTTTATGATGTTAGTAAAGCAATTAAGTAAGACATCTGATCCAAACTCTTGTTTAATAAGTAGTTGGGTTTCACATTCACTTACAATTTTGACTGTAAATGGCATTTTATTACACTGTCCATCAGCCTTTTATTGGACTTACATCACTACAGAATATGTAAGACATCATAAAATGTTACAAAAGTATGCTTTTTGGCTTTTGGTTTGAAAGGTCAGATATAAACAGGAAATGAGGCCCAGGCACTACAGAATTAGCGTAGTGCACATTTAATATGGTAACATATCTTGACAAAACATAACACTTGACAAACTGTTTTCTAGAACTTGGTAAATGTGATGCAGATTTGGTAAATGTGATGCAGATTTGCTGTGCATTGCAGAACTATAGTAAATCAGTTCAAAAGAAAGCCCTATTGCTTCTAGCATTTTATATGCTAGTCACTTTTGCTTTACAAACAATGGTACCCATTCTGCCCTACTTGCACTTGTGCTTGGCACTTTAATTTACATTTTAAAATCCCATTCCCTATAGTATAAGTCACACAGTGCTCTTCAACTACATGCTTAGTTCCCATTGATGTGAATAAAATCATTATATATGAAAACAAAATTACCATGAGCACATCAAGTTTACAAAGGAAAACAGATCAAAATTAAGTTGCATTGGAAGAGCTATATGGGAAAGCTAGTGCTACCTCAGTCCTCTCGTTTTCACATTCATGAGCTCTTAAAAAGAAGTTGGAATAATGGTAAATCAAAAATTTAGAATATATTAATAGAATTTCTCCTTATCCATAGTGGTATTTGGCTTGGGCAGTTCAAGGGCAATTGCTTGCATTGTACACTGCCCAAGGATCCCAGTGCTGGTTCTGGGTTGCCAAAACCATTAGAAGAGGAACATTTCTGTTACAATTTCATGAAGAGGAAGGTGTTTGGCAGACGTTAAAAGGAACATGTGTCATGGAATGTGCACAGTTTTATTACTGCTGTGGGCACTCGTATAGATGGCCCTTTTAGGAATGAGAGAGAGAGAGGGAATATGTTATGGGAGATGAAGGTGAAAACTAATATTTAAAAATAAAAGAACAAAGTACAGCTAGTTATTTACAATTCTATTCCTCCAGGAATACTTGGTGGGAAGTTCCTGGAAAGAAGTCGTATTAAGAAACCTGGGCAGGAGCTCTTTAAGAGTGAGATATCTGAGTACTTCAAAGCCCAGGATCTGTTTGTTGGAGCCAAAGTTTGTTTCCATGGTCACAACTTTCTTTTGGTGGATGCTGACGAGTATGCTTTCGACTATATGGAGAAGCATGCAAATGAGGTGAATCAGGCTTTCACTACTTTATTTTGTGTTTCAGGACTATGCATTCAGTATCTTATCTATAAAATATTTTTCTCAGAACGAAGTTTACCCTGTTTCTTCACACCCAAATGCATACTGAACTATCATTAATTATTTATTTTAACAGTCTGATCATTTCACTGCCTGTCTGTTTCTATATACTGTATACCTCTATCTGATCATTTGCTTTGTCACAAATCCCACAAATTCAGTTCACAGCTGAGGATTCAAGCTTTCAGTGATCTGCTGACAGTGGCATTGTTTTCAGAAAGGGAAGCAATAATTAGCAGAGGCAGGGGAAACACTGATGATACATACTTTACTGTACCAGATCTACACAGACCACTTAGTCGATCCAGAGCAATTGATCTGATGGCAGCGAATTTGCTGCCGTCAGTGTGGACCCAGCCTTAGTGAATAAGGATTATTTGTCTGTAGATGGCTTATTGATATAAAGTGTTTTAACTGTTATATATTAATAAAAAAATAAAAGCTGTATACACCTTTTATTCCCTGCAATTTGTTTGTACTCCTAGTATTATAGCTTAGTTATGTTCCAAAATATACAGTGCACCATTAAACTACAAATGGTCTTTGGAGCTGCTGTTTGCATTTGATTAATCCCTAAGCAAATAAATGAGACCCTAGTTTTTCAGACTAAGTGAATGCATGTATCAGCATTACAATCTGCAGCATGTGAACAAGAAACAATGAGAAAACAGTCCCTTTTAAAATGAGTTTTGAAAACTATTATTCTTGCAGATAAGATTTTAAAACAGATGATGAGAATAAGTTTTATTTGTTTTATTGCTGCCTAAGTGATTTATTCATGGCATTTGAATACTGAGTATTAGGATTAGGTGTACTCATTTGTCACAGTGGTCCAGTCAGAGCACTTCATGCCAGGTGCTTCACTTAGCTGAGAAAATGTAAGGGACGCCACTAAACATTGGAAATAAACAGATGAAAAATAAATGCACTCTAGAGGAAGAGAGTTTTAAGATTATTCTGAATCCCGTTATTTTTAAATTCAATATTCCTTTAACTTTTAGTTCTGTTTCCTTCCTTTGCCATGATCATTTTCCTCATCAGTATCTGTTTTTAGAACTGGCCAAAAGCGTTCTGACTGACCATTTCTCCATTACAAATGCCATTGTTCCAAAACAGAAACTCTCTGCGGAAATGTGTTGATTTGTGATGAAATTGTTCCCACCAATTAGAAATTCCAGTTCCCACGTAGCTCTACATGTTTTAGCCAAGTTGAGGAGACTAAATCAAAGCACATGAAGGAACTGTTAATACGCATCAGCAGGGTACACACAGACTGATAGTGCGTGACAAGTTAGTGCAGGGTAGATTCACACCCCACCTTCTGCAAAGTAAGTGTTCATGTAGACAAACCCTAAGTGACAGGGTATGGAGGTCCTGTCTAGCAAGTAGGTTAATTCAAACTAGTGATTATTAATTACACTAAGGCCCCTATGCACTGCTCAGGGAATATGGTTCTTAAGATACTCACTTTTAGAGCCCTTAACACAATCAGAGTGATGTAAAGAAGCCTAAGAGATGCTGGACCTGACTCTCAGTTATATTGAGAGCCAGCCTTATCTAATTTCAATATTTGCTACTCAAAAAACATTGTGTATTAAACAGGAGAAAACAATTTTCAACTTGTTGCATTATACTTTATATTCTGCAACACAGCACATCTGACTTTCTGGAACTTGATTCAGCATCTGTTAAATGACTAATTGTTTATTCCAAAAAATAAACATCAAAGTTCTTGTTGACTACACACTTTTAAGAGTAGCAAGCAAATTAGGTACAGGGTTTTAACACAGTGAAGCTGAATACTGGATTTGAAGCTCAAGTCTTAATTGCTCAAGGCTAATTGGAATGGCCTAGTTGGGAAGAATGTCGTTTGTTGAAATAAATGTTCATCTTACATTCTGGAAAAAATTGGTTCCTAATAATACAATATGTGCTGAACTCCGTGTGAATGACAAGTTTATATTACTGAGCATATACACTGGAATGGCAGTGAGCTGTTCACCAAAACAAAGGATGAAAAGATTTATTTTACCTTGATCATATGCATTCAGCAAGAATTAAGTGGGATGCAGCAGCGGACAGTGAGGGCAAAGGTAATTTTTAGACTTGTGCTTTAAAATGTACCTTAAGCTGCTTTGATATTGCATTGAAGCAAGGCAGGATATCATTTCCAGTAACTAAAATTTAAGCCTTCTGAAGATATAACAGATAAGTACATTTATTGAGCGTTCTAAATTTTCAATAAAAAGCACATTTTCCAAGCAGTTGGCTTTTCCCCAAACTCACAGAGAAAATGCTTTGATATGTACTGTACGTTTGAGATGAAACAAGGAGGATAATAGCAATTAGCAATGATACAGCGTGTATAACACTGAGCATACATTAACTAAATAATGCTTTTCAGTACGTAATATATATTTTCTGTCACCTCCCCCTCACCCCATTAAGTTCCCAGTGGCCAATATCAACCTCATCCTGAACAAACTGAAGGCTATAGGGCAACCTAGTTCCAGAGAGATCAAGCAGATTTTTGCAGCCGCTGATCCTGAACACACCAAGGTGATTGAATATGACCCTTTCAGGTAAGAATGAGGGAGTCTCAGTTTTAAGCTTTTCTTAGGATGATTTCCAAGAAATGTACAGAGCATTGCTGTTTCTTGAAGCTCTTTGCACAGTTGTGTATTAAGTGCTAAGTGGTAGATGACTTGTATCAGATTCCCACTGATTTTAGGATTTTGTATGAAATGCAGTACAAATGAAGTTTTCAGGTGAAATTTAAAGAAAAGGATGTGACTGGCTTAGAATGAGAGAGTTTTTCAAAATTGCGTGGACAGCACAAATGAATGTGGCTGTTGTCTGTGGCGACTGGACATGCATAGGCAGGGCAGTAGGTGAATGCATGGGCAGACAGACAGGATCAGTCAAGTCAGTTGGAAGTTCTGAAAATAATAACAGAGATTGGAGTTTGAGTTACTCTTTGAGTAAGATGATAGCCTGATCACTGGTCCTATACTTGAAGTGTAGGAAACAAACTAGGAAGACCTTAAAAAAGGGGAATGTAATAGTTCACACAGAGAGTGATTAAAGTGTGAATAAGTATTTGAGCAGAGGCTGGGTTAATGGAAATCTGGACTTCGGCAAAGATTCATAGGTGGTAATGAGGAAATTTATAGGCAAGTTTTATATGTAAAAGGGGATATTATTAAATTCAGGATCAAGGCTGTCTTCAGGACTTCTGGCTTTGGGGTAAAGAAGGGGTCTGAGCTAAGGAAAGTGGTGGTAGTAAAGTCAAAGATGTGGGACAGAGAAGATTGTTTTATTTAGGACTTCAGTTTTTCAAACTATGGGTAGTGTTATATGATAATATAATCAGAAGCTTTAGAAATAAGAGGTGGGTAAATGGGAGATAAAAAAATGTCACATGGGATGTCATCCACTCAGAAATGTTAACTCCGATAGAAATTTCTGATGAAATATACTAGCAGATATATAGATGAGAAGAAAAGGGCCAAAGATAGGTCTTTCTAACGCTCCATAGTAGAAGCATCAAGGAAAGAAATGAATGAAAATTCAGTAATGAAAACTGAGCATCTAGAGAGGTAAGATTCATACCAGGAGAAGTCAGTGACACCTTCTTTTGGCTCAAGATACTCACGGTCCAATGTTAGAAATTTTATTGAGATCAAATAGGTGTTGGTCCATAACCAAAATCAAGATATTAGACCATAAAATGCATTGAAATGTTTAGTCTTACTACTACAGTAAGGGCAAGAAACCAAATTGATGTATATGTTGAAAAACCTTACTATTTGAGTAAGCAGTTTATTGCACAATGATCAAATAACTTGATCATTAAATGTTTGTTTCAGTCCGAATTATGAGCTAATCACCTGAAATAATTCGTTGTTTTCTGCCATGCACTGGTAATGTGTCAAAGTCTCTAGCACTTGTATTACCAAATTGGAGGGGCAGGCTTTAGAAGGACTGACTGCACTTACGTATAGTGGGGAAAGATTTTGATTGTAGCAGGTATAGCCTCTGTTACATGTAAGCTTACTCTGTATTCTTTAAGGCCCGAATTCTGGGCAGCAGTGAACAGCCTGAGGGCTAAGCTGTGTGGGGGGGCTATGTGCGAGGGGTGTGGAATGAGATACATTCTCTCCCCAAGCTGTGGGGCCACTCTGTGGTCCACTCTTTAAGCAGTGAGGCTTCAATAGCCTCCTCCGTGAGTGTGACAGGAGAGGAAGATTCAGAAAGCAGTGGCTCTTCTAGTCTCACCTCTCACATGGACCACCACAGGCCTACCTTCCTTCACCTCCAGTGTGCTGAGGCACAGGGGGCTTCTGTGGGGATGAGCTGTACCTCACAAAGTGTGCCCATCACCTGCAACTGCTGGCTTTCTGCCCCCCCCCCTCTTGTGCAGTGGAACCTCACCAGGTCTGACAGGGGAGTATGCACAGATGCAGGGGTACCTAAGAAAACGTTTGACTTTTATGCTTTCCTGGTCCTAGTACACGGATCACAGCAAGTTATTTGAAATATTTTAACCATGTCGTCTTGTTCCATTTTGCGATATATGCATTGCTATAGAACTGCACAAAAATATTTCTGCCATTAGGGGAAAAATGTTTTTATGTCAAAGCAAATAGAAAACCTCTCTGCTTCTATAAAAAGTCAAAGAATTTTTTTGAGGGAACATATGTTTTTTATTTTCTTATTTTCTTTCATATATTAACATTGCGTTTACTCTTTCGCAGCATTTCACAATTATAGGCCTTTACAAAATGCATATTTTTAGTACATGCAAACACTTTCATGACAGCCTGAAGCTGTAAGGGAATCTAAAGTTTATGCCCCAGTACTACAGTCTCCCTTGCTTGTCTGAGAATGAGACAAGAATTTCACTATGTTCTGAAGTTTAAAGTTCAAATATCTGCTTATCTGCCTAGCTAATGAGTCAAAATAGCTTTCTCCATAATGCATAGGTCCTCTTTTATATTTTCCTCAAGTTACACGGAGAAGATACATCCTCAGCTATGACGCAGTGAAGCAGAATGATCATTATAGCATGTATTTATTCTGTTTACAAACCCCAAATCATACAGCATAGAAAACAGGAAATAAGTAAATGGAATGTGCAGAAAATATCTGCTGGGTATTGTTCATGCTATTGAAAAGCTGTATTAGAGAGAAAAAAGATCAATCTGAAAATTTAAACACCCATGTCTTAGTCCTATACTGACCTCTGGTTTTTAGAAAGTGACATGCAGGGCCAGTCACTGTGAGAGACAAAGCAGAATCACATGGGTTTAGTAAAGTTTTGCTTTTTCAACCATCTTTTGGGACAGTTTTCTTGAGTAGTTAATTACAACCTATTCCCTGACCCTCCTAATCTCAGATTGCAATCTGCTTTATTTTTATGGAATAAAAAAATTAAAAGGCAATAAAACTAAGTTACAGGGAAAATTCATTAGACAAGTTGGGCAAAGTAACATCTTTTATTGGACCAACTACTATTGGTGGAAGATACAAGCTTTTGAGCCACACAGAGCTCACCGGCAGAAGTTGATCCGATAAAAGATGTAACCTCTCTCTCTCTCTCTCTCTCTCTCGTAACCTTGTCTCCCTTGTCTCTCAACTATCCTGGGAATGACACGACTACAGCTACACTGCATGGGGAAGATTCTTGTCACTTGACATTGTTTCCTGGTAGGAGAAGTCAATACTATTCTGAGTTGGAATTTTGTGTCTTCACCACTCTAATAGCAACCCTAAGAAGCCCCTTAAAACCCAAAAGAGAAAATTATTTCAGTTGAGGAAATTTTTGATGCCTTGAATGTCATTGTCTGAGTTGAGAAAACAAATGGAAGGACCATTTAGACCTTGATTCTGCAAAGACTTAAACATGGATGTAAAGTTGCGCATATGAATAGATCCACTGAAATCAACGTGACTACTCAGATTTGTAAGGTTATGCATGTGCTTACATCACTGAAGGATCGGAGTCTTAATTGTAAGCCCTTTGGGGTGCGAATAGTCTTCTACATTGTGTATGTATAGTGCCTAGCACAAGCTTCAATTTTGATTGTGGGCTCTTGAGTGTTACTGTAAAGCACATAATAACAACGGAGGAATGAAGCATTGGTATAGTGTTGTATTTCATGGTGGCATTCAGTTCAAATGCAAATGCTGAGTTTGCCTGTGTCTGGAAATAAGATTTATCTGGAGCTGTGTACACCTTATCTTCTCCTCATGTCCCTTTCCAGTCATTACGTTAGTAGTGTAATCTATTTTTTTAAAAAGACACACGAACATAAGAACAGCCATACTGGGTCAGACCAATGGTCCATCTAGTCCAGTAGTATCCTGTCTTCTGACAGTGGCCAATGCCAGGTGCTTCAGAGGGATTGAATAGAACAGTTAATCATCAAGTGATCCATCCTGTTGGCCATTCCCAGCCTCTGGCAAACAGCAGTCCCTGCCTATCCTGGCTAATAGCCATTGATGGACCTATCCTCCATGAATTTATCTAGTTCTTTTTTGAGCCCTGTTATAGGCTTGACCTTCACAACATCCTCTGGCAAGGAGTTCCACAGGTTGACCATGCGTTATGTGAAGAAATACTTCCTTTTGATCTTTTTAAACCTACTGCTCATTAATTTCATTTGGTGACCCCTAGTTCTTGTGCTATGAGAAGGAGTAAATAACACTACTTTATTTACTTTCTCCACACCACTCATGATTTTATAGACCTCTATCATATCCCCCATTACTTGTCCCTTTTCCAAGCTGAAAAGTCCCAGTCTTATTAATCTCTCCTCATATGGAAGCTTTTCCTTACCTGTGATCATTTTAATTGCCCTTTTCTGTACCTTTTCTAATTCCAATATATCTTTTTTGAGATGGGGTGACCAGATCTGCACATAGTATTCAAGATACAGGCATACCAGGAATTTATAAAGAAGTGTCATGGACTAACCAGTATAAACCTATTTAAATATCTGATTCTTACTGCCCTGATCTAGTTAGATTTTATAAAAGAGATTTTATAAAAGTCCATGTTAGAGTTATGGGCCTCAGGTTGCTTCTGGGGATGGGGAAAGCCACCTTCTGGAATTCTTTGCGTACCTCACGGATGCCATAGCAGTCTTATTTTTATATTGTAGTAGCACACTGAACATCCCAGAGCTCTCTAAACACAGAAGAAAATACAGTCCCTTTCCCAAGGATGATGCAGTTTTAAAAGAAGTAAATCAATGAATTTGTTGTGATAGAGATTCTAAAGTAAATTCGCCCGTATTACAAGTCCTATTTCCTCTGTGGTGGGAATACCCTCTGCTAGTGCGGAGTTCCAAGCAGTGTCACCTCTCCCAGTGTCTTTGGAGAGGCAGCGATTCACTCATAAATCATTACAACACAGTTATCGATAACATTCCGTTTTATTAACAACGGTCACCTTGATCAACAGCAGTCCCTGTACCAACATCAGTCTATCAGGCATGGATCAGGGGCATCTCCTTTGGACCCTGGCTAATTCTTAGATGCAGTGTGACATAGGCCCATGGAACCATACACTCAGGCTGCCCTTGGGCTTGTGCTCCAGCCAGGAGCTGATTTTCCACCACCTGTGTAACAGCCACCCAGCACTTTTGCCACTGCCCACCCTGTCCCTCCTTCTTCCCAAGAAATCTTGCAGCTGGAAGAGAGTGGAATTTCCTGACATCTTTTGTCCCAGCTCCTTATTTTTTTGTCCGTCTGACAATCGGAGCTTCTGGGTGGGGACAATTTTCACAGCACTTCCACTGTGCTGTGGAGTGAAACTTCACACCTCCAGCCCGTTTGAGTACCTACCTCTATCACTGTCCTTTTGTGAGTATCCTGGCCAGTTTCCCTATTTTATATATTTTCTGTGTACGTCACATAAATGCAGTTATATTAATAGCTCATATTTTTACAGATATCTGATGAAGGGTGGT
Organism: Mesoclemmys tuberculata; assembly: GCA_007922155.1. Lineage (NCBI taxonomy): Eukaryota > Metazoa > Chordata > Testudines > Chelidae > Mesoclemmys > Mesoclemmys tuberculata. The sequence goes on from ML675610.1 coordinate 40,546,947, forward strand.
AGAAGGTAGTTTATAATTGATAAGGAGATGAAATAAGGTCTTGTACAGTAGCTTGACATAGGTAATAATACAATAAATACTATCTTCAGTACCACTCCAATCGGACATTACTGGGGAAAGGTACCTCAAGGATTACAATTTATATAGTACCAGCATTGTGCTAGGTGTTTTACAGACTGGTAGGTAGCAATGGTCCGTTCCCCGAAGAATTTAAAATGTAGGTAATTTCTAAAACAGTCTCTTGTGTAATGTTGAATTCATGTTAAAACTATATGGACTTAATATCAGCATCATAAATTGAGTATAGTACATCACTTAATTTCACAGAAGTCTTAATTACATTGAATGCTCTGCTTTAAACTGACTATTTTGCTTTGGTTTTTATTTTATTTATCTGTTTCTTGCTAACAGAAAGTTGATGGTGAATATCACTGGTGGAAAATTGTCAGAACATGAAATTATGACTATTGGACGTTATTACAGTGTGCAAGATGAGATTGAAATGGACATCAACTTCCTTCTTGCAGTGGCCCAAGAACAGCTAAAGAAAAATAGCTTTGAGAATTTTGGACAACTGTCTGCTACCTTTGTATACAGTGACCGTGAAAAGTAAGGTTTCTGTTTTTGATTCAAGCTAATAATTGTCTCCTTTTTTCTTTTTTTTTCTTTTTAGCTGGTTTGTGATTTGATAAAACTTAGTTTGGAGACCTAGGTTCTGTTTGTCTCTTGCCTAGCGTATTATTTGGATACATTAAAGGATTTGGTTTCTGGTAGGAGGCATTTGAGGATGAATGAGAAGAAGACTGCTTCCCTGTCCTCTTTTTTTTTTTTCTTTTTGATTTGCTGATGGATTCTCCATTATTTCAAATGTATTGAGTAGCCTGTGAAATAGTTATGTTCCTGGCTCTGTAACTGGAGAAAAACATTTTTTTAATTTAGGAGGAAAAGTAGAAAATTACCAAAAAATAAAATATCTGGGATTTTTAATTAATTTAAAATCATCACTTATATATACTATTTGTCCTTCTTATTTTGTGGGATTAGGGATTTAGAATTAAAAATCTGTAAATACATATCTGAAGCCTGTAGTAAACAAGTGGTTTAAATACTTGAAGGGAAGAGGGCTACATGTGTAAAGTGTTGATGTTTTTCCTATTATGCAAAAGTGAAGGTTTGTGAAATATGATTTTCATTTTTACCCATAGATTTTTCAACAAGTTTTATATTATTTCTTTATTCACAAATACATGCATTTGAAATATACATTTTGTTTTCCCTGTTGTTAAATCTGTGAAGTTAGAAGACATGAAGGATATTTTTTCACTTCATTTTATATTTGTGCAGATGTGGGTTGCTGCCCCATGAGAAATGCAGGACTATTTGCAAATCCTTCAGATTGCCATTGGTTGATGATCTTCTGCGAGCTTTACTGACCATGTAAGTCATAGCCAGATAAAATGCTGTATGTGAGTATAAATCACTTGCACTATAATGTAATACATGTTTAATGAAGGTAAGTATTTAATATACTGTGGTATAGCAAGGGCAGAGGGCACTGAGAAAGTTCTAGAAGGGCGCTATGTAAGTGCTAGAATGATCCAGGCTTTATTTCCCGTAGACTAGCCAAAGGGTAATTAGGGTCAGCTGACACCAATTAAGACCCCCACCCAGGTGCCTGATTAAAAACCTTCTACTCTTGAGAGGCAGTGTAGAAGTTGAAGAAGTAGGTGTGTGGTAAGCAGAGGAGTGTGTGGAGATTGTGAAGAAGAACAGAACGGAGTACAGCGGTGTGTGGGAGAGAGGTGGAGTCTGAGGAGGGTACTGGGCTCAAGAAGCCAGAAAGAGAGAGGGGAGAAAGTAGCCCAGGGGAAAAGCCTGCAGCTGCAAGTAAGGTGCCAGCAGCACATACTTGCTACTCAGAGGGCCCTGGGCTGGGACCTGGAGGAGTGGGCGGGCCCAGGTCCCTACCCCCTCCCTGGGAAGATGGGGTAACCTGTGACTACAAGAGGCAAAAGTCCGAGACCCACTAGGGAGAAGCTGGCCGTTTGCCACACGTGGTGTGAGAAGTGGGATTTATCGCACAGTGGACTTAAACCAGGGTGGTTTTAGCCCACCCCACTCCCAAGATGGAGGATGTGGTAAAGGCCTTGATACAAGCCACGGCTGCCCAGCAGGAAGCCACCTGGGTCCAGGCTGCCACCCAGCAGGAGGCTGCACGATTGCAGCAAGAAACCAGTCACCTGCTGATGACCCAAGCTGCCCAGGACCGGGCCCTCCTTCAGGGGGTGGTAGGCCAGTTGAAAGCCCTGATAGAACGAGGTCGCAGCCAAGATGAGGCGCAGACCATCCGGGCCAGCAACTGCCTGCAGAAGATGATGCCGTATGATGATATAGAAGCATACCTCCTGGCCTTTGAAAGAACAGCCATGCAGGAAGCCTGGCCCCAAGATCAGTGGGCCAGCATCCTCACCCCTTTCCTAAGAGGAGAGGCCCAGAAGGCCTATTATGATATGGCAGCGGAAGCGGCTGAGGACTACTCCCAGCTGAAGGCAGAAATCCTAGCCAGATCTGGAGTGATGGTAGCCGTGCAAGCCCGGAGATTCTGTGTGTGGCGGTACATTGAAGGTAGAGCACCATGGTCGCAGTTGTTTGATCTGATCCATCTGACTTGGAAGTGGCTGCGCCCCTAGGCCTTCAGCACCGAGAAGATGTTAGAGCTCCTGGTGATGGACCGGTATACAAGGGGTCTACCGTCAGACCTCCATGCTTGGGTTGGACAGAATGACCACTCCACCTATGATGAGTTGGTCGCCCTGGTTGAGAGACAGCTGGTAGCCCATGAGCTGGCTCCGACCCTCCGGGAAGAGACATGGTGGGCACAGAACCCAGTCCCCAAACCCAGTTCCTGGACTGCTGGGGGACCCAGGAGAATGGGAACCGAGCACAAGGACGCTGAGGAATGGCCTGACATCGGGAAAGGTCCAGGGGACGACCAGCTAGCCCAAGGCAGAGGGGGGCAGCCAGCCTAAGGTACCACTGCTATGAATGCAGGAACTGGGGCATATAGCAGCCCAGTGCCCCAACAGGGAGGAGCCCATGCAGTGCAGTCTAGGGGATTATGGGGGGTGAGGTGGTCTCCTCGGTTTGGTAGGGGTTGTAACAGCCCCCCACGGATATACAAGGCCAGTAAAAATGAATGGCATCGACACCATGGCCCTAGTAGATTCGGGGAGTGCAGTGACGCTAGTCTCTGAGAAATTGGTAAGGCGACACCAGCTAACCCAGGCCAAGCACACAGGGGTGACCTGTGTACATGAAACTGTAAATCTCTACCCCTCAATCCCAGTACAAATCGAGATCCAGGGGAATACCACTCGGGTGATGGCAGGGGTGGTCCCAGGACTCCCCTACCTGGTCTTGATTGGTAGGGATTTTCCAGGGTTTGAGAACCTACTCCCACCCATGGAGCTCGGGCTGGCAGCAAACCCTAGACAAAGACCAAGGCACATGCAACCAACCCTTCCCCTGTTTTTGCTGAATTCGCCCAAGAACTATTCTCACCCCCCCAGAAATCCCGGCAGGAAAGGAAGGCAGATAAAAAGTTAGGCACTTGGATACTGGCTGGGAACCAGAAAGCTGCCCTGGTTGGTAGGCAAACCCGTTTGGGAGGCCAGGAGACCACTCAAACTAGTGGAGACCCAGGGGCGGTACCCAGCACTAGTAGGAGCAACCCCGGAGATGAAAATGAGGTTGAGCCCATAAAGGTAGGCCAGCTAAGTCCCCTATGGGGAAATTTTGGGCAAGACCAGGCCATGGACCCATTATACACAAATGTGAGGTAGGAGAGAAAGATGGCATGCCTGTGGAGGGCATAACCAAGGGCCCAGGCCTGCTGTACCGGGTGGCACAAATACAGGGGGAGGAGGTGGAGCAACTCTTGGTGCCACGGAAACACACCAAGGCAGTATTGGAGCTGGCTCATAATCCTTTGTTCGGGGGACACTTAGGAGCAGATAAGACCCTGGACCGAATTCTGAGAAGGTTCTACTGGCCAGGAATATGGGCGGAGATCCAGCAATACTGCCTCTGCTGCCCGGAGTGCCAATTGCACAGCCCCTGGCCTCACTTATGAGCTCCGTTAGTGCCCCTGCCCATTATTGAAGTTCCCTTTGAAAGGATCGGAATGGATCTTGTGGGGCCACTAGAACGATTGGCACGCGGCCATCCAAGTATGCTCATCATTGTGGACTATTCCACCTGATATCCTGAAGCCATTCCATTAAGAAACCCCACATCCAAGGCAATCACAAAGGAACTCCTCTAGGTCTTCGCCAGGGTGGGCATCCCCAAGAAAATCTTGACAGATCAAGGGACCCCCCTTTATGTCCAAGTTAATGAAAGATCTTTGTACCCTGCTGTGCATTCAGGCCCTGCAGACCTCAGTATATCATCCACAAACAGACGGCCTGGTCGAGAGGTTTAATTGCACCCTCAAGAGCATGATCCGGAAGGTAGTGGCACAGGATGGGAAGGATTGGGCTGCCCTATTACCCTTCCCCATGTTTGCAATACGGGAGGTTCCTCAGGCATCCACGGGTTTCTCCCCCTTTGAGCTATTATACGGTCGCCATCCACGGGGTATATTGGATATAGCCAAAGAGGACTGGGAGGAACAGCTCAATGCAGGGAAGAATGTCATCGAGCATGTGGCACAGATGCAGGAACAAATAGCCCGGGTGACTCCCATAGTGCGGGAACACCTGGAGAAAGCACAGGAGGCCCAGCGAACCTACTATAACCGACGGGCCAAGGTATGGAGGTTTCAGCCAGGAGAGCGGGTGATGGTGCTGGTGCCAACAGCAGAGAGCAAGCTCCTGGCCAGTTGGCAAGGACCGTAAGAAGTCATAGAAGCAGTTGGAGATGTAAACTATAAGGTGAGGCAACCAGACCACCGGAAGCCAGTACTACTATACCATGTTAACCTGCTGAAGCCCTGGTGAGACCAGGAGACATACCTGGTCACCCGAGAAGAAACCCCGCAGACAGGCGGCCCACAGGGGGAGATGAGAATATCCCCGGAACTAACCCCAGAACAGCGGACAGAAGTTATTGATATGATCCAGCGAAACCAGGACGTGTTTTCCAAGCAGCCTGGTCATACAACGGTGGTCCATCATCATCAACCCTGGGGCACGAGTAGCGATAAAACCATACCGGATACCAAAGGCCAAGAGGGAGGAAATTAGGACAGAAGTACAAAGGATGTTGGAACTTGAAATTATTGAAGAGTCCCACAGCCAGTGGTCCAGCCCCATCCTCCTTGTCCCGAAGCCTGACGGTAGGTACCCTGTGGTTCTGTAACGACTTCAGGAAGTTGAATGAGGTATCTAAATTTGATGCCTATCCGATACCGCGTATTGACGAGCTAGTGATCCAGTTCAGAAAGGCTCGATACCTGACCACCCTGGACCTGACCAAAGGCTACTGGCAAATCCCCTTAACCGAAGATGCCAAGGAGAAGACCACCTTCTCCACCCCCGATGGCCTGTTTCAGTATACCGTCCTTCCCTTCGGACTCCATGGGGCCCCCGCAACATTCCAAAGGCTGATGGACTACCTACTGAGACTCCACGCCAGGTATGCAGCCGCCTACCTTGATGACGTGGTCGTCCATAGCCCTGACTGGGAAACGCACCTGGGGAAAGTGGAGGCGGTGCTCAACACCTTCCGAAAAGCAGGCCTCACTGCAAACCCCTTGAAGTGTGCAATACGGCTGGCCGAGGCCAAATACCTGGGATATGTGGTAGGGAGAGGTCTAGTAAAGCCCCAGTGGAACAAGGTAGAGGCCATCTAGGCCTGGCCCCGACCGGTCCACAAGAAACAGGTCAGGGCATTCTTAGGGGTTGTGGGGTATTGTAGGAGATTCATCCCCCACTTTGCCACTAGAGCAAGACCCTTGACCGACCTGATAAAAGCTCGAGGCCCAGATATGGTGAAGTGGACTGAGGAGGCCAAGAAAGCATTCATGGATTTAAGGACAGCTCTTTGTAGCCACCCAGTACTTATAGCCCCGGATTTTGAGAAAGAGTTCATCCTCCAAACAGATGCCTTGGAGACAGAGCTAGGTGCTGTCCTGGCACAGATAATAGATGGTGAAGAGCACCCCATCCTGTATCTCAGCAGGAAGATAAGATGCCAGAGTAAATAACATGGAAAAATTCATGAATCATATAGATTGTATTATCAGTCCTTTGTTACTCCTATATTACTTTTCTTGTTATTCTTACCTGAAATATATATTTTAAGTATTTTTTAAAAACAGAAATTATTGGCAGATGCAGAATTTACATAATAGTTTCAGTATTTTTTCTTGGAGTGTGTAATTGGGTTGTACATGTATGCTTTGAGGCAAAATCCTTGACCAGCTACACTGATGAGGACAAGAACAGAAGAGCACTAAGTTTCAGTGCCCTTGTATCAAGACTCTAGAGGGCAGAGGTCACAGTAAAAACAGAGTTACCAACTGGTGATCTGAACACCCATCACAGATTGTTGATAGAAATGTAGGGTTGGAAGGGACCCTGAGAAGTCATCAAGCCTCACTCCCTGGGCTGAGGCAGAACAAAGCCAACTGTCTAGTTTTGATGAGTTTTAGAATGTGGTCTTTGGTCTCTGCTTTTCCCCTGCTAGAAATCATTTAGAAAAAGCCAGTTTCACTTCTGGAGAGTCCATAGTTCAGTTTAAGGCAGCACATCTTATCACTGATGTCCTTTCATCTGTTTTTATGGATGAGGAAGAATTTGACTTTTGTTTCCATGGGTATTTCTAGTGAAAATTTCTGAATTTATTAAATGTGTCAATGAGGAAAATGATGCAACTCCCACAACACCGATAACTTTAGCTAATGCATTATCTGGATGGTCTTCAGCTATGAAATGGACCACATGAATGAATAGTTGAAGAATTTGTATATGTATCTTACAGTTTACAGATTTTTCTGAAGTTAAACAATAAATAACTTTTAATTTACTGTTTAAAAAGGAAGTACCCATAAATATCTATTATTGAACATTTGTATATAATGCCTCTGGTGTCCATGGCACTTATCAAAGAGAGTAAGGCCACAGTGAAGTAAATAGGAGGTTTTTTTAATTGGCTTCACTGAGCCTAAGAAATTTTCACCCAGGGTTTCTGTCCCAAGAAGCATCCAATATAAGCAAATGGAGAGAGAATCCTGGCCAGTAATGTGAAGTTGCAGTGCATTGAAAGTGCTGAGGCAATTCTTTATGTCCAGCTGGTATACATTTATTTTCAAAATTACAGAGCAGGTGCAGATTTTTTACCATGATGAATTAAGCTATGCAGAGGTTTCCCATTTTTTCTACCAGTAAAATACAGCATTTATTATAGCATTTATTTAAATGTATGCAAACACACAAGGAACAATTAGCTTCTTTAATATATAGGTACAATTAAAATGCTTGAAAGGTAAAATTTGCATTTTGAAAAGTTTTCTTTTGATCCTATTTGTATTATTTATTCACTGTGCACCTAAAAGTGCACTAACAGACAATTAAAAAGGCACAGTCCCTGTCCAAAAAGGCTTACCAACTAAACAGAGACATGGCAAATGAGGAAAGATAAAATGGAGGAAAGGAAGCAGTTAGAGGGAATGGAAAACAAAGGTTACAAGTGTAAGATCATGAATTCATCTGTATTGCACACAACACATGGCTTTTAAAAATATTGTTAGTTTTATGCTAAATAATTGCTATGCACACTTCTTGGTGATTTTTCTCAACCCTGGTGCTGTGAGGTGGTTTTGGTGTGCTTCTAGGGGAGCTGGAGGCTGGGCAGCTGTGAAAGCCTGTGGAGACAGCTACCAGTCAGGGAAGGCTAGAGCTGGGGTGCCTCTGGAACCTAATGATCCAGGAGGCCTACACACCCTTGTGTCAGTTCTGCTGTTGGTCTCCTGCTGTTCAGTTAGACTGATTCAGATGTATGATAGAAATGCAGGGCTCAAAGGATCCTCAAGAAGTCATCAATTCCAGCTGCCTGTGGTGTATTGTGTACATAGTCAAAACACATTAAGGCTGTTTGGACAATTGAGACATTCTCTGTCCATAGAAATGTGCCTGTCTTTCCAAAATTTTCTGTAATTCCTACATTCAATTTGGTGAGGAACAAAATGGTTGAAGAGTGCATGCATCTAAGAAGATAAAGCTGAACTTTTATGCAAGCTACATGTATTTTGAGTAGAACTATGTTCAGTAACTTCAGTTTGCAGCTGTTTGCTGGATGTTTTTTAGTTCCATTGTACAGCCTCCACTGTGGTCTTAAGGAACTCCAGGTACTAATATTTAGAACTTAACCTTTTACAGACATTTTCTTGGTTTTTTCAGTACACTATGACAGACTGGTAGTACAGTTTACATTTGGTAGGTTCATGATAATCAATATATTTACCATAGGGTAGCCACCAACATTACTTTGCTTATGCTGACCAGTTGTACAAACCAGCATGTGTTAATCCTTTAAATCTTTTCCTGTAACCAGTTTAAACACTTATTCCTACCCAGAATACACAGCAGCTATTAAACAAACTGAAATAGCAGCACAGCATTTTCTGTTAAGTCAAATGACATAGTACTTCCTGCGGCTGTCAGATTAACGTTTTCATAGAGTTTTTCAAAACAAAGGAACTCAAGCTCCTATTATTGCTATCTAGAAAAAGAGCACTTGGGTTGTAACTTTCCTGAAGGGAAAGGAAAAAAAAACCGTTTGTAAACAGGTTGAGTCACTCAGAACTACATTCTCATGAACTGGTAAAGCAGGCTTCCATATGTTGGGGTAATCCAAGGTGAACACATTTTTCAGAGGCACAAACAAGAGCTATCTGTCCTCTGCCAAAGAAAAGAAAATTGTTCTCCAAATGTTGTGGAGGGGAATGATTCTTATGCCATATTCTAACCTCAAATGCTGTGAAGAACATGCTAGAGCTAAACTGAAGGGGGCAGGTTCCAAGTGATCTTAATTGTCTCCTTCTGGGTATGGCGAATCTAACTTCCTTTATTATTGAAAAGCATTATTGTTTCTACCCATGTTAACTCTGATCATTCAAATATAGGGCATCTTTATCCAGTACACCTAGACTCCCAGCTCATAACTCAGAAATGGGTCATCTCCTTATTCAAATTGACCTGTCCAAATTCACCTGTGTAAGCAGGTACACTACATGGGAATCAAGGGATTTGTATCCACCTACTATATACCAGTATGAATTTGGAATATTTTCAAGTCCTTTTTCATAGCTGCCTAAATATGAATTTAGGAGCCTGGTTATCAGCTCCCAGGTTTGAAAATTTTTAGCTCTGGTGTAAGGGTCTGACTTCAGAGACAGTGGTCCTAGCTGTTCAGGCTGCTTTCAAAGTCAGATCAAAGGACTTAGGCTCCAGTCCAATGCTTGTTGAAGTCAGTGGGCATCACTGGATTGCACCTATACTGTCTAAGATGAAAGCAGTCCAGTATAAGTAATTACATTTTTTTCACTTTTCCCATATAAAAACTGCTTGATTAAGTTGTACAACTCTGAGTCTGTGCTGTGGATTATATCAAATGGCCAACCTGTATACTGAGAACATACTGTGAATGTTAGTCTGGGGAACAGTTTTAGGATGTCAACATAATAAATGCATTCTTAACTTTTTCTTCGGTGGATTTGAAAGCAATACTACAAAATACTACTATTAAAACAAAAACAAACCACGTCAGAAGGTTTATGCAATTCAAACAATGTGTGTGCACCATAGATCATACCAAGATATGTGTGCAGTCAAAGGTTAATGCCAGTCGACTTTTATGGTGCATGCTTATTTCTCAATCAAAAAGTAGGAAGTATTTGTCCTGCTCTACTCAGCGCTTGTGAGGCCTCACATGGAGTACTGGCCCCTATTCTGAGCACCACACTGTAGGAAAGATAGGGACAAATTGGAGAGCATCTAAAGGTGAGCAACAGAAATGGTAAAAAGTTTAGAAAACCAGACCTATGAGGAAAGGTTTAAAAAAAGAATTGGGCGTGTTTAGTCTTGAGAAAAGAAGACCGAGATGAGACCTGATAACAGCCTTCAAATATATGAAGGGCTGTTTATAAAGAGGGCAGTGATCAATTGTCCACTGAAGGTAGAACAAAAAGTAATGGGCTTAATCTGCAGCAAGGGAGATTTAGGTTAGATATTAGGGAAAACTTTCCAACTATAAGGGTAGTTAAACTCTGGAATAGGTTTTTAAGGGAAGTGATGGAATCCCTATCACTGGAGTTTTTTCAGAATGGGCAAACATCAGTGAGGGATGGTCTAGGTTTACTTGGTTCTGCCTCAGCACATGGGGCTGGGCTTGATAACTTCTTGAGGTCCCTTTCAGCCCTACTTTGCTATGATTCTATATTTTTCAAAAGTAGGCCACTTATTAAAATGATGTTTTGTATGTGTAATTGATTCTGTGTGTGCCAAAATGAAAAATAAATAGTTATAATATGAGGCATTTTCATGGCAGTACCCCAGATTCCCTATCAACTTTGGTCAGGTATGGTATCGATAGTTACAGTGGTGTTCCTGATCTCACTTGATTCTAGTCACTAGCCTATTTTATATTGCTACTTATTACTAGCATCTTTTTTTATTTCTCTCAGTATGTTTTATTCTCTCTCTCTGTACTTGTTAAACAAAAGGGGTTACTGGGATTTGTTATATTTTGCTTTTATGTCACCAAGTTTATTTTCTGTATTTGTCCAGTTTTCATTATGAACCCTCCCTTAAGGTAATGGGGTTGTTATTATTTTTACCAGAAACACCCCACTGGCAAGACTAGGGTTTTATATCATATTGTTTTATTTTAGAGTGAGCACAAACTATAATTGTTTATAAATGGAAATTGTTAATAAACCGAAATAATTGTTCTGTGGAGGTGACGTCCTACATTCATCTTCTTTCTTACATTTCTGACATGGTGCTGGCAGCAGAATGTTTAGGCCTGTAATTCAAAAACCAATTGCTAGCTGGCAGTTGGAAAGCATTAAAGCCTCAGTTTATAAAAGCAGTTAAGCATATGGGTTACTTTAGGTACCCAAGTAGTCCCACAGAAGTCATTTAAATCAGTATGGTTATTCGGGTGCCTAAAGTTCAGCATGTGCTTTAGTGCTTTGCTGAATTGGGACCGTCAGGTCTGATGCTGTACCACCCAAGTCAGTAGAAGCGGATTAGCCTCTAACTATCTGCTCCCCTGAGACATGTCCATTCAAGCCAAAGACTTCTGGAAGTCTTTTGAGTACATTTCTTCATGCCATGGACCAATGGCTGGTTAGAATGATGATTGCTCTTAGTCAGGCCTTAGTTCCCATGACACTTGTGATCATGAAGCATGCCATTTAGGAAAAGATCCTTATGAATAAAGAAAACACATATTTAACCTACAAAATCAAGAGCAACGCTATAAAATAGCTACCAAACGACAACAATGATGATTTTTTTTAAAGCCCAATTATAATTTATTAGAGAAAAGCCTGGAGGATGTCAAAGTGTACCTGTCGATTGCAAAAGGTGATCACAAAAGGGGTGCACAGAGCATTTTGGATGGGTGCTTATTTTTATGAAATGATTACTAATCAAAGTAACAAAATAAACCAGAGGAGCTGTGTTTGCTAGTGTTTATAGCAGCAGCAGATTCCCCCTGAAACAAAGACGGGATTTTACAGGGTGCCTCTGAGGACATTTTCACTCCTTATCCCAAACCTATAAGGCTGCCACTGATCATAAAATTCATGTTTTGAAGAAAAATGGATTAATAGTAATGGTTTTTTTTAAAATGAAATGAGTTGAACTCTAACAAACTTTAAAGAAAATGAAAAGTCCTATATGACAGACAGTTATAAAGAGTAAAGATTTATATGAAGTGGTATATAGAGTACAATAGAAATACATATTCTGCAGTCTTCTCCTTAGACTGTTGTCCATTTTCTATATTTTTAAATTAATTATCCAAAAATGTAATTTGTTGTGTGATGTACAATATAGCAAGGTATATTAAAATATGTAACAAATGAATCAACATTTGTATAAATATTCTGTTTTTAGGTTTGAAGATGGCAAGGAACAAGTAGATTATAAGAAGTTTGTCAATGGGCTGAATTGGAGAGAGAATTCAATTCCTACTTACCAGACAATAAAGGTTCCTATAAAGGTAATGTTAATACAGTTAAAACAAAAAAAGCAGTGCACAAAAACCTGAGAGCCCCTTTCATTCAGTCAAAACAGATTAACATAATTGATTTATCCAACAACGAAAATCTGGGACTTGATCGTTATGGATTTTCTCTGGGTTTTTTGGATTGTTTCTGCTGGGAGGGATTGGGCAAAGCAGAGAACCAGTGTAAGGCAGGGGAACTCTGTTTAAGTCTTTTGTGTACAGTGGATTCCACATCTCTAATGGATTTCTAGGGAAATATAAGAAGGGAAATGGCTGTGCTCCCCGATGAACAAGGGCATGACTAGCAGGTCCTCACACTTTCTGTTACACAAACCTTCTGTTCAGAAATCACAATTATCAGGAAATTCTACAAACTCTACTGATATTGCAAAATGTAACAACAATTTTCTATAACTCTGTGGAAACTTGCACAGAATAAACCACTTCCTTGGTAGGTAGTGGGAGTAGCGTGGAGAAATCAACCAGTATATCTCTGTCAGCCAAGTTCTTAGGGTAAGTAAAAATGTCATTTCGACAAACCACAAAGATTGATCTGACTTGGCTGTCTTGTGCTGGTATTAGAATAGAAGGGTTTAAAATAGAATTGTGCATAATCCAATCAAATTAATTTTTTAAAAGTATCATAGCAAAGAAATCCAAAGTGATTTAGTGCATCTATTGAATGTGTTTCATTTAGTCTCCTCTGCTTTAGAAGCATAGGGGGTCACTGCATTTTAAACCATTTTCACCAGTGATATGCAAGTGCTGTGATTTCATCCTGACAATATAGTGGCTTCCCTACTTGCTCTTCTGGAGCCTATAAAACTGCCTGTGGGGGTTAGCTATGGCACAGTGCTGCTGAATTGCTAAGCTGCCCTAGGTGTCATTTTCCTTGGACTCCTTAACTGGGAAGAATTTTCTTTCTTGTCTGAATCTAAGCAAGACCTGGTACATATTTTTTGCAATATCTGCATTATACTGGATGTGTTATAGGTTTGAAAAGTGTACATTCTGTGTTTTGATGAGGGCATTTTTCAAACAGTCAACAGGGAGCTAGGAATTCTACTCAAGAGATGACTTAATGATTATGTTGTGATAGCACCCAGTGATGCTTGTTAGGATTAAGACAGTGTTGTACTAAGTGCTATGCAAACAGAGATGTAGATGCAGTCTCTGGCTCAAAGCACCGACAAACTAAGAGGACAAGCACTGTGTGAAGGGTGGAGGTGAAAGAGGCAGAAAAATATATGCTTGTTGTTTATTTCATATTTTTCTCCTAGCTGTATTGGCTGCCTGCTCAACTGCCTCAGACCAGCCATTAAACACTGACTGATTTCTTGTAGGTGGTGTGCTTGCAGTGGATCTTCAGTGGGGGGAGTGAGCTGGGTGTTAGTGAGTAAAGGCAGTGTGCTCAATTTGTAGTCGTAATAAGCCAATCAGTGGCAGTGATCACAGCTTGCCACTTGCCTTGCGGTTAGCAGATGACAGTGTTTTATAGGCATCATGGCAGAGGTGATTTGAAGGAGGATTGATTTTATGGATTTTGGCAGGGAATTTTTGCAGTGTATATGGGACACTTGTGAACCAAGCAGTATGTCAAGGTTGGCATCTTTAATGGAACAAAGGCTGTGATAAGTATAATAAAATAGCAGGGATAATTTGGGTAGGGTTAAACTGCAAAGGTCAAGAAAAGAAATGTGTGTTTGCGGTTGCGTCAATGGAGGGATTTACAGAAAGTGAACTGACGTAGAGCATCAGGCCAGAAAGACAATCTTACCAGCAGCTCAGGGAATGGACTTGAGGGGAGCAAGGTTGCAGTCAAGGTTTAAAAAAAAAAAAAAAAAGAAGTTGTTGGTAATATTCTTATTTATTATTTGCATTACTGTAGTGCAATAAAGGCCCCATCGTGGACCAGGACCCCATTGTGCTAGGCACTGTGCAAACACAGAACAAAAAGATAGCCCCTGCCCCGAGCCGTAGAGGTGTATTCAGTTATCTGCTCGATAGGATAATTACTTCCGCATTAATTGTCTAAAAAGCTGTAAATTACATAGCAGGCTGAGATGTCCTGAAATATAGTATGTTAACAAACAAGTTAGTAAGCTGTGTCCAGATTGGTTGTGGCAGCATTATTTATTCAATTTATTATTTTGTTCGTCAGCTGTAATATATAATACTGAATTTATTTTAGACGAGTGCATTTGAATGAAAAAGATGAGTAACAAAAGAAGAAAGAGAAAGGGAAGATATCAAAGGGAATTTAAATCCTTTTATTGATTCTTTGAATTTTCCAGCTGAATCTTTATCCCAGTTGTGATTTAACATGCATTACATTAATATTTCTAAGTGTAAGATGATTGTATTTGTCAAACAAAAACTTCAGTTTGTGTTCTTACTCTGACTCAGTCCTCAAGTTTTGATCTTCTAACTTATGTTTCTTCTTTATTTTGTCTACTAGTTTGAAAGCTGACAAGTCCTACAAAATATGTCGTCTTCTCTTAGCTAACCTTCTAGTCTTTGAAGCATAAGTGTCTAACTGAACAAAACAGTACACTAGTCTTTAATTTATTTTTTTTAATTGCACAGAAGAGGAGCTGATGGGATATTTTTAATTTAAACTTCAGCAGCGTTGATCAAAATCTATAGTATCATGTTCTTTAGGAGAATATTCTTGATAAATTTGTTTTTTTCACCCATTATTTTGTAACATTTCTAGTTATTTTGGTGTTCGAAATGCAGGTCTAAGTTTGTCCTTTTGTTTATCACTTTCAGTATGAAGATGACTGGAGTGGGCAGCCACCATCCCTTCCAGTGAAAAGGATAAAATATTTACCCCTAATAGAGGATGTTTTTGGCATTGAAGAATAATTTGGTCTATGCAGGTCACATCTTTTGAATTACTGTTGCAACTTCACCAAGCATATCTGGACAGATACTGTAAACTTTCCTTAAAAAAATAAAAGAATCAAAGATATAGATTTTATTGAATTTAAATTTCTTACTCCAGTGTAGAAGTATAGTTCACATATTTTTGTAATTCTTTCAAATACAAAGAACTGTACTGTGGGTACATGAGCACAATTAAAAATATCCTTTAAACTGATCTTCATGTTTGGTTATATGTAAACTGCACAAATATTCAGGAATCTTACCGTGAGACTCAAATGTAGCAAAGCATGACTGAACCTAAATCATTCTCATCTGCAAACAAACAAAAAACAATCACTGACAACATTGTCAGACTATACCAGCACAATAATTAAATATTCTGTTCACTTTTTTTTTCATGCAGCTTAGTTTTATATCAGTGTTTCCATGTGCTGAATCTTAAGTGTTGTTTACGTCAAAGCCAGTTAGTTTGTGAAGGAAATAATAGTGGGGTTCTAGTACAGCATACCATTTCCTGGTATCAGAGATAATTACAGCTTACCAATATAGAAGCAGATACCTTGCAAGCACGGCGCAGAAGCTCAGAGCTCTTGATTTTTGCTTTAGATACATCCTAAATTGATAGACATCAAAACTTATTGGGGAATCTGGGTGAAATGAATTGGTGATTTTAGTCCAGTCTTAGGGAACGGGTGTCCTCAGTGTAAAACAGCACGTTTCCAACTGAAACTAATTGATACCCTGCCCGTTGTTCAAGGCTGTGATGATTAAGTATAGTTCATGTCAGTACTTTGCACGTAGATAGCAGTGTGCAAGTTCAAAGCCATGTTTAGACGTGACTTCACTCATTGTCACTACACTTCTGTGAGTTGGTAAGTATTATGATTCCAGTTTAAGAAGGGCAGGGAAGCGGAGGCAGAGATGTGAAGGGACTTGCCTAAGGCAATAGGAGAAGTCAGTAGAAGAACCAGGATTAGAACTCAGAAGGTCCTGACTCCCAGCTCTCTGCTAATATTTTCTGGTTACTTTTGTGAAACTATCCAATTCTTTGACTGAGGATCACCGGGTTTTATCTCAAATTGCAATTCAAGGAGGAAGACAAGTGCTTTATTTAGAAAGACAAATACCTTATTTAAATTGCAAAAATTGATCTAACTATAACTTTCTCAAAGAACAGTTTCATTTCGCAAATCACTTTGTTGTTAATTGGAAAGTCACGTCTGTATTTTATGATTCTGTATTAGAAACAGTAAGTTTTTAAATAGATATTTAAATCAGGTTTGTTTTGTAGTCTTACATTTTAAACATAGATTGGACTCCATAATTTCATAGATTCCAAGGCCAAAAGGGGCCATTGTGATCATCTAGTCTGACATCCTGCTTAACACAGGCCATTGGACACTCCTGATTTAATTCTTGTTTGAACTAGAGCATATCTTACAGAAAAAAATCCAATTTTGGTTTAAAAATTGCCAGTGATGGAAAATCCACCGTAACCCTTAGTAAGTTGTTCCAAAGATTATTTACCCTCATCATTAAAAATGCGTGCTTCTTTCCAATCTGAATTTGTCTAGCTTCAGCTTCCAGCGATTGGATCTTGTTATACCTTTATCTGATAGTGCGGAGGGGCCTATAGTACCAAATTTTTGTTCCCTATCTAGGTACTTACAAACTGTGCTCAAGCCATTCCTTAAGCTATTTTAGATTTGAAAATGCCTTCTCACATCTGACAAGATCTCTGTGTAGATAAGTAACAAGGCTTGTTTTTGTTGGAAATAAAGGTAGAGAACTACCAGCTTTCTGTCTTTTCACTATTTTGTAATGCTATTCTGTGCATTTTTAGTAATACACTCACTGAATTTTCTTCCCATTTCTGTCTGTGCCTTCTTTTCTCTCTCGTGCCCTAGGCATTATTGATAACAACGGAAAAATCTACTGGGAATAGTGCATAGCAGGTTCTTGTAAGGTTTTTCATTCCTTGCCACCATGTTCATAATGTGCCTGGCAAAGTTGTGTGGAACTACAAGTTACAAATAATTTTCACCAGATCTTCTGTTCACAAGTGGCAATGAAAAGGCCCCAGCCAGTCATCAGCCAGTCTTATTGTTTGTATAATGTAACATAAAGCATACACCCCCTAACTATTTCAACCCCTTCTCTAATCCTGCCACCAGCTTCCTCTCTCTCTTCACATTGCTAATGAGATGCCTGAATGAAGACCATATCATAAGATTATGTTTCCAGATGGCATAAGGCCACAACTTTAAAGCACTTATCACATAAAGTGGGAGGCAGTCCTTGCCATTGAGCTTAACTAACAGTCTCTGGAGAGGAGCCTCCCTCATATCCTAAATATATCTTCTGTCCACAAATATCCAGTTCTGCATGGCAGAAGCTAAGAGATGCACACTGAGGCACTGCCCCTCCCCACTATGTTGACTGGAGCTTGTAGAGTACCCCATATTAATTTACTAGCTCAAGCCAGGTCCTGAGAATGTGGCAGGGGCCACAGTGGGGTGGCCTCAGAAGCCACGTCAAGGCCAGAGTCAGAGTCAGGAACCACACCAAAGGTCAGTGCTAGGGTGGATTCTGGAGCCACGCCAAGGATTAAGCCAGAATTGGAGTCAGAATTCATGCCAAGGGTCAGGCCAGAGCCAGTCACTGGAATTAGGGCGAGGAAGCAAGAACAAAGAGTGGAAACCAGCTGAAGAGGCAAGAACAAGGATGAAGGTATGATAACAGGGACAAGGGGCAGGAGCTTGGTCTCTGGCATCTGATCAGCAGCAGACCTAGCAACTAGTTGCTCAGACAAGGGGTGGGACAGGAAGAGGAGGCTTTATGCCTGGTGGTGTCTAGCCAGTAGTCTGCTTCTAGTCTCCTGACCCAGCTGAGTCAGTGGGAGTAGTCTCCGGTGGTGGGGTATTAGCTGCACTTCCCTCATGTAAGCTGCTGGCACAGAAAGTAAGACTCTTGTTTGGCACATCCCCCCGGCCTGGGTTTGAGAGCTGTGGTACCTGACAGAATGGGAATTCTACCTATTCCTCAAGAACAGCTGCTTCAGCCACACAACTTGTCATAAGACAGCAAGGACGGCCTGCCACCTGGTGCATCCAAGGCATTGTGAAGCTGCCACCCCTACAACATCTCCAACCCGTATCTCTACGTCTGCACTAAAGATGCAGGATCCGTCACCTGCAAATGAACTCCAGCGTGCATAACAGACGCAGGCATCCAGAAACAGTCTCACATGACCCGGCATCAGCGTATCATGAACACGAGTGAAGTTCTGCATCTTAGAACGTTTTTCCACGCCCTACTCAGAACACCAGCTCTCCCTGCATCTCTTCAGCTCTCCTGCGCCTCAGTGCCAACTGTACCGCCCTCATGTACATCCAGCTCAATTCCACTTACTCCCTGTACAATTCACTCTCCTTCAGGCCACCAAGTCATTTTTGCCCAGATGAGTGAAGCTGATGAGGAGGTCATGTTTCCTCATTATTACATCAGTGGTCAAGAGAAAGCGCTGATTCCCTCTCATGCCAGGGAGGCCCTCCCAAAACAAACTGCTAGACCCTCTCTTTGCTCTGTCTCTTAGCTCAAAAGGCAATTCAGTATCCCCGGGTACTGCAAAGATCTTAGCACCATGATGTCTGAACCTTCAAAAGGTTTTTGTCACTCAACAATAAGAGGAGAGCAACATCCCTCATTCACCAATAGCAACTCGATGGCTTATTTCTGGTTAAACACCATCAGATGTTCCCATGGATCCTGATGAGGAGCTACAGAGCCAGTAGATAAATTTTGCCATGCATAGCATCTTGTAATCTCATCTAGGTGATCCAGCAGTAGGGAGAATAAAACTAGTATCTTGATGGGGGTAGGGCCCCATATCCTTTGTACTAAGTCTGCTGAATGTCTCCTCGTACTGAGGCCCGGTCTACACTTACCTTGGCGATTCGACGGCAGTCGACGGGAGATACGCAAGTGACGTAAATCACTTCGAATCTTCCGTCGACTTTGCAGCATCTCCTCTGCGCGGCGTCCATGCTGCGCTGCGTCAAAGGGAACAGCGCTCCCTTTGACGCAGCACTACTCTGCTTACGGGGGTGGTTTTCCCGCGTCGCTTCCTGCATCGACTGAGCGCATCTATACAGACCACTCAGTCGATCCAGAGCAATTGACGTGACCGGCAAATTTGCCGCCATCAGTGTAGACCCAGCCCTAGAGAACTTCTTCCTGCCCCAGATGCCTTGACCCTCCGACTGAGGCAAGGTACAGAGCCACACTTTGAACATTTGGGGGTAAATAATGTCATTTATCACTAGGATCATTAATACAGAACATCAAAATACAAGAAGGAAAAACAGTAACTTAAGCTAAATCAGGTTTACCAAGGATTTAAAAAATGACTGGCTATATTTAGGACCACAACTTTTGAGAAGTAAAAATTGCATTTTAGCAAAGGGCATCTGAAAGTTATTGAAGGGAGATTATTTTCTTCTTGCTTATTATGGTAGTGCCCCACAGGCCCTAACTATGACTGGAGCGTCATTGTGCAAGATGCCGTACAACACATAGGAAGAAATTCTATTCACCTCCAAAAAGACTGCAGTGTAAAATAAAACAAGACAACGAGGGAGCTTATCAAGCAATTGGAAGGAAGAGAGGAAGGAAGGCCAGCCAGGTATCAAATGTATGCTGTTGCCTTGCATAGCTGGATGATCTGAATCCTCTGGAAGCAAAACTCCAATTGACTTCATTGGAGCCAATATTTTTCCTTATCTGTGTTGCTCTTCTAGGCACCAGTTCATCAAAGCATTTGAACGTGACTTTAAGCCCATCTCTATTTAGCAAAGCAATTTAAGCATGTGTTTGAATCTCACTGAACTCAATGTGGCTGACACATGCTTAAATGCTTTGCTGAACAGGGTGGACTGCTGAATCGTTGCCCTGATAAATTTAGTCACTATAATAGAAATACATTATATTAGAAGGTAGGAGAGAAAGGCAGTATTGGAGCAGTGAGCGTGTCAGTGTGTGTGTTTGCGTTCATGTGCATATGTGATATGTCATAAGTTATTACTGTAGTTTTTTCATAGAATAAGCCAACAGTTAGCAATTAAATTCCCATTATGGGATCATGTTGGTAATTGTGATAAATTGAAACTGTGTAACTGCTTTAAACCTTTCTCTTAACTAACCCAAATACTGTAATACTTATCTAATTTAGAGATAATATCCCCATTAGTACTGTTTATGAGTCAATAAACAGCTCCCACAAGTTAATAAATGCCAAAGCTGTAAACACCAAGACTATTAATGCCCTAGAATTTCTGTGCCTCCCTCTTTTGTTGGTGGTCTAGATACAGCAAGGGGAAATGCTATCTCAGGAAAAACATTTATTCTGGCTATATAAATATAAATGAATTGTCTTAAAACCCATCTGGAAATTTCTCATCCTCCTTATGTCCCAGGTGGTCTGGCAACAATGATGATGCATTCTGAATTTGCTGCAGGCAATAGAAAAATCTTCCTTTTTAAATTTAAAAAAAAAAAGGTTTCATTTGAAAAGCTCTGGTCGTGCCTTTTTCCTCTGTGGAAAGTGGGAACAAAAATCCCTTCCACTGTGATTATTCAAACACCAGCACAAGTGTCTGGATTTTTACATCTCTTTAACCTTTTTGCTGCCAGCATTTTTCCATTTTGACAAATAAACAAATTCGATGGAAGAGAGTTTGTGGGCGTCAATGGAAGCCTGAAGGTTAATATAGGCAAAGCTTTTGTAGTAGAAACTCCTTTTGATTCAGAACTGAAGGAGTGATTAATGAAGTCATTTGCAAACAACACCAACCCTTTGCTTTATCTAAAAAACCAAATGCATTGAAATATATTTTGTAAGATGCCAAGACTCCATTTAATTAAGTAATCAGTTGTTCCGTGAACCTGGGGAGTGTTTTGCTGAAGTACATTCATTTTGTGTATATGTTTGAATTAATCAAAATAACGGAATGTTTTGGCCTCCACGGTTGAGTTAATCCATTATTGCACAAAAAGTCAGAGCGACTGTAATGGATCAATTCCTCTCCATTCCCCCTCTCCCACATACAACTTGTCCTGCTTATAGAACCCCTATTTTTATTTAGTTGTTTTTTCAACGTGTCATAGTTTCTATTTTGTCATTTTTTGTGAGAGTTTGTCTCAGAGCACGATCCTATCTCAAATGGCTATTGAGATTCATGCTTTTGACCTTTGTGCTATTGCATTTGTGACCTTTATGCTGATGGGGTGGGGTTGGCATTTAAGGCTTCCAAAGAGCTAGTTATTATGCAAACAGAACCTCCAAAAATATCACCGTCAAACATTTTTCTGTGCAAGTGCAATTAGCAGGAAGCACATGTATTCTCTGTTGGATTTAGATCTGTTTTAATTTAACTATCCTTTTTATTTTGCTCTTGGGTTACGTTTCAGGAATAATTGTATCTAACAGTGGTGTAATCCCTAGACAAATACGCAAATGCATTTAAACACTTTCTGCATGGAGCACTCACTAACATTTCATGGCCACTCGCAGATTCAGAGATGTACCCACTGATTCCCAGTAGGAAAACACAAAATGAAGAAAAGAAAACCCATTGAGGCCAAATCAGTGTTTCTGATTAGATAAATAAGAGACTCCACATTCTAGTGGAGCAGAGGGCTTTGTTAGAAAAGACAATCCTAATGGTCAAGTGATCCTGCATCATTAAAGTCAGTGGCAGTTTTATTATTGATTTCAGTGGGAACAGGATCTGACCTTCATTCAGCATAAATGGATATTATTTTGCTGTCTTCTCTCTTCCCACACCCTCACATACAACATCAGACCCTGTACATGATGTAAAAATGGATTGCGACTCCAATGAAATCCAGAGCTCACAAATGAGAGAGGGTTTTTAAGTAACTTTAGCAAAACTATACCAGGACATGAAAAGCAATAATTCCTATCCACCAGAGAACATTCTTAAAATGCTCTGCATATCTATACATATATCGGTGAGTGGTACAGTACATCACATGCCCTTGCCTAAGAAAAGTCTGTAAATTGGCCTGTAAAGCTTATTATACCTGTAGGTCTATGATAACAGCCCTGAAGTTTAGGAAATAGGTAAAGTGTCAGACAAATGTTTATATATAAAAACCTCTGGTGGGAACCGAACTGAGGACTGGAATCAGTTCATTACTTCAAAATATTCCTTAACTGAAGCAGCCAAACATGATGTTACATGAGTTACAGAGAAGAATACTGAACTCCTCAGGTTTATAATTTTTAACCAAATATATACATTCAGGCATTACTGCAAGGTCTATTGAAATCAGTGGAAAGATTCCTGTTGACTTAGCCAGCTTTGGATCAGGCCCTTAACTCACATCGGTAATTGTTCAATTGAGGGTTAACATTAGGATTGTGGTGACTTCAGGGCTCTATTATTTAAGTCATTGAGTACCCTCCGCTGCCACTGATTTCTCGGCAGGAAAGATTCTCACTTTTCTGTATTTCTTTTCCTTCCTTTATCAGTAAGCACTTTTGCATGAAAGCACGTGTGTGAGAAGGGTGTCCTCTGTTGTGACACAGGGTTACCGATCAAAGGCAATTGTGTCTGTTACCTTCTGGATTATCAGAAAACGGCATTATGATATTTTTGGAATATTTGCTCTCCTCTGGAAAGTCTCCTGGGTAAGTGTTTCCCTGCTAGAGGGGTAGAGCTGTACATGGATTTATAGTGTCGGAGTTAATGCAACACAAGCTGAAAGGCAAAGTCAGGTCTTGAGCACATAACTGTCAAGTGAATGCTACCCTCCTCTCAAGGGCCTGTTTATGAATTTCATTTTGTTTTTATGTAAATGTTTCTATCATGGGATGACTGGCCCCTTTAAGGGAAACAGGTTCAGCTCCCTGGAGTAGGTGGCCCTGAGGAAGTACTCAGTACTACTCAGTACAATAATATCAGGAAGCATAGTTAAGGGGGCAAGGAGAGGGAGCCCAAAGGGGCCGAGAATGAAGATGTTGCAGAGATGGAAAGCTCTTCAGGTCCTTCCTCTGAACAAGAAGGAGGTTGTCCTTCTTTGAGGGATGTCCCTGTGGGTGTTCCATTTCAGGTGATTGTGTGCCTGTGTGCCTCTAGCTGGAGAATTTCAAGAGCAGTACGTGATTGGGTGCACACGCAGTCTCCCCGTCTCGCACTGTACCGTCAGTTAACTAGCGCTGTATGGCCAACCCCTGCCCAATTCCTTCTCAACCACCCTTGATCCGAGTCAGAGCTCCGGCAGTGCTTCTACACAACTTACCTTAGATTTAGGAGCAGCTGTATAGTGTAGTAGACAGTATAGTTAGTCAGAATCCGGTTTTCTATCCCTTTTCCTTTCTCTTTCTCCCCGTTTAAAAAATATGATTAATTTTACTATAGGTTTTCATTAACCCCTCTCAGGGACAACCTCACCTGGGAATGTCCAGATCTCTGGGATTTAAATGTTGCCTCTCTTGCCGAGAGGCAATTCCAGTCTTAGACGAACGTTCCCAGAGTGTCGACTGCTTGGGGGAGATGCACGTACCTCAGAAGTGCTCCCATTGCCACAACCTTAAGGCCCGTGCCAGGAAAGTGAGAGACCTAAACTTAAATATATCCTTATGGAAAAATCTCTCTGCCTGGCCTCTGTACTGGGATCACAAATTCCTCATGGTCACTAGTCGTCTACCATGGCTTCTGACAGATTTCCCTCACTGACTCTGCCCAGGAGGGACCTGTCTTCTAAAAAAGGGTGAAGAAGAGAGCTATTTCTTCTCTTACAAAGGGAGTCTAAAAAAAAGAAGTGTTCCCCAATTTGTTCCACATCTTCGGTACCAACCATATGACAGCTAAGTACCTGCGAGTCAGTAGGATCTTCCGGTACCCCCGATACTGCCAAAGCCAATGACCCTAAGCAGGCAGGCTCTCAGAGGGAGAAGGAGGATGAGCAGGGAGATGTTTATTTATTACAAAACTTTTCACCCATCCACAGAAGCATCAGAACAGATCTGCAGGACCAGCCAAGATACTGTTCCAGAGCTGGCAGCTAGGGATGGCATGGACATCCATGGATGCCACAACCAATGCCATTCCCACCACGGTGGCCATATTGGGACCTGTGGATACCATATAGGTAGCATTACTCCAAGTCTCCTAGTAACTCCAGGGAAAGACCAGAGATGCTCTGCATCAGGATCCCACGAGTTCCCTGAGGAGACCTTTGTGGAAATAGAGGAGGCTGTAGATCCGGAGCCACTCCTGCAACTAACATCTCCTTCTACCCAGATGAAAACGTCATGCCTCCACCACCTACAACAGGAGACAATTTCAAGCAATTTCAGGAGCTGTTCAAAAGAATTGCAGACATGCTTCAAATCCCCTTCAAAGAGGTTATTGAGTCCCAGCATGAGCTGCTGGACATACTACATGTGTCAGCCTCCTCCAGAATTGCTCTTCCCATAAATGAGACACTCACAGGGCTATGAAGACCATATGTCTGACCCCCACAGCAATCCCCCCTATTTGTAAAAGGGCAGATAGAAAGTATTATGCCCCATCAAAGGACCTAGAATTTCTATTTTCACACCCCCAACCAAATGCACTGGTGGAAGAGGCATCAACGAACGGGACAGGCAACACCATTCGAGGACCACCCCATATGATAAGGAGTGGAAAAGATTAGATCTTTTTGGTCGCAAGGCCTATTTATCATTGACTTTGCAGTTCAGAATAGCTGACTATGAGGTCTTGATGGTGAAATACAATTATGTAAATTACTCGGAATTGTCTTACTTTATCGCGGAAGACAAAAAGGAGCAATTTAGGTCAGTCACCTCTGAAGGCCATCTCCTGGCAAGAACAGCTCTTCAGACACCCTTAGACTCAGCAGATGCTGGGGTGAGAGCCACTGCAACCACCACAGTGATGCAATGGGCCCCTTGGCTCCACCTGTCTGGATTCCCATGGGAGGTCCCATCCACCATAGATGATGTCCCTTTTGAAGGTACAAAATTATTTGAGGGCAAGACTGACGATTCCCTCCACCTATTGAAAGACTCTAGGGTGACTCTTTAGGCTTTGGGCATCCACACACCTGCACAAAAATGAAAACAAGGCAGATATTACTCATCACAACAGTCAAGACTAGCACCCTACACATAGTCACAGAGGCAGTATGATACCCAGAGATGGAGGCAAAGACCCACAAGACATACACCACTCCCATCTCAATTTTCCACCTCACAACAACATAGATTGAAACATCACATTTGAGACTTTGGTCAAGGGCCAGAGAGACCTCCCCCAATGCCAGTTGCTGAAACCACTTTCTACCAACCATCCATTTACAGACAGTTTGACACCATTCTACCCAGCATGGCGAATTAATACTTTGGACAAATGGATACTGGAAATTATCACCACCAGTTATTCCATCTAGTTCATCTTCATTCCTGCTCCCCACCTCCCTCCCCGTGTCTCTTCAGGGACCCCTCTGATGAGCACTTTTTGAGACAGGAAGTAGACCATCTCCTGTAATTGGGTGCAGTAGAACCAGTACTGGTACAACACAGAGGGAGGGACTTTTATTCCCATTATTTCTTAACCCAGAAAAAGACCAGGGGATGGAGGCTCATTTTTGATTTGAGAAACCTAAACAAATTAGTCAAAGCACAATGGTTCAGGATGGTTGCTTTCCAGGCAATGATCCCAGCACTGGAAAAAGGGGGCTGGTTTTCAGCCCTCAATCTGCAAGACACATATTTTCATGTTGCCATGCATCCATCACATAGGCAGTTCCGCTGTCGTGTTTTGGGACAAAGCCAGTATCAGTACAAGGTGCTGCCTTTTGGCCTCTCCATGACCCCTGAGTTTTTTCCAAAGTTCTAGCCAGGGCAGAGGCCCACCTATGCAAGCAAGGGATCATATCAATATACCCATATTTAGACAGCTGTCTACCCAAGGACACCACTCAGGAAGAAGCCGTCGAAGCCACACAAAAGACAATGTCATTCTTTACAAAACCCGGTCTTCCAATAAACATTCAAAAATCAATGGTGACACCAGTGCAAGAACTAGAATTCACTGGGCCTCACCTAAACTCATTGGAGGCGAAAACCACTAGATTTGCCACCCTAGTGAATCTGAACAACACTATGGTGAACAGTCCACAAACATCTGCAAAGACTCACCTCCAACTATCAGGCCACATGGCAACAACCACCTGCATCATAAAACATTCCAGGTTATGCATGCGATGCCTACAAGGGTGGCTCAGGACAGTGTACATCCCATACAAACGCAGTCTGAGCAAGCCTCTCAACATAGCACAAAAGGTCAAGGACTTGCTTCAGTAGTGGAAGCACTCGCGCAATGTGTGTGCAGGGGTCCCCTTTCTACAGATTCCTCCGACAATGATAATCACAACAGAGGCCTCCCTAGCAGGCTGGGACACCCATCTAAACAACCTATCTGTGATAGTCTCTTCTGGAATCAACTCTGCACATAAACATTCTGGAACTATGAGCAGTTCACAACACATGTGCATACTGCCCATCACCAAAAACCAGACCATTCAGATCCTGATGGACTACATTGTTTGCATGTTCTATGTAAACAAACAGGGAGGAGCGAGATCACACTCCCTCTGCACCAAGGCCTTAAGACTGTGGAACTGGTGCATCCATCACAAAATCACTATATCAGCCACCTACCTATCAGGACATCAGAATACCACAGTGGACAGGTTAAGCAGAAAATTCTCCCACAGTCACGAATGGGAAATAAATACCTTGGTGATACAGAACATATTCTCACAATGGGGATTCCCCAAAATAAATCTATTTGCCAAGAGTCAGAACATTTTGCTCCAGAACAGACTTGGAACCTTGGGTGATGCTTCCTCCTTAGGTGGGATGCACCTCTTATTTATGCTTTCCCTCTGACCCCATTGCTATCCAGGGTCACACAAAAGATTCAGACTACCCTATTCAGAATCATCTTATAGCCCCCACATGGCCCAGGCAAACTTGGTTTCCATACCTGCAGCAGATGTCAGCATATCCACCACATGTTCTCCCACTTCTTCCACATCTCCTTTCACAAGATGCAGGCCAGATCTTGTATCTGAACCTGGAGATACTCCACCTGAGCACGTGGCTCCTCCATGGTTCCGAGGTGAGGAGATGACTTGCTCAGAAGAGGTGAAGGATATCTTGCTGAACAGCAGACAGCTGACTACATGTTCAACCTACCTTCACAAATGGAGGAGATTCCACACATGCTGCCAGAACAAAAAAATCAGAGCCACCACCTCCACTCTACCACTAGTCTTGGACCATATACTTCAACTAAAAAAATAGGATCTTTCACTGAGCTCACTCAGAGTACACCTTGCCACTACCACAACTTTCCACCATACAATGGATAGATTCTCAGTCTCCGCCCATCCAATTACAAAACAATTCATACAAGGTGTCTGGAATCTCTATCCTGAACTCAGAGTCCCAACACCTATATGGGATCTTAATATAGTACTTCATTCCCTTACCAGACCTCTGTTCAAACCCTTAGTTACATGTTCACTATTACACCTTTTAATGAAAATAGGCTTCCTTGTTGCCAACACATCTGCAAGACATATAGGAGAACTCCCACTTGCCCTCATGGAATGTCCTCCATAGGTGATCTTTTCAAGAACAAGGTCACTCTAAGACCACATCCTAAATTTCTACCTAAAGTACTCTCTTTGTTTCACCTCAACCAGCCCATCCATCTTCCAAAATGCTTCCCATAAGAACAGGCAAGAAGTGGCACTCCCATACTCTAGCTGTCACAAGGCCTTTTATCTTGAACGGACTAATCCATTTAGGAAGGTATCAAAATTTTTTCTCTCCATTACAGAGACAGCTAAAGGAGAAGCTATATCAAAGCAAAAACTTTCCAAATGGTTTTCTGAGTTCATTCATCTCTGCTACTGCTAACACAAACTGCAACCCCTACCAGGGCTTAGAACACATTCTACTAGGTCATTCTCCACATCAGTAGCCTTCCTTAATAATGTACCTATTAAAGAGATATATAAAGCAGCCACTTGGGCATCAGTCAACACATTCATACCGCACTACACAATTGAGCAAGACTCGCCATCCAACATTTTATTAGGACTCACAGTCCTATCATCAATCACAGGTCTAACTCCGAAGCCTCTACTTTCACTGCTCTACAGTCACCTGAAGTGCAGCATCCTTAGGGATATCACTCAAAGAAGAAGAGGAAAAGAAAGTTACTCACCGTGTGCAGTAACTGAGGTTCTTTAAGATACGTATTCCTGTGGGTGCTCCACGACCCACCCTCCTCCTCTCTACTTTGGAGTTCTCACAAGGTTTTCTGTGGTAGAGAAGGAACTTGGGGGGGAGGGGTTGGCTGCACAGTGCTAGTTAACTGCTGCTATGGGCACAAGACAGAGAGCGGGCATGTGTGGTCCAACTGGGTACTGCTGTCGAAATTCTCTGACTGGAAGCTCAGGGGCATACAATCACCTGAAATAGAGCTCCCACAAGAACACAATCTCAAAGAACCTCAGTTACTGCACAAGGTGAGTAACCTCCTCTTGTCTAGAGTAAAGTGGTGTGGGTAGGGATCCCAGCATGTGCTGGTGAAAGGAGACTGCAGGAAGCCCAGAGGCTTTGGCAGGGATCCCTGGACCGAGGCACAGAATGTGAAAGGAAGGAACTCTAAACATTCAGCAGAAAGCTATGGTGTGTAGACTAAGAAAAGTAACCTATGGACCAATGGGGTCCTGACTAAATGCCTTGAACAAAAGGGGAATGATTCAAAAAGGTCTAGCTCTCGAGAAGACCTATTGAATAACTGTCTATGCTACAAGCCCTGGGAGAAGACCATGTAAAGGCCTATGTAAAGGCAGTGGAGCTTTGTTTATTTATCTTTTTTGTTTTGTTTTGTTCTAAGAAACAGTGATAGCCTGAGGAAAAAGCATCAAACAGGGCTTGAGACTTGGTGTTGGTTCTTCCATTTGGTATGACAGCACAAATTCATGGTGAGAGGAGAACCTGAGGCAGGATTCACTTGCATCATTGTGGCCGGCTTAAAGGGGGTGCTCCAGGATGGTGAGCCGGTGACAGTTGTATTGGTTAAACATTTAGGAACACTCTGTCATCTGCTGTCAAAAGGCATTCACATGTTCTGTTGTAGCAGGCACAGCATAACTTAGGGTACAATATAAAATTTCTTTTTATTTACTATTACTGTTGCTCACACCAACTCTTTAACTGGTTCCACATTTGCTGCACTGAGTTGATATCACTTAAGGATAGCAAGCAGTCTGTCATTCTGGAAGCAGACTGTATTTTCATAACCAAAGCATGAAAACCAAGCTTAAACAGTGAGTACAATTTACAGCACAATGTACAACGTGAGTCATTCTTGGACCTACTTTTTGTAATGTTTCATTTATCTCTGTAGCACTGATAAGTTAAATACTACACCAACTCAAATTGATTTACATTTAAACACTAGCATCCAATCCCTCTGCATCGCAGAACATTCTGTACAGTCTAGTCGTTTAAAAGTGTCATATGTTGCAACAGTGCGATTCTGAAAATGGAAAGTTGCCAGACATTAAGTAAGTGAAATACAGGGACTTAAAATATGTTACAGTCCAACACTGAAGACAGGATCCCACTTGTTCCCATTAGACAATGGGCCTGATTTCACCCAGGACTTCACAGCAAGGACTTCACCACTTGAAACAATAGTTAACGCAAGCCAGGCAGTGACTGAACTTTCTTAAATGAAAGTAAGAGGGAGTCCATGGTCCAATCAAAGGTATTTCTGCAGGTGCGGGAGCTAGGGAGTTAGAATTGCACTGCACTGAAGCTGAACAGTGTGCTGTAAAAGTGTAAAGAAACACCCTCCAGCCCTGCCCAGATACTAGCTGTGTGAATCACCAACAGTGATTCAAGTCAGGCTTGCATGCTTCAGAAGTGTTGACAGAGCCAGTATTAATATTCTGGTGACCTTTATAGCCAGCAGGGAAGCCCCTTGTTTTGTGAATGAGGCCAAGCACAGTGTATTGGTGGGCTCAGTAGTGAAAGAAAATGTGACAGGAGTTATTGACGCATTATTTAGACTTAACCCCGCCAAAAAGAAAGTTCCTTTAAAGAGAAATTCAAGTGATGCAGTCTTTTATTATCATTTGACCTTGAAGAGCATTGTATTCATCCTTTATCAGCTAGGCAGCACAAAGAATTGTTCAAGCTGCATACACACAACTTGTCTAGAGATGTGCAGATCTCTCAAACACTTGTACATGTGAACATTCCTCTGGAGAACTAACATTCTATTGAAAAAGTGGGAATGGGAAGAGGTTCACCCCTCTCTGAGCTGAGCCTTCTTGTTCTGACACCCAAATCTGAGAACATACTTTGCCCAAAAACAAGCTATGCTTAAGACTTCAAACAAGCCAAGTATGTATTTTAAATCACATCTATAGTCATAAACTGAGGAGACATGAGTTTTCATATCTTCATTCAAAATGAACCACGTCCTTCTTGGGAAAGCAACACACCTTTCTTACAGACGTTTAATCCAAAGGGACTCCTCTTAAATAAAGTGAGAAGTAAATAAGGGTACAAGATAAATATTTGAGCCATACACAATCTAATTCATCACAGCCTTAGAAGGGTCCTTAAGGCTTGTTTTTTCTTTGCTGAAATGTGATATATGTAGATATAGTTCTCATTTATAAATTAATTTAATGCATCTGGGCAGTGGCATTCATGGGGGAGGAAGGGGGAAGGATAAATGTCTCCCTAACCCCAAGATTTTTGCACTTACTCCAAGTTTCATAGGCCACAGAGCTGGGGTGTCAGGGAAGGGCATGGCTCGACCACATTTAAGCAGCAATCCCATAGTAAATGGGTATGACTGCTGCTGGAATGGTCAGAAGCATCAATCTGGCTGTGTGGTTGCAAAGCCATCTATATGGAGGGGTGGCTGGGTCAAATTTCATGAGTGGTATTGAGATCTGGCACCTGGGGTCACAACACCACTCAAATTTGGCCTGTCTGCCCCTCCCTCCAGACAGAGGGGTGGCCAGGCCAAATGCTGGTGTGGCCTGGTGCTGGGGGAGGCTGTTCCTGTACAGTGGAGTGCAGGGGTGTCTGCAAGAACTCAACTCCCTGGTGGCACCAGCTCACACACCGTGTGGGTAAGAGAGGGGAAGGCTCCCTGGCTGAGGGAGATCCAGGATCCCTATGGGAG
The DNA here is from genome assembly GCA_007922155.1 of Mesoclemmys tuberculata. Classification (NCBI taxonomy): domain Eukaryota; kingdom Metazoa; phylum Chordata; order Testudines; family Chelidae; genus Mesoclemmys; species Mesoclemmys tuberculata. The sequence goes on from ML675610.1 coordinate 40,578,401, forward strand.
GACAGGGTTATTGGGGACCAGAACGGGGTCCCTGCTGGGGGACCTGGAATAGAATGTGCCCCCAAATCTGAATGGGCACCACTGCACCTGGGATTCCCCACTTACAGGGCAAGTGTATTTTCTACTGAGTGATATGCAGCCGCTATGGGAACTGCAACGCAATGATGAGCAGCCCTGAAAACAAACCACAGATGAAACTTTGCCTCAGCAGTATCCGTGGTGGTTCCTGCTAAAGTCCCAATTCTGCAAGGCATAGAAGGAGGTGCCTAACTTTAAGCACAAGCCTGGTTGCGTTTATTTCAATGGCACTGCTCTGGTGCTTAAAGTCAGGTACGTGCTTACGCACGTTGATGGACTGGAGCCTTTATTGGTATCACTAATGCCTCGTTTTTGCATTTCATATTCTTTTAAATAAAACCATTTTTTACATGTTTGCCGACTACGTCGATCTGCGTGAGTGTACATGTGTGTCTGTGTGTCTTTCTCTCGCTCTAGTGTATGTCAGGCTTTACATTTTAAAAAGGGTCTGAATCTAGATATCAATTTTGTGTCTGCAGAGAAATAAAATTGTAAACAATTATATTCAAGCAACATAAGCTACACCGAAGAAAGGTCACTGTTATTTAAATAATTAAGTCCACCCAAGGAATTATAACCATGTAATTAAAGTATTACAATTATACCAATATAGAAATGCCAGTAAATTTCCCTGTGTAGACAAGTTCTTAATTGTGGGCTCCAACCACAGCATTTACTGCAGATGTCTGACTACATGAGAACATCTGCAGATTTAGTCCAAATACTGTCATTTGCACCCACTAAGTTTTGCCCACAAGATATTGCAAGAGCAAAATTCTGAGTGCAAAATTAGAGACTGTTTAAATATCCAATTAAAAATGCAAAGTCCTAGATTAATGGAAATGCTAAGGGAGCAAAGGAAATTTAGGAAATGCAATTTCTAAATGTTTTAAATGGATTGAATTTACTTATATAGTATAGTATATAGTAGTATATTCCTACTTTATATAGAAAATAATGCTTTCAGCAGCAGAGTTAGCAATCAAAACTTTAACCAGTTCGCAATGCATTCTTGTAGTAATTTTGATTACTAATTAAATCTCAGATTTAAACCATGTTTTTCTCAAACATAGCAAGCTGAGTATTTTTCTTTGTGAACTGTGGATGTACCATGCTGACAACTGAATAAAATAAAACAGTCTAACTCTAAATAAACAAAATATTTCCCTTGAACTAAAAAACAAAACAAAAATAAAACCGAGATAATGTTGATACTGGGAAATGTGCATTTTTTCCCTCCTGGATCATTCAAAAACAGCTGTAGGGGTTTTGTTCAAACTTCCCCCCAAAAGTTCATATTTAGGCTGAGACAAACGTTTTGTTTCAAGAAAGACATGTTTACAGAAAGCTGTCAGTGGGAGAAGACAGGTTTATAATGGAAATTACATTATGCTGCTACCTTACCTAGCAATCTTGCAATTTACAGTAATTGTTCTAACATTTGTTAGAATCTCTTTAAGGAGAGCAGCCTTGGTTGAGTGGAATCTGTGTTCTGCTAGGAGGATAAACAAAATTCTTTTTGACTAATCAGGATTTCCCAGTGTCCTGAAATCTTCTTGAAGCAACAGTTTGGGTATGTCTACACAGCCACTGTGTTTCCCAGTATGGTTAGACAGATATGTGCTAGTGCTGCATGAGCTATTATGGTAAAAATAGCAGTGTAGCCAGGGGTTACATGGGAGGCGCTTGGGCTAGCCACTTGATTGTAAACCGATCCAGACTCCTGGGTGCATACTTTAGTGGTTAGCTCAACATGCTACCCCTGGCTACTTTGCTATTTTTAGCATGATAGTTCATGCAGAGCTAGCACATATCTGTCTATTCATTTTGGGAACCGTGGTCCCAGCTGCAGTGTAGACGTACCCAGACAGAGCCACAGAGTTAAAAGTTGCCTAACACTTTCCATTATAAGAATTGCTCTTAGTTTTTGGAGTATTTGAGGAGTCAAGCTTCCCCCACAACACAGTTAAAGTAACTTTTTTTCAGCAGTGGATGAAGGTGCTGCTTACAGCGTCTTATAACTTTGTCACTTGTAACTGTTGGGTCTGACATTCTCCATGCTGGATGTCTGCTTCTGGCTGATTATGTTGGGAAAAATGTCAATGAAAATGGTGCAGCCATTTTTGAGAATGAAGTAAGGAAAATCTGGATGGTTAAAATCTTCCTCCAATCGTATCTTCAAAGAACTCTAGTATGTCTGGGGGTTAAAGCAGAGACTTGAAATGAGGGAGGGGAGTAGCCCTGGCTCAGAGAGCTGCATTTTGCTGTCACCATAAGAAAAAGTCCACCCTCATTTGGCCAAGCTATGAGCTTCTGACAATTGCCATTGTGAATGTCTAGAGCTTGTTGGAGGCATGATGCTAAATTACCAGAACATTCCATTAGCATTAAGCATGCTACTGCTCCACAGAGCTTCTTATATGCCATCAGTTCTCCTAGCCCCCACTAAAATTCCTACATGTCTGGCACAAAGCTAGAGTGCTAAATAAAGTGGATTATGGTGAATGAGTGCTTCTGGTCCCACCCACTTTTCCTCCTTTGGGTGAAGGAAATGGTACTGGCTTAGGAAACAGCGGCAATCATGAGTTCTAAGGTCAGCTCTTCCCAGGGTGGCCAACTTTCTAATATGTGATAACTGGACACTGAGCACTGGAACCTTCCCGCCTCCTGCTCTGCCTCTTCCCCTTGAAGCCATGCCTCTGCTCTGCCTCTTCCCTCTTAAGGCCCCACCCTGCTCTGCCTCATCCCTTAAGCACCACCCCCCACTCCTCTTCCCCACTCCCCGCCACTCACTCTCTCTCCACCTCCCTCTCCCCACCAGTTGAGCAAGGCTCTAGGGATGGAGGGATGATGGGGGAGGAAGAGCCATGCTCCGGGGGTGGGAAGGTTTTAGGGGGAGGGAGAGCTGCATTCTGAGTGTGGGAGGGGTGATTGGGGCTGGGAGGGTGTCTGGGGCAGAACAGGGGAGGGAGAGCCATGCTCTGGGAGTGGGAGGTGATTGGGAAAGCACAAAGAGGCTGAGAACAAGGCTCGGGTGGTGATCTTTGGCCACCGGTCCCGCTCCTAAAAGGCTGAATGCTTCAGGATCCCTCTCCTAGGTGCTAGCCTCCGGTATCTCTCTCTGCCAGAACCAGGCAGTTCCTGAGAGCTCCTTCAACTTCAAGAACAGTATCTTTTCCCACCCTCCCTGTGGCAGAATGGAAGCCGATTGCAGATGGTTTCTCAGGTAACTGGACTTTTGGTCAATATGATTGACTGGACACTGTCAGGTCCCCTTTACGACTGGACTCTCTGATCGAAACTGGACACCTGGCAACCTGAGCTCTTCCACTTGTTGTTAATAGGAAGGAAATTATAACAAGAACAACAAGAATGCAAAGTTAAGCATTCTAAAGTTAGAAAATACAAGAATTAAGGTTGTCCATACAATGTTAATTTGGCTAGTCTTTAACTAAATGATCATGTAATATTTGTTCTACAGGACTCCTGCCTCATTCAGGCCTTGACCCTACACTCCTTACTTAAAGTCAGTGGCAAAACTCTTGTTCACTTTAATGGCACAGCTCCAGACGCTCAGTGGACAAGATGGACAGTGAATGAGGCAGAGAGCTGCAAGAAGATAAAAGGGTGTAACATGTTAACAACTCTGGACTGGAATCTAAGACAGCTGAAGTCTTCTAGTCCTGGCACTGTGACAGACTCCCATATGATGCTGGGCATAATGCATGTTTCATAATGAATATGCATTCACAAGGGGGTCAAATTACATTTTTATATGCAATTAGTGACATAATAAAATAACTATTCCAAAAGCACCGAAGCAAACAAGAACAGGAAAACACTATCCTTGAGAGGATTTGTGTGGTCTCTGACAAGAGTAGATCTTCACGTTAGCCCTCGCACTTTCTTGAAGGGCACTCAGGAGAGACCTAGGCCCTTTTGTACTTTGTTGATCTGCATCTTACAACTTGCTTTGCATTGGCTTGACCTTTCTTATTATATAAAACAATCCTGAAGAAAGAAAAGCAAGCCTGAATCCTATAATTTATAGCTTGATATTTAGATATTCTATCCGGGAGCAAGACCTAGTCCAAGAAACAAAATGATACTGTGTTCCCAGAACAAAAGACACACTTAAGTACTAAATGTGTTTTTCTTGGAGTTCTCTCACCTCTGGCTTTAATTGGAAAACTGACCGCTTGCTCACCCCGTGGGTGTTTCCAAGCGTGCGTGCTTTTACTTTTAAATTTCTCTCTTAGAAAATTATTCCCACTTTTATTCAGTGGAGCTAAATCACTGTCCCTGCTGCTCCATGCCTAGTGAGAAGCACACAGCTTCCATTTATGATGAATAAAAAAATACCACTTCAATAAATTAAGACAGAACTATGTGATGCAGCAGCATCTGGTGTTCCCTGTTCTGATTTATTTCTGCAGCAACACACACAACACGAAGTGATAAATGATTCAAGGTAGATGGGCCCTTGGAGAGTAGGACAATGATGAATAGTCTGCAGTTGGCATCCTACATAACACTATATTGATGTGGGCTCCCTAAGGAGGATGTAGGGGAAAAGAAGGGCTAAAGCCTTTGAAGGAAACAGCTGTTTGGAATGTCTTCCTTTGAGTTAAAGATTACTTTGATTTTTAATGCCTTATTTCAGTATTGAGAAATTGGATGAGTAATCAGTTTGTGATAAACAGTGACTACTAAACTCACTTTCACCTGCAGGCTAGTCTGACATGGATTGGCAACAAAGCCTGAGAAAACAGACAAATTTTTCACTAAAAAGGCTGGTGGTTTCCTTATGGGACAGCTCTGTTACCAGTCCAATGTATTGTGGGTTCCAGGACATAGAAATTTACAATATGTCCTTCCCCATAACATAAAATATAGAACATGATTTGATATTTTCCTTAAGACAGTCAGAAGTCCTTCTGAGGTATTTTAAGAGCTGATGTTTGATGACATTTGGTGCAGAACTCAGAAAGTGCAAATGTGAACACTGCCCCTCAACTATTCTGGTATTTAGGATTTTCACTCTTCATTTTTTGATACCCAGTAAATGAATGGCAAAATGTCGTGGTGGACCAGCCACTCAAGCGTAAGCTCTTTAGTTGACTCTGGAGCTTGTAGTGATGGTGAAGATCTTGAATACAATTGTCGTAATCATTACTTTTGGTATCCCAGTTCTGTGTATTGAATTGTTAGTGCAACCGGGACGTACAATTTTGCATTGAACATCTTCAAGTATGGAACAACTTGGGTGGTGGGTGGGAAGTGAATGATGTAAGATATAGAATATGTGTAGGATGTATGATATGAAATGGTTTTCACTGAAGGACTTAGAATGTCACAAAGTTTGCTGTAGTGGTGGTAGGCATCCTTCAGTCTTGAAAGACCATGGGTATGCGCCCCTGACAGGTAATACAGTTGTTCAGTTTGATTTATGGCAGCTGAGACTGTGGCTGAAGAGACTCACTAGAGAGAGACAATCTCTGTGGCATTTGTCACATTTAAAGGTAGTGTTTTGACTCTTGAGGCTCAGCCTGCTGTGAGCTCTTTTCTCCTCTGCTGAGCTGGACTGCGTCCTCTCATAGCTTTGGAGACCTTTATTGAGTTCTTGTTTCCAAAGGCTGAGGTCTTGAGCACGATCTTCCCAGTTATCCATATCCATATCCATTTTGTTGAGGTCTTGCTTGCACACACCCTTGAAATGCAATTTTGGCTATTCTTTAGGTCTTTTTCCAGATGCCAGTTCACTGTAGAGGATGCCCTTTGGGATGTGCCCATCATTCATTTGGCACACATGCCCAAGCCAGTGGAGGCATCTCTGTTTAAGGAGTGTTCGCATGCTGGGTAACTGGCCCCCCTTGAGCACCTCTGTGTTGGTACTGTCCCTCCAGGAAATTCCAAAAATGTGATGAAGACAATGCATATGAAAGTTGTTGGGCCTTTTTTCCTGATGAGAGCATAAGGTCCATGTTTCACTCCTGTACCAAATGTGTACTGATAACACATGTACGATCCACATAGATCTTTGTGTGTTCTGTCAGTTTATTGTTTTGCCGTCCCCTCTTGTTCAGTTTTTAGCTATAGTTGTGGCAGCTTTTCTGATGAGAATGTTGAGTTCCACTTCAGTAGAAAGGTTGTCTGTGATTGTGGACCCCAGGTTAGTGAACTTGTTCACCACTTCAAGTTCATAATTATTTATGTTGAATGGAGGGTGTTGATTCAACTCTTTGGCATATTATGTTGGGTTTTTTTAAGCTTATAGTAAACCTGAAGTCTTTGGCAGGCTTTAGAAAATCTATGAGAGTTTGGAGATGGACTTCTGAGTGGATTGTCACTGCTGCATCATCAGCGAAGAGGAGGTGTTGGAAAAGGATCTTCTGAGTCTTGGTTTTAGATCTAAGTCAAACAAATTATTATGGTGGCTTTTTCTAAGTCTGCATCTACAATGGAGTTTTCAACAGCAGCCTGTGAGTCAATGTTTTCCTATATCCTGCAGGCAGCAAAATGAGACCAACCTCTCCAGACGTGACAAAGGAGGACCAAAAGTTTGTACAAAGTTAGGCTCCTGAGTCTGTCCTTTGACACCTAAATATAAGCCAGTTGGTTTTAAAAAGTACTCCCAACAGCAGCTGCTGGGTGCTCAGCTCTTTGGAAAATCAAGCCGCTTACTTAGTTGCCCAAAGATGCAATTGGGAGCCTAACTTTGTGTACCTGATTTTCAAAATCTTGGTCTAGTATGTTAATGTTCTGTCACATTCTTTATCTATTTAATTTATTGTTTGTATTACAGTAGCACCTACAGGCCATGACCCTACTGTTCTAAGCACTTTATATAAATCTCATAATATATACAGTTGGGGTGCACTTTATTTTTCACGGCATATACCTAATGGGTAGAGTAACTTCATTTTCTTTGGATCTGAAATAACTATTCAGAATCCCATAAATCCCGTAAATGCTGCATCTTATCTGCCATGACGACTCTAGTTTCAAATATTTTGAAAGTTTGTGGTTATTGTTCTTATAGCTATTTAGCTGGATCAGAAAAATTATTACAAGATTCCAGTAATTCTACTTTCTTTTGAGCCTCCCACTTAATTGTGATCACTGTTCTTCTGATGTTAGTTGTAATTATTGTGGTTTTTTATAAAATCCAGGTGTTTTAGAGTGTTTGTTTGCCATTTGAATTATAGTGATACATTTTTTTGAGTTACCGTAAAATATCTGGTCAGATGATATAGTTAAGCTGGTCCAGATTGCTCTTGCAATTTCCACACAGGAAGTTGGAAACACAAATAAAATTTGTAGTTGGCTGTTGGAAATCTTCATTCCTCCACATACAGGTTTTTAAAATTTTTATAAATTGCTTAGGAAGCCAATTTGGTCCACTGGAGTTTGTTTTGAAAATAATGTTGGCGATAGCAAACGCCATGTGTGAAATGGGACAGGCTGACTGCAGGGACTGAGACTAACATACGATGCCTGTCCTTCTACATCATTGTTTCAGGCCAAGCCAGATCAGTAATGACTTAATGTTGTCATGAGGTGATGACTGTTCAATGGTTTATATGAAATGGTCTTAATTTAGTTCTTGAGATATTTTCAGCTGTGAGGTGAAGAACTGGATGAACCATCAAAACTGAACTACCTTCTCTGCCTTGGAGGTAATTCTTCCCAAACTGCTTTATGGTATATTAATAGATTTTAAGGTATCATTATGATCATCCAGTCTGACCTCCTGCATAGCATAGGCCATAGAACCTCAGCCAGCAATATGAGAACTTTGCCTGATGGTTATTATGGCAGCCAGCGCGAAGAAGATGGCATTGCAGCTGTCCATGCTCTGCTGAAAGAGGATTTCAGTTTTAAGGGTGCCAAGCTAACATTTTCACTGCCACATTACATTTTAATCCATGCCAACCTCCTACATGTGATTGACAAATATCTAATGTAAAATAAATCTCATGCCGAGTGATATAAACATCGGCTTTGTTATATCATGTGAATCAAACATTTCGTCTTTTTAATTGCTTTTTATTTCCCCTCTTTATAGCTTATATTGCTATATCCACTCCTGACTTGCTTCATGTTCTATACGTGATTGCCAGTCAGACCTTTAGTTTATTTACTCTCCTGCCCTGCTGGGTCAGTTTAATGTATCAAAATCAACCTGACTTACATCTGCTTTGCAGATCATCAGCGGCATACTTCTAAAATTTTTATATGTCTATAGAAACTTCTTCCTTACCTCCCCGCAATAATGTCAAGATTTATTAAATCTGAAACTCCAGTAGTGACTTTGGATCTCACTCACTAAATCTGAATCTCTTGGGTCTACAAATCTTTGTGCATGGTTCAATTCATAGAAGCAAACATCTGCTTATCATACAATATTTAGGTTGCAGGTGTATTTTGCTAGTAAAATAAACACATGAATTCACAATCACTTAGACTGCAGAACATTAGACAGATGTTAGAGAGAACACAATGGTATCATCTGTGAGAAAACACTTCAGATTGCTAGATGAGCACATACCATCGACAAAGCTGATATGCAGGGATGGGAGGGGGGAACTGTGGGACGCATATTACCAAGAAACAAAAGCAGCACAGTATTATCCCAGCACCTCAGACGAATCATCTCACTGTGTAGAGACTGACTGCTGATTGAATGATACACAAACAATTTAAATGAAAAATGCCATGTCTTCCTCCTCATACATCCTGTATTTGGGTTAGAAAACTTTAGCATGTATGATGAATATTTGCTATCTCTATATGAAGGCCAGTAAGACGACTTAAGATGACTCCAGTTATTTATTGACATGCTAAGAAACATGTGGGATAACTCTGTGATCACCCAGACTCAGAAAAGAGTTACAACTCAGCAGAATGTGTAAGAGGCGATAAGGAAGAAATCAGCCAATGAAGGAGCCTGAGAGGGAAGCATTCCTGGGTGACTGACAGGTGCAACTACAGAGTCTCTACTGGACTGGCGAATGACTGAAAATGAAAGCTGCTTGGTGGGCTGTGTGTTTCTAGAGCTATGTATTTCTTGTTTGTGGGGTGAGAGAGCAGCCAGAGGCTCTCAGTGAGGACGTCAGAATGATATGAATTTTTGATATCCGTGACCCATGTGCCATTTGAACTCCATATAGTAAAGAACGGGTTCACAGGACAGAGTAGTAGAAAGATGACACTTCAAGAGAACAAGTGTCAGCAAATTAAGAAATTTACTGTGATGAATTCGAGGGAATGAGTGAGGGAAAAGAGGGCATTCAGATACCATGGCGATGGGCACAACATAAGACAGAAAGAGAAATATTACAATCCATGCCTGAAGAAGATGGCCGGAGAATCCTACTTCAGAGCATAATTAATGTGCTATAGACTACAGTTCTGCTGAAAAAGAAAAATGGAAGGACTGAGAAGCAGCCAGTATCTTTACTGGGAAGCAAAATGAGGGACATGACCAAGCAAGAATATCCAGAGTTAGTTAGGACTCATCAGGAAATATAAAGGCAGCACAAAATCAGCACAAATTAAAAAGACAGAGAAGGTAACAAGAGCAAAAGAGCACTTACAATAAAATAGAGAAATTAAAATCCAAGAGACATAGCAATTTCATGACTAAATGAGGCAAGAGATTAAATGAATGGCTCCAAAATGGCAGAGATTTTGAACTACTTTGAAAACCTATATTTTAGCAGAAAAATAAAGAAAGATGTTTGGCTAATTAGGCCCCAATTCAGCCTGGTCTTTAAGAACATGCCTAACTTCACACGTGTGAGTAGTCCTATTGAGGTCAAGTGCTGAATTGGGGCCTTAGACCAGGGGTGGGCAAACTACGGCCCAAGGGCCACATATAGGCCGTCTGAGTATTTCATCAGGCCTGCTCTCCCCTCGCGGCCTGCCCCTTCCCTCCCTCTGCTCTTCTTCCACCACATGGGCCCAGCGCCACCGTGACTGGAACTGTTCCCGGCCCCAAGCAGGGCCACGTGTGGCCACTCCTGCCGCACAGCCCTGCCCCTTCCTCCCTGCCCCAGATGTGGCTCTGAGGCCAGAACGTTTGCCTTAGACAGTAACAAAGTCATAAATGAGTGGAAGGATGGTCTTATGGACTGGGATTTGGGAGAGCTGGTTTCAGTTCCTGGCTCTGCTACATACATACTTTGTGACCTTGGGCAAATCCCTTAATTCCTCTGTCTCTTCATTCTCTAGCTATAAAATGGAGATAACACTTCCTGTCTTCCACCCATAGTGCAGGGACTATCTCTTATTACGTGCAATGCATAGCACAGTGGGGCATTGTTCTCAGCTAGGACCTCTAACCATTACCAGAATACATAAGACAATTGAAAAAGTAGCTGTTGATAAAAAGCAGGTGAAGGAATACTTGGAAAATGTGAACACATGCTGATGAATGTATCTAGGTACTTTGCATCTTACGGTGCTGAGGGAACTCACCAATTATTGTTCTAAGCCACCAACCATTATTTTTTAAGAAGCCTAGAGAACTGGGGCGGTGCTAGAGGCATAAGGAAGCACAGCGATGGTACTGATGTTCCAAAAAAGAAAGGGGTGGGATACTAACAGCTACTGTCAAACTGCCATATCTAATGAAATAATGAAACGTATTTATAAATGCTGTACCTCTGCGTGTATATCTACAGATGATCACAGAACCATGGACAATAAACAGCTTGGGTTATTAATGACAGGCCAGATGTCTGCTGCTTCTAGCTTCTACTGGAGTAAATATTGCCAAACTTAATTGATTTTTCAGTGAGAATAACAAAATTATGTCCTATTCCTGCAAGCAATCAGGTACTGAGCATATGCAGGGTAAAGTTGTAGTTGATGAAAGGAAGGAAGTAGATGTCTTTATAGCTGTACCTCAGACAAAGATTTGTCACTGTTAGAGCTGAGTGAAATTTTTTGGCTGAACTTTTTTGGTGAAAAATGCAAATTTAGCATTGCCAAAATGTTTTCTGAATGCATTTGCTTCACCAAATTGTTCATTTTGAAAACAAAGAAACAAACAACATTCTGGAAAAGTCAAAATATTTCATTTTGATATTTTCAAAACAAAATGTTTAAATTTTTTGATTCAAAATAACTTTTTGTTTCAAAATTTCCTTAATTTTTTGAAAAATTAAACAACATAAAATGTTCTGAATTGAAACAAAGTATTTTGTTTCAGTTGAACTAAATGAAACATTTGACCCAAAACAATATTTTTTTTTACTTTTCAAACTTACCAAAAAATTCAAAAAATTTCATTTTTAGTTTTACCAAAAATATTTTTTTCCTCAATTTTTCAGAATTGCCCCAGAACCAAAAGAAAAAAAGGAAAAAGAAAAAAGAAGTCTTGTTATTCGCAAAGCTCTAGTTATGGAGCCCCATGAAAATGTATTCAAATGCCTCATTCAAGTTGGTTTAGAAATGAATATTCTCACATGGACGGAAAACTGAGTGAGGGGCCCTAAGCAAAAGGTATCAATAAATGAAAGTAGATAAAGGCTGTGAGAGGTCTCTAGTGGGAGCTATAGGGTTTGTTATTAATTTTATATTAACGTCTTCATTTGTGCTGCTGTACAAGTATTGTATAGGCAAATAAGAAAATGAAACTCTCTTTGGAAAAATAATGCCGTATATAAGCATGCTAGCTTGCAGTTTTCTAGTGTGCGTCTCATTTTGTTATTTACCAATGATGTTAATCATCAGAGATGAAGGATGTAAACTCCAAGAAGGGAGAGGAATTACTTAGGGTGGTACAAGAGCATATAACTGGGGAGAAAGGGAAAATGTCACCTGAGCATTAGAACTAAATTCCTGACCATGAGACCTGTTAGATTGTGTGCCCCATTTCTCAAGATATTTAAAACCAGACTGGACAAAGCACTAGCTGATCTATTTTGGCAGAGGTATGGTCAAAATCAGCAGGTCTTGGACTGTAGTCTGAAGTGGTCTGCCCTGCCCATTGCTGCGCTAGTGGTCTGTGCAGAGGTGATAGACTACCTGTTGTTGGTTCCCTCTCCTTATTTCCAGCAGTTTCTCTAGGTTCCTTGTTACAAAGGAGAGCCCTCAGGAAAAGGAGGAGCAGCCATCCTAGCTGTCTTGTCAGAGAAGGAGGAGAGGGTGTCAAGTGAGAGAGAAATGTCCAGGGGAGCAGGCCAGCTGGTCAGCATATGCAGGGAAGTAAGGAGAAAGGGTGACCCAAGTGGCTGTGCATAATTTCTATGGGGGAGGAAATGGCATCAGTGCTGTGTGGGTGTTGGGAGAAGGATAGACAGACAGTAGGGAAGCATGTTGTAGGGAACAGAAGAAGAGAGAGAGGAATAAGGAGTAGGTAGAGTTGAAACCAAGAGAAAAATGAGACAATACATTAAATGTCTTGAAGCAGACAAAACGGTTGTTGCTTTAACGTTGTTAGAAATATAGAACTTCTCCTCTGTTGTTCATGGTATCAAGGTGGAAGCAACTGTTGGAGTTGTCACGGAAATATTGCATAATTGCAAATAGGACTGTGACTGGGAATCTGGGAAGGGAGACTGTCCATGAGACAAACTCTCTGTGTAAGATGAGGAGCTAGGAAAAAGTTTGCTGGCTTCTGCGTTGGATGACCTCATTCACTTTGGCCATCATTAATTTATTTGATCTCCTGGTTCACAAACGCAATTAACAAGAGCAATTCTCCTTCTCTTCTTTATTGTCCTCGTGTTTATTTCCTGTGTAATAAATTCATTTATTTATCTTAATAAGGAAAACTCTGTCTCTCAATTTGGTCCTGCACTGTGAATTCAGAATAACTCAGGATATGGAGTTATACAGTTTTTAAAATATGTTTCTGATGCAAGTTTTGCAGATTAGATAAAATAAGGGTTATTAAACACACTTTACAGAAGTAAATTGAGGCACTGAGAGCAAAATTGATTTGCCAAAGGTAACACAATATAGCAACAGAGCTGGGAACAAAGCCCAGGAATTTTGATTCCCAATATCCCACTCTAACCAATAGGAATTGCTTCCGGATTCATCAGAGGGAATACGTACATTAGAAGCTATTACTGTGTCACTTTCAGTGCCATTGCATTCAATAGTTTGCACTTCACATGTGTAGAAAATTGGTATCAGCCTATTCAACCACATCATAAAAGACTGCCTCTCTGATAGAAAACCTGCATGAGAGTTGTGATCAGCAGGGGAATTTTTGCAACAGTGACCAGATTTTAACGTCTGGGGACTGGTGGCAAGATGTTAGGCCTTGTCTACATTGGAAAATTGCATCACTTGAACTATTCCATTATAGTTAAAGCAGTTCACCTCCCCCAGTGTGGACACAGTTATACTACTGTAAAGGTGCTTTATGCTTTATAGATATTTCTGCACAGGAAGGATAATAAATAATACCAGTATAAATCACCTTTACACTGGCATAACTATGTCCACACTGGAATTGTACCAGTATAATTCTCTTGGTTAAAACCCCCACCCTCCTAACGGAAAGTACAACTTTCAAGTGAAGACCAGGCCTTAGTGATGGGGTTTTGGCTCTGGAATTTGCTTCCCCTGTTGGTCTGATAGATACCTTGTTTGTTGATGTCCATGTTGTGGTTTAATGCCCATTGCCTGTGAGTGTATTGTGTGGTTTCCACTGAAGGAGGGAAAGTTATTTAAACTTGATGGCTTTAAATGAATGCCCATCTGCTTAGAGAATGTCCAATAGGATATCTCACTGTAAAATAAAATTCTGAACAAATAAAAAATGTCTTTTAAAAAGTTAATGGTGCAACATCAGTGCCAATGCACTGCTGGGGAGAGAGGGATGCACAGGGACTTGCCAGAGATTGCTCTTCTGGAGACTGGTGGCCCAGTTCAGGTGGGGCCTGTCTCATTAGCTGTAAGTGATGCAGCAGGCAGAGCTGTAGGAAACAAAACTTTATTAAACATGCTGAGAGGCCTGTGTCACGTTTAGGCTCTAGAGTTTCTGAGGCAGCTCACCTAGGTCAAGCAAGCATTCCGGAGCCCTCTGGTGCCCCACCAAGGTATGTCTCCCAGGAACTGACCCTCTTTCCCCAGTTCCATTCATCATGCTGCAGGGTTGTTTAATTTGCCTTGGCGCTACCCATGCTAATTAAGTAAGCTGAAGTGCCTCAGTGCTTCCCAGTGCTTGCGAGACTGCTCAGTAAAGATCTGGCTGCTCCTGCTGCTGTGGAGCACCCGACAGAATGTGCTCATTACTGAAGGATGCCCCTCAGTGCTCTGTTGGAGCTGTTTGGACTGCCCAATCAGATCCAACCGCTCTTGGTTTAACCCCCGTTCCACTGGAGTGTGCACATATTCATTGAGTAGTCGGTGACACCGACATAGCTGCCCCTACATCCTTCATTTGGAAGGACACTTGTGGTCAGTGGAAGAGCTGTGCATGGCGCAAAGCTTCTGGATGTGTAACAGGGCGCAGCTTCGCTCCTGCCTTCTTCCCCTGCAGAAATGGTGCCGACTCCACTCGCTGTGCATTCACAGGGCTGTTTATTTTGAGTTCCCGCCACCAACATCACTACAGTCTCCATGCAACCATCTATTTACAATATCCTCTATGGTTTTGGTCCTCTCATCAGGACTTGAGGACAAGAGAGGTCTCCCTTCCCTGAGGGCTCTGTGTGAGTGGGCTCAGCTAACCCTTTCTTTTTCTTTTTTATCTCTCTCCCCCACCAGCACTTCTTTGTTGTGACTCATTACCAGATGTGGGCTGATGGGTTAATTGGCTCTCTATCCCACCCAGACCACCAGTCTGATTAATTACCTCCCTCATTTTTCTCTGGGGAACTAATTGGCCTCTAAGTGATCAGAGTGCAGGCTCACCTGTCCACTCCCAGCAGCTTCCTGGGCCAGACCCCTCCCTCTGTCCTGCTGCTGCTGCATGGGGGAGCCCACTGGTCTTCTTCCTGGACTGGAGTGAGTGACCCCACCACCATCACGGGGATCTGTCTTGGCTGGCTGGCTGGGGCTGCTGACTGGGCACCCTGCTGCTGCGGCTGAGGAGGAGGCGGAGGAAGAGAAGGAGCTGCTACTGGAGTGCTTGGAGCTGCTGCTGCTGAACTCTGGGGAGGGGGTGTTGTTGTTGGTGATAGACTGAGTGACTGTATCAACTCTGCTCAAATAGTGGTGATTGTTGCTGCTGCAGGGGGAAAGGAGAGCAGCATGGAATCCTCCCCCTAGTGCATCCACCCCCCTACCGCCTCCACCCTCTCCACTTTCTGCCACTACTTTCTGGGAGTACCGCCACTGCTCAGTCCAGCTGCTGGCCCTGACCATTTCACCACCCTGTCGCTACCACATTGACTGCCACTGCTGGGTCCATCACTTCCACCCTCACTGGAGCACTGGCAGCACCAGGCATGGGTAGAGACTCCACTGTTGCCATGAATTCCATCTCCACCACCCGTGAGGGAGTCCCCTCAGACAGCAGAAAGGGCCAGGGGAAGAAGAAGGGTAAGAGCCCTGCCCAGGGGAAAAAGCTTCCCGTGGCAGGGATGCTATGGCCCCAACACTGGCCACAGTCCCCACTTCCCCTGCCGTTCCTTGCACCAGCTCTGGAGGCACCCATCTCTTGGCCCCCAGAGTGTATACCCAAGTGGCTGTGGTTCCTCCGCCCAGTCATTGGCTCCCCACTGTCTTCTCTAGCTCTATCTCTAGTGGCTGTGGCCCCTTCTCCTCCCCTCTCAACCAGGAAGCATGGCATCTGGTACCCCCTGGTGTCCATCTCACCCCATGTGGAGACCGATGTGTGGGTGTTGGCATGGATGGTGAGGTCTGCAGCCATCATGGCGGCCTCTACGATGTATGTGAAGATTGTCTTCTTCCTGGCATCAGAGACCACTGCTCAGGAGGTAGTGGGGAATGGCCTTGTCATGGGAGGTCTCTAAGTCCCCCTTGAGCTGCTGGAGGACCTTGGTGTATGGGTGATTTTCACCTCTGTCCCGCCCTTCCTCCCTGATGCTGCCCTTTTGCCCTTCCTCTCTACCCTGGGGAAGCCTATTTCCATTATTAGCCTTCTCCTGTTGGGCTGCAAGGACCTCACCTTGCATCATGGCCTCACATTCTGCTGGCAGGTGCAACTCCAGCTGCCACCGGCAACGCGTCACAGGGAGGTCCTCAAGGGGTCCTTTCTGGTGCCCCATCAGGTATACTACTTGTGCCTAGGGTAGCCACCTGAAAATGCTAAGGTCAGGGCAGGCTGCAAAAGGAGAGCAAATTCTCCCAGCACTGGTGGGTAACACTGAAGTCAGACTTCCCAACCAGCCACAAACAGTGCTTCTGATTCTCCACACTGGTTATCAAGAAGCCAAAATAAAAATATACACAGCCCCCTTTACTGCATTTCAGTCTTTGGCTCCCAATCACCTACTCGGTCTAGTAAAGAGATCAGTTATTTAAAACTCTATGCTCTTTACCAAAAAGGTTCCTCTTGATCTCAAAAGGTCAGCCACAGTACCAGATCAATATAAGTTTGGATCTTACCCAAAATACCACGCTGCCAGCCAATCTTTTAGTAACTAAAACTAAACGTTTATTATAAAAAGAAAGAAACAAACTATAAGAGAAATGTTAAATAATTAAAGCAATCAGACACATACAAATTGATTCGAAAGTCCATATATATCAGGTTTCTAGTAGGATTGTGGAGTTTGCAGGCTTGTATAGTCCTTCTGGTGTACATCCAGTATCTGGATGGGTCTCAGTCTTTTGTTTCACAGCTTCAGTTCAGTTGTAGATGAGTTGATTCAGAGGTAGGTGAAGACTGAAGACAAAATGAATGTGGTGCAGCTACCTTTTATGTCCTTTGGCCTTTGCCATGCTGCTTGTGGAAATTTACAGGAATAAGATGGAGTTCAGAGTCACATGAGTAAGTCCTGGTGACTCATCAGGTATATCCCTGGCTTCTTCACCTGGGCCCCCTGTACCTGTGAATTTCTTAATGGCCCATTAAGCAGGCAGGTGCTCCAGCCATCCTGTCTGGGGTGTTGCCCAGACACAGCACAGTTTGAAATACAGATATATCAACCATATCCATAACTTCCATTACACACATGACACATGAATATCATCATTTTACTTAGCACATTACGACCTTTCTAACAGTATTTGACATGGCACATCTCATCTGAATTATTATGATTCTGACACACAGATGTTAAATAATATAATAAATGCTCCCCCCCGAATCCAGCCAGCATGACTACTCCTCTGCCAGGCAACGAGGCATCTCTGGAGGGACTGCTCCTGGCCAAGCATGGAGGGGCGCTTGGGAGCCTCAAGATCTGGGAGGGCACTGGCCATGTCATCACTGCTTGATCCCCATTGCCGCACCTCCTCCTCCTTTGCTTGCCATTGCCTCTGCTCAGGCCCCAAGGGTAGCCCCCTCATCGCACCCCGATGAGTGGGCAGGCCCTGCTGCCACTGTGCATAGTTGAACGAGGCCTGTGGAGGAGAGGGTGGCTGGGTTGCTACTAGGCCTGGCAGAGGGGCCACCCAGGGGGAGATTTCCCTTCCCCCTGTTGCCTCTCCCTCCCCCCTGAAACCAACGCCCTTGCTCCCTGGGCCCGCTACCACCACCACTTTGGGGGGGAGGGTGCTTGTTCAGGGGAAAGTGTGACAATCAGAAGGCCTGGGTCCGGCACCTCCCCCTCAGCATGGAGAGGGAGGAAGCCCCCCATAAGAACATGAGGTGGGGGGCTGTTGCTGCCAAGCCTTCCACCACACCCCCTGACAAGTTCCAGCAGGTGGAGTTGGCCAGGGAGACCATGGCAGTGGGGGGCAGTGAGGTGGGAATTTCCATCTCATCCTCCAGACCGTGAGGGCCATTTTGGGGGAGGGTAGGGGACCATGAGGCAGGACATTGCAGCCTACCTGCAGGCCCATAGCTTCCATGACTCCCTGGTTGCTTTCAGGGTAGATCACAGGTTGTTGCAGGGTCTGATGGGGACTAACAACGTCCCTGCCCACAGGGCTCCTCCCCAGCCCCCTGTTTTTGCCACCTTAAATACTCAGGGGTGGAGGGTGGGTCTCTGCAGGTGCCAGGTGCCCTCCTTCCCTGGAGGGGGGGAGTACTCTGATTTTCCTGCAAGAGACCCACACAGACCCAGCCACCAAATCCAGGTGATGGCTAGTGTGGAGGGACAGGGTGTGCTTTAGCCACCTCAATGTTCATTCGGGAGGGGTGGCCACCATGTTCTTCCCTGATCTATGGCCTGAGCTGCTGCGGGCTGTCAAGCTCATGCCCGGTCGCCTGCAGCACCTCCGGGCCTTAGTGGAGGGGCTGACATTGAACCTCGTCAACATCTATGCCCAACACTGGGCCTGAGGCTTACCATGGACAAGAAGCTGGATGTCAGTCAACAGCGTGCCCTTGCTGCCAAGAAGACTAACAGCATACTGGGCTGCATTAGTAGGAGCTTTAGCAGCAGATGGAGGGAGGTGATTATTCCCCTCTGTTTGGCACTGGTGAGACCACATTTGGAATATTGCTAAAGCCCTGGCTGGGTTGATTTAGTTGGGGTTGATCCTGCTTTGAGCAGGGTTTGGACTAGATGACCTTCTGAGGTCCCTTCCAACCCTAATCTTCTATGATCTACGATTCTATGATTCCTCCAGAACCTTCTCCTAAGGTCTGCAACCACCGACATCCCAGAACTCAATAGGTGTCCATTCCCTGCACTCTGTCACAGGGATGAATTTGCATTTTATTTTACTTGGATTTTATTTTCACATTTGTCTGCATGAGATAGTGTCCATATGGTAAAGCTCTCTCCCTATCCCCAATGAAGTTGTCTCCAGTATTTTGGGGGAACGGCTACTAGATGTTCAGCCCAGTTCACAGATTGGAAATGAATGGGGGGAGCCTAGTTTATAGAACTGGATGCACCTGAAAAAAAGGGCATGAAAGTTTGTGGCTTTACTTCTTTTGTAACATCCATTAATGGATATTTCAAGAACTTTCATAGTCACTTATCCCCTTGCATCCAGGTTAGTCAAACCCCAGCCATGATTTAGCAAGAGGCATGAACATCTTCACTTATTTTATCCATAAAAGAAAAAAATGGGAATTTGTTTGGACTGCCAGGAATCTGGAATTTGTTGATGAATGGACATTTGGCTGAACACAGTGAATTCCCAGCTAATTGAAAGCAGATAACAAAAATAATGCATCTACCTCGAAAAACATTACTTTCTTAATAAATAATTGAAAATGGCAATTTTCTGACATATGAACTAGGGGAAAAAACCTAAATAAATTCAGGACTAATTCCTGTCATATATATTATAATGTACTTAACAGTTGTAGTACATGAGAAGATTAAAAGCCACAAATCTTTTTGCAACATAGCCCCAGACACCCCTTCAAATTCAGAAAGGGCAATGAGCTGTGGTGATGTGTGGCTTCAATGATCTTCAGTCTGCTTTTACATCTCCACATATTGCATCTATGTAAAGTAATATAAGACTAAGAACATGAGTTGAAGATGAAGAATATAAATGGGCCTGCAGAAAAACACTGATCCAAACAACCTGAATTTTTTGTGCCTTGGAATTTGAAAACACTTTGGGGCCTAACCTTAACATCTGGTTCTTCCTGTCTTTAGAGTGGACCAAAATAAAACTCCTGATCTGAGCCCCAATAAAGTTTAGAGTTTTCCAAACTAGGTTTATGGCATGGGCCTGTCTCTAATGAAACATTTTAGACTATTAGTGCTGAGCAAAATGTTCACAATGAGATTTGAAACCTGACAAATTTTTACTCTGTCTAAACCTTAAACTTGGCCATGTTCACTGGAGGGGTTGTCAATCTCATTTAATTTCTGATCAAGTTTGGAATGAATTTGGAGTAAATTGTGATTTTTGGATAGACACATGGGAGACTTGGTAGTTTCACACAGTTTTAATGAGAAAACAGAAAATACTTGGCTGTTTTACGTGAGCTTGGACCTAAGCTTTTGGGCTTGTTCACCCTCAAAGAGAAATTCATGGGTTGCAAAGGCATGTGAACTAAAATGGAACAGTCACTGCAAACTGAAACGCTGCAAAGGAAAGCTGCCAGATTGCATTCTGATATGTTCCCAATCAGTTCTGTATCCATTAAATTTGAAGAGGTGTAATCAACTTTTTCATAAATCATCTTGCAATAACTATACTTGGTGCCACCAAAGGAAACTGAACCTTGAGGAGAGCCTTGCTGAAAGGATGGTTACGTGTAGCCCCTTAACTGTTAAAGTCACATCAATGCATGAAATCCATAGCTGCCACTACAGCTGAGAAATTGAGAAGTGCTCAAAGTAGAGGTGAAAGAAATGAGTGGACGAAGATTTAATAATGTTTGGAAAGATATAGCACAGACATATATTGCATATTTGCATTAGTCTTTGCTAGCAATGACAGTCTAGACCATACAAACTAATGATAACTTGGGAATGTTAGAGTGTCCTTTGTATGCACAGATGTTCTGCTGAGTTTTTTGGACTGAGAGGCAAAATTGTGACTTATGAGAGAAACAAATGGTTAAAACTGTACTTTGTCTTTGGTTATTTTTCATAGATTTTAAGGTCAGAAGGCACCATTGTGATCATCTAGTCCAGTGCTCCCAAAACTTTTTCTGTCCTGCCCCCTCCTTACCTGTAATGGAATCTGTCTGTGTCCCCTATTCTCTCCTTGTCCTCCCTTTTCCTTCCCCCAGCCCGAGAGGGAGCCGGAAGCAGGGCCAGGGGATGAGGCCAGAGCCGAAGCTATGGCCAGGGCTGGGGCCAGAAGCCAGAGCTGGGGCTGCAGCTGGGAGCGAGGAGATGAGGCCAGGGCCAGAGTTACTTTGATAAGACCTATTTTCCATAAGCCCATGTTGATTGGCATGAATTATATTACCCTTTGTATCAGCTCTTCCATTATTTTACACAGGTTCTTTGTCAAACTGACAGACCTATAATTAATTAGGTTGTTCTATTTACCCTTTAAAATAGCACAGCATTAGCTTTCTTCTCATCCTTTGGCACTTACCCAGTTTTCCTACACCTTAAAACTGATGCATAAGGAACTGGTCATCCTGTTATCTACTGTGATTTGGTGGTCTGTAGCAGACACTCTCTACTGCTCCATCCTGTGCTTTATGTGTTAGAACATGGGTCCATAACCATTCAAGATCATTTGCTTCTGGGTCACCAGTGACCTGAAAACAGGGAATACCATTTTTGACATACAGTGCCATTCTCCCACTACTTTTGCCCACTTGATCATTTCTAAATAGGGTATAAGCAGTGATTTAACATTCCAAACATGCAAATCTTCATGCCAGGTTTCAGTAATACCATCTAGGTCAAATTTATTTTTGTAAATGGGCAATTCCATGTCCTTTTGTTTGTTACCCAGGCTCCTAGCATTGGTGTATAGGCAATTAAAGAATTTCTTCTCTTTGTGTCCCTTGGTACCTTGCTTAATCTTGTTCTTGACATCTTGATTTATTGCTAAATGAATGCTAATTAGTTCCACCCTTTTGCCCCACCCCATCCCAATTTTTTCTTAATTTAACACCCTCCTGACTAGTCTAGTCAGCCAGTCCCTAGACTATTAGTTTCTCCTACTAAGATGCAGGCCCTCTCCCCACACAAGGTGACCCAGTGTTCCACAATCTGTGGATTATTATATTTGACATTTTAAATAGTAAGCGGTAATGCTGCTCATAAAACAAAACATCGATTTGCTTTCTATATAGTAAATCAGATAGCATGTCTCAATGCATTAGCAAATTACTATAATACAGTTATCATTGTTTTGCCACTTATAAAAATCAACCTATAACATAAACTATACCAAATGATATACATAGATATTTGCAAATAACACTAAGATACAGCACCTGCTCCCTCAAAAGTAATTAAGGTCATGAGTCTTAACACAGCCATACGGAACTAGAGTGCTTTGAAAATGTAAGTGGTGTCTATGTACGAAATATGCAAGTAATTCTGACGATGATAAAATAGCCAAACCTAAAGTCATTCCTACTTCGTTGGATGTCTAATTCATGTGTTTGATTTATTGTGCTAGCCTGGCTGATTTTCATGAGCATTTAATAGAAATTTTCCAGTGGAGTTCAGATTCTCACTCTAAGAAGTCGTACAAGGTTTATATCTTTGTTGAAATTTATTTTTATATAAAAAAGTGCAGAAGAAATAAGTTAACTGAAAACTACGTAGTGATCTAATGGGTGAAGATGGTACTCTTCTGTTAACACTGCTCATTCAGTCTGCCAAAAGCCCCAACTGACACATTTATTGGGAGATAATTACGAGACCACTCATATCCACTCATTTTTAAACAGAACTCTCTATTGAAGCTAATAGTGTGTTCCACCTAAGAATGGTGGCATGATATAGCTCCTGTGTTGGAATCTTTCTCAACCAATCAGATCACAGCTTTCATTCACACCATTTTCTATACTACACATATATGTTTATCCAATACTTGTAGAGTGGAATTCATGAGGCTTTTTTGTAATCCACAAAGTGCCATCAATACTCTGTGATTGCCAGCATCCTGATGCCTGCCGTGCAGAAGTGTATTCAGACTGGGCCCCGTCTTTAGTCCTTTGAAATTAATGGTAAAAACGCCTTTTCAGTAACTGAAAACAGGACCAGGCTCATAATTTGCATCTAATTCCCATTTCCTCGGAGGCATTCTCAGCTCACTCAAGGGCTTGCATAACAAGAGGACATTGAAAAGCAGATTGACAGAACGCCAAGAGGAACTCACCAGGCTCCATGCCCTGGCTTGTGCAGCACAGTTGGTGTATTAACTCTTGTGGTTCCATTTTCTAGGTGGAGTTGATTGTGTGTGCAATCTTCCAGGGGCTTTTCCCTTTCATTTCCCCATTAGACTAATGACGTGATTCTGAGCTCATCAATACCATTGTAAAACTGGTGTAACTCTGCTAATTTCCATGGCTGCACTCCTAATTTCCATCAGTGTCAGTGAGATTAGGATCAGGCTCTGAGGAGGGCTGGGTGCTGCCCCCTCCAGAGTCTGTTAACACTGCTCATGCTGTCTGCCAAAAGGTGATTGCCAGAGAGTAGAAGGAAATGTTCCAGCCCCTAGGGAATGCCTAGGGAATGAAGGACTGAAGAAGACCCCCAAACTTGAATCCCTTGTGTATGGCCACTAGACTATTCTGGTTTCAAATAGTCTTACTGTTTTGGGACCCACTCTTATTTATATTGAGTAGCACCGTACTCTCCGAGGATTGCCATTATTTAAATGAGGCCGCCAGTGGAATAAGATCCTATCTGAGGTGAGTAAGAGTGGCAAGAATATAGCCCAAACCTGCCAGATTTCAGAAAGAGTGCAGGGTTGCTTTACCTGTTTCTTTACGCTACTGAGTTTGAGAGACAATACGGAAACTCTGGCAGCTGTTCCCCTCAAGCTATCCTGATGAAATGGAATGTTCTTCAGCCATTTGGGAAACCATTATTTTGAAATGAAAGCAGCCCTGAAAATCCATTTATTACTTTGACTTTGGTATTCTGCTTACGGGCCCTCACTGAAAATCTGCACTATTATCACAGCTGGGTTTACCTGCTCTTAAATGTTGCTGATAAGTGAAGTGTTAGATGGGTCTGTTGTAAAGCACATTCTCTTATTAAAACACATTTAATGGGCCTTGTAAACCCTGAAGATTAACCCCAACATTTATAGAGTTTGAGGATGCTAATTCTTGCATACTTGTCATTCCAGAGCACGGCCTGGTAGTGAACAGTCCTTTTCTACTCAAGAGCACATGCATCAGTGGGATCTGTCCATGCTCTGATGTTGTAGGGGAGTGAAATGAGATGGTGGGAGAGTGAGAAACGTAGGAATTGCCTTTGTGGTCAGACCAGAGGTCCATCGAGTCCAGTAACCTGCCTCTGACAGTAGCGTGCACCAGATGCTTTAGAGGAAGGTGCAGGTAATAATCTGGAATAATCTGTCATATGGTAAATTTTTGGTTCAAACTTGTCAGAGGGTGTCTTATGCCCTGAAGCAAGCATAGTTTCCTTCTTTCAGAACAATTAAAAAAATATTACTTAATGTACTTGTGTATGTTCTTATCGATGTCCAGTCTGTCCTCCCAATCCTACTAAATCCTTAGTCTCAGTCATACCTGGTGGCAATGAGTTCCACAAACCCTCAGCTTCCTAGTCTTCCAAATTCTATTACTGCACTGGCTCAATTGCCAATTTTTTCTCCTCCAGGATTAGTAGATTGTATCATCTGTTAGAATACTTTAGTTCATACCTCAGAGAAATAGTAAGCTTAGAATCAGTCCTGCCAGTTTTCAGAAGAGGTGTGAGAAATGCCTCTGCAGGGGGCACCTCTTTATTGGTAAAGAGCAGATACACTGATTAAAATGCCCAATAGACATAGATAAAATCCCCCACCCTTCACCATACACACCACAACCATCCATAACCTCACATCACCCTCTCTGCTATGCACACATCACAATCTCTTCCACTAGACACCTACATTCGCACAAGCCCCACAGTTTTCTATGCTCTTTCTTTTTACAGAACTTTTGCTGGTGCTGCTCCTGCGTAGGTCTCCATTTGCTTCCTCCGTGTGATGTTCCTCACTGCTGTGCCTTTCTTTCCTTAGGCTCCAGGTGCTGGCTTGTACTGCTCCTCATGGCCCCATCTGGGCCTCTTCTCTGCCAGTGGTTGCTGGTCTGAGGATGTCCTTTTCTCTTTTCTCCTCACGTCTGGGTGGAGGCTCTGGCAGGAGCAGCACCAACTCCAGACCTCCCTGCGGCTCAGGTTGTGCTGTGGTGTTTTTGGCTTTTACTGTCCCATCCTGTTCATGTACATATCCCTGTGTCCTGGATCTCATAGACTCTAAGGCCAGAAGGGACCAATATGATCATCTAGTTCGACCTCCTGAACAACGCAGGCCACAGAACCTCACCCACCCACTCCTGTAATAGACCCCTGACCTGCGACTGAGTTATTGAAGTTCTCAAATCATTATTTAAAGACTTCAGGGTGCAGAGAATCCACCGGCAAGTGAGCCGTGCCTCATGCTCTGGAGAAAGGTGAAAAACCGCCAGGGCATCTGTCAATCTGCCCTGGGGGAAAATTCCTTCCTGACCCCAAATATGGCGATCAGCTAAACCCTGAGCATGTGGGCAAGACTCACCAGCCAAACACCCAGAAAGAATTCTCTGTAGTAAGTCAGAACCCACCCCATCTAACATCCCATCACAGGCCATTGGGCACATTTATCATTAGTAGTCATCTCTTCTTTAGATGCTGCACACAGCACGTGACCTGGGTGGGGCACCAAAAGCAGGACTGGCTCTGGGTCTATGACTTAAGCTATTAGTTACTTGGTTAAGCTTTTCAGGAAAAACGTACAACTTCTGAGAGTACCTTTTAATTTTTTCCACAGCTAAGATTGATATGCCCTCTTCCTCCCCCTCCTACTAGATGCAATAAGTCATGTCAAGATCATGGTAGGGAGGAATGAGGTAGCTGCCTCACAGCAGCACCCAGAATGTGAAAGGCTGAAAGGACATTCATTTATGTGGAAAGCCAGCTAAACATTGTGCCCTGAGCTGACCTGGCAAGACATTGTGGCCTAGTGGGGTCTCTCCATTATATCCTGATCCCGCTTCCTGGCTTCTCACGTCTGCAAGCCATAGGAAGTCAGGAAAAATCACAGTGGAGAGTTGCTGAATGAGGGGGGATGCTTGATTTGAACGAGGCACTTGGTTGTAATCAATGAAGGTGTGCCTGGTACAGGAAGCAGGTACAGAGGGCTGTGCTTTGTCATGCTGCAGTGATCCCTGGTAGAAGGGGATGGAAAAGGCAGGCAAATTATGGACAGTCTGGAAGCTGTAAGGAACCTTGGCTTGACCGCTGTTGTCTAGAGCATGGAATCTTGATCTAGCCTAGAGAAATCCAGCCGCAGAGACATGGAAAAACAGTACAGACAGTTTCTGGTTGCTTCTGTGACTACAGAAGGCAGGGATGTGTAGGCCATCTGCCCTGCTCACAGTGCTGCTGCTTCATCTTCTAGGGAAAGAGGGATCTTCAGGGCGACCAGCCCTCTGCATTTCCTGCTACAAGCATGCCACTGTGGAGGCCAGGGAAGAGAGGCAATGGTGCTCCCTAATCCATAACATCATAGGAGGCTGTCCAGTGCCTGTCCAAAGGTAAATTTTCCTGTGGACAGTTGGACTTATTTCAGAAAATGGAAAGGTATCTTACCAGCTGGCCTAATTCCACCAGTTAATCAGCAGTGTTTCATGGTCTTCTTTGCTACTTTATGAGTGTAGAGGAGGAAAGCACAAACCAAGAACAGATTAATATTTGAAACTGAGTAATTTAACCATTTAATGTGTAACAACTATAGGACTGGACTATAATTTTTGGTATGTGATCTACAGGATCAAAAAGGCAAGAATCATAGTATTTTTTTCTTATATGCTGGATAATTGGTCTACAGATCCTTTTTGATCAGGTAGATCTACTTAATAGAGCTGAGATAATAATTTGCAACTCAGAATTAATTTGATGAATTTCTCCTCTATTTCTGCTTTTAAGTTGTCCTAAAAAAGATCATGAGTTTTTTTAATTTGTTCATTAATCAAAATGATTTGCTTGATAATTTCTTCAAAACAATTCTTGGCTTAGGCCAGATCATAATGACTATTGGATATTTGACCTGTTTTGATTAGGCACATAAATTACGTAGTGTGTTTCTGGTACCTGATGCAACGAGTGTAACTCTAAGAATCAGGTATGTGGTAACAATATTTGCTATTGCTAATCTGACATTCCCCCTCTGTAATATTCAGTTAAAGTCAGCTGTATGAACATTCTTGTCAGTTAACTAGTGTGAACATAGTCAATTTAGATTCATTTAACATTCAGATGAATATTTGTGGATCTATGTTTGTGCATTTGACCTGCACTAATGTATATGGCAGCAGGGAGACTAGGCCAAGGAGTTTTGTCAAGAGTTTATAAAACATTCATATAGCACCAATTCTGACAGAGAATTTTTGTTGGATATGAAGCAGGAAAGACAAAATGGAGTAGAAAGACTGAATGACTTTTGCTATAGACTATTATGCTTCATCCAGTTAAAGTGATAATATAGCACATCTGTGTATCTACAGTGGTGTTGTGATACACTCCATTATGTAAACCATGCTAGAATTTTTCTGCTCTTTCCCCTTTAAAATACAATTAGGATTCCTCATTTCTAGTGAAAGATTAATTCCGACAAAACTCCCAGTCTCCCTGGTGCTGCTGCTCCACACAGACAGAATATAGATAAGACAGGTTTACAAAATGGTGGTGTTCAGGAAATATTTCATTTGGATCCTTAATAATCTCTTTGCATATCCCTAACATCTTATTTTGTCCATGACTAGGTGACCTAAAAGGAAGCCTTGTGAAGAGTCAGAAATATCAGCACCACTTGGTACCAAGAACAACCATTTCTTGGTACCAAGAACAATCATTTCACATGCACGTCGGTATGGATTTACATTCTTTTTCAACATTTTGTTGAACTAGAAATACTAGCCAATGCAAAATTATTTTGATTGTCTCCCAGTGGCTTTTGAGGCCTAGTTTTGGAAAAGCAGTGAAATAAAAAAAAGTATGAACAAGATGTCCAAGTAGATAACAAACTACACTCAGAGATTTTTATTAATCTTTCAGATGGCAGTGTTAGGTCATGATGGGTGTTATGTGACTTATACTATTCCCATGGTACAGATTTTAAACACTCATTCCTGCTTTTATTTACATCCTGTATGGTACAAGGCATCTGGCATTTGGCAAAGTGTTTCTTCACATCTCTCTCATTCAAATGACATGAGCTCCATGTTGCTCATCTTGTGGGGGCATTGAAATGAAGTGGCAGGGAGGGATGGGCTTAGCCAAAAGGAGCCAGAAGAAGGTGCGTAAAGGAGGAGCTGACCTTAATCAGCAAGCTGTAAATGTGGTTTCATCCAACCTTTCCCTGGCATCTTGGAAGAATGAGGGGCATATAAATGTAAGCTGCCCTCATACAATATTAATTATTGTATCTAGAATTGGCTCAGCAGATCACAAAAGGTCTTAGTGACTTGGCAGGATTGCAAGTTCAGATTTCCATGTGGCTGAGCGGCTTTTGAACAAACTTTGCAAAACAGTGCAAAACACAGCTTTTTTTTTCTCTCTCACATCAAGCTTTTAGGTCATCCCTTTATAATGATTTTATTCTTCCACACACATACACTGAGGACACGGCAAAAAAATGCCACTCTCTATAAATGGTTGAATTCTCCTCTACTCCCTTTACACAACATCTCTGAACATCGATGAGGTAGAAGATCTTGTTCCTCACTCATGCATGTGATATATTTCATTGGAGGATTCCCATTTTAAAAAAAAACCTCATAAAGGAGCTGCTCAAGTTTATTTCATGACCCCATGTTTGAGCCAAATAACAGTTTCCAGTGTAGATGAAACATTCAGAGCAGCAGTAAGCTGAAGATAGATTTGCCTGCAGCCATTGGGGAATTTGACTTTGTTATCTCAAGTAGATCAAACAGAGAGACCTGGATCATTTAATCTCAGAGCAGTATGGAGTTGCATATGGGCTCCTCCTTACTAGGCATACAGGAAAAGCTGTCAGTTCATTGACTCACTTCACGCCTGTCTTGGGATGGCTGATGGTTTTTAGTAACAACACCATCCATTCTATTTGCTTCTCATTAGGGCTGATATTCCTACTGTACAGTGGTGGCCTCCATGGCTGTTTGCATTTGCAGTGGCTGTGCAGAATGTTACAACGTGCCAGGGCAAAGGGAGAAACTGGTCTTGGGGAATGTCGAAACAACAGCAAGGAGAGGCTACACATACACTGTAGTCTGAGGACAGGAGGACTGGCAGATGGTGACATTTCATTAAACTGAATGGAGAAGTTTTAAAAAATAAGGGCCAAATTGTACAGCAGATGAAAGGACCAAGCCAACTCTCATGAATGTGATTGGTTGAATTCCCATTTGCTACTATTCTAGGAGCAGGATTGCATCCTCGGGACCTTCCTCTCCCCTCTCTTTCCCCTTACACAGTTATTGAGCCCATCATCCTGCAGGCACCTCCACACCTGCTCAGTCCTCCTCAGGCAGGCAGTTCCACTGAAGCCAATGGGACTCTTCAAATGAACACAGATAAACACACATGCAAGCATTTGCGGGCCTGGGGCATTAGAGCTGTGCAAAGTGGGTGTGAATAGCTGCCGTTCCGATATGGCAATTTTTGCACTCGCTCTGCACAAGTGTAACGGACTGACTGAGGTGACAGGCAGCGGAGACTTGGGCCCTCAGCATCCAGGGAAAATAACAAGGCTTCTAAATATAATCAAAATCATAGAATAAGTCACATTGTGCTGTTAGGGACAGTACTTTATATCTGAAAGCTTCACGCACCGCCACGGACAATGGGAAAAGCACTCACTGGCCACATCTTTAAGGTCTGGCTTATTTTTTCCTAGTTGAAAAAAATAAAAGATAGCGATAACTGGCTATAAAAAATACGTGAAGCCAAAAGGAAGCAGCAGGTCCCAGCAACACAAAAGCTGAAGTAACAAAAAGGTGTTGAGTTTGGCTTGGTTGGTTTTAAAGAACTACTGGAAAACATTTGGCCAGGATGGCTCACTGGTAGCGCAGGTGGCTTATCATAGTGTCAGGGGAGACGTTGGATTTTAGGTAACCACAGGCTCTCACTTCTGCTGTTGATCCCACAGGTTCCTGGGAAGCCTGAGGGAAAGTAGGACCTGCTCATCAGTTACTAGTTTAGGGATTTACTCTGCCCTCAGTGCCATTCTGGGGCTCTTTTCAGATAAGTGAAGCAAAACAGCCATGTAAATCATCTCATTTGATAAAACCCAAATGGTATAGCCTTGTTTGGATGAATACTAGACAACAAAGAAGGACATGGATTGTGAGAAAACAGAGTGAGTCTCCCTGAATGAGCAAATTACTCAGATTTCCCTCTTTGATTGTGTCAGGTTCCTCAAAACTTTTAATTTACACTAGTAGCAGCCTAATTATTAGCCATGCCTCCCACATATGGCTTTCATGCTGTGGGAAGCCTACAGCTTGCTTCATTTAAATTAAGATGGTTAAAAGCAGCATTTTTCTTCTGCATAGTAAATTTTCAAAGCTGTACTGAGTCAATGTTCAGTTGTAAACTTTTGAAAGAACAACCATAACGTTTGGTTTGGAGTTAAGAATGTTTAGAGTTATGAACAACCTCCATTTCCGAGGTATACAGTAGAACTCTGGGTTCTACTGAACATTTTAAAAGCTTGCAAGAAAATAGAAATTTTCTGTGAAGACAAAAATTTGCGAAAAAGTAAGAAAAAAGAGTTATGTATTACCATTGCACACCTATCACATTTTAAACCAGTCCTTTACTCTCCCTAAATTCAGTCTGTGGTTACGTGAGCTGTGACTGGAATATCTGACACACACAACAGTGACTATTTCTCATGTGATAATCACTAGTTGTTTCACATGGTAATATTTTTCAGCATCATATTTTTATCTGTGGTAACAGTGAATAAGTTGTATGAGAATCTACACTGAATACAGACAGGCTTTGCAGAATTAGAAATAAAAATACAAGAAGCCTGACAAATCTCTTAGAATGCGTATATCATCGATAGAACCCTCCTGTCCAGTGATGCTAGTTAGCAACACTTTACAATTGTATACATTTAACCTTTCACCCCTGAGGTTTTCTTTTTTTACCACATATAATATGTGCCGCATACGGTATACGACCCTGAGAGGTTAAGAAGTTAATTGAGGAAAAATCATAGTCCTTTTTAATCACCCCCTTCCACAAAAATCCTTCTGGTGATCTCCTTCCTGAAGCATAGTATCTGACTTTACTTGTAAAGTATGGCTTTTGATGTGGCATGTTTCACAGCTCTCAAGACTAAAAGGCCCTGTTGGTTTCCTCATTCCTCTTTGGAGCAGTAATATAGGCTTGAAAAGGGGACAGTAGGAGGGGCTGCAAAAGGTATTGGGAGCTGCTCTGACTTAACATCTGTATTTTGTGGCATTCTGAATGTACAGGGCAGACAGTCAGGAAGCCTCAGGAGACACTGGGGAATACACCTCGCACTGCACGCTTTTCACCTGCCTTTGAAAAGAGCAGGCTTAGATCCTATCAGTGCCTTCTGCCAGCTGCTAGAAGGTGTGCAGAGACTGGGCATTAAATCCTGGCCCGGCCTTCAACCTGGAATGATATGCCCCCATTGTCAGGCATACTTAACAGCTGCCCAGTTTAGGCACATGCCTGGTTTCTGTGTGGCTCTACTGTGAGTGGGAGGGGAAAAAGATCCCGGTGCTACCCTTTTCTCCAACCCCTCACCTTTAAGACTCTCTGATGAGACAGCTGCAGAAGTAGTGAAATGGTAACCTCACTACAGCCAAGAGCATGACAGCTGAGGGATTGAGAAGGGAAGGGATGCCTGGTTAGAATATTTAAAATTATTTGGGCCATATTTTCTGCTGGTATAAATGGGTGCTACTCTGTGAATTACTCCATTTACACCAGCACAGAATTTACCTTTTGTTTTTAGTTAACATATATTGAACTTCAATGATTACTTAACATTTTGAACAAAAGTAACCACTATAAAAGAGCCAAACCTTGCACTCTTTCCAATACGGTGTCAAGATTTCACAGACAACATCCCTAAGTCCTTGAGGGTCTTCCAGCAAAACCAAGGAAGACCAGATTTAACATTTCAGATATTTTTAAGGTATAAAGCAAATCCAACTCTTTCTCACCTTACTTATATATCAGAAGCTAAAGGGGATAAAAGGCCTATTTAAAAAATAATTCTTTGCAGGTCATTTAGTCTTTAATTTAGTCTTAACTGTATTTCAGCCAGGTTCTAGAGAAAAAAGATAAGAATGCACCAAGTTCTAAGGCCTCAGAAATCAAATGGATTTTCCCATCAGCTTCAGGCTATGTGCCAGATTTCATTTTGCAGTTAAATAAATGTTCTTCCTGCACTACAGCCAATAGGCTAATCAACACTGAATACAGATAGGCTTTGAAGAACTAGAAATAAAAATACAAGGAGCCTTTTGAATCTTGCCAGGGTTGTTACCATGATATGTTAGTTATGTGTTCCCATTGGTTCACTCGCAAGATCTTACTATCAATGAAATTCCAAGGTTCAAGTATACTAATAGGTTTACATAGCTTCAGAATTATGCTCCAATTAATTAGACTAGACTAGAATAGAATGGGCATCACCATTAATTTGGGGAATTGGAAAACAACATGTTTTTCTACATACTTTCATGAATTATTTTACCTAGAGGACCTACAGGGCACAAACAAGTCTGGAGAACCCAAGTTAAGAAATGCTTCACTATTATTGAACAGCATTAAGTATTTTCAACTTTAGGAAATGCATTGTAATCTTACACCTATGACTATGCCTTTATATGAAAGGTGGTATGCAATGGAATGTTACCATACAGTTCTGGGATTTTAATGAAAATTAATGAACTGATTATTAAAACTATACAATGCATATTGTTTTATACAATACATATTTGATTATATAATGCATATTGTTCTGTAATATTGTATATATGTTGTCAGGAACAGAGCTGTGGTAGAAGGATAGGGAAAAGATGGCCTAATGGGTTTATTTTTATCTGCAATTTATATTATTCTTTGATTAAAAGCTAACAGCCTGACTTACAGTTTTCACAAAAATAGCTATGAGAGCATTTGATTTAAGCTGTTTCCACAGACATATAATGTGGAGACAGACTGGTACCTACACTGGAGGATTAACTTATCTGTCAGTTTCGTATTTTCTTTTGGTACGTCAGTCCATAAGCCCAAAGCCTCAGCTGGTGTACAGCTCCCCTGGCTTCAGTGGAATGACTCCAGTATATGCTAGCTGAGGATCTGCCACAGTGCACAGGATCTGTACAATACCACAACAAAACACGCACAGAAATGAGAGCAAGGAACAGTGGTTACATAACCCCAAATATGAATTCCGCCACTTGAGCACAGAGACATTGCCAGGAATTTAAAAGGAATTCTGCAATACCCCAAAGGGAGTTTTATATAGCACCTCAATCAGCTGGATGAAAGGACCTTATTAGAAACAGCATCTGTGTTAATTGAGACTCCTGAGATGTTTGGCTATCCTTACTGATCTATATCATTTATGTTTGCTTTTGCTCAGTCTCGAGTGTATCCATGGCTTGGGAGGTCCACAATGCTTTTTGTTCATTGGTTCTGTGGTACCTGCACACAGTGGAACAGGATTTTGAGAATGCTAATCAAATCCTTTTCTTGGTCTGAAACTGTGGACAGCTATCAGAAACAAACACACAAGATGGGATTTAAAATAAATGGATATCATGCAATATCACATGACTCTTTTCTATTCTGAGAAATCCTGGTAATATTTTTTTATTTTGGCTTCATCTGCAGGGGATGTTTTATTTCTGAGGAAGAAAAAAGTGGAAGGTATTTAAATGAATTGAGGGCATAACCGCTTTCTCTACTTATGAGTAGAAACCTTTTAAAAGGATCCAAAGAGATGCACAACCCCAGAAGTGTGTATTAGTGCTAATATAAGATGCTTTATATAGCTTAAAAGAGCATGTGATCTATGTATTCAATCATTTCCTTTGATGGGAATGAGACTCCATCCAATGTGGGGTCACATCTTTGGCCATACAGATTTACAGCAGAACCCTGATGGCTTCTAGGAAAAAATGAGGGCTTGTCTACCCTTGAAATACTACAGTGGCACAGCTGTAGTAGTGTTTCAGTGTAGACACTACCTGCACCAATGGGAGGAGTTTTTCTGTTGGCATAGGTAATCCACCTCCTCAAGAGCTCATAGCTATGTCGACAGAAGAGTTCTGCCATTGACCTTGAGCTGTCTACACTGGGGGTTGGGTCAGCTTTTTTCACAACCATGAGTGACATAGCAGGGTCTACCTAATGTTTTAGTGTAGACTAGACCTGAGAATTCTTATGTAAGGCATATAATGGACAGATCAGTAGGTTGGGCTATAGCAATATCTGAGTGATATTCTGCAGTCTGACTCCATTCAAGAATATAGAGTAGAGCTGCTCAGAAAATGGTAACGAAAACAACATTTTTATGTAAATCAGAAACAAAACAAATGCTATATCTTTTCCATTTTCAGTCCAACTATTCTCAGCTCCTTCTAAAACTCAGTCCTTCTATATTAATATTTTTATTGCAGTAGCATCTAGATGCCCCACTAGAGGTCCATTGTATGAGGCAAATATAATGAAAAGAAAGTTCCTACCTCAAAGTTCTTACAGTGTTAATAAGACAAGAGACAACAGAAGGGTACACAAACAGATGGAGGGAGCACATGGTATCAGTGAACCAGTCATGATTAGAGTTATCAGCTGTGGTCCCAGTTATATTAACTTCCTACTGTCTCATTGTAAAACAGAACTTTAGTTCATTATATATAGCTGTAATGCTTGCCTGAAGTCTGGATGTTTACACATTCTCACAATATGACACAGGAAAACTGTTTACTCTTTCATGGATACCTTTTATGCAAAATAAGGTCCGGATCCTGTATCCTTGTCCCTGCACACTACCACACTGGAATCAATCAGGCTCCAGTCTGCCTGCATGAAGCTCCTTGTATCTTAGTGAAGACTCAGAAGTGGTAGAAATATTGAACCTGCCTCAAGAATAACAGAGGAAGGAAATGTAGATGGTTGGTCAGTGGGAAGAACCTTCTGACAATAACAAATGGCAAAGTGCGCCGGTAAGGAAATTACTGGAAAATTTTGAACAAGTGCAGTATGGCCAGGCCAGACACTATGCATCCAAGGGTATGTCTACACTGCAAAGTGAAGTCGATTTATTTTAAATTGACCTTTACCTGCCGAATTTTAGAAGTTGGAGGAGCATGATCACACTATGCTCATTGTGTCGGGGAATTGCATCCCCACTACCCATGCTTGGGTCGATAAACAAAGCAGTGCACCGTGGGTAGTTATCCCACAGTGCAACTAACAGCAGAGGCTTTTGGGAAGATTGTCATCCCCCCATGATGCAATGTACTCACTCCTTCCCTTCTTGCCCCAATCCAAAACAAACAGACAATCTCCTTTTTGCGCCATTTTTTCAAACCCTTTAGTCTCTGCCACGTGCACGCCATTGCCTGAGTGGAATGGAGCCCGCTCAGCTCTGCACTATTATTGTGAACATCACAAACACCTCACGACTTATTCTGCAGTATTTTCAGGGGAGAGACAGGAGCCACAGTGCTGATAATTTCCATGTTACAGAGGCTGCCTTGCTACAAGCCATAGAACGAAACAATTACCATTTGCTGCTGGTTGTCACGCACCATCTGCAGTTAGTGGAGTGCCACTCCTGGTCCCTGGAAACAAGCAGTGACTGGTGGGATCACATTGTTATGAAGGTGTAGGATGATGAGGAGTGACTGCAGAACGTTCGTATGTGAAAGGCCACTTTCTTTGAACATTGTGGAGAGCTCTCCTCAGCCCTGAAATGCAGGCATACATGCTTGAGACCATCTCTGATGGTGGATAAGAGAGTGCCCATCACCTTGTAGAAGCTAGCAACCCCAGATTGCTTCCCATCAGTTAGGAATCAATTTGGAGTTGGTAAATTCACCGTGGGAGCAGCTATGATTCAAGTATGCTGGGCCATTAATAGACTTTTGCTAAGAAGGGTAGTGACTTTGGGAAACATGGAGGACATAGTGGATAGCTTTTCCACAATGGGGTTCCCAAACTGGGGGGGGGCAATAGATGGCATGCACATCCCTATCCCTTGCCATTGAGTAGATAAACTGAAAAGGCTACTTCTCAGTGGTGTTGCAGGACCTTATAGATCACAGGAGATGCTTCGCCAACATCAGTGTTGGGTGGTTTGGAAAGGTGCATGACGCATGCAGCTTTAGGAACTCCGGTCTGTTAAAAAAGATGTAGGCAGGCATTTTCTTCCCTGACCATAAAATAAATGGTGGCGATGTTGAAATGCCACTAGTGATCGTGGGTGATTCTGCAAGCCGTAACCTGGCACTTGGACAGTGAGAAGGAGTGTTTTAATAATATGCTCAGCAAGTGCAGAATGGTGGTGTAATGTGCATTTGGACATTTAAAGGAGTGCTGGCGCAGCTTGCTCACTAGGTTAGACCTCAGTGAAAAAAACATCCCAGTAGTTATCTCCGCCAGCTGTGTGCTCCATAATGTCTGTGAGACAAAGGGGGAGAAGTTCCCATTGGGTTGGGTTGTGGAGGCAGATAGTCTGGCTGCAAATTCTGAACAGCCAGATACTAGTGCAATGCTGAGAGCCAACTGCGGAGGGCGGTGCCTCAGGGAAGCATTGAAAAACCGCTTTTGCAATGAGACACAATGGTAATGTGCATTGCTTAGCTGTGCTATGCTTTCATGTCACATCCCCTACCCATCCCCCATTGAGCCATCTCTCACCCTCCCACTCCTGCACTGTTCCAGTCTCCCCTCCACCCCCCTCCCTTTATTCCCTTATGAATAAACAAACAGTATTGAAATGTGAAGCAGTATGTTTTCTCACACCACCTTCCCGCTCCAATCCCTCCCCCTCACACTTCCCTCTCCCTTTATTCCATTTTCATCAATAAATAAATAAAGAGCAATGAACTGGAAAACAGTATTTTCTTTATTGGTGACCCTTCACATCGGGACAGAAATGGAACAGAATGGAATTTTTCGCATGCATTTTGTGGGGCCAGGGTACAGAGCCCATTTTGGCTGGGCACACAGGGAAGAATTACACATCCCCACTCCTTAAAGGGGCCGTTGCCTCTTTCCACTCTCCTCAACTGGTGAGGAGTGCAGCATGTTCTGCACTCTGCTCAGCCTCCTCCTAGACCGCTTTGGGGTAGGGGGCTCGGAAAGACCGCATTATCTCAGAGATTTGCAAGGGCTGCAGAGGGAGTCTCTCTTGCTGCTGAGCTTCCTGAAGCTCAACCAGACTCCTCAACATGTCTGCCTGGTCCCGCATTATACGCAGCATCTCTTCTTGTGTTGAATGCTCAGACTCCTGTGCTGCCTCCCGGTTGTCCATGTCTGTGTTCAGTTTGTGAGATGATGAAATCCTCCGCGCGCTTAGCTCTGTGTCAGCAGCCATGGAGGTGTTCGTTGGCTCATTAAACATGTCATCCGGGGTTGTACTTTTTTGTTTTCTT
This sequence comes from Mesoclemmys tuberculata, assembly GCA_007922155.1. Lineage (NCBI taxonomy): Eukaryota > Metazoa > Chordata > Testudines > Chelidae > Mesoclemmys > Mesoclemmys tuberculata. The sequence continues at coordinate 40,615,827 of ML675610.1, forward strand.
ATCTGCGACAGGCACTCCACAGGAGTAGGTGGTGTGTTGAAGGCCACGTTGTCGAATGCGAGGGAAGCAAAGCACAAGTTACCCATTGTTAACTCATCCCATGGATGAAAGGCACTGTTACAATGTAAAAATAAGTTCCCTGAATATTCCCAAGGGAAGGCTACAACCGCATTCCATTGCCTGACTATTGCAGGGCTTAGAGTGCTGGTCCAGCCATAGTAAGCAAGGGGCGAGTGCATCTGTGTTAGTGAAATCCCCAGGGCCCAGGCTGCACAGGTCCATGCTTCCTAGAGCAGCATGGATGTGAGGCTCCCAATAGATCAGGATTTTATCAGGTGGAAGAAAGGGTGAGGGGTGGGTAAGGGTTAGCTGTCTCTGGAGTAAAAATATGGGAACCCATTGTGGATGCCCAAGGTCCATGGCAACGATGTCCTGCTTAGGGACTTGTGGTGTGCTGAACCAAGAAACCATCCCCGGCTGTGTAATAACACACACTTTAAAAAACTTTCTTGGTCACCTACTTTAAATGTGCACCATTGGTTTAGGTAACCAAGAGTGATATCAGCCTGCTGAGGGTCACAGAGGTGTAAAGGGAGGATTTGCTGCAAGCATCTGGCTACAGCCCTGGCCCGTATGCTGCTATGCTGTGTTCTGCCATGATGTCTGCACAATTAATAACAGAGTGGCAGGGGAAAGTGTCCTATCACAGTGGAAGAAATAAGGCTGCCCTTCCAAGAAACCTTCTCCAAAGCATTGCAAAGTACCTACATGAAAGCTTCCTGGAGATATGCATGGAGGATTCTCGGAACATCCCTGTGCACATAAATAATCTTTTTTGGGGTGAACCCAGTGTTTAAGTATACCAAATACGATAAAGCACAGCCCCACCACCACACACACCACTTTTTCCTGCTGGTACAAGATTCTGGACAGGGGATATAACCGAAGACATGCAAGTTGAAGTACATACTCACCAGATGTGCCTTCCCTGGAATCCCGGTCAGTCACAGTTTCCTGCATCTGGGTGGGCTGTTCCTGTGTTGCAAACAGCTCCTGGCTTTCAGTGAGAAAGGGATACCACACTTGTCTGGCCTGGTTTTGTTCCTCCTCCTCCTCCTCATTCACGGACTCTACAACAACAAGGAACATGCTTCCTTCAAATGGGCCAGCAAAATCAATGTGAATACACTGCCACAGGTTTTGAGGCCAGTCTCATGGGTGTAGGGGCACCAACTGAGGCGTGTTCCTCACACTCTGACATGAAGTACAAGCTCTTGCCTTCTCTTCAATGACACTGTCCAGGCCAGGCCACCAAAAATAGATTTGTGCAATTTCTTTCATGCGCACTATTCCACGGTGACCTCATAAACTCATAGACTCACAGACTCATAGGTCAGAAGGGACCAATATGATCATCTAGTCTGACCTCCTGCACAAGGCAGGCCACAAAACCCTACCCATACACATTTATAACAACCCCGAACCCATGACTGAGTTATTGAAATCCTCAAAAGTGAGATTTGAAGACCTCAAACTGCAGGGAATCCATCAGCAAGCGACCCATGCCCCACGCTGCGGAGGAAGGCGAAAAACCTCCGGGGCCTCTGCCAATCCGCCCCGGAGGAAAATTCCTTCCCAACCCCAAATATGGCGATCAGCTAAACCCCGAGCATGCGGGCAAGACTCACCAGCCAACACCCAAAAAGGAATTCCCTGCAGTAACTCAGTTCCCATCCCATCAACATTCCCACAGACCATTGAGCAGACTTATCTGCCGATAATCCAAATCAACTGCTCAAAATAAACTATCCCATCATAACATCCCCTCCATATACTTATCAAGCTTAGTCTTAAAGCCAGATAAGTCATTTGCCCCCACTACTTCCCTCGGAAGGCTGTTCCAGAACTTCACTCCCCTAATGGTTAGAAACCTTCGTCTAATTTCAAGTCTAAATTTCCTAATATCCAATTTGTACCCATTCGTCTTCGTACCTATATTAGTACTAAACTTAAACAATTCCTCTCCCTCCCTAACGTTAATCCCCCTGATATATTTATATAGAGCAAGCATATCCCCCCGGAGCCTTCTTTTGGCCAGGCTAAACAAGCCAAGTTCTTTGAGTCTCCTTTCATAAGGCAGATTTTCCATTCCTCGAATCATCCTAGTAGCCCGTCTCTGAACCTGTTCCAGTTTGAATTCATCCTTCTTAAACATGGGACACCAGAACTGCACACAATATTCCAGGTGGGGTCTCACCAGCACCGTATATAACGGCACTAACACCTCCTTCTCCCTACTGGAAATACCTCGTCTGATGCAACCTAAAACCGCATTTGCTTTTTTAACAGCCGTATCACATTGGCGGCTCATAGTCATCCTGCTATCAACCAATACCCCAAGGTCCTTCTCCTCCTCTGACGTTTCCAACTGATGCGTCCCCAACGTATATTTAAAATTCTTATTATTAATCCCTAAGTGCAGGACCTTGCACTTTTCACTATTATATTTCATCCTATTACTATTACTCCAGCGTACAAGGTGGTCCAGATCTTCCTGAATAGTATCCCGGTCCTTCTCCGTGTTAGCAATTCCCCCCAGCTTCGTGTCATCCGCAAACTTTATTAACACATTCCCGCTCTTTGTGCCAAGGTCAGTTATAAAAAGATTAAATAAGGTCGGTCCAAGAACCGATCCTTGAGGGACTCCGCTAGTAACCTCCTTCCAGCCTGACAGTTCACCCTTCAGCACAACCCGCTGTAATCTCCCCTTTAACCAGTTCCTTATCCACCTTACAACTTTCACATTCATTCCCATCTTTTCCAATTTAACTAACAGTTCCCCATGCGGAACCGTGTCAAACGCCTTACTGAAATCGAGGTAAATTAGATCTACCGCATTGCCTTTGTCTAAGTAATCCGTCACCTTCTCAAAGAAGGGGATCAGGTTGGTTTGGCACGATCTACCTTTAGTAAATCCATGTTGCAATTTGTCCCAATTACCATTGACCTCAATGTCCTTAACTACTTTCTCCCTTAAAATTTTTTCCAAGACCTTACACACGACAGACGTCAAGCTAACAGGCCTATAATTACCCGGATCACTTTTATTCCCTTTCTTAAAAATAGGAACTACGTTAGCAATTCTCCAGTCGTACGGCACAGCCCCCGAGTTTACCGATTGCTTAAAAATTCTCGCTAACGGGCTCGCAATTTCACACGCCAATTCCTTTAATATCCTCGGGTGGAGATTGTCCGGTCCCTCCGATTTTGTCCCATCAAGCTGTTCAAGTTTGGCCTCTACCTCAGATACAGTAATATCCACCACCACATCCAGATTCCCGTTCGTCATGCCTCCATCATCCCTAAACTCCTCACTAGACTTATTAAAGACCGAGGCAAAGTACCTATTTAGATATTGAGCCATGCCCAGGTTATCCTTAACCTCCGTTCCATCCTCAGCGTATAGCGGCCCCACTTCTTCTTTCTTTGTTTTCTTCTTATTTATGTGGCTGTAGAACCTTTTACTATTGTTTTTGATTCCCTTTGCAAGGTCCAGTTCTACGCGGCTTTTAGCCTTCCTCACTTTATCCCTACACGTTCTGACCTCACTAAGGTAGCTTCCCTTACTAATCCCGCCTTTTTTCCACTCCCTGTAAGCTTTCTGCTTTTTCCTAATCCCCTCTCTGAGTTGCTTGCTCATCCAGCTTGGCCTACTATTCCCGCCCATAGATTTTTTCTCCTTTCTTGGGATGCAGGCTTCCGACAGTTTCCGCAGCTGCGACTTAAAGTAATTCCAGGCCTCCCCCACATTTAAACCCACAAGTTCCTCCGTCCAATCCACTTCCCTAACTAATTTCCTTAACTCTTTGAAATTAGCCCTTGAGAAGTCGAAAACCCTAATCCCAGATCTACGTTTGTTTATCCTTCCATCTAATTTGAATTGAATCAGCTCATGATCACTCGAACCAAGGTTGTCCCCTACCACCATTTGTTCTACAAGGTCCTCACTACTCACCAAAACCAAATCTAAGATGGCATCCCCTCTCGTAGGTACTTCAACTACTTGATGAAGAAATCCATCCGCTATCACATCCATAAAAATCTGACCCCTATTATTCTTGCAAGCACTCGTCTTCCAGTCTATATCCGGGAAGTTGAATGTAGCTGTTCTAACATCTGTAATCTCAATAGTGGTGGAATAATGATGCGCATCCCCCCTAACAAGCAACCAGAATGGATTGATAACTCCATCATCCTGGGCATGTAGGGAAGAAGATCAGGTGAGCCCTGTAGATATGTTCCATACATCACCAGGTCCATAACTTGGGATAGTACTGAGTCAACGCGAGTTGCCTTCTTTACTTGAGTAGCAGTGATGCATGTGTTCTCTATCTGTTTGAAGTAGAAGATTTCTTTCTGGACAATATCTCGATGTTTAACTGTTAAAGGCAGCCTTGAGAGACCATCTGCATTGCAGTGCAGGGTGGATTTCCAATATTTGATCTCATATGTGTGTGCAGAAAGCAACAATGCCCGTCACTGCATACAACTAGCAGCCAATGGTAGAATGCCTGTGCGTGGTCCAAAAATAAATGTTAGAGTTCAATGCCTGGTGACAAGTATGAACTTTCATCCGAACAGGTACTGGTGACATTTCTGAATTCTGAAAATTATTCCCAGTGCTTAATGTTCGATTTGAGCATAGTTAGTTTCTGCTTTGCTTAAGGTGCGTGAGGCAAAAGCAATGGGTCTCTCCTCTTCTGAAGGCCTAATGTGTGAGACGATCACTCCCACTCCATAAAGGGAGGCATCGCAGGCCAACTATAGAGGTAAGGATAGATCAAAATGCATCAGACCTCTGAATTTAGCAATGCGTTTTTAGCCTTGTTAAATGCAACTTCACAGGCTTCAGTCCACTTCCAGATCTTGTTTTGGCAGAGGAGTTCGTGTAGTGGTTTTAGTAGTGTTGTTAATTGCAGAATAAACTTTTCATAGTAGTTGAATATCCCTAAAAAAGAGCAAAGTTGGTTCACGTTTTGAGGAGGTGAAGCTTCCACAATAGCCTTGACTTTTGCAGTAGCCTTATGAAGGCCAGTAGCATCTATGATATGTCCCAAATATTCAACTGATAGAATTCACATTTGTCTTTGTGGACTCATAGGCCATACTCTTCAAGTCTTTGTAGGGTAGCCTCCAAAGTCTTAAGATGATCCTCCTCATTCTTGCCAGTGACCAGGATGTCATCAAGATAACACTGGACTCCTGGCAAGCCACTCAAGATCTGGTCCATAGCCCTCTGGAACAAAGCTGGAGCAGACGTTATTCTGAAGGGCAAGCGACAGTATTGCTATAGCCCTTTATGTGTCATGATAGTCAACAGCTCCTGGGATTTCTCATTGACATGCATCCGTAAATACGCCTGACTCAGATCAATCTTGCTGAACTTTTGTCCACCAGCCAAGCCAGCGAAGAGGTCATCAATGCAGGGAAGTGTTCTGCACACAACACCGGATTAACAGTGACCTTAAAATCCCCACAAATCTGAATGAAACGATCTTTCTTCAATACTGGAACAATTTGGGTTGTCCTTTGGGTAACTGGTACTAGGACTCCATTTTTGACCAGGCGTTCCAGGTCTGCCTCCACTTTTGGCCTGATGGCATATGGCACAGTTCTGGCTCTCAGACATTTTGGCTGGCTGTCAGGCTTAATGCTCAATTTCACAGTGATTCCTTTCATACTTCCCAGGTCCTGTTCAAAAACAGCAGTGTGTTTCTTTCATACAGCTGTCAGACCTGTTTCTTGTTTAGCCATCCCATGCACTTCTGCCCAGTTCAGCTGGATCTTCCTAAGCCATGACTTTCCCATTAAGGCTGAGTAATTTCCTTCCACTACAAATAGTGGCAATTTAGCAGTTTGTCCATCAAGTTCCACCTTAACATCAGTAGTGCCAAAAATGGGTACAGCCTCTCCAGAGTATGTCTTCAGAGCAATTTGTGTTGGCTTAAGCAGGAGGTGCTTTAGCTTCTCTTTATACACAGTGTTTGAGACCATCAAAACTGCTGCACCGGTGTCCAGTTCCATGCATACAATTTTACCTCCAACAGTGGGGTTACCCAGCAGTCATGTGCGCCAACTGCCATGGACAAGACATGGAGTGTCACTTCTTCTTCTGACTGGGTGTCACTTTGATCATCCTGAGTCTGCTCTACCATGTGCAGATTTTCCTTTTTGGTCCACCAGGCAGCAGGCTTCTTTTTCTCTGGTTTGCCTATTCCGGTTGATTCTTCTTTTTTTGTTTGCAGGCATGTTTAATGAGTCCCTTTTTGCCACATTGTCGACACACTAGGTTTTTACACCAGCATTCTGATGCATGGTGACCGGGATTTCCAGTGGTAACATTCCCAGCTCCGCACTGTCTTGTGGGTAGGTTCTTGTGATACCTTATGCACTCTGGTTGATGCACTGAGCTGTTGGGCTTCCTTTGCGGTCAGCTCCATAGAGATTGCAATTTCAAAATGGCTTTCTGTCAGGTGAGCTGGATCTCTGTCTATAGGCGCTTCTGTATTGCTTCATTGTGCAGACCACATATGAACCTATCATGCAGGGTGTCATTTAACCATCGTTAAATTCACAGTGCTCAGCAAGCTTCTTCAGAGCTACTACAAATTGCACAATTGTTTCACCTTCTTCTTGATTCCTTTTGTGGAACCTAAATCTCTCTGCAATTACCAGAGGTTTATGAGAAAAATGTATCTCCAGGATTTTCACGTCACTGTAAGATTTTGTCTCTGGCTTATCAGGGTGCACTAAGCTGCACAATAAAGTATAGGTTTTAGCTCCTACAACACTTAAGAAAATGGGCACCTTCTCTGCAGCTGTAATTTCATTTGCAATAACAAAAAGCTGAAAACGCCCCATATATGAGTCCCATTCCTCTACAGTACCCACCTGGGGAGGTGAAGAAACAAATTGACAGAGCCAGACAGGTACCCAGAAGTCACCTACTAGAGGACAGACCCAACAAAGAAAACAACAGAACACCACTGGCCGTCACCTACAGCCCCCAGCTAAAATCTCTCCAACACATCATTAAGGATCTACAACCTATCCTAGCAGATGATCCCTCACTCACTCAAGCCATGGGAGGCAGACCTATCCTTGCTTACAGACAGCCCCCCAACCTGAAGCAAATACTCACCAGCAACCGTACACCATACAACAAGAACAGTAACCCAGGAACCTATCCCTGCAACAAACCCCATTGCCAACTCTGCCCAAACATCGACTCTAGTGACACTATCACAGGTCCTAACTGCATCAGCCGCACCATCAGGAGCTCATTCACCTGCACATCCACTAATGTAATATGTGCCATCATGTGCCAGCAATGCCCCTCTGCCATGTACATTGGCCAAACCGGACTGTCACTGTGCAAAAGAATAAATGGACACAAATCGGCCATAAAAATGGTAGCATCCATAAACTAGCAGGAGAGCACTTCAATCTCCCAGGACGCTCTGTAGCTGACTTGAAAGTTGCCAAACTTCTACAAAAAAACTTCAAAAACAGACTTCAGGGAGAAACTGCAGAGCTGGAACTCATATGCAAACTTGACACAATCAGACTGGGTCTGAATAGGGACTGAGAATAGTTTTATCTCATTACAAGAGGTAATTGTCACTGTTCACACATTCTCACCCTCTAATCAACGGTTGTGAATAGGCCTCATCTACCCTAACTGAATTGACTTAGTTAGCACTTGCCTTCCCCACTGTTATGTTTCTTACCCTTGGATGTATATATATATTTCTTATCTGTGATTTCCACTTCACGTATCTGATGAAGTGGGTTGCAGCCCACAAAAGCTTATGCCTGCAGAAATTTTTTAATCTTTAAGGTGCTACAGGACTCTCATTGTTATTCCTCTAGAGTATCATCACAAGGTCCCAGGGGCCCCATACAATAAGCCATTGCTGCCCCTCTTTTTTTTTTTCTCCTTTTTAAAAAAATGTCTCTTGTTTTTAGTGTCTTTTATTCATGTGTGTTGGAGTCGTTAACACAATTGCTTGTGATTTCCATTCACTAGCACTCTTTTTCTGGGTTCCCAGTCTGTCTGCTTCACTTTGGTCAGAACAAAGCAAACTTGTTTTAGTTTCAGTTTGAACCATCAGTGTAAACAGCTCAGCCCCCAAAATAGCAAAAAGGTTGTTTTCATACATTGCCTTTAACTTCTTTGCCACTTCTTTGCACAGCTCGGTCCTAACCTTCATCGCCACTTTTGTTATATTAAATCCTTAGAAAGTACTTGTATTCAGAGAGAAATCAGCATGGAACACAGAGTGATGCAAACCCATTAAAAGTCTTTTTTGAACTGCACTAACACCAGCCAGGATTGGCTGAGCTATCCCCTAATAGTCTGACTGTATTGCTATGGCAATGAGCTAAGCTCTGTTGCTATGGGAACCTAGGCAATAAGTTATGACACAAAATACACAACAGGCGACATCCTTAAAGCGTATCCTAAATATGTTCTTTGTCATCTTTTTACCATATGTAATATTTTAGATTGGTTTGTGCTACTTAGTATTTCTGATGTTGCAAGATACTCTTTCCAATGGACTCCGAAGATCTGCCAAAGGCATTTACTTTGAAATGAGTTGATCTTCTTACAAATTTCTGTTGTAGTTTTCTGTTATTCTGCTCTATAAATAAGAATAGACATGATGCTGGGTTAAAAATTCATTTTTTTTGTGACAGTGCCCATCATGCTACTTTTCCAAATCTTTTCAAGTTTATGAAAGTTTTTTGCTGCTTTTGATATTAGTTGCTTGAAATCTAGCATGGTGTCACCATTGTTGTATATCTCATGCTTTAGACAGGGAAAATGATTGACTTCTGCAAAGGGACAAGTGGCCATTGGAGATAGAACACTCCTCAAAAGAGTGAGTTTTCAGGAGCTTCTTAAGTGCAGTGAAGGACAGTGCTTTTCACCCATTAATGGGACGACTGTTCTAGGCGTAGGCCTGTTTCAGCATGAAAGAAATTGTGAAATTATAAGGGGGTGACGATGATGAAGGTGAGAGGCTGGGGCAGGCACGTCAAAGCAGGAAAAGGTACAGGATGATACAAGGGCCAATGTGCAGGCTCTAGTCCAACCTGATTTTTAATATCTGTGGTGATCGTGGTGTGCTCCTTTCCCTTGAGATGACCGAGCTGAACATTCAGTGAAGAACATTTTCATAGCTTCTCATCTATGTTTCCTTCCTTAACCATTGTGTCTTTTTGTGCCACCTTCAGAGACTCGAGTATCCCTTTTCTGTCTGTATGTTTCCTGAAGGTATGTATAGTTTCAGATCAGGTCCCCATTGCGTCTTATCTTTCCTAGATTATAGACGTCTAGTTCCCTCGGTCTCTTACTGTTGGTTTTATATTCTAATCACCATATCATTTTGATCACCCTTCTTTGTAACTTCTCAACATTTTCTATCTCCTTATTAAACTGTAGGGACCAGACCTACATATGGTATTGCCTGTGCTGTTCCACAAGAACTATAGAGAATGGTACTATTATGTCTAATTTTATATGATCCTCTATCTATACTCAATAGCACTGTTTGCAATGGCATTGTACTGCACATTCATATATAGATGATTATCTTCTATCTCACCCCAATCTGTCTTGGACTAGCTGCATGAGGGCATTTGCACGGCAGAATTGAAAAATGTCCAGCATTGTCAGCTCATTAAAGAAAGAAATTGCTTCTTTGGTGTGTTCGTATTCCCCTGGGCCACGCTCATCTTCTCTTTGGGGCACTAGCAGCATCCCAAAGGGTTAAATCTCTCATTGTACTGGCCCACACTTCTTGGTCTAGTCTCTATCAGGGAAGCAGCCTCTAACACTCCTCTGTGTTCAGAGACTGGAAAGCTGGCTCACCGCCCACACCTTTTTGTTAGAGACCATTCCTTTTCTCTTTTCTGAAAGCATCAGTGGAAGAACAGCAAGTGTGCATGGCCTGACAATGTACAAGCTGGCTGGTGGCATAGCTGCTGCTCAAAAGTGTTTTTCACTGGTCTGGTGACTTGCTGCTTGGCTGGTGAAAGCAGTCAAGATCCAAGATATGACATTTTTTATTGGAGTCCAAGCAGATACAATTCTTTTACTAATCACTCATTAAGTAAAAGGTGTTCTTAACCAGGAAAGTGATTCCCTATAGATCTACTTACATAGGATACAGAGTTTAAGAACCTTCACTACATTTACATAAACAAGAATGAATACATGGACACACAGTGAGGGGCTGGCTGCCTTCTGTAGTTGCAATTAGCGCCCGCAGGTTTTGCACCAGTAACTAAGTTTCAGGTGCAAATCAGATAGAGAGATAATGCTCAGATTTGTACCGGCAATTCAGTTTGGGGTGCAAAAATGCAGGTGTGCAATGGGAGGCTGGGTCTTTTGAAAATATACCCCAAAGTGCATTTACCCAATCTGATGTCATAACCTCTTGCCCAGTCACATGACTCAGAACAGACACTTTTGCATTTCCATTATAATGCCTGCTTGCAGGACTCCAAATGTATGCACACTTCCTCGAGCCTGAATCTTGACATGCAGGGCTATAGATATTCAAATGATGACAATCTAATTATTTTTACATGAGTAACTGGACTGAGTAGTGGTAATTGCCACAGGAAATGGGAAAGAAGCTGCTCTGTAACTCTCATTCCAGCCTCAAAACCAGGGTAGCTTGCACAGCTCTAGAATCTCTGCTCCATGGGACACAATGGCAAATGGATTTGTTAAGCATCATACAATGGCTGTGCCGAATACCTGCTCTAACTTCTCCTAGCAAAAGCATTCTGGGACCCTCCTTGGAGCCGCCTTCTGCAGTGATCAAATTCTTGCTTCCTCCCCTGCAGGTAGCAACCACCCTGAATCCTTGGCTGGTTAGACGGGATTTATCCCTTAATGAATTTCCAGCAACAAGTGACCTATCCGCAAGTGGTTTGTATATCTAAGAACAGCCCTTTAGGTTGTGATTTATAAACCTGGGCACTTTCTGGGCCAGATTCTCTACTGGCATAATTCTACCACCTACCATAGACCTAGTCAAGTTCAAAATAGCTGTAAGCTTGCAAAGGAGTGCTACCTCTCTCCTTCCCCTTTTCCTCATTCTCCACAGGGGAAAGTGAAAGCGAGCCCTTTAAGCTTACAATTTTGCTTTGGACTTGGCTGGTCTAGTATTGGCATATGGACAGGGTTAGATGCAGGCATGCATATGCAAACACTAATACAGATGCAAATCCAGACAACGTTTTCCCCCTTCATCCGGGTTAGGGGCTCATTCCTAAGAGTAACCAGAGCGCCCCATTCTACACACATTTCAGGAAAGCTACTACTGCAGTCAAGCCCATGTGGATGCAAATACGCCATGTTTCTAAAGGGAGTGTGCCTCAAAAATACTGATTATTGTGAATAGGTTATTGTATTCCTTTCATGGTGTCGAGCTGTGTCTGCTGCTTTCCCTATAGGTTATAGACCTTATTCACCACTGCATTACTGAAAATCAACACTGTGATGAATCAGGGCCAATAGTTGGCACAGCTCCACTATGTTAATGATTCACATATCTAGACTTACCAACAATGATATTTTTTTTATGGACAGACCTCTGGACCCCTCTGTAAAACTGCAGTGCTCTTGGCTGATCCAGTTAGAAAACTGAGATCTGTTGACAAAAATTAGGCAATTAGCTTGTTTTCTGATCCCTTATGAATGAGGGAATTGTTCAGAGCTGGTATTTCACTGACCACAATGCCAAACCATGGGGATGGTGAGGATTTTTGCTATTTGCCACTCCTCCATTCTTCCACAGTTGGAATAGGCATATTTTTTTTACAGGGGAGGACAGAGGCCCCACCAACAGATTGTGCATGGGATTGGCAGGCAGAGCAGTCACTCCTGGCATGCTGCTTTCCTTCCTGGGCAGGTGGGAAGGCAGGTGTGGAGAATGGGTGCATATTGGTTCTGTCCCCACGTGCACCAGCCAGCACTGCTTGGCCAGCAGGAGTGGGGGAGAATGAAGTCTCAGGCAAAGGGCTGCTCCAGGTTACTTTCCCCCGGAGCAAGGGTTGAAAGCAGGGACTAGATTGTGACTCTCTGAAGCACAATCTGGTCCCTGTTCCACTTTTGGAGGAGTGTAATTTTTTTGTGTGTAAGGTGCCCACTCATCTGTATACGATTAAATCAGCCTTGCCTTTTCTACAGAACATAAAACTGTTTGTCCACAGCTGCTTAGTTTGCCATTGGGCCTCATAGCGAAGCTCATGCGTGGGCTGAGTTTTTCAGCAACAGGTCTATATGTCATGGTGTGAAAAGTAAATACACAAAGTGTGTGAAGTACAGTATTCCGAATGCATTTACTGTATTAGCTGTTTTTTGTGTTAGGGCAAACAACATTTTTTTTGTGTTCAGTTGCATAACCTTGAATTCTGACGTCTTTCAGGAACCCAAATCCAGGGATTAAACAGTGTGTTTTCCTTTTGCCCTGCATTTGTTTCTGCCCTGGGAGAGGGCTCCACTCATGTTTCCTGTAGCATGATGAATGGCACTACATAAAGAGAGTCAGGTGTCAGGAGAGATCTACTGTGGGGTGGCACCAGAGGGGTCAGGAGTGCAGAAACCTGTCTGTCTGTTCCACCTTCTATTAACTGAGCACATGATATTGGCCACTCAGCATACCTAGTAAGGGGCTTTTTCATACAACTCTGCCTGTCACATCACTTGTAGCTTATGAACAGTCTTGGAAGGACTGGAGTTCTGTTAGCGTTTGATTCAAGGCTAGTTATCGTCTACATTTTGACATGCGATAGTGACAATTTGTGCTTAATGGTTATAAAGCTTTAACTTGTTGGGTCTCAGTGAGTGCTGTCATTAAATAATTATTGTCTGACCCACCCTCGCCCCCAAATTCTGCACCGCTATGAAAATTTAAATGGATAAAAATAGAAAAATAAGCTTTGATGTGTAAAAATTATTTCAAAACATCACATTTTTTCCAGTCCTACTTATGAAACGCTTCTGCCCATGCACAGAAGATATGACTGTACAGTGAGAACCTAGATTCTAACATACCTGACTCTTGTAATCCCCAGTTTAGCGGTAGACTAATGGGTTGGTTTCCTGTGACTTGTCCTTGCTGCTTGCAGACTGTGTTCCTCAGCTCCAAGGCTTTTCTACCTTTCCTGATGTAGTAGGATTTCTGGCAAGTGGATGGGTCCAAGGACATGATACAAGTAATTGCGTGCTCCTTACAGCTTTTAGTTTTGCACTTTCTGCTCTGCCTGCCGCTTCATTACCAGGGGTGCCAAACTCTTTATGTGCAAACATTTGTGAGCCCCTCTGCACCATTTCAGACCCTGGTGCACAGTCTGCATGTTCCCTAGTTATGCCAAGGGAGAGAGAATGCCAGGGGAGAATTTCATAATCTGCCTGCGCCTGATTTTCCTTTCTGCTACAGCGAAATTTTCCAAGTGCTGCAATAGAGCTTTGTGCAGTTACTGGTGACCCTTCAGTGTACGCAGAAGAGGCATAACAACACTCCTATGTAGTGTTCAGGTACCTTGTTTACCTAAAACATGGTGCAACGTCCACCTTAATGGACACTTGTGCAGCATATATGGCCAAGGTGAATAAAGAGCCTGTCTTTGTTACTGCCAAAGCCAATACCCTGATTTCACATCAGGTATGATCACATATCAATTGTAATAACATTGATGCTTTTTTTCTTACTTGGTTATCGCCAGGACCTTAGCATATTTAGTATTGCAGCCCTCACTTTCTCACATCTTATGATATGGTATTTCTGTTTCATTTGTCTTACATTTTACAACACAAGACTTAATAAGGGGGTAATAATAGTAAGGAATAGTAATGAACCTCCCCCTCTCTGCCCCTGCATCCCAACTCTGGGAGTCCCTTCTAAAAAAAGTCATCTGCTGCTGGTTGGCTGGCTGGCAACTCCAAAATCAAACACCTGCCAGATGTAAACAGCTTTCGTTGTGTCATTCATAATCTAGCCACAATGCAAGCCACATGTTGATTATTCTTCTTAGGATGAGAATGGTTAAGAATGGACCAATTAAAGAGACAAAGTCTATAGTACAATTAAGTGCATTTTTTTCTTATTTCTTTCTCCTTTTAATCTCCTCTTCTTTCATGTTTATTGTAGGAAGGAATTGTGTGTGTGATTGGGTGAATAGGAGTTGGGTGTTAACCTGGCCCCAATTCATTAAAGCACGTAAGCACATGCTAAATTTAAACCAATGTTTAAAGACTTTCCTGAGTAGGGTTGCTTTCCTGAATGAGGGCCTCCCTGTTACTTGTCTTTAATAATGCTAGTGAGTAGCCTACCAGCTTGGATATTTCAAACATGCCCCATCACTTATGTTTACTCAGTGATGTATAATGTAACATATTATGTGAGTTTTTGATAGCGAATTAGGGTAATAAACTGCATATTCTCAGGCTGGATCCACATTGATGGCAGCAAATTTGCCATCGTCAGATTGATTGCTGTGGCTCGACTGAGTGGTCTGTGTAGACCTGCTCAGTCGATCCAGCAATCGACGCAGGAAAACCACCCCAGTAAGTGGTGCAAAGCAGTGTGGACGGCGCGCGGAGCAGATGCAGCGGAGTTGACGGAAGATACGCAAGTGATTTACGTCCCTTGCGTATCTCCCGTCAACTGCTGCCAAATCCCGAAGGTAAGTGGAGACTTGGCCTCAGGCACCACAGATTTCATAAGGGCATTGCCTTAATGCAATATTACCTGTGAAGACTCTTCTGTCTGTAGATTGGTACCTTTGCCTTTAACACATCTCAAAGTATAACAAACCAAAACTGCCTTTGTTTACCCTTCTAGAATAGATGACTTCGCTGTTTGTTTCCCTTAACATTTTGCATATTCAGCATATTATGGATTCATATAAAAAGTTTTAGTGGTGGTGTTTTGTTTTTAATTTTAGCTTGCAACTTCTTGTCTTATTCAAAGAGCACTTCATGGAATGCAGTTTCCAATAGTCTGTGTTTACGCCTTTCTTCTTGATTTAACCAACAATTCATGTTTCTTTGCTGTCAAATTCAACACATATATTTAATTTCAATATGAATTGTGTTTTGTTTTTTATAATTCTCACATTCCACTAGACAGTTTATAGCTTGACAGTACTGCTATCGTTGCTTGCTATTTGTATTTTCAGCAAGCTGCTAAATAGTTTCAGCTATATCAGATCATCCCGATCTCTCTGTTGTAGTTTTATATGCCCCTGAGGAAACATATTCTGAAAACCAGGTTTGGCTCAGACTTGATGTTAAAGCTAGGTTATAATAAAAACAACCTGGGCTTTTTTTTAAATTAAAGTGTGACATATATTTGCTCTTATTTGTCATGTGTGATAGGAATTCTGAGTTTTCTTGCAGGTAGGGTATAGTCAAATCAGTCTGCTGCAATGAATTCATAGCTTTAAGGAGCAGGATAAAAATGTAAACGAATACATATATATAAATAGTAATCTGAGTGCTTTTGCGAGTGAAACTTCGGTGAATTTCAGAAACAGCTATAGAGCGAAATGTCTTTCAGTAGATTTTTAGATTTTTCTAGTCAAAATGCAGCTGAGTATTATGGGTCAGATTCCCCAAGAGGAGTAGATCTCATAGACTCATAGACTCATAGGTCAGAAGGGACCAATATGATCATCTAGTCTGACCTCCTGCACAAGGCAGGCCACAAAACCCTACCCATACACATTTATAACAACCCCGAACCCATGACTGAGTTATTGAAATCCTCAAAAGTGAGATTTGAAGACCTCAAGCTGGAGGGAATCCATCAGCAAGTGACCCATGCCCCACGCTGCAGAGGAAGGCGAAAAACCTCCGGGGCCTCTGCCAATCCGCCCCGGAGGAAAATTCCTTCCCGACCCCAAATATAATTTTCTAAACAAATAAATAGCATCTGTAATTGTATTCCTGTTAAAATGTGAAAGTAAATAAAATAATAAATAGTTCTAGGATTAATGGTTAAATGTCTATTTTGTCCAGCATATGCTTAGAAACCTAACGCAAATAAAAAATAATAATAATTAAACAACCACACATGAACTCTATTAAATCAGCTGTTCACTTGAAGTAGTCTTTTTATAAAGGTGGAGCAGAATTGACCTCTGTACACTGAGAATATTCTGAGTCTCTCTCTTCAAACAGGAGATTACCTAATAACTAGTCTCTTGTACATATTTATATTCCAGGCCATATTTCCAATACTGTTACTATGGTTTTATTTATGGTGCTAAGTCCTAAGAAGGGGCGAATTGGCTGATGTCTGGTGTCTCCTGGTAATCTCTAAATTAAATATCACTTAATCTTCAAATGTCAAAAGACAATGTCAATCTGGGCTGGTAATGACAATTTGAGGTTGGACACTTGAAAATTAAGGATTCAATAATAAAATTCTGGGATTTTCCTCCTGCAACATAGTTAGTTCTCAGAACTCCAGGAACAAGATGAACCATTCTGAGGTTGCCCCAAATCAGTCTCACAGCAAATTTCAAACTTGAATGGAATGAAATGGCAAATCTGAGAAAAGTGGAGAAAAGAAATACAATAGCTTGGAATTTTGTCTTGCAAGGAAATCTGGATTTGGATAATGTAATTTACAAGAAAAGTTAGAGAAACAGAAGATGCCATTTAAGCACATTTAGTGCCTGGACAATTTCCTAACATGCAAAAATGACTGATTTCAGATGAAATCTCCAGAAAAAATAAACAAAAATAGGTAGGCTGGGTTTCCCAGCAGAAAGGACTAAAAAAATCAACAATCTACTGGGAAAAGCAGTTGACTTGGCAGGGTTGAGTAATCCTCATTAACAATGACTGACAATCTGCTTATATCTAATTTAAAAGTGTATACTGTATTGTCCTGCTTGTAAACACCACAGCATGCGTTAAGGGAGGGAAGGAGAGGTTAGCTTCTCTTTTTATTTGATCTAGCGGGTAGCTTGGATGGAAAAAGAAGTGATGTGGTTGGACACGCAGTCCAAGACTTTCAAAAATAGATGTCCAAAATTAGTCTTCTAAATCCATATTTAGATAGCTAAAGAAGTGCCCTAATTTTCAGAAGCACTGAGAGACTTACGAGCTTTCACTGAAGTGACCGGAAGTTGCTGGATGCTCAGCACTTCTGATCAATGCGGTGTTTGGACTCCCATACAAAGGACTGGTGATTGAAGTCATTCCTCTGGAAATATTAGAAGATGAACTAATTCCATTTACTCACCCTTTCTTTAGCAGCTATCAGCTGAACAGACATAATAGAAATTATGTCACAAATGGGAGGCTATCTGATTAATTTTCTCAGATGAGTTCTTTTCAGCTAGTAGATCTCAAACTCAGAGTCACATTTGTTACCTTATTGGAGATAACAGTCCTGATGGACAACCTGGGGGAAGCAGCTGATGCCAGTTTTCATTGGTATGCTCAATCATGGAACAGTCAATCAGCTGACACACCTGGGTAACAGGGCCAAATTTTCATCATCCTGTACAGGTCAAACATTGTGAGGCTATGGCCAGAGTTTTCAGCATGATGGCTGGATCAGTCCTGAGGAGGTTTTTTTTCCTTTTATAGAGCAGAGAGCAGATAAATCTGGGAAGATTTTAAATTAGATTCACACACGGTTGCCATGTCTCATATTCATGTTCATGTCATGCCATGTCTCATACTCATGTTCTTGTCCATCATCCCTGTTGAAGGAAAAGGTTCAGATAGGGACCATTGAATTGCAGAAGTAAATGTGTGGTTAGGCAGGTGGTGTCAGAGAGAGGGTTTTGGATTTTTTGACCATGGGATGTTGTTCCAGGAAGAAGGATTGCTAGGAAGAGATGGTATCCACCTAACAAAAAGAGGGAAGAGCATCTTTGCAGATGGGCTTGCTAACCTAATGAGGAGGGCTTTAACCTAGGTTCACCAGGGGATGGGGACCTAAATCCAGAGGTAAGTGGGGAAGTGGGACACCAGGAGGAAGTACAAGGAGGAGGATTCAACTAGGGAGGCCTCCTGATCTCTACTGAGAAAGTAGGGCAATTGGCTAGTTATCTTAGGTGCCTGTACATGAATGCAAGAGGCCTGGGAAACAACAGGAGGAATTGGAAGTCCTGGCACAGCCAAGGAAATCTGATGTGATTGGAAAAACCAAGACTTCGTGGGTAAGTCACACGACTGGAGCACTGTCATGGATGGATATAAATTGTTCAGGAAGGACTGGCAGGAGAGAAAAGGTGGAAGAGTTGCACTGTATGTAAGAGAGCAATATGATTGCTCATAGCTCCAGTAGAAACTGGAGAAAATCCTGTTGAGAGTCTCTGGGTTAAGTTTAGAATCGAAAGCAAGAAGGGTGATGTTGTGGTATGTGTCTCTTATAGACCACCAGACCAGGAGGATGAGGTAGACGAGGCTTTCTTCAGACAACAAATGAAAGTTTCTAGATCACAGGACCTGGTTCTCATGGGTGACTTCAAGCACCCTGACATCTTCTGGGAGAGCAATATAGCAGTGCACAGACAATCCAGGAAGCTTTTGGAGAGAGTTGTGGACAACTTCTTGGTGCTAGAGCTGGAGGAACCAGCTACAGGCCGTGATCCTTTTGACCTGCTGCTCACAAACAGGGAAGAATTGCTAGGGAAAGTAGAACTGGGTGACAACCTGGGTAGCAGTGACCATAACATGGTCAAGTTCAGGATCCTGACAAAAAGAAGAAAGGAAAATAACAGAATACAGACCCTGGACTTCAGAAACGAAGACTTCGACTCTCTCAGGGAAATGATGGGCAGGATCACCTGGGGGGCTAATATGAGAGGAAGGAGTCCAAGACAGCTGGCTGTATTTTAAAGAAACCTTATTGAGAGTGCAGGAATAAACCATCCCAAAGTGCAGAAAGAACAGCAAATATGGCAGGCGACCAGCTTGGCTTAACAAAGAAATCTTTGGTGAGCTTAAACATAAAAAGAAAGCTTACAAGAAGTGGAAGCTTGGTCAGATGACTAGGGAGGAGTATAAACATACTGCTCAAGCATGCAGGAGTGAAATCAGGAAGGCCAAAGCAAAATAGGAGTTGCAGCTAGCAAGAGAAGTGAAGGGTAACAAAAAAGGTTTCTACAGGTTTGTCAGCAACAAGAAGGTGGTCAGGGAAAGTGTGGGCCCCTTACTGAATCGGGGAGGAAAAAAGCTGAAGTATTCAATGTTTTTTTTGCCTCTGTCATCACGGACAAGGTCATCTCCCAGACTACTGCACTGGGCAACACAAAACGGGGAGGAGGTGAGCAGCCCTCAGTGGTGAAAGGCAGGTTCAGGACTATTTAGAAAAGTTGGACATGCACAAGTCCATGGAGCCAGATCCAATGCATCTGAGGTGATGAGGGCGTTCACTGATGTGATTTCAGAGCCATTGGCCATGCTCTTTGAAAACTTGTGGCAAGTGTGGGAGGTTCTGGATGATTGGAAAAAGGCAAATATACTGCCCATTTTCAAAAAGGGAAGAAAGAGGATTCGGATAACTACAGGCCAGTCAACCTCACTTCAGTCCCCAGAAAAATCATGGAGCACTTGGAAGAGAGGAAGCTGATCAGAAACAGTCAGCAAGGATTCACCAAGGGTAAGTCAGGCCTGATCAACCTGATTGCCTTCTATGATGAGATGACTGGCTCTGTGGATGTTGGGAAAGCGGTAGATGTGATATATCTTGATTTTAGCAAAGCTTTTGATATGGTTTCCCACAGTATTCTTGCCAGCAAGTTAAAGAAGTATGGGTTCAATTAATGGTTCATCATCTTCATTAATGATTTGGAGGATGGAGTGGATTGCACCCACAGCAAGTTTGCAGATGACACTAAAATGGGGGGAGTGGTAGATATGCTGGAGATTAGGAATAGGATACAGAGTGACCTAGACAAATTGGAGGATTTGGCCTAAAAAAATCTGATGTGGTTCAACGAGTACAAGTGCAGAGTCTTGTATTTAGGACAGAAGACTCCCATGCACTGCTACAGACTGGGGACCGACTGCCTAAGCAGCAGTTCTGCAGAAAAGGACATGGGGGTTACAGTGGACAAGAAGCTGGATATGAGTCAACAGTTAAGCACATATTGTGCTGCATTAGTAGAAGCATTGCCAGGAGATTGAAGGAAGTGATTATTCCCTTCTATTTGGCACTGGTGAGGCCACATTTGGAGTATTGTGTCCAGTTTTGGGGCCCCCACTACCGGAAGGATGTGGACAAATTGGAGAAAGTCCAACAGAGGGCAACAAAAATTATTAGGGGTCTGGAGCACATAACTTATGAGGAGAGGCTGAGGGAACTAGGGCTTGTTTACTCTGCAGAAGAGAAGAGTGAAGGTGGATTTGATTGCAGCCTTCAACTACCTGAAAGGGGGTTCCAGGGAGGATGGAGCTAGGCTGTTCTCAGTGGTGGCAGATGACAGAACAAGGAGCAATGGTCTCAGGTTGCAATGGGGGAGGTCTAGGTTGGATATTAGGAAAAACATTTTTCACTAGGAGGGTGGTGAAGCACTGGAATGGGTTACCTAGGGAGGAGGTGGAGTCTCCATTCTTATAGGTTTTTAAGGCCTCGCTTGACAAAACCCTAGCTGGGATGATTTAGTTGGGTTTGGTCCTGCTTTGAGCAGGGGGTTGAGCTAGATGTCCTCTTGGGGCCCCTTTCAGCCCTAATATCTATAATTCTGTACTACTACTGCTACAGCATATCGGGTGCCAGGCATAGGCCTGTTATTGAATACAGTACATTATTTTATAACCCCAGATATAAAAACACACATGCGGCACTGAATAGGAATGGAAAGGAGCCCAGAAACTACATGGGATTGTTGCTACTACTATCTCTGCATTTATTATGATTACCTTGGAGGTTCTTTACAGCAAAACCCCACTTCATAAAGAATGGCCTGGTGCCTGCACCCATCTGAACCAACCAGATACTGGTGGGCAGCATTGAAAGACCCTCCCCTCTCCTGCTCTACAGACCAAGACAAGATACAGCAAGAACATCACAAAGTTTGAAAGAGCATATAGGACAGCAGGTGTTGTAGCAGAACCTGAATGTTACGGGTTGCCCCCATCTAATCCCAGTGTAACAGCTGCTCCTTCCGTTGAGAAGAGAAGTTGAAGAATCCCATTAATTCAGATTTAGGGAGGAAGTGAGAAAAGTGCTCTGAACCTACAAGAAGATCTGTGTTGTAGACTGGCAGCTTGTCTTGCTTGTGCAGAGACCTGCAGGGAGTTAGGAGGTCTGTGGTCAGATTTCCCTGACAGGAGGATTTAGCCCTTGGGGCAAATCCTGTTTGCACTCCCATTAACGCTGCAAGGGTAGAGAATCCTGACTGCAGCAAAGTTGCGCCGAGGTCAGCAATGCCTGCAAACCAAGTTAAAAAGCTGCTATAGCAGGTTTGCTGAAAAGCTGCGCAATGGCTGTCCTTCATACTGCCATCACTTTCTTGCTGCAGACTATGCTACGCCTAGAGAGCTCTCCTAGAGAGCTTGCTGAGCCCATAACACTTGACTTCCCTAACACCATCCACTGCTTTCCCTTCTTCCTGTCTACCATAGGCCCTGCATGTCTTGACATTGTTGAAGGAAAACAGGTTTTATCTTTTAGAACTTATTACTAATTGAGTGGCAACTGTAACTGAGGAGTTAGAGAGAGAGAGAGACTGTGATTAAGTGTGCATATTAATGAGCTCTGCATCTTGCTATCTCTTGTTTCTGATGTTTCTCCTACCTGTTCTTTTGTTTTGGGGGAGATTGTGTCGGTTGTGTTTTATTAATTGAAGACCTGTGTCTTGTTGTACATGAACAAATTGCTACCTGGTTATTTCTTTTTTACTGTTCGATTGCCAGTCTTAAATGGACCTTATAGCTGCCTGAGAATTTTATCAGATTTTGGAATCTTTCTTTTCCTAACCGTTTTAACTGTCATCCTGGCTTGTCCATCTCAACAAGTCCTTATCTTTTGAGCTTTAGAAATGAAGGCACTGCAGAGATCCTGGGAGCAACAGTTGCTATGAAGAAATAATTTCTCTGTATTAAATCCCCTTCATTACTGAGGTATTTTTATGCTTGCTGTGAAACTGTGCAAAATATTATCAGATTCCATTGCCCCTTCTGTGATACGCTGATACTTTCCAAAATAAAAGAGAATCAATCTACAGAAATAAAACTTCAAATGATCTTCACAACATCAAAGCAGTTGGCACTGCTTCCCACCAGCCCTTCTTGATGGAATACTTTTTGATTCAGAGATTCAGAAATTTGAAGGCCAAATGAGACTATTCTGATCATCTGGACTGACCTGCTGTGTAACACAGGCCACAGAACTTTCCCAAAATAATTCCTAGAGCATAGCTTTTAGAAAAACATCCAGTCTTGATTTAAAAATTGTCAGTGATGGAGAATTCACCATGACCCTTGGTAAATTGTTCGAATGGTTAATTAATCTCACTATTAACAATTTACAGCTTATTTCCAGTCTGAATTTGTCTAACTTCAATTTCCAGCCATTGGATCCTATTATACCTTTCTCTACTAGATTGAAGAGCCCATTATTAAATATTTGTTCCCTATGGAGGTATTTATAGACTGTAACCAAGTTAGCCCTTAACCTTCTTTTTGCTAAGATAAACCGATTGAGTTCCTGAGATCTATCACTATATGGAATGTTTTCTAATCCTTTAATTATTCTCGTGGCTTTTCTTGGAACTCTCTCCAGTTTATGAACAATCTTCTTGATCAGTGTGTGTCTCCTTGTGCAAGGAGTTATGCTTCAACAGGTTTGTAGTCTTTTACACTGGGCTGTCATAATGTTGGCATCACAAATGACATATACATTTTAGCAAGGTGGCTGCCTTTGCTGGAAAATCAGAATTGGCCATTTTAATCAATACAGTTGTTTTTAAAGATGTGTCAGTGCTCATACATGGTAAAGAATTTGAGGCTGCTGTGCTTAATGAAAATAGGACAGCTTTTCCTTAATATGTAATGAACAGCTTTCCAGAAAAAATGCAGTTTCATTGAAATTGAAATGTTTTGCAGGCACGTATCAATTTCAAAGAAATTTTTTATAGGAAAGAGTTGTAATGATTTGTTTGGACTTTCTTATTTTTTTTGGTAATGAAATATTTTGTTTCGATAAAGTAAAATGTTAGCTTTGGCTTTTTGTCATTTTAATTAGTTACAGTTAAGCTTTTAAATTATATTAAAATAGAATATTTTATATTTTATATTATAATGTTCCAAAAATATGAAACAGAATTTTTCATGGTCCTGAAAAGAAACTTTTCAGAATATTAACCTCACAGAAAATTTTGAAACTTTGGCTTTTTATTCTGATTTGGGAGTAAATTTATTTTCAAACTGTCAGAATTTAACCATGGAACAAAATTCCATTTTCCAACCAGCACAACAAAACATGTGAATGAACTTTCATAATTATTATCAGGGTCTCCATAGCTTCTGAACTTTTAAAAAACCCTAGACCATGCTATGATTTCCTCTCAAATCTGCCATGATAAACCCATTTTACCCGGTAAATCTGTTATTTACTTACCCAAAAAGTATAACTGCTCCTTTCCTTTCAAATTTACTAGGCAAATTTATATAGAAAATACCAATATTCATTGGATCAGTTTATAGACAAAGGATCAGATACTCAGCTGGTGAATTGGTGAAGCTTCACTGACTTCTGTAGCCCCTCCCACAAGCTGTGGCTCAAAACTTCTCCTTGGTGCGTGCTCTTTGGAGTAGCTTCTCCCCTCTCCTCACGTGGATTGGGTCCTGAGTTCTTTTTTTGTGATGTCTGATGCCTCCTCTCAAGGCGACTCTTCACTATGCCTGGGACACAAGGGTGGCTGTCTCATGGGAATCAGAACAATGCTACCATCACGGGCAAGGAGTATAAAGCCCAATACCCAGGAAACAATAAAGTACAACACAAACCCTAGCAAAGAAATGATACCCTAGCCCCAAAAAATCCAGCATAACAAAGGGGGACTTTAGTGGGAGCAGGAAAATAGGATCTGGGAAAGATTCAAGGTTTAGGGATAAATAATAAATATTAAAACATGAACAAATCAACCAGTTCCCCTCCTCCCAACACTCACAACTCTTCCCAACGCCTTCCCAGGTAGATGACAGGCCAAGGATGATTCCAGAGACAAATGCTGCAATGCTGTGAAAGTTGGCTGGCTTAAACAAAAAGGGTCCTCTCCCTGAGTCTTCACCCTGGGGGGGTTAGGGTCCTCTCCTGGTCTGGAGTCCTGTGCAGACCTCGACTGGCTCTTGGGAGCTGGCACTGGGTCGGATCTCTGCCACTCTGGCCACTGGTCTCCGCAAGGCTGGAACTGCCTGACCCATGCACTAGATCCCACAGCAGCTCAAAGCCACCCTTTGTGGGAGAGGAGTTAATCAGAGATTCCCTGACCTGTTCTGCTTCCCTCTCAACTCCAAACTCAAAGCTGAAACTAAAATTAGTCGCTTTTTCTTTGAGCCATTGGTCCATCAAACTGCCTGCCCATATCACACCATGCAGAAACCTCGCATTGACCTCAGCAGGGGTTTCACAGACTTATAGACTTTAAGGCCAGACGTGACCATTGTGATCATCTTGTCTGACCTCTAGCACTTTGCAGACACGCAGAACCTCACCCACCCAGTCCTGTAATAGACCCCTAAATTCTAGCTGAGTTACTGAAGTCCTCAAATCATGCTTAAAGACTTCAGGTTACAGAGAATCCACCATTTACACTAGTTTATACCAGCAAGTGACCCCTGACCCATGTTGCAGAGAAAGGTGAAAAACCCCAGGGTCTCTGCCAAACTGACCTGAGGAAAAATTCCTTCCTGACCCCAAATACAGTGAGTAGTTAGACCCTGAGCATGTTGGCAAGATCTAGCAGCCAGACACCTGGAAAAAAATTCTCTGCAGTAACTCAGAGCCCTCCTCATCTAGTGTCCCATTACCGGCTGTTGGGGATATTTGCTATTAGCAGTCGCAGATGGGTCACATGCCATTGTAGGCAGTCTCATCATACCATCCCCTCCATAAACTTATCAGCTCAGTCTTGAAGCCATTTAGTTTTTTTTACCCCTACTGCTCCCCTTGGAAGGCTGTTCCAGAACTTCACTCCTCTGATGGTTAGAAACCTTTGTCTAATTTCAAGCCTAAATTTGTTGATGGCCAGTTTATAGCTATTTGTTCTTGTGCCAACACTGATGCTTAATTTAAATAACTCCTCTCCCTTCCTGGTATTTATCCCTCTGATGTATTTATAGAGAGCAATCATATCTCCCCTCAGCCTTTGTTTTGTTAGGCTAAATAAGCCAAGCGTCCTAAGTCTCTTCTTGTAAGATAGGTTCTCCATTCCTCTGATCTTCCTAGTATCCCTTTTCTGCACCTGTTTCAGTTTGACTTAATCTTTCTTAAACATGGGAGACCAAAACTGCAAGTATTCCAGCTTGGTCTCAACAATGCCTTGCATAGTGCTAAAAACACTTCCCTGTCCCTACAGGAAAGACCTCTCTTGGTGCATCCTAGAATTTCATTCGCTTTTTTCACAGCTGCATCACATTTGCAGCTCTGTAATCATCCTGTAATCAGCCAATACACCCAAGTCTCTCTCTTTCTCTGTTGCTTCCAACTGATATGTCCCCATCTTCTAGCAAAAATTCTTGCTATTAGTCCCTAAGTGCATGACCTTACCTTCTGCATAATTATATTTCATCCCATTTCCATTATGCCAGTTGGTAATCCAGATATTCTTGTATAATATTCTGGTCCTCACCTCTTCCGTACTGGCAATACCTCCAAACTTGGTGTCAGCCACAGATTTTATTAGCACACTCCCACTTTTTGTACCAATGTCATTAATGAAAACGTTAAATAGGTTTGGTCCAAAGACCCTTCCAGTCTTCCCCCATCCATGACTACAAGCCTGCTGGGAAATGGTGTCATAGGGCTCTGGTAGCCATAACTGTTGTAGTTCATAGGGTAGGGACTCCACTCAGTGCAGAGTTCCAAATGGGGATTACACTTCAGTAGAGCTAAGATGATTTACAGTAGCTGTGTATCTAGCCCTAACTGGTTTCCAACTTCAAGGCCAAAACCTGCACACCTTCTTCTCTTGAGTTCCCATTGAAATCGCATAAATAAGGGGAGCAGAATATAGCACAAAAAATTCAAAAACATTTTTTTAATATTCATCAAACTATTTGTTACAGACATGTAACACTTTCTTCCAGGATTCAATCTGGAGCAAATTTTAAAACCAAGTTATAAACCACAGAAAAATGTCATTTACCATGAAAATGCTGTGGATCTAATCTCAGATGCGGGGGGTGGGAGGTGTGGTATTACATATGTTTTTATATACATTGGACTAGTTTCTCAGCAGAGTCCAAGGAACAATGGGCAAATCTGAGAAGGGGGGGAGGATAACATATGCTTTTTGCACTCCTTTTGATCTTTGGACTACGTGTGTACTCGTCCAGTCCCTGGTGAAGGAGCTACTACAGTGGCTCCGTGCCACCATAGGAATTCCCTGCACTGAGTGAATCATCCCCTGAATAGCTACACTAGCTTTAGGGAAGCCTTTACCTAAGCATCTGCTCTCTGGGATAATTGTCCTTAACTGAACACTTGAAAGTGGTGGTTTGCTTATGAGATCTGTGGCACACCTCACAGAGAGACGGCTTTAGTGTTAGTTCCAGCACAGTGCTCAGCACCTTCTGAGAGATACTGAAGAGTCCTAATGTTAACTACCATAGGAGTAGAGGGTCCCTAGCACCTCTAAGGATAAGCTCAACTCCTCACAGGATTGGGCCCATAGAAAACCAAAAAGGATGGAAACCACTCCTTTTTTAAAAGTTACAATGCATTGTTGTTTTTTTTGAAGTAACAATGTGGCCTTGTTTTAAAGTTCTTTTCTTTTTGAAGTTTAAATATGCTTACATTTATAGCTCTGGGAGTCTTTATTCTGGTTCTTTTCCTAAAGCCTGTCTCTGATTTATGTCTGCAGTTTGAGGGGTACTCTGTCATAAGGAAAGAAGTTCTTCCTTTTCTTTGAAGAATCTCATAAAAACTGGACAAGATGCCAAAAAAGTCACTCACTTGAAATAATACCAGAGTGGCATCTACTTAATTCATTGTTCTAGGTTTAAATTATAATGATGTAGTAATTAAGTTCACATGTTTAATTTGACTGACTAAATTAGAAAACTCCAAAAGAGTTCAGTGATTTTTACCTCTACTGAGATGGATAGGTATAAGACAGCTGCAGAGGGAAAGGAGCCAGCAAACAGAGCTGAAAACTGGGGAGTTTGAGTGGGTGTGTGTGGTGTTCTGGTATTGTTGGGGTGCTCGTTGGGGGTTGTTTTGGTGCATTTTTTGTTTTTGTGTCTTTCCCTGACAGAAACCAGGGAGAAAGGCTATGACAGATACAAAGGTAGTAATGGTTGTCATTCAAGCAGTGGAAGAGACAATAAAGATGACTGGATGTGGAAGCTGTAGGATGTACGTGATCCTGGAGGAGGTACCTCAAAAGAGCTTCGTTTTTATGAAGTGCGACCTCATAGAGAAGATTCAAGGGTTGGAGATGCAGGTGGAAACTCTGGTGGAGTTTAGAAGGTGATTTGAGCAGATGATGGGGCAAAGGAATGAGGAGGCTGAAGGGAAAAAGCCAGACCTGCAGATGGAAGCAGGACCAATGAACTCTGAGGGGAGACTGCTGGGTGAGGAAAGTGGCCAGTGGAAGTATGTGACTGCGAGAACCTGGCAGAGAAAAAGACGGGCTAGTGAAGGAGAAATAGAGCTCAGAAACAGGTTTGCAGAGTTAGAAAATGAAGAAGGGGCACAGCAGGTGGTTGCTGAAGATGGGAGGGCAAGGAAGAAGAGAAAAGCAGCTAGTCCTATACAAAGAGTGGATGAGCCAATGAAGATACCACCAAATAAGAGCTGGGATTGGCTGGAGAATCACACCATTACCAGGAAAAGGCAGGTCTACGTGATTGGGGACTCCCTGCTGAGAAGAACAGACAGGACTGTCACCAGAGCTGATCCAGGGAAAAGAAGGGTGTGCTGTCTGCCAGGTGCTAAGATACAGGATGTGGACCTGAGATTGAAGAGGATCCTGACATGGAGTGGGAAATAATCCACTGATTATCCTTCATATAGGTACAAATGATATAGCTAGATTCTTGCTGGAACATATCAAAGTAGACTATGCCGGGCTGGGGAAGACTCATAAGGAAATCGAGGCTCAGGTGATCTTCAGTGGGATTCTGCTAGTCCCTAGAGGAGGACAACAAAGGCTTGACAAGATTCTGATGATCGACAGATGGCTCAGGCAGTGGTGCTATAAGGATGGCTTTGGGATGTATGGTCACTGGGAGGCATTCATGGACAGAGGACTATTCTCTTGGGATGGACTTCACCTGAGTAGGGAGGGAAATGCTCTACTAGGATGGAGACTGGCACAATTGATTAAA
Source organism: Mesoclemmys tuberculata (assembly GCA_007922155.1). NCBI lineage: Eukaryota > Metazoa > Chordata > Testudines > Chelidae > Mesoclemmys > Mesoclemmys tuberculata. The sequence continues at coordinate 40,644,433 of ML675610.1, forward strand.
AGAGATTTAAACTAGGGAGCGGGGGAGATGGTTGGGAGATGCCCAGGTAATCTCTGCACCTGATTTTAGCACTGAGAGGGTGGAAAATGAAACAAGAAGGGACACAGACGTGGGGAGCAGAATGGACATTAAGAGGAAAGGTAGTGTAGATACTAGTTTAATAGGTGATTTTGGCAGTAAAATGAATGTGCCAAATCAGGTAAGGAATGTTAGAGAAGCTAAACAGCAAAAATTAAGGTGTTTATATACCAATGTGAGGAACCTGGGTAACAAAATGGAAGAACTAGAGCTACTGGTAGAGGAAGTGAAACCAGATATTATGGGGATAACAGAAACATGGTGGAATAGTAGTCACAACTGGTGTACAAGTATTGAAGGATATGCGTTTCTTAGGAAAGACAGATATAAAGGCAAAGGTGGTGGAGTAGCATTGTGTATCAATGATGAGGTAGACTGTAAATAAATTAGACGTGATGGAATTGATAAGACAGATTCTGTGTGGGTAAAAATCACATTCGAGAAGAAAATTACTAGAGTTTTCCCTGCGATAGTGCTTGGGGTGTGCTATAGACCACCAGGATCTTATTTGGACATGGATAGAGTCCTCTTTAAGGCTTTTAATGAAGTAAATACTACTGGGAACTAGTGGTAGTAGTAATAATAGGGCCCAGATTTTCCTGGATGTGATAGCTGACAGATTCCTTCACCAAATTGTTACTGAACCAACAAGATGGGATGCCATTTTAGATTTGGTACTGGTGAGGACCTTATAGAAGAACTGGTTGTAGCAGACAATCTTGGTTTGAGCGACCATGACCTAATTCAATTCAAACTAAATGGAAGGATAAACAAAAATAGATCTGTGACTAGGGTATTTGACTTCAAAAGAGCTAACTTAAAAAAATTAAGGGAGTTGGTTGGGGAAGTGGACTGGATTGAAGAATTCATGGATCTAAAGGTGGAGGAAGCTTAGAATTATTTCAAGTCAAAGTTGCAGAAACTATCTGAAACCTGCATTCCAAGGAAGGGGAAAAAATTCATAGGCAAGAGTTGTAGACCAAGCTGGATGAGTAAGCGTCTCAGATAAGTGATTAGGAGAAAACAGAGAGCCTTCAAGGAGTGGAAGATGGGAGAGATCAGCCAGGAAAGCTACCTCTTGGAGGTCAGAACATGTAGAGATAAAGTGAGAAAGGCCAAAACCCAACTAGAGGTGGACCTTGCAAAGGGAATTAAAACCAATAGTAAAAGGTTCTATAGCCATATAAATAGGAAGAAAACAAAGAAAGAATAAGTGGAATGCTAAGCACTGAGGTTGGGGTGGAGGTTAAGGATAAGCTAGGCATGGCCAAATATCTAAACAAATAGCTTAGGGATAGTAGTAGGATGGCTAATGGGAATGAGGATATGGAGGTAGAAATGACCACATCCGAGGTAGAAGCCAAACCTGAACAGTTTAATGGGACTAAATTGGGGGTGGTGGGTGGGGCTGGATAATCTCCATCCAAGAATATTAAAGGAACTGGAACATGAAATTCCAAGCCTGTTAGCAAGGACTTTTAATGATTCTGTAAACTCAGGGGCTGTTCCGTATGACTGGAGAATTGATAACTTAGATCCAATTTTTAAGAAAGGGAAAAAAGGTGATCCAGGTAACTACAAGCCTGTTAGTTTGACCTTAGTAGTATGCAAGATCTTGGAAAAAATTTTGAAAGAGAAAGTAGTTAAGGACTTCAAGGTTAACGGTAACTTGGATAAAATACAGCATGGCTTTACAAAAGGTAGATTGTGCCAGACTAAACTGATCTCTGTTTTTGAGATAACAGATTTTTTAGACAAAGGGAATGCAGTGGATCTAATTTACTTACATTTCAGTAAGGCATTTGATATGGTTCCACATGGGGAATTATTAGTTAAATTGGAAAAGATGGGGATTAATATGAAAATTGAAAGGTGGATAAGAAACTGGTTAAAGGGGAGACTACAACAGATCATACTGAAAGGTAAACTGTCAGGCTGGAGGGAGGTTACTAGTGGAGTTTCTCAGGAATCGGTCTTGGGACCAGTCTTATTTAACCTTTTTATTACTGACCTTGGCATAAAAAATGGGAATGTGCTAATAAAGTTTGCAGATGACACAAAGTTGGGAGGTATTGCCAATCCAGAGAAGGATCAGGATATCATATAGACAGATCTGGATGATCTTGTAAACGGAAGTAATAGAAACTGGGTGCAATTTAATAGTGGAAAGTGCAAGGTCATGCATTTAGGGACTAATAACAAGAATTTCTGCTACAAGCTGGGAATGCATAAATTGGAAGTGACAGAGGGACCTGGATGTATTGGTTGATCACAGGATGATTATGAGCTGCCAATGTGATGTGGCTGTGAAAAAAGTTAATGCAGTCCTTGGATGCATCAGAAGAGGTATTTCCAGTAGAGATAGGGAGGTGTTAGTACCGTTATACGAGGCACTGGTGAGACCTCATCTGGAATGTGCAGTTCTGGTCCCCCATGTTTAAGAAAGATGAATTCAAACTGGAACAGGTGCAGAGAAGGGCTACTAGGATGATCTGTGGAATGGAAAACCTTATGAGAGGAGACTCAAAGAGCTTGGCTTGTTTAGCCAAACCAAAAGAAGGCTGAGGGGAGATATGATTGCTCTCTATAAATACAACAGAGGATAAATACCAGGGAGGGAGATGAATTATTTAAATTCAGCGCCAATGTGGACACAAGAATTAATGGATATAAACTGGCCATCAGGAAGTTTAGACCCTGAAATTAGACACAGGTTTCTAACCATCAGAGGAGTGAAGTTCTGGAATAGTCTTCCAAGGGGAGCAGTGGGGGCAAAAAACCTAGCTGGCTTCAAAACTGAGCTTGTTAAATTTATGGAGGGGGTGGTATGATGGGACAGCCTAGTTTGGCAATGGACTGATCTTTGACTACTGGTGGTAGATATGCCAATGGCCAGTGAAGGGATGTTAGTTGGGGTGCTTCTGAGTTATTACAGAGAATTATTTCTTGGATGTCTAGCTGGTGTGTCTTGCCCACATGGTCAGATCACCATATTTGGGGTCAGGAAGGAATTTGCCCCCAAGGCAGATTGGCAAAGGCTCTGGGGCTTTTTCACCTTCCTCTGTAGCACAGGTCATGGCTCACTTGCTCATGGATTTTCTGTACCTTAATGTCTTTAAACCGTGATTTGAGGACTATTTGAGGATTATTGTAGGCAGGGCAAATGGGCTTTCACTTTTAACCTGAATTGTTTAACTGAGGCTGATTTTAGTTTTCCATTAAATTGTATGGTTTTTGTATGTGCAGCAACCATATGAAACAAAGTCATGGACAGATTGGAATGGTGATTTTAGTTTTTGATACTAATGCGGCCACCATTTTTATTATTTCATTGTAGCTTCAGGAAGGTCAAATGACTTGGAAAATGGAAGGGATAAAGTGGCATAATAAGGCTATAGAACTCTCATCTCTTATGGTAACATTTATAGACATGTAGTACATTTTTCTTTCCCCCATTAAATGAATAATGCAACAATGATCAATGTGCTAATCATAATAATTATAGAACAGAAATACTGGACAACATTGGAAATCTGGGTGACTAAGATTAGGCTTCTGAATATGGATTTAGGAACTTAACTTTAAGACCAAAGTCTTGATTTTGTAGTTGAAGGGGACTGGGAGCCAGCCAAAGGTGCAGAGCACAGGGCTAATGTACTCACGGCTACTACTGCCACTGAGGAAGCTGACCACTGCACTGAGTTCCAGCTGAAGACACTTGCTTCACCTTCAGCCCCACATACCGTGAATTACTGCAGTCCACTCTGGAGGTGATGAGGACATGGATCACTGTGGCTAGATCCTCTTCTGAGAGGAAGTGGCAAATATTCCTAGCAATATGAAGGCACAAAATGACATCTTGCATATATTTTTGTTCTGATTTTCCAGCTCAGTGATGAGTCCAGCCAAAGCTGACTTTGACAAATGGGGGGACAGATGCCTTTGATAGGAAGGGAGGTCAGCAGCTTGGCTTGTTTTCCAAGACACTTCCCCCTTCTGATTAGCATGACCTCAGTGTTGCCGAGATTCAGTTTGAGCCAGTACTTTACCCAGGTGCTGTTCTCTTGTAGACATTATGACAGCCCAGTGAGGATGTTGCTGCATCTGTCTTTACATATCAACACTCAGGTCTTCATTTGTATCCTTTGGCCAGCACAGCTCATCAAGGTGTGAGTAACTGACTTCCTTGTTCCTATCTAAAACAGCAAGTGAGAAGCCCTTTTCTGGAGTGATGCAGCCTCATTTTCAAAGGGAATCTGAGTTAGGAGATAAATGTAAATGGAATGAATAATAAGTAAGAAACAGATGGAGTTTCCAGGTATCCTGAAAAGAAAATAGGTATTTTTGACTTTTGTGGCAATACAGGCCTCTCTGCTAAGAGAGTAGTAAGAAGAACCGACCCAACTTCCACCCCATCAGGGCAGTCTTATTCCTTGAATAATAGGAGCTGTATAAACAGCTAAACAAATTCTTCAAACACTTTCTTCTACCAAAGTTTTGAAAAGTAGAGGTCTCCCCAAGGAAAGACATAGAAGTTCAATACATACCTGTGGGTCTGTATAAATAATTGAGGCCTACTTGGGTGCACAATAATGCATGTGTAATGGGGCATCTAAATATACATGTAAAATTACTACAATTCAGACCAGAATGCAAACTGGGTGGTACAACATGTACATGATTAATTAGGTGCCTAACTAGACATTCGTACCTGCCAATATATGACTTGGATGCATGGTCATAGTATGTACAAGTGCCAGTATGTAGTATTATTGTATTTATTTATTTGGATCAATAACAATAATAGAAAAGAGCCCATCCAAGAGCACTATGTGTCCTACCATTATTTAGATATACAAATTAAACAAACCTCAGACAACCTTACGTCTGTCCTTTATCAATTCAATACCAAACCAGTACTTCACTGCACTACAAATCTTACCCCTCTATATCCTGCCATCTTCAAATGCTTACAACAATTATATGCACATTTTTTTGGGTACACATTTTTTTCTGGGCACAAGTGGGTTTCTGCATTCAAAAAAATGGCTTTATATATCTGGCTGATTCTTGGCCTCTCTGTTGATGTAATCAACAAGTGTGTCAATTAACACCAGTTATGATGGTTCTTTGGATGATGTGGAGAGCTGCTGTTCTCTAGTGAAATAAAATACCAACTATGCAGATTCCATATATTCCACCTTGGCAAAAACTTTAACTCAGTATTGACTTAGGATGGATTTGAGTGCGTGATTTAGAGGTGAAAAGCTCCTCATCTGATAGCTAGTTATCTGAATCCTTTCATTCTCTGGACTGTAAAATCTTTGGCTACAGACTATTCATCAGTTGCTAGAGAGAATTTGCTGCCCCCCTTATCCACCTCAGTCTGATTTGATCAGTCCATGATGGCATGAAGGTTACAGTCTAGTACTTTGAAATCCACAATGGTGTCAAACAAAAATGTCTACCAACTCTTCAGTATATTCTTCTTTCTGCTGCTTCACCTAGCATTGAGGATATACATTTCCATACAATATCAGACGAAAACCTCTTCAAAATTGTACACATCAATGTAAAAAGCAAAGTCAAACACCTGCTGTTAAGAGAGTTTCTTTTTACTGACAATGCAATGCTCGTCACACACAGTGAATAAGAGTTTCAGCAACTTTGCAATAGTTTTGTGCTAGTTTGTGATGAATTTGAATGTAACCATCAGTCTAAAGAAGACAGTGATGATGGTACAATGTGTGTTGACGGCTCCACTGGTTTCAATAGCTAACCCCAAGAAAGAAGTTGTGCACAAGTTCTGGTACCTAGGATAAAGTGTATTGGATACCTTTAGATGACTAGCTGAATTCTCACATCAGAAAGGCAGCCACCGCATTTGGCTACCTGACCAAATATGTGTGTGAGATAACATTGAAAGGGTTGCCAGTACTATGCATTTTGAGTACTCTGGTATACTTCCTGCAGCAGGCATGAGAGAAAGCTAAACACCTTCCACATTCATCTCTTGGTTTTAGTCTAAATATCAAGTGGGAAATCAAAGTTCCTGATACTAAAGTCTATGAGGAAGTAAAATTGCCAAGTCTAATCACTACTCTCAAACTCAAATGTCTCCGTTGGGTTGGTCATTGGATGGACAATGGACACATTCGCCTATATGGAAAACCTCTAGATGCTCCAAGACCACGGGGCTGACCTAGACTCAGGTTCAAGGGCATTTGCAAGAGGAACTTGAAAACTTTCAACATCGGCACCTGAAGTTGAGAAGAAGCAGCTAGCAAGTGGAAGGCTGGTCTGTGCTGGGGTCCAAAAGGCTAAGAGAGGAAAGCAAAAAGGAGAGGAGAGTACAGTGTGCCTTAAGCTTAGTAGCATGCAGGCTTTATCTTCTGGCCCTGTGGTTTATGCCTGCACTATTTGTGGGCAAGGACTTTAGCTCAAGAATTGGACTTTTTAGACACTCGTGTTGCTGCAGCATGACAAAGTAACTGAACTGCTCTGACGTGTGCACCAATGTCTTTCAAAATGAATGATTGTCACCTGAGCACATCTGAGAAATAGTCTGAGAACTAATTCCATAACTAAAGGAAGGGGTTACAGTTTAGAGTGGAACATTGCCAGGAGAAAGAATATGAAAGGACAATGTAGGAGACTTCTTGACATTAAGAACAAAGTGAGTTGTCTGTAAAAGTCTGACTGCATGTCACAATCAATTTATGACACAGAGGTGAAAACCTGGCCTCATTGATATCTATGGCAAAATTCCTATTGACTTCAGTGGCACTAGGATTTCACCCCTACTGTATTACAGGCAATTCAGAGATGACTTTCCATAGGTTAACATGTGGTGTTATGACAAGTACAAGAATATACCAAAGAAGAGAATACTGGAACAGAAAATAAGGCCCCCATTCTTCAAGAAACTTCATGTGGGCAGAACTCTTTCAAGTCAGTGTGTCTCCAAGCAGATGCAGGGGCCACCAACAGAAAGTTCACTGCAGGATCCCTACATTGTTAGGATTTTCAGATTGATTTCAATGGGCATTAGGCATTTAGCCTGTTTAGGTGCTCTGGAAAATCTCACTAGGCATCAATCTGCCTAAATATCTTTAGAAATCTGTCTCCAAGACTTCCGTTTTAATTTGTTTCCTCCTCATTTCCTTTTGGGGTGGGACTATCCCCAATGATTGAAGGACATGAAAAGCTAGGAGTTGTAAACAAATATGGATTGTATTTTTAAAGGGGATTTTAATTTTGTGCTACCAATTTTGTCCCTGAAATCACCTAAAAGTGCAATTCTGGGATAGCAAATTATCATATACAGAGTTCTAACTACATGATTTTCAAGGTCAGGCAGGTAATTACATGTCAGTATGTTATCATTTGTACCCACAAATGGATGCTAAATTGGAGGTGAAAAATTAGAGGCTGCTTTTAACTATTTGTCCCAATATTAAATTTTGAATTTTGCATTAATAGGAATTTGTAACTGTAATAGGAAACAAACCAACGTTAATTTTCAGCAACACCAACACCCCTATATTGTTATTATTTATTCAGCAACATAAGAGTGCATGGCACTTTACAGACAACTATCAATCAACGTAGATAGGCTCTGCCATAAAATACATGAAGATTCCATACCAAGATAGCATCAATAAATAATCTAGGAAAAGTTATTTTCAGTAATGTTTGTGGACATGGCATCTGATGTTTCTGGAAAGGTTTCATTCATATAATGTTTAAATAGACTCTCATCTTCTGTATTGCAATTTCTTTGTACAAGAAACTGGAGTATGGACACTTGTATCACTTTCTTTCCACTGGAAAACTGAAGAAACCTATCTTTATATTAAAGATCTGAAAACATAAAAACAAAATCTTTGCATCCATTTAGTTTTTTTATAAGTTTGTAAGGACTATATTAAATAAAAATGACAGTTTTAGAAAAGAATGTAGTCTCTTCTAGCCACGTTACTTGAGGTACCAGAGCATCACTGTAGTATCAGCATTCAGATGAAATGAAAGATGATCTAGATAGAGCTTCTAGAGTATGTGTTGATATGTATGTATGTATGTAAGATAAAACACATAGATCTTCCCATACTGATGTGATCAAGGCAACTGTATTGGTGACAGGAGGGAGGGAATCACAGAGTTTGTTCCCACATGTTAAATGTCATGAAGGCAACTGAGAGAAATGATGGGCTGATGTAGAAATAGGAATAAATTAAACATTTAATAAGAGAAATAAAAAGCTGGCTGAAACTCAAATTCTGAGGATCTAAAGCTAAAGTTAACTTGTTGAACCTGCAGCCAAATCTGACTTCATGGAAAATCAAGCCAAAGATTGTATTCTTTATTGTTGCCATGATGCTTACTCTTATATAAGTCATTCTCCTTTTAGATTATTCTGTTTTTAAGGCATAAATTCCATCTGTTCTTTGATCTTATACTGCGTAAGACATTTAGCTAATAACAACATCCATCAAATCCCAACTTTTCTTTAGCGTTTAAACATTATCAACTCAGGACTCCATCCATCTTGTGGTCAGTGCTTCTGATTAGGTACATCTTGTGAATGGCTAAATCCGCTGTAGAACCACAGCCAAGGTTATCCATTTATTTTTAATTCGCAAGATAGCTTTGTTGTTACTTCTGCACTGTTGTACTTCTGTAATGTCTAAGGACTAATAACGGGGAATCTAATGTTCTGTGGCAATAAAATGAAACATATATTTGACCTTGGGGGGAGGTAAGACAATGATTTCACAGTTACTGAAATGAGTGTAGCCAGACAAATTTATGATGCACTTGTTATTTGTGTCATTTTTCAGTGGTTTGGATCTGTCTTCAGTCTCTCAGGGAATGAATGCTTATGTTATGTATGTCTCAGACCAAATGTCTAAACAAAATAGATTGAAGAATCACCATTTTAAAAAGGTTACACTCTGCAGAAGAGGGTGAATAATGGAATATAAAGAAATTGCAAATATCTGTTTGCAATTTTAAATAAATTCACATTGGCAATGCTGGTGGTCTTTATGCAAGCTTTTGAGGGCTCACTGAGAGCAGATTTCAGAGTTGCATGGAAGATTATTTGTAGAAACTGAATTTTAGATTGGTGCACACATGTATTTATGTTAGAAATGCTTGCCTGCACATCCAATCAAAGAAGAGAAAAAATAGCATGTGACTTATCTGACCAATTGCAGTAAAAAAGAGTAAAAAATTCCAAAAACTATTTGTCCAAAAAAAAAAAAAAGGATAATGAATAAATCCAAGGAAATTCAATTGTCTTGTGGATATTGTCCAAGCACAAACAGAGGCTAAAGTTGTCAAATTATTTACTGCAAATTATTTGCTCAGCTTTAATTTTCTTATTCATTGTATTATCTCAGCTACATTTATGTAGGAGGGAAATTAAATTCAGGACGTTTACTTCACTCCCTCTTATGCCACAACAAGATAGCTCCTGAATTTAAATGAAAAAAGTGCATTTACTTCTATTTCCTGGCTCTCCATAAGGAGTCCCTGTAGAGGCAAGCTTGGCTGGTGGTGTTTAGTGATTTCTCAGATAACAAGAGCTTCACATTTCTGTGGAATTCCCATTTGCCAGTGAGCTGCTGCTGCCGCTAGCCTGATTGATATATGACTGCAATGGCACTTTTCCATTTGACATTCTCTCTCCCTCTCTCGCTCCCTCTCTCTCTTGCTTAAACAACAGCCCTAACTTTTGTGTGTTGCAAATATAAAAGGCAAGCCATGTGACAGAGGGACAGAAGAACAAAAGCATTTGGAAGTAACAGGACCTCTCTTTAGCTCTCAGAAAAGTGTGAGGGAAGGAAGGAGCAGCACATTTTCCAAAGGTAAGCACGCAAATAAGAGCTTACTCATATTTTGGGTATTCCATGTACTGAAACAAAGCATTTAATTTATTTATCTGACAAACATGTTCTTCAAATGCTATGTTTAAAGTAAAATGTATTCATTTAAAAATGACTTCTGTTCTACTGCCTACATCATCTTCTTCTTATTTCCTTAAGTACATGTCTGTCTGTGAATGCCTATGTAAAATCACTGGAAAACAAATAGGCAGAGAGTGTACTGTGGTTCTGAATAAAATGGTCAACTACATTTCTTTTTGTAACTTTGCATTGATTCTCATCTGTATGAATTTGGGAGGAAGGGAGGCACGGGATTCCATCCTGAATTCATAGAAAGAACGATAGTATCTCCAACTCTGTCTTTGTCCCATTACAATAGAGCTCTATGGACACAGGCAAGCCTGCTAGTTTAATACTGAACTGTTTACTTTTATTACTACTTATATATGCTTCTCTCTTGCCAGTCATCTGCCGGAGTGCTTAGAATAATTTGAAACAATAGGCAATATTTATTTCTAGCTTTGTGTGTCATGCTTTGCAGGGGCACTTTTAATTTGCACATTATTATTTAGCCAAACTTCTGGGAAGCTTTGCCATAGATTGCACAGCACTGGTTATGGATTAGGATGGATTTAATGTATGTCTTTGATTGGCTAAAAGCTACAAGGAAATCCACAGTGTTTGTCTTGGCTGTTGCACAGAAGGGTATATTTAGTAGTCAGCTCAGCCCTACAGCACAACAAATAGCGCAATGTGGATGTGTATTCAGTAGATCAAACTGGAGGATGCTCAGGCAGGGCACTGCTTCCAGTGACAATCTACAGACCTCAAAACGCCTGCCAGAAGGTCTAAAGGATCTTTCAATACCCGGAAATCATTTTTTTGCAGGGTAGAATTTCTCTTTAAGAGGAGTGTCACTGTACCAGGCATGAACGTAACTGTTTTCTGTGTGCTTGGGACAAAAGAAGAATATGACTGAACCGAATGATAATATATCAAAGCACAACATGACTGGCGTCCATTGCAATTAATCAAGTTCTAACTGGACTTTATCCAAGACAAAAGTCCCATGTAGCTGCTGAGAATCAGGTGAGTGCAATAATCACAAGAGGGTTGAAATCAATGGATTAAATAGCAATAAGCACAATATCAGGGATGGACAGCTGAAAATGTGTAATCCCCTTTTCACTTTAATTACATTAATGGAAGTGTCTAGAATTGATAAAGCAGCCCTGGAAAGAAAGCTTGGGGTTAGAAAAATGTTTTACATGGGGTGAATATTCATTTCTGAGACAGACATCAGCCCTGGGACCAAAACTCTAGTCTGAGTTCTGTAACTCTACCTCAGTTTCCTGGTCTGTAAAAAAAGGCATAGCAGTGCATCCTCACTGTACAGACCTCAATGAGGTGTTGAGAGGGTTCATTTGTTAATATCTGTCCTGCTTTTTGAAGATGAAGAGTGTCATATGACTGCCAATTTGTGGTAACTTCACAATGCAACCTATCATAATGGGTGCATGGAAGGGCCGGTGTGTGCTGCAACTAAAGAGAACATTTAAAGTAAGAAATTAGAACAACAGTAAGTATAAATTAACTTCATACCAATGCTATCCCATGTAATGATTTCCTGTTAGAACCAACCCAGATGCCTATTAGGGTTTCTAGAGATAGGGGAATACTAGATACAGTTCTGTTATTTGTCCTTACTTATAAGAACAACTTATTTTCACAGGATCTTTTTTTTTTTATTGCTAGTAATACTCGCTTCTGCCCAGATTGCAAGACTCTGACTCACGCTAATGAGCAGCTATGCACATGAATGGGTTCACAGATTTCAGTGAAACTACTTTTGTGAGTAACTGCTTACCAGCTTGAGTCAGAGATTCACAAACTGGCCCATATGACATATACATTGACATACTCTGGCTGGAATAATGAAGTCTTATTTCCTGTATAAATATCTGATCAAGTATCTTTCAGATAATCTGGTTTTAAAACATAAAAGGAATTAAATAGATTTTGTTGCTACAAGTTTACACACTGCAAATGGACTTTTATTATTATTAAGCCATTTAACTAGGGATTTCAACCAGCGATTGTGCCACTCTTTTATGAGATCATTACTCAAGTCATTGCCTACCAGTGCCATATTTTAGAATTCAATTTTTTTACACCCCGTTCATTTTTAAACAGATGCATGTAAGTACTTATCCTTGCTTGGATAGCATAGCAATATCACCACTCACTACATCCAGGACTGTTTACTGTTTATAGTAGTAGTCTATTCAGCCATCTAAGCATGGGTAATCTGCACAGTAGCAGTTGGTCTAACTTGGGTAGGTTCAGATATGCCCTGGGGTCAATGAAATCGGCCGTTTATCCTTGCCTCTTACTTTGATTGGTGGGATTGCAATGCCATTCCAGTAGGTGGGAGGGATGTGAGGCACCTTCACTGAGGACGATATCAGTGCTGCTCAATGGATCCTTCAACAAGAAGTGCTCATGTAGTCAACTTCATTCATTGTATCCCCTGAGGTTCAACCCCATCACCTCATCTGCTCTCAGAAGAACTAAGACGTGAGAAGCTCGAGGTTGTTCCTGAACGTGGATTTCTCTGCCATAGGCTTGCAGTGCAGGGCTGGTGTTAAGCTACCAGGCCATTTATTTTTACAAATGTTGATTTAAAAAAATATATTTTACAAATTTAATTTAATTGAAACTCCCCATGCCTCTAATACCTTGCATTTTGGCCATTTTCAGGAGATAATTGGCGTTCTTAGTTTTAGGAACATAGGAATGGCCATGCTGGATTGGATCACTGTCCCATCTTATTGGGCATTCTCTCTCTGACAGTGGCTAGAGCCAGCTACTTCAAAGAAAGGTACCAACAGCTCCATAGAAGGCAGCTATGTCATAACCTGCCCACAGGGAAAGTTTCTTCCTAAAGGTTGGTTTATGCCCTGAAGCATGAGGATTTTGTAAGGGTTTGTAATCCTTCTAAAAATGCTTTAAAAATCTTTGTTATAGTAATGCTGGATGCTCACATTATCCATATAAATGTCCCATACATTCTGGAACCCTTCTTAGCTCTTGGGTTCAGTGATACTGTGGGGACTTGAGTTCCACAGGCTGATTGTATGTTATTTGTATGTTGTAAATATGTTTCCACTTCAACAGTTTTAAGTGTGCTGCCTTTCAATGTCATTGAATGTCTCCATGTTCTTGGATCATGTGAGAGTGAATAGCAGTGCCCAATTCATCTTCTCGCTACCATTGGTTTTTTTATTTACTATTGTCTGACTTTTCCACTGGATGCTTATTGTATTGTAACTCATATTAATTCCTGGATAAAAGTTTGATGCAATCAGATTAGCTCATTCACGTCTCTCTGCAGATGATCAGATCACCCTAATTTCCCACAATTCTGTACACGCATGCTGAGAGATGCTGTCGCCTGCTCTGACTATGATCAGCTGTTATTTCGTTTTTATATGTGTCAGTGTGGAACATATTAAAATTTCTCAGTAATGGTATGTTTGGAATCCCTCTGATGCCCCATCGCTAACTTAGCAGAACAATAAAAGCAAGGTTGTAGTAAGCCTTTGAGCAGCTGGGAGTCTATATATTCCTTCTTTTTTACATAATCTAATTCAAATAGAATTTGGGTAGCACTGGCACTGCTACTTCTAAACACCATCAGTTCTCATCCTATTTACTAGATTTTCATTGCATGGTATATCTGACTAGAATCCTTCTTTATTGTAGGCAATGTGGTCTTTCTTCTGATATCACACCATTTGTCTGCAGAGTACTTAGACCAGCTGATATAAAGGAAACAGCAACAAGGATTCCCACACTATCACTACTATTCTAGTAACTTTTCTTTATATCAATCATTGTTAAGGTTTCTGCAGATAAGATATGCCTGCATATTATAACTGAGTTGTAAACCACATTAGAGTGGTGATGTAGAGGCGGTGTGGGTTATGCTGCCCTTTAAGACATGTGAGTTTAGGATTGGAGTTAATACTCCATCTCTGGTTGGGCAAAGGTTAAATATACTATTTCCGTGATACTTGCATCATTGTCATAGCACTGGGGCTTAAACTGAGTGGGAACTAGAGGGTCCTGTTATTACAATGAATGAATTGCTATCGTGGGGCAAATCCTAAGGTTCTTAATCAGTTTTTTATTCACTTGGTCAAACTCTCATGGTCATCGATGTGAATTTTTCCTGAATAAGGACTGCGAGTATACAGGAGCACAGGATTTGGACCCAAGTATGTTAGGGATAGGACAGAAAAGAAGGTGTTTCTGATGGCTGCTAATAACTGAAGCTTTCTTGGAACCTAAAAATAAATAAATAAATTCAGATCTTAATAAGCGTCTAGCCTACTAAATAACATAGAGTCCGAAATGCTTGCATCTTTGTAACGCTCCAAAATATATTGGTCACATGTGTGCTGGTGCCCTGAAGCAGTGCCAGATCTCAGGGCAACTTTTAGCTCAGTCAACAATATTTTTACATACCATTATTACTATCATTATTTATTTGTTATATTACCATAGCACCTAGGAGCCCTGCTCATGGACCAGGACGCCGTTGTGCTAGGGCATTGTACAATACATAACATTGGGTTATTCAACTAAAATAGAGGCACTTATAGAAACCACACCCCAATTAAAAGTTTGTATGTGCATGTTTTCATAAGGAGAGCAGACACCTGTGTGACTTATTATGAAGAAGTGTATTCGGTGGGGGGCTAGAATTCCCTCTGAAAAAAAATCAGTCGTATGTACTGTGCTCCACCCGTAAATGACACTGTTCGTTTCCTCTGTACTGAAAGGTGTGAAAATGTATTCTTCCCATTTCTGTTCCGAATTGTAGGAACTGGATGACTCTTTACTAAACTGCCTGAAATTCAAATTAGAATAATGAAAGAATACAAGTTCAGTGCATCGCTATCCAAATTAGCACTTGCCTGAGGCTTCCCCACAAAGCTCTACCAGCTCTTGGGCTCTAACGTGAGTCATTGTCTATGAGCCACTAGGGGACCTATTTAAAGACTCCTGGCAGAATGAAAGGAAAGGGTAAAAATACAACCCCTCTTTTGTCCACAGATGGTTTTCTTTGGGAGTATATTAAAAACCTTTCTACATATCTGTCTGGCTCTGTCTGCTGGCTGTGTGCCAGCCAATAGTACCACTTCGGGTCACCATTTCAAGACTGCAGTCACAAAGGACTGTATCTGTTTCCCACAGCAGCTAAAGGATGGGCAGTATTCCTGCAAACTTAAAAAGAATGATACTCTACTGACTCCAGAGCTATTCGCATTAGCTTGCCCCACTTCATGCACTTGGCCCCAATCCTGTGAACACATATTCTTTGCCTGTGGTGAGTATTACTGTTAAACTCAATGGAACACAACTCGCATGCGCGCAGTCACTTGTATGTGTGTTTCAGCATGGGGGCTTTGTATTATATTTGCTGCAAATACGATTCAATTTTTTCTCACTCCTCTCAGTATAATATGGCAATGCCATTAATGTTTCTAGTCCAGTTGTAGGCATTGATATTTTGTTCTGCAATATTAGAACAGCAGATAAGCCTTGAATCAGAAAATAAAGTTTGTGAATTTTTTTCAATTATTGTCATACCATCTGAAGTTTTTGAATCTTCAGCATTAGAATCCATCATCTCTTCCCATTTTTTAAAGCCTAATATTCTACATTTGGTGTCTGGTAGGATGGAAAATATGATACTACTTGGAGGATTTTCCTTTGCCAGAAGATCCAGAGATTTAAGTGCTTTCATTCAACCCATTTCCTTTTCTCCTGTCTGCATTTGTTCTTTCAAGCTATTATTTTCTATGCACCGGCTGTTAAAGCAGTGGTCTTTTCCCTGTTGAGCCTCTGTGCCTTTTTCACTAGTCCGTTACATTCGTTTTCTGCTCGTGGCACTGAACTCAAACTCGTGTAAGAGAATGGAGACTGAGGCTCTTGGTGTCCTCACTAGATTCCTGAAGATATGGAGGTGGACTTTCAAAAATCACAGTGCTCAAAAGGCTGTAATGTGTCTAACATTTTCATCCCTCCAAAGCCAGGGACTTTTGAAAGTTTTTAAATATGTATAGCCTGGTTTTCTACAGTTGCTGATACTTAATATGTGGGACCTGATTCTTATTTACACTAAGGCCATTTCACTCTACTGGGCCTTAAAATGGGAATAAATTATTTATACCGAACATAAGGCCCCTTTACACTGCTAGTCCAGTGTCAATTGTCAAATGGACTTAGCACACATGAGAATCAGGCCCACGAACTTCAATATATTTAAAAAAAAAAAATCATGGTCGGAATGTTGAAAAGCAGGCTACAGATGAAAATGAAAATCTGTTTAGTAAAACTGGAGCAGCGGTAATCACAGAGGGCAGAGTGGGCAGAAATCTGCAGGCACGCCCTTCATATTTGGACAGTCTAAACAAATGTGCATTGTTTAAATCAGGGATTTAATACTCAGACTGAGGCTCGAGAGCTGCAAAAGGCTCTTCAAAATGTCTCCTGTGGCTCTTTGCAGCACATGATATTAAAACACTGCGTGATTTCATTATTAACCAATCTAAGTTACTAACCAATCAGGATGCTTTTACTATGTTATTAACCAATTGTAGTTGATAAAATAATAATACTTGGTCAGTCATTTTGCTGTGAGAATGTTATATATATATATATATATGTATATATATATGCTCTTTTGGGCAATGTTGATCGCTATTTTGGCTCTTGAGCCACTGAGTATTATAGAATCGTATAAGATTAGGGTTGGAAGGGGCCTCAAGAGGTCATCTAGTCCAACCCCCTGCTCAAAGCGGGACCAACCCCAACTAAATCATCCCAGCCAGGGCTTTGTCAAGCCAGGCCTTAAAATCCGCTAAGGATGGAGATTCCACCACCAACCTAGGTAGCCCATTCCAGTGCTTCACCACCCTCCTAGTGAAATGTTTTTCCTAATATCCAACCTAGACCTCCCCCACTGCAACTTGAGACCATTGCTCCTAGTTCTGTTACTTACTGCCACTGAGAACAGCCTGGTTCCATCCTTCCTGGAACTCCTTTTCAGGCACTTAAAGGCTGCTATCAAATCCCCCCTCATTCTTCTTGTCTGCTGACTAAACAAGCCTAGTTCCCTCAGCCTCTCCTCATAAATCACGTGCTTCAGCCTCCTAATCATTTTTGTTGCCCTCTGCTGGACTCTTTCCAATTTGTCCATATCCTTTCTATTGGGGGGGAGCCCAAAACTGGACACATTACTCCAAATGTGCCGAATAGAAGGGAATAATCATTTCCCTTGATCTGCTAGCAAAGATCCTACTAATGCAGCCCAATATGCCGTTAGCCTTCTTGGCAATAAGGGCGCTCTGTTGACTCCAGCTTTTTGTCCACTGTAACCCTCAAATCCTTTTCTGCCAAACTGCTGCCTAGCCAGTTGGTCCCCAGTCTGATTTAAATGTTGTTTACAATAGGTGGAATCCTAGCTCCATTGTAATAAATGTCAAATTTCCCATTGATTTCAATGGGTCCAAGATTCCAAATCAAAATTTATCCTGAATTAGCATGTGTCAATGTTGGGCCAGGTTCTCAACTGGTGTACATGACTGTAGGCCACATGACATTAATGAAGAGATGCTGATTTACACCAGCAAGGATCTGGCCTCAAATGTTTAATTTGGTATTTGCACCATTTCATGTAGGGAAAAAAGACTACATTGTGAATGGAAATCTGCTGAGTGCTGAGTGTACCACAACGTATTGATGATGATTTATGATGACCTCTAGACATTTTAAAATTTGACTACAACACAGGACAGGAGTCTTGAATGCACTGCTAGGATCACATCCCTGATTGTACAGACTCTGGCAGGGCATACAAATTTGAAATGCAAAAATAAATAAATGGAAAGACAGCAGCATCTATTTCCAGAACTAGAAGAAACTTTCTGGGTCCACTGAAGTCAATGAGTGTTTTGCTATTAATTTAACTGAGAGCAGGGCTGGGCAAAATATTTTAAAACATAAATACATATTCCTGCAAGCACACATATACCATGACACCCACTGTAAGCAAATAACTACTGAAAGAATAAACCTGGTAAGGGTGAAATTCTGCTGCTCTCCCTTCATAGGGATGGAAGGGCCAAGTGGAGCAGAGCAATAGTGGGAGTAAGGCTATGGAGATGCTGCACATGGGGACTCTGCAGTAAAGTCATAAAGCTGACCCTTGGTAGCTCACTGTGGGAGTATATAGGGTAGGTTGGCGTGGAGAGCTGTGGAGAGCCATCTATGAGTCTATCAGATGCATAGATTCACTAGCCACAAATCCAGTTTATGGGGGCTCAATGGGCCATGCCTCTACTGGGGGCTTATTGACTGTAACAGTGGTTGTAGAAAGAGGTATAGTTATCTCAAGTCCTGCTGCTGGGTGGAAGGGGAGTCTATCCTTCCATATAATTTCACTCTTCCTCCAGCCCCAAACCCATTTAGTTGCTCTTTGTATGGGAGTTAAGAATTTCATCCTAAAAGAATGAATTATGATGAAGCTTGATAATACATATTTAACTGGCATCTCTTTCTCACTGAAATAATTATAGCAGGAAGCAGAGTTTAGGGTGCATTAACAGTTCCATTTTCACTCAGATTTGGGGAGTTTATAACTTTTCAAAACTTTAATCTTTTTGGCCTAAGCTTTTCCAGGCTTGATAAAGTTGTCTGAAAGTCATTTAAAAAAAGTCTGACCAAAATCACTTCAGCATTTCTGACTATAAGTACAGTGAAAACTATCTTCTTTATATAATAACCAAAATGTTGTGACACTTTTTGTTTCTGTACAGCTGTAGTGTTGACATGAGTCTGAGTGGTGTCTCCTCTTTTGCTGTATAAACAACAAACACAAAATGAAAGCACAACATGCGCATGATGGGCTCCAAATAACTGTGTTTACTAAATATACCCAACATGCAAGACCTTAATATATAGAAAACTGCAGCTCTGGAGGCATTCTGCCAGCTTCTAAAACATAGAACACACTACGTTGCACTCAAAGGCTCACAGACTCTTTAAAGGAATACTACCATATTTCAGCATACTACAAGTAGAGAATTTAAATTTGGCAGGGAACGAGTCTTTATTGAGAAGTGCTTTTGGCTGCTCCATTGAAAATTCGTTTTAGGCACATATTTTTCAGGTAGGAGTTCACAGCTTTAGTTTGTTTTTTAAAATATGTACTTCTACATACATCCAAATTAAAATGTACCCTATCACAAATTCCTATCTGAATATGATGTTATTTCATATAGTTCATTTCATATGTGCATATCAGGTGAAATTTTGCGCTGTGCCTCTAAAAGACTTGTAGCTCAGAGTGGTTAAGACAACTCACTCCCCCACCTTTTGACCCTGTTGATCCTGGGCTGCTGCAGAGGTGAGTGGGGCCCTGGGAGTAACTTAGATTTAGAATTGGTTGAAATTTTTTGCGTGAAAATTTTTTCCCATTGAAAACAGCGGTTTCATTGAAATAGAAATTTTCCATGTGAAAGTGTTGATTTTTGACCAAAAATAGCCCCTGATTTTTCTGATCAGGCAAATTGACACATAGAATTCTGTTTTGAGTTGATATTTCAAAAGAAAACAACTTTTTAAAATTTTGAAATGTGGATTTAAAATGAAAAATGCCATGTTGGAATATCAGTTTGAAATGAAAAATGTCATTTCCATATGTTGAATCATTTTGTTTCCATGTTCCAAACCGCAACTGCTCAGAATCTTTTGTCTTCTGAATGTTGTTGACATTTTGATTTCCCATTCTGATTTGGAACAGAAACTCATTTCCAAACAGTGAAATGTGTCTTGGGACACAAATTCCATTTTCTAAATGGACGTAATATAATGGTAGAAAAATGTGTATGTAATTACATAGATATATAAGAAGTTATTTGCACATGCAATTATTATGACTCTGTGTGCAATCATGGTACCCATTGGTACAAATTTAGCTTCCTACTATGCCTATACACAATTGAACAGTTTTCCAAAAAGGGAAAAATTCCACCATCTGTTGGATGATTATTTTTTTAATTCTCCCTTCTTGTTCTGTTGGAGCTATGGCTCCAGGATTCTCTACGCTAGTTGCTCCCCTCTTACCAACCTATTAGAGCTGTATAAATACAACCTCAGAGCTATATTATTGTTTTGCATGGATTCTGTGCTATGTTGATGCAAAGGGGGGGTAGGCCTCTTCCTCCAATCTCCTGCATATCCTTTCCCAGGACAGATAGATATTAAGGGGTTCCAAAAAGATGGGGGAAGGGAACTGTTCTATCAGGCTGCTAAATTTGGACATAGGAAGATCCCAATCCATACATAGCGATGATTACAGGAGACTTCAGTTACGGGAAAGTGATGTCTGTGTGGACAATGTGGAGAGAGATTCAAACTTTTATTAACAGATTTTCTCCTTTCCAGCCCTTCCCATTTTTCTAGCCTATTACTTTCCATGACACTGGCTTACATGAGTCATATTTCCCTACTTAGTCTGTGTGTCATCCTCCAACCATCTCTTAAAAACCAGGGAGATAGGTCTTAAAGATCAAGTCAGGATTTTGGATCCTAGCTATCTCTATTAACTGCAACGGTCATCAATCTCAGTGAAAAGCTATTTGAAGATATGAAAGGCAGCTTATAGGTGGGAAATGTGTTGGAGCACATATGATGGAAATTGAAGCCCTCTGGGCATATATTTACTGGAGATGCAAGTGGGGTCTTGGGTGAGAAGCAAATTTATTTGGGTGGAGAGGGAATTTCTGAGTGGGTAATACTAGTTAATTATGCTGGAGAGAGACTTTGCCAAGAGCAATATTTTGGCCAGCTTATGTTAGGTAAGCTAAGAGGTAGAGTGAAAGACTGGGTGCACTATTCATTGTGATAAGTAATACTCAAGGATCACCTTCATTAAAAACAATGACATATTCAGATTCTATGGCAGGAATAGCTACAATTTCTTGGATTTCTATCATCTCTTGCTAAATTCTGAAATAATGCTTAATTGACATCACTAGGACTGCTCACAAATGGATCTGAGTTCCTAAAGACTTTAGGTTTTTAAAGATTTTGCTTTGCTTGTACAATACCTCTTTTCAATGTCAGTTCTCTTCAGCTGAAAAACATTTGCTTGGGAAATATCTCAAGGCGGGGAAGGTGCTGGTGTCTATAATATATACAAGTTTACATTAAAGTTCTTTTTCTTTTTCTTTATCAGCAAGTGAATACTGCTTTTAAAGCAAAAAAGCATTTTTCTTACATATAATACAAGAATAGCTTGACTAATATTTTTCACATTTTAGAATTACCTTTCTTTGCAGGTAGAGACTTCATGTGTCAAGATTTAGCCTGAAGAATATTGGCTCCAAACTTGTAAAAACTCTGGAACAGCTTACCATTGCTACGCACTCTCCTTTCTCTACAAAAGTGTGAGAGCAAGCTCTAAGACTACACACAAACCACTGAGTTCTGCTGTTCTGATGCCTTTCAATTTTATTTCACATTGGAGACAAGTAGCAATCTTTTTAACAAAATTGCCAGCAAAGCAGAAAGGCAATAAAAACACGTTATGTTAACAAACAGGCAACGAGCTTTGTGAGAAATATTTTTTCATCATATGTCAACTATATCTATTTAGAAAGTCTATCCATTTTAATGCTACTTAACAGCTTCCTTTGCTTTCTAAAGTTATCTTTAATCCAATCACGTACAGCTTCATCAGATTATATCTATAGTATATATAAAATGAAAAGACCACCTTAAGACTATTGGCTTCATAATAGACCTTTCAAGGGGTTGTGATGAAGACATTTTAGGGAAGTGTCATACCATGTAAGAAGGGCACTCCAAACAGTTTTGGTGGTGGTTCTGCGTTCTGTTGTCCAGGGGATTTCTCCCATTTTCCAATATGCATCAGAAATCCAGATGATGATGTGGCTATCTGTGTGACTTCATTTGCAGATCTGTATTCCCAATGCATAGCTGGGCTGTACTTGGAAGTTATACAATGTAATGTATTTTTCAGACCTTATTTCTCAATTAATGGGGGAAGAGAGTGAAACCCAGGAAGTTCTAGCTGATGAGCAAGCATGTCAACAATTTTAAACCTTTCTGAGCGGTGAAGATGGGACGCATGAAAGTGAAAGTCTAAGAGCGCTAACCAGAACCAGATAAGTGGGTAGGTGCTCTGCAAACTTCCCTACAGGATATGTCTGCATTGCAATTGAAAACCCATGCCTGGCCTATGCCAGTTGGCTTGGGTTAAGGCCTGTTTAATAGTGTTGTAGATGTTTGAGCTTGGGCTGGAGTTGGGGCTCTGGGACTCTCAATTAAACAACCCCTTAGCCTGAGCCCTGTGAGTCCGAGTCAACTGGCATGGGCCAGCTCTGGGTTTTTAATTGTAATGTAGACATACCCATGGAACATGCTGCTAATGTACCTCAGCTTTGACCTGTAATACCCCTTCCATTCCAGTCGCAGGCCTTTCTTGAGTAGAGGCTGACAGTTGTTCCAAACTGTGTGATGGACTGGGCTGACACCACCAAACTCATTTTCACATGCTACCTGAGCCAGGATTTCCATCTTTAATGCAGACGATAGCTTATTTTAGTCCCTTGAAATATGCCCTTCAGTATTTTAAGTGAAGACATGTTCTTTAGTTTGCAGAAATCAGCTGTGTTACAAGTCATCAGTATTGAAGTGAACCCACAGGAGACATTATAAAGGAAAAAGCATTGGCATTGCAGCATCTGTGATAATGAAAGTTAATATCACCATTATTAAAATACAGAACAGTGCTTAAAGTAACAAGGTCTTGACCTTCTCTTTTATAATCTCATATACTACTTACAGTGGCAACGATGTTCACTCAGTGAGTGTATTTTGGCTAACAGAAATCCTATGAGCCTTATTTATGTCTGTTTTTACATTTAGGATTTTTTTGGGAGGTCAGGACTGTAATTTATGTCATTTCTGTTCCAGCCACGTAGAAGATTCTTTGATGGATTACAACCTCAGCAAAACTCCAACTTAAAAAGAACAATGGCAACCAAGAGACTTAAACAAAGTTTTTCACCTTCCTTGAAAGGAACGGGGTCCCAATCTTTAGAGTATTTTTAATACTCTATCTCCCTCTGCTGTTATTACTCAGAAGTTCTTCAGCAATGGGAAATCATGTACTAGCCGCTTCGATTTCCATGCTCTCCCTTCTGGCAATAATGGGAGACACAGACAGTAAAACACACAGTTCGTTCATGATTGACTCGGACCCAGGTCGCTGTATGAGGCATCATTATGTTGATTCCATCAGTCATCCATTGTACAAGTGTAGCTCAAAGGTAAGTACCAATAAAAAAATCCTTGCTACTAGGAATATTTCTGAAACAAACTAATAATAATTATTATTCTGATGTGAAATATTAGTACCAAAGAAATCTTAGATCAAGAAGCTGAACGCTTAGATCAGAAGTTTCATGCTTTCTCAATAGCCAAGTATGTGAACTCGTGCACAATAGTTATCAGATTAACTTTAAAAGGAGCGAGACTGAAGCTGAGCTGTTTGTGCAATGCTCCTAAGATTGGAATCTCAGATCACCTGTCAACTTTCTACCTCAGTTTTTAGGCTTGTCACTCGGAGTGAATGTTTGGGCTATGTTGGATTTTAGAAAAAAGTTTTTCACTGGGGGGGTGGTGAAGCACTGGAATGGGTTACCTAGACAGGTGGTGGAATCTCTATCTTTACAGATTTTTAAACTGCGGCTTGACAAAGCCCTGGCTGGGATGATTTAGCTGAGGTTAGTCCTGCTTTGAGCAGGGGTTGGACTAGATGACCTCCTGAGGTCCCTTCCAACTCTAATCTTCTATGATTCTATGATTTGATTCAGAACAAATTAGAAGAAATGGTGATATGTAGAGCGGTACCTGAGCCAAAGAATTCACATCCAGAGTTGAATTGACCCAGGGTATGTGATGCTGGAGCTGTACCAGCAAATTTCATTAGTAGATCTCAAAGTGCTTTCCCGAGGAGGTCAGCATCATCATCTCCATTTTACAGATGGGGAAACAGGCGTAAAGAGGCAAAGTGACTGGCCCAAGATCACATAGCAGGCTGTTAACAGAGCCAGGAATAGAAACCAGGTCTCCTAAATCCAAGTCCCCTGCTCGGACCATTAGCTAACACTGCTCATGCTTTTGGTACAGCAGCCCATTACAGAGAGGGGCCTAGCTGTGAAGGTCAGATCATCACAGTCCACTCTTCCTATAAACTCTGCTCCATTTTGATTTGGGCCAGTCTTGGTTAATATGGATCGAATAAAGAGATGCACTTTGACTGACTATGCCTGAAGTAAAGAATTAAGCTATAGAAAAGTAATTTGCTCAAAAGACTGAAAGACTTTGCTCAAAATTTTTTACTATTTCGTTTCTAGTGGTTTTTGCATCCCTCAGTTTTGCTTTTCTGAAGAATTTCAGAGGTATCACTATTTTTGGGCTAGGCTATTTTGCATTTTCTCATGTTTCTGTCTTTCATTTGAAATGTCAAGCTTGAAAACTTTGAGCCAAAGTGTTACATTAGCCTGTGTATATAAGCTACATCTGCTTCTTTCCTGAATTAAAAGGGAGGAGAGAAGAAAGACAGAGAGAATCATTACTGATCCCCTTCTTGCTGTCCTAATTTCTGTTGAAAAAGCTAACCCTATGTGCATTCAGCCGTGTGGTCAATAGGCAGGCCAGATGCAGCCAGCAGGCCACAGTTTGGGGACCCCCTGGTATGGCCATTAGAGCTGTGTGAATCACCAATTTTTTTGTGATTCACTGACTGAACCAAAAAATCAGGGGTGGGAGGAGGGAGGGAGAGGAGGGGAAGCAGGCAGAATAATTGTGTCAAAAGAAATGTTTCATTGTGTTTTTGAGGCTTTTAAAACCTTATTTATTCTATGAATAATTTTTAAGCCAATCACATGATTTTTGGAGGGGCTGTGACTCACGATTTTTCAGTTCTTGAGGTTGGCAATGCTGGTTGCAGTCCAAAATCTTATCTCATTTCTCTGATTGCACATGGCATATGTTCACTCTAAATCCTTAGGTCAGTGGTGCTCAAACTTTTCCTGTCACACCTCTCCCATCACCAGTAATGGAATCTGTCCTTGCCCCACTCCTCCATTACTGCCCAGTTGACTCAGCAGAGGAGCTTGGGCTGAAGGTGGAGTTGGGGGCAGAACTGGGGTTGGGGGAGGAGCTGGCCTGAGGGTGGAGAGAGAATGAGGGCAGAGCTGAGTTGGGATGGGAGGTAGAGCAGGGGGTGGAGTGGAGCTGTCACTGTGGGGAGCGGGGGTGGGGATGGAGCAGAGCTGGGTGGTGCTCCCTCCCTGCTCCCCCCACGGGGACTGGCCCATGCCCTGCTTCACGCCCCCCCAAATGTTCCTCTACACTCCACTAGAGATGGCAAACCTCACAGTCTGGGGACCACTGCCTTAACGATACTAGTCTTTTTAAATAGAGCTTTTAACTGAATTATGCATTTATGGAAGTTGGGATGGTGTGGTGCTGCTTTCTTCTGGCCTTATTAATAGATTTATTATTTAATTATTAATAGAGTTCGGGGAATATTTGGCACAAAAAGGTTTTCTGATGAAAAATGACCCTTTTCAAAAGCAGAATTTCTTGTGGAACAATTGTTGACATTGAATATTTTTCATTTTGCAAAAAGCTTCCATGACATTTTAATCTTTTTTTTAATCAGCATTTTGTTTGAGATTGTTAAATTCCATAACAATTTTGAAAATGGCTCTGTTAAACATTTTAATTTAAAAATATCTATAAAAATCTTGTGGAAATTTCACATAAACTAGAAAATAGGTCCATTTCAAACATTGCAAAATGGAAAAAAATTGAAAATTTCCTATGAAACTCTTTTTCAACCAGCTTGTTTTGTTAAGAACTTGTGGATCCAAGACATTGCTGCTGTAAGGGTGACTTCTTCAGATTCTTTTCTGGAGCTATCATACATTACTAGCACAATATTAGATTCCCTTATGCAGATTGGCCCCAGGCTCTTTGTTAAAATATGTTCTGATAAAATATTAGTTTGAGATATAAACGTAGATTGTTTTATATGTAGTGTAGAAACACTGAGTTTCTGTTGGATTAGCTTTGTGTTTCTGTGTATGTGTGTGTGTGTTTTATTACCCCCTGTATTGTTTCTTTGTAGAACACAGATTGATCATCTCTTTCAACCATAGATTGGTGTCTTCTTCTGTGATGGGTTTGTTCCACTGCACACTCACTTTTCTACACAGTTCTGCTAATGTGTTTGTTTCCTGATCTGTGTTACCCCTGCTACTGTATCATACAATAATCAAAATTAGAGATGGAAAATCCTTATTAGGTTTTCCTGTCCATGCTGGATTATGTCCTAAAACATATCAAGTGCTGTGTCATCCCCTTAGAAGCTGTCAATTGTGTCCACTTGGAAGGTGTTTCTGTGACATTTAATATGTCCATTGAATATAATTTGGTTGATCAAACACCATTAATTTGTGATGTCAACCCAATGTTGAACATAGGCCTCCAGAGCTGAGAAGCTAACATAAGTAATATACTATACAGTATGTAGAAGAGACACCAAGAAGCAAAACTAGAAGGCAATTCAACCCTAAAAGACAATGTTCTTCTTTGACCAAAAGCAAAACTTTTGTTTTTTAGGTCATAATGAATTGAATTCCTTGACCAATCTTAGCTTTCATCCTACCATCCTATCAAGACCCATCTGTCCTTAAGGCACTGAATCACCAACACCTCTTGAATCAGTTCCTCCTGAATTACAATACTGACTGTCATACAGCACTCTTTCCAGGTGTGCCAAATGAGTGAATCAAGTGACTGTAAGAAGAGTTTTTAGTATATATTTTAAGATAATAGTGGTAGGTGCAAGAAATCCCATGAGATTTGCAGTAATTCCAGTTCGATGCCAGGCCAGCAGTGCTATCAGATATAAAATAAGGACACAAATTTCAGCATGTTGACTTCTAGGCCCAGCCAGTCACAGGAAATGTGAAAATGAGAAATGCTACCACTAATAAAAGCTTGAGTTCCCAAGAGGATATGGTTTGAATTAGGGAAAAGCTTTTGGCCACTTTTTATTACCTCTTCACCTGTTATAAGAACTACTCTCTCCCCTTGCACCCAACCTTCAGAATACTTGAATACTTCTGACTTTAAGTTAGGGTGTGGTTTTTGCTTAGCTGATCTGACACCACTACACAGGGGTAATCATGATCCTCCCCATCATTCCTGTATTGTATTAGGAAAGCAGTGCTGCACTTCCAGGAATAGTGTTACAATGTGACATGTCCATGGTTTTGTGGGGGAGAAGGAGAAATCAAACATGGATATCAGGTTATAAAATACCCACACATTTCTACTAGCTATACACTTACTCTATCACTGTGCGATGCCATCATATCATTACTAATTCTTTAGGCTATAATCTCTATTGCACTATCACATAGAATACAATAAATAATTGCTGCAATTGATTAAATGGGGAAGCAAAGCTTTTAAAGTATGTGCTATTTCCAGCTCATTTGCACACCTGCCAGAATATACTGGTGCTACTTGGGATTGATGAGGAGAAGGTTAAATTGTGTTGAGGATCTCAGGTTAATCCAAGAGTCATCTAAATCATCAAAAAGGCCATCTAAGTGTGAATTCTCACTACCTTTTCCCCTACAAAATGTATGATTCCCATGATGCAGTGCCACCCTTCAAATGTACATTGTAATCTATAAATAGGGGCTGTAAGGAAAAAACACTTGACATAGTTTTAAAAATGACCATGCACTTGGAAGCCTAACTTTCCATTGATACCTGAGCAAAATTTTGCAATGATATAATCTGCATAGAATCTGATGCTTTGTTTTAAAATCATTATGTTAAGTGTACTAGGCTAAACAACTAAAATGCAGTTTTATTGCAAAACATTGCACAGGTTTTTTGTGTGTGGAAGAACTAGTGTTAGTGTCAGTTCTGAATAGATTTCTTGTTGGCACATCAAAAAATCCTGCTTTGCAGTTATGTTGTATAATCTTCAACCTGTCCTCAGTTCCTTTCCCCAGTTCCATTGTTTTCTGCTGTATCTGGCGACACCTGCAGGTTTAGGTCGTGATAGGTGGATTAAAGATTCATTTTTTAGGACAATGGTGCCAAAAATGTATAAACGCTGCTAAGTGTAAGTGTGTAAGTGCTAAAAACACCATCCATTACAGGTATTCTTCATCATATGTATCATGTAATGTTTCAGTTGAAATGCTTTTCTATTAGTCTTTGAAAAAGAATTCTTGATATATGGTAAGAGACATAGTGGTGCAGATAGGCATTCTCAGGATTCTGAAGAAAAAATTAAACTTAAAATTTAAATTGGAGACAGTTCAGAAAAAGAAGAATGAATAAAGGATTGGAAAATACACCTTACAGTGACAGACTCAGGGAGCTCAATCTATTTTATATAAAAAGAATGTTAGGGAATGATTTTATCACCGTTTATAAGTACCTACATAGGAAACAGAAATTTGATAACAGAAGGCTCTTCAGTCTAGCAGAGAAAAGTATAACACAATCCAGTGTCTGGAAGTTGAAGCTAGACAAATTCAGATGGGAAATAAAGCATCAGTTTTAAAAAGTGAGGGTAATTAACCACTGGAACAATCTGCCAAGTGGTGGATTCTCCATCACTGACAATTTTAAAATCAAGGTTGGATGGTTTTCTAAAAGATGTGCTCTGAGAATTATTGTGGGAAAGTTCTATGGCTTGTGTTGCACAGGGGTCAGACTAGATAATCACAATGGTCCCTTCTGGCCTTGGAAACTATGATTCTGTCTTGACTAACTAAAGTCAGCTGATCTAGTTTGAAACACCTCATGAAGGCATAGTGATTACCATCTGTAAAATCATGCTGGCTGCCCATGTTGTAACTTTAAAGATGTTGAATAATGACTGTCAACACAAGCTTCTAACTACAGAGGTTTGAAATATCCTTTAACTCAAGTTAGCTAACATGATTTTAAGATTTTAAGCACCTTTTTTTTGTCCTTTAGACAGGGCCTAACAGTTTCTACTCTTCTCCACAGCTGGACAGCAGATTGTTTGGAAGGGAAATAAATGGGTAATCACCATGGAAGCTCTTTAGTTCTTTCCAGGTCTGTAACATATCTTTGTCTATTCACAGTTCATTCAATGGAAGAAGAGAAAGACCAGTGGGCCTTTAATATTGTTAGGAAAACTCAGTGATAAGCTTTTAAACCCAGCAAAGAGTTTATATGGTTTTATATTTTTATTACATTATATCTTCATTACATTATAATGATTTACTTCTTCAAAGTGATCTTTGCAAAGAAAAGGTCTAGAAACTTACTTTAAAAAATAAGAAAGTTGAGATCATCCTTTATATTTCTAGGGGATGCATTTCTGGGATTCACAGACCTCAAAATCCAGCTCTGGTGATCGCCTGTTTTATTAACTAGAAATATGCTACATATTAGCCAAGTAAGAGTCTCAACCAGATTGGTCAGTTATGATTACAGGACTTGATTTTCAGAGAGGTCAGGTCAAAGTGCAGTTGCAGTAATTGCACATGCAAAGCAGGCACATAACTGTGTTTGAAATGCAAAGCTTGGTTTTCTGAAAACCAGGCCCCAAGTCCCCAGCTGATGATGATGTCCAGAACTCATGGATGCCGATGGCGCTCTCCTTCATCTGTACGTCTCTTCTAACTACTGTACATAAAATAGAACTTAACAGTGAACTGTTCACAGTCCATTATTATTGCTGTGAATCATACTATAGACTAGATAGTCAAGGGCCAGTACCTTCTGTTTGCCAGTTAACACCGAGACACTTCAATTCAATCACATTTGAATGGACGACACATCTGTGTTCTGTGGCCACACACTGGCACAGATGGGGAGGTATGTTTCCTAACCCTTCTCTGTTCCATCTTACAGATGGTGCTGCTGGCTCGCTGCGAGGGACGCTGCAGTCAGATATCACGGTCTGAGCCAATGGTCTCTTTCAGCACAGTCCTAAAACAACCATTCCGTTCGACCTGCCACTGCTGCCGGCCCCAGACCTCCAAGCTGAAAGCAATGAGGTTGCGTTGCTCGGGCGGTATGAGGCTCACTGCTACCTACCGCTACATCCTCTCCTGCCATTGTGAAGAGTGCAACTCCTAGAGGGACACCTATTGCAATGAGGAGAGAGGGACACAGCTGTGTGAAAGGGCTCCCAGAAAGCAGCCCTAGCCAAGGAGAGCTCACCGGGGCACCATTCCCACTACCAGGGCTAGCCATGCTGGATTGAATTTGAGAGTTAGAAAACATAAGACACTGGTGCCCTGGATTATGCTGATTGTGAAAACAAAGACATCCTTCTGCGTGTCTGTGCTGAAGACAAAACCTTGGAGACGTGAACCCTCTTTTTCCCCCTGGAAGTGATATAGGGAGGGGTGTATTTTTTCAGGCTCAGTCTTTCTTCTGCTCCGATTTATTTTTTCTGCCATTGAACAATAAAGACGCACGGCAAGAACAACGGGTGTCAGTATGATTGAGATACTGTATTCTAGACGAGTCAACATTTGGAAGCAGGATGGCTCAATTCCTGCATATGAATGCTTATTGTATCATTTTATTCTCAGTCTCTTAGTTATATTGGCCTTCAAAATGAACTGTATTGAGGGTAAGGGATATATGTTACTTGATCTAGAAGACAAGCGCTGGACAATTTTAACTGTGGTTTAGCTGAAATTACAAATAAATAATTGAAAAGTGAACTGGATATCGAGTGTAGCATGGGAATTGTCCAGCCCTAGACAGTTGAAATGATTATTTGTAGTGAATTGCATCACAGCTCAGTGGCTGCATCTGAATGCTGGTTAGAAAGTAAAAGGTCATACAGTTCATTCTTTCTCCTCTAACATCCCGGAGGTTATCATTACAGCCAGACTGTATTTGTCACAAAACGCACAAATTAAAAAGTAGAAACCAATCACTGGTTTACAATTTAAAAACAAAACCTCTTAAACAGTCTCTTCTTAAACAGGGTTGGCCTTATGAGGAATAGATCCCAGAGCTGCCAGAATAATAACAATATGTAGGAATTGGTTTTATCCATAGATCTCAAAGTATTTCATCCAAAGTGAGCAAGTATCTCTATCCCTGTTTTAGAAGACAAGAAATCTTAGGCACAGGGGAGGTAGCTAATCTGCCTATAATAAGTCCAGAGGCTGAATCCCAGTTATGTACAATTTACTGGATCATGCTGCTTCTCTGCAAGAGGAGGCTTAAACCACAAATTGCCTTCCCTTCTAGAACCACTGCTGTAGAAAGACATAGGTCTAGTCCATGAGTTACAGAGCTTACATGGCATGCAAATTTTCAAAAAAGCAGAATCCACAAGCTACAGATTACTTAATTTGTATTTAAAGATGGCTCTACTTTTACACATTTTGTTTTGGGAAGATTCAGATGAACAAAATATATCCATAGCCTTCCACTACATGAAAATGACATATATTTATATGGATCTTGGCTCTTTTTAATGGCAATATATTCAGTAGGAGAGTCAACCTGCTACAGAATCTCTTCCCTGCATCCAGATCTAACTAAACAGCTGTTCTATGTAGCAAAGTCAAAACCAAAGAAGTAGAGAGCTCACAGAAACCTCTTCCATGGCTCGTAATGCCAGATTGAGTCCAGCTTCAAACCCACACTGACACATACGTGGGATATGGCTACAGTCCAATAGTTACGCCAGCAGAAATCTGGACATCATGGCACAATGGTGAATGGGAGGGGCAGAGGTTGGGAATGGGCATGGGTAGACAAACTCAGCATGCAACCCATTTGTTGAATGCCATCTAATCTGTCTTGAGCAATTGTCATATATAGCAACCAGGCTTATGACATTTACAGAGTCTCCAAGGTCTCTGGGGGAATGATTCTCTCTCTAATGTAAAGAAACAGATGAAGTGACCTGTGGTTTGGAAGTGTGCAGTTCCATGGCTTACATATGCATTACTGTGGCCGACCAGACAGAGCCAAAATCCTTGTCCATTACCTCCCCATGAGCACAGGGGGAAGTGGAATAAAGTAGCAGGCTGAATTCTGGAGCAGGATATAATTCAGTAAAAGTAGAAAACTATTTGGGTGAAATGAACACAGAGACATATAGAGATTAATAATAGACAGATGGTAAAGACTGAAAGGGATAGCACTGGTTTGCTGGAGAGTATTTTGACATTGCTGGCCAGTTTTAAATAAGAACTCTTGGAGGTGTGGATGAAGAGTGAATCCACTTGTTATAAGCTACATAGCTCATAGTCAAATGCTAGCACCAGGACTGAAGGACCACAATGAGATCATTGGACGTGATTCCTTATTTCATTCTGACTTTGATTCTTTTCATATCAGATGAATGGTTTGAACCTGACAGAGAGGGGTGTGTACTGAGCATTATTGCTTGACTGCATGAGCCCCTCCCAAAAGAACATTTTTGTGTGCCCTTTTTATTATGACTCAACCTCCATTATCTAAAACTCTTCATTATCCAAGACAGGATCATGTCCCCCCTATTAATTATATAGAAAATCCTCACGATTATCTGAACCATTAAAAATCTAAAATTATCATGCTTGACCTAATACATTTTCAGTTTCACCTTTGATAACTACATTATATTATCTCAAAATATACAAAGTATCTCTGTACTTAGTAGAGAGAATTCTGCATGTGCTGCAGTCATGCTATTTAATTATCAAAGGTATTGGAAACATTTTAAGGGCAACTGCTGGCATTCAGTGTATCTCCCCTTTCCCCTGCCACCTGACATTGAAGGGCAGATCTTCAATTGGTGTAAACTGTAATATATATCTCCACTGAAGTCAATAGAGCTATGACAATTTACATAGGCGGAGGATCTGCTGCTTGAAGCGTTTACTGTACAATAGCCAATGTCTCTAGACAGGACAGACAGGACAGGATTGACAAATACCAAATTGAAAAACTCACTAGCTGTGCTGTTGCTCTCTCTTTGATAAGAAAAGACGGGCATTTAAAGAAAAACTTTCACACCAGAACCAACCTAGAAAAAAAAAGAATATTTATAGTGAGAGAAAAACTTGGGAATATTTATTCCTGTGTCCCTTGTCCCTCACAATGCAAGAGTTATTATTGCTACAATAGGTCTCACAGAAGATATTTTAACAAAAGCTTTCTCTCATGCCCTAGATTCC
The DNA here is from genome assembly GCA_007922155.1 of Mesoclemmys tuberculata. NCBI lineage: Eukaryota > Metazoa > Chordata > Testudines > Chelidae > Mesoclemmys > Mesoclemmys tuberculata. The sequence continues at coordinate 40,677,776 of ML675610.1, forward strand.
TTCCCCTTCTCTTGCTCTTAGAGTGAAGTTATCTCCTTGGAACCCCAAAATCTGTTGCCAGGCAAATAATTGTGATGTCGAGTCACAATTTTTTACTTAATGATAGGATAACATAAATACAATACAGTTGGAACAGGGAGGTTCTAACCCTATTAGCAAGCAAGTTGAATTGGTACTGAACAAACTCTGAGCCAAATCTTTAAGTTCTTACTCAGTTTTTGCTTAGCCCTTCTTCGGGGTAACATTCATATTGACTTCAGAAGGTAAGGACCAACGGCCCAGTTTTCAAACCCGAGTGCCTGAAATTTAGCACTTAAATCCTTATTTCGACGCCTATACATCCATTTTAGGCAACTAAACAAAGTGCTTAAATCATCAGTTATGTGCAACAATATGGATTCAAGTGCTCCATGTAGAGCAACCATCTTTGAAAATGAAAGACTCTAGGATTTGACTCATGGTGATAGAGAATATGACAATTAAATGACTTTGTTTTCTTAGCATGAGACTGTACTTGATACATATGTGGTATGTTCTGAAGGTTTGACTACATACCTATTTAATAATGTTGTTCCTTGACAACAGAAAGGGAAAGGGACAATTGTCTAGATAATGCTCTGCAGGGGCGTGGGGTGCGGGTTCTTTGCAATAGTGTCCTTGTCTACATGTCTGAATGTGTGTCTGTGTCATTTTTCTTTTTTCACTGAGGTTGACACTTACTGAAGAAGGATCCACCAAACTTGCAGGCTTAGCAGTTTCCTCCAGGAACATTCTGTGATTTGCCCAACAGGCGAAGCTCCTGCAACCAAAGGCTGCTATCATCTCTCCCTGCTTTCCTGTCTCACCTTCCCCTTTCTTCCTTTCTCTTCATCATGTTCCTGATGCGTGGGCTGCATAATCAGACCCCCAACAATCTCTTCTGTATCCACGTCTCCCACGGTGCAGCACACAGCATCATGCTACCCCATTGGTTTATTTTTGAAAATCATATACTACTGCATCAGCAATGCTACAGTTAGATTGGAATTCAGTTACTTGCATTAAAATGAGTTACTAATGGAGACCAGACAGAGAAAGACCCAAATTCGGAGCAGGAAAAGAACTATAGTAAAGAGCTTCATTGATATTGTATTTTTGTAAGAAAGGCAGTATAATACAATGTTGAATATCAGAGACCTGTCAGGAAGAAGCTGTGGTGCGCCCAAATAAAAAGGCCATACCCTAGCATGCTTTGGGTACTATGGCCCCATTTCAATGGGACCACTCATGTGCTTAAAGTCACATACATGCTTAAGTGCACAGCCCCTATATAAATTACAATTAATTTAAGAGCTCACTGTTATCCTGCCTAGGTCCCTAGTGACATTAATTATGCTTAGTGAACATGGAGAACTTTTACAGATAAGAGACCCTGAGCCTGGCTGTCTCTGCTTGGCATGATCGAGTGCTTTTGTGAGCTGTTTGTACAATACTAAATACAATAAAGGGGCCTGATTAATTTCATTTACATCAATGGGAGTCCATTGTCTTTGATGGGCTTCAGATCAGGTCCTAAATGAACCCTCCTTACTACCCACCAAATAAATTAAAACATTATATAAACTCAGAGACAGGCGTGTGGCAGGGCAACTCTTGCAGATTTGCACTGACACACAGACCAAGATGTATAATTTGCAGTTAAATGTATTTTTGTGACTGGACAAGAAGAATAAAAAATAGGAGTTACTGCAGCAGTGAAATATTGAAATGTCCTGCTCTGTGTGTATCTTTTTTCAGTGCTGCTTTTACTTTTTAGCATCTGATTTGGGAACAAGAGCTATTTAGAATGCTGGTGTGTCCTTTTCTGGAGGTGAGGTATATTTCAGTGTCTTGTCCTATGCTACTAAAGTCAATTGAAGGTTTTCACTTAGAGTTTGATAGGAACAGGATTAGGCTCTAAAGGAAAGAAAGCTCTACACAGCAGGGAATTTTCCCTCCAACACTGTGTGTAATTATTTTTCCAAAAATCCCAACAGCATAAAAAAATTCAGAGTAATAGCAGGAGACTAGAACAGATCACCGCTAGCAAATGGAGCTCCTGTATTTATACAGGTGTTTTTCTTACCTTCTTTGACTAGATAGATGTTTAAAACACAAAGGTTGAAACAAAAACATATATGCAGTACAAGTGATTGCCAGCTTTACAAGACAGATAACACTACTAAAGATATTAAAACAGGTGACCGTACAAATTTGCTGCAGGCAGTGTTTTAAACTAGCAGCAAATAAGTTTCTTATACTGTGCAGATGCAAAAAGGAGTGGTCAGACATGTGAATATCCCTGGTACTATGTGAGCAATGGGGCAAAATCTTTATATGTGGCTCAAAGGAGAGATGTAATCAACAACCGCCAAACTACTTAGCCAGGTAGGATAGTGTACAGATACGGGGCCTTCATGGATTTGTGCCAGGAGGAAGATGCATTATATGGATCAGAAGACAATACCCATGAGGTCAAAGGTCTTCTTGGTAGGAATAAACATTCCTGTTTTGACTTCTCAGAGAAATACATCTTCCAGAATAATTATTTTGATAAACAGACCATTTTGGAACATTGTGAAGAACCTAAAAGGGTTTTGAAAAGTGAAACAAACATCATAAATCTTTTAGTTATGACAAAAATCAACTCTTCCTTTAGCCAACTGACAAAAACCAATCAAAAGCAATATAGCTCATTTAGAAAACAAAACATAAGAAAGAAAGAAAGAAAGAAAGAAAGAAAGAAAGAAAGAAAGAAAG
>ML675610.1:40680563-40707413 GCA_007922155.1 Mesoclemmys tuberculata
AAGAAAGAAAGAAAGAAAGAAAGAAAGAAAGAAAGAAAGAAAGAAAGAAAGAAAGAAAGAAAAAGCTCTGACTAATTTACTAACCAGAGCATCATTTGCTATGGGGCATAGCATCAGTTGCGCCCTATGGTTTTCCAAGGTCTCTATGCTCCATTATGTCTCCCATATTTTGCCCCTCCACACAAGTTTTCAGAGTATAACATAATCACATCTAATGTTCTACATGCTGACACAACTTTGCCCCCCACCAGATTTTTTCTGAAATGACACCCCTGTTCACAAATATGATTCTTCTAGGAAGAGGAGAAGAGCTAGTCAATAGATAGATCAGTTTTCCTTTAACTGTAACTATAAGAGCTATATGGATTTTATGATTTTCTAATATTCCATCAGGATGAGGCTCTTTTGATTGTACTCTGCTCTCAAATACCAAAACCATCTGAAAACATGAAGGCAGCCATTCATTTAATATGAAATCAATATGTGGTTTTCAATATTGTAATTTTGCGGTGGTAGTCAGATTCTTAAGAACAATCAGCCTCTGTTCGCTGTTTTATTTAGGAGCAATTTGGTAACATTAAAAATGAGAATTGATATATGTAATACTGAATTTTCTGGATGGTTGAGTCTCTTTCCTGGCGGCATCTCCCTGCAGCCTCACAACTGTCACTCCCTCCAAGCTCTACCAATGTTTCACTTCAATGGTCAGCAGGTGTTCTTGTTGAGCAACATGATGCTCATATTCCCAGGAGCTGGGAGCAATACATCTGTAGTCATCTCAGACCCTTTTGGTTTAGGAAGCAAGAGGTTAATGTTGATGGTCATGCTCATGTGTAAAATACTTAGATCCAAGTAAACACGGCGCTCTAAATGCTACAGAAAGAGGATTTTTTGCACACGCCAATAGCATTAGTAAGTTAATGAAGCTACGTGCAGAACACATTTACAAGACATGTATATATTGGGTGCTGTCTTCCAAACATGTTGCATGGCTATAACAACATGTGATGATTAAGCAACTTTTGCAAAAGAATAACAATACTGTTGTGAGTTATAAATACTGCATGAGCAAAATGACTTGCCAGATTTGGGTCACTTGACTTTGGGTATAATACTAGCATGTCAAGAGCGGTGAAGCATCACTATTTGGTACTGAAATTTCAAATATGGGAAGGCTCACAGGATATAAAGTTTGAATTTCACCGTTGCCATAGCAAGATGGCTCAGCGTAATGTCCATGTAGAGGGGTCCAGCAGGGCAAGACTGAGCCCACTGTGGCTGACAGCCTAGGATTTATGTCAATAAAACAGGAAACATTTTGTGTGCTCTGTTGACAATTTGTAAAAATAGAAAATGCGTTTTGTGAATTTTTCGTGATGGAAGTTGTTTGTAGGTTAAACTAGTCTAGCTAAAGGAAGGCCTCCAACTCATTTTCAAATATGTTATTTTAGTTTCTCACGGTCGCCTCTGGCTACAAAAGAGCAGCAGCTGCACTTTTTATATGAAGGTGCATTGGGTCTGGATCCTAATTCCATTCATCCTGATTTTACACTGAATAACTCTGCTGAATTTAATCAAGCTGGTTCTGATTTATACTTGTTTGAAAGGAGACTCAGGCTCTTTGTGACCCCATCAGTGTAGAAGCCATTCTTCTGATCCATCTAATTTCAGTATGGGCCAAATCTGGGTATCCTTGATCAACTTCATTAGTATCATACTTATTGAACCATCTCACTGAAAACAGTGGAGATAGTCAAGAAGTAAGGCATTACTTATTGTGAGAAAAGGAATCGGATTCTTACCCGATATAAAGTCTCGTGTAACTAATGGGTATGCTTGTAATCTATATTTTCTCTAGTTCTCTTCCTTATATTTAATCCACAGATATTTTTGTTTTAATAACTTTAGGATGTTCGCCTGGTTTATTGCTTCTGTAATAAAATTATTGCCTTGGGCATTCGGAAACCATGCCTCCTCTAACCTCTTGAATGATATTAAAAAGAGCAGCGCTTTCCCTGTTGACTATAACTACAGAAAGGAAAAGATGGCACAAGAGGAGCAGCGATCTCTCATTCTTTTCATTTGTTATTAATTTTTGTGTATTTGGGGACACTAACAGAGTGTTCTGTGTTCTATTGAAAATGAAGTATGGGACTTGTCCCAAGAAGATTCCTTAGTTAACACTAAGGGCTCATCTAGAGGAACAGTTTGCATGTGGCAGGCTGGGGTGTAAATCTACGTTACACTAATCTGCCGCCTGACAAGTATCCAGGAGGATGTGGCTGGCCCACACTAATGGTTCCCTAGTGTACTTTGATCTACTCCTGTTTCAAAGCATGGTAAATCAAAGTGCACTAAGGAGCTTTTCGTTCGGGGCAGTATTTTCCATGTAGTTAGTTGTTGCACGGCAAGCTAGTGCAGGACATAGTTATACCCAAGCCTGTCCTGCACTAACTGTACACAGAGAAAACTGAATTAACACTTAAGGGTGTGGCTACATGGGGGCATTAAGGAAAGCTAATCTGAATTAATTTCCAAAGTGGATTAGTTAAACCACATTAAACCCCTTTATAGAAAATCCTATTCAGAATGAAAGTGGCCTTAATTTGATTTAGTTAATTCACTTTGCACCCCTTCTGTGAACACTCTTATTGAGAATTAAAGTGGCTTTAACTCAGTTTTAATTTTAATTTACTTTAGAAGTGAATTAAGATAAAGCCACTTAAGTTTTCAGTGAGTGTCCACACAGGGGTTTAATGAGGTTAACTAACCCACTTCAAATTCATACTTTTTGTTAATTTAGATTAATGTTCCTAAATTTTCCCATGTAGACAAGCCCTAATTCTGAAAACACCTATGGTGAGATTTTCAGAGGCTTTCAGAGCTACAGCCTCAAAGGTGTTTAGGTGCCTAAATCCCACTAATTTTATGGGCATTAGGTGCCTAAATATTTTTCAGGGTCTGGGCTTCAATGCTATCCCAACTTTGCTCCCAGTGATGTCAAAGGAAAAATTCCCACTGACTTTAGTCATGGAATCAGGCCCACTCTGAGTACCTTTGAAAATCTCCCTCTTGGGTCCAGTCCTGCAATGGGTCTAGTCATATTAATGATGGCTATTCAAAGGGGTAGATGTTTGCAGTCCCCAGCATTTTAAATTCAAAATTCAGTTAATATTAATTTAGGTAAATGAAGACTTTAGTTCATTCAGCTTTTCTTCCTCTCCTTTTTTCTGCCCCTCCAGTCCACATCAGCTCTGTTCAGTTTTTGAGAGTGAGTTGCTAATACTGCACACATTGTGGCTGAAAATGCAGTTTCATAAATGTGGGAGGTACTGTAAGCTATTGCTGCAAATATGTGAGGCCTGAAACATGACTCTAGTTTTACATTTAAGCCTTTGATCTCAACTATTATATATCCATAGATAATGCCAGTACTGGCCTCCCACATTTAGTTTCCTTTGAAGAAATACAGTGAGATTCTCCACAATGGGTAGAAGCTATTAAATCCCAGTGAACTGCCATCTCTGCATATCTTGCTGGTTCTTTGGTTAAGTTTCCCTTATTTCTTGCTCTCCTGTCCTGTGTTGGGGAAATTGCTGCCCAGCCTTTTGCTTGTAAAATTTGCAGATGACATTAAGCTGGGAGGGATTGCAAGCACTTCAGAGGACAGGATTAACATTCAAAAAGATTTTTACAAAGTGGAGAATTGATCTTTAATCAACAAGATGAAATTCAATAAAGACAAGCGCAAAGTACTTCACTCAAGCAGGAAAAATCAAATGCCCAGCTACAAATTGGGAAATGATTGCCTAGGAAGGAGTTCTGCAGAAAAGGATCTGGGGGCTACAGTCGATCACAAATCGAATATGAGGCCAACAATGTGATGCAATTGCAAAAATGCTAATATCATTCTGGGATGTATTTACAGGACTGTCATATGTCAGACAAGGGAAGTAATTGTCCCACTCCACTTGGCACTGGTGAGGCCTCAGCTGGAGTACTTTGTTCAATTTGGGATGCCATGCTTTAAGAAAAATGTGGCCAAATTGGACTGAGGAAAGAAACAAAAATAAGAGAAAATTTAGAAAAAATTGGACATATTTAGACTTGAGAAAAGAAGACTCAGGGGAGCCCTAATAATAGTCTCCAAATATATTAAAGGTTGTTGAAAAGAGGATGGTGATCGATTGTTCTCCATGATAGATGAAGTTAGGACAAGAAGTTATTGTTTTAATGAGCAACAAGGGAGTTTTATGTTCGTGATGAGGAAAAACTTTCTAACTATAAGGATAGTTAAGTACTGGAATAGCTCACCAAGGGAATACCCATCACTGGAGATTTTTAAGAGCAGGTTAAACAAATACTTGTCACGGATGGCATAGGTACATTTGGTCCTACTTCAGCACAGCAGGTTGGATTAAATGATCTCTGGAGGTCCCTTCCAGTCCTACATTTTCATGGTTATGTGATTCATAATAACCCTACCAGTTTCAAGAAAGATCCAAAAGAAAAGAAAAAAAAAAAAGACTTGGAGACCCTCAATTTATTCTCGAAGATATTTTCAAGCACTGAATGATAATGGTGTAATTCAGACTTTATATTCAAAGGAACTATAGAGTTCTGGATCCTCTGGCTTCTGCAGAAACATTTACAAACCACTCTCTGTTTTTTTCCACTTAAAGCAAGACTTGGATTTTAAATGTTAGTGAACATAACATAAAAACGGCCATACTGGTTCAGACCAATGGTCCATCTAGCCCAGTATCCTGTCTTCTGATAATGGCCAATGCCAGGTGCATCAGAGAGAATGAACAGAACAGGTAATCTTCAAGTGATCCTTCCCTTGATGGATCCCATGAAACAGAGAAATATCCTGTTTATTCCAGTATTGTCAAATGCTGGTTTCCAGCCATGACTTCGGTCACAGCAGCTGGAAGGAAATGGTCTGTAACCTTTCAGCAAGAGGTTAAAAATGTACAGATGAGTTTTAGCTTTAATACTGCTATTGCTTACAGATAATGTAGCTGCATGAATGAGAGCCTGACCTTGAGCAGCTCAGCTGTTTTAAAAATAAAAGCGGATAGGCAAACATAAAATTCCTTTTGCTCTGAGACGTTTTCTTGTGTGATGGAGGAGCACAGAAATTCCGCATCTGCTTATTCCTGCCTGCATGTAGTATGCACGTCTCCAAGGAATTGGAGCATAATCGCTGCCACAGCCAATGATGACATTCCTGCTGTTTGTTCATCCTTTTCTGATGAGAATGGAAGAGAACTGGAGTTAAGTATGTAGCCTTTAGGTGGTGCTCCTATATCACTGCACTGCGGGAATAGCAATGCAGAGACAGCTGGAATTACAGAGCCACTGTCCTTATTTTCACAGTTTGAGTTAACTGGAGCACTCCTTATAAACTGAAATATTGTCTCTGTGGAAGGCTGTTTTAATAAGACTTTTGTTCTGATTTGTAGCATTGACTGTGTGGGGTATGTGGCATAAATTTGCTGGTGAATTCACCCTGATTAGGCTTTATTACTACTAGAGGATTGCACACGTTGTCACTTCTGTAGGCTGAGCTCATTGGACATACCCAGGGCTCCTTGCATCCCTCCATTCCTCCCACAACCCCCCTGCGTATCCCCCTCCCATCTCCCTCTATTTCAGGGACTCCCTGCAAGCCCCTCACCTTCTCCCTCCCATACCAAGGGCTCTGTGTGCCCCCTATTTCCTCCTTCTATCTCATACCAGAGTTCACCAATCTCCCCCCAACCAGGGGTGCCATGTGCCCCCATACCTGCTACCACCCATAGCAGGGTTTCCCCCCCTCCCTCCATGCCACTGGCTCTGTGTACTCCCATTCTCACTTCACCCACATCCCAAACCAGAGTCTCCCAATCTCCCCCTGTCAGGGGTTATGTGTTCCTTCCAATTCTCCCCCCCACACCCCTTCTGTATCAGGGGCAACTATTCTTTCCTCCATGCCAAGGGCTCTGTGTGCCCCCTTCCTCCATGCCAGGGTCCCCCATTTTTTTCCTCATGCCAGGGGATCTGAATCCTCCCTTTCCTATCGGTAGAATGAAGTCAACAGGGCAGGAACTGCTTTGCAGGGCTGTGGGGACTACAGTATGCAAGTAGAGACTCGCTGTTCAAATTCCTGCATGTTGTTGATACTAAATAAAACAGCCTGCACAAAAAATACCAGTGTCATTCAGCACTGACCTCTCTGAGAATGAAAACTGAATGAGTTTTGAGAAGAATGAAGAATTATTGTTATTTTTATACCTATAAAGCACCTACAATGAGAAGTAGCCAAGAGTTGTGCTATAGTATTCAAAACCTACAGAATCTGTCAAAGACCAACATCAATAGTGTCCCATCCTCTTATGTCACTTGATCTAAAACAGCCAATAAAATTCAGCAGTGTCCAGGGAAAAGCTTGAACACTCATGTGTGTGGGGAGGGTGGGGGGAACATGCAGAACTGGCTGGGGGACACACACACGGGGGGGACACACACACCCCTGCCACCTCCTCATACCCCTCTCTCATACATGGGGGTTGACCAACTGATTCTCCCCGCCTGGCGCTCTCCAGTCTTCATGCCCAGCTGGGCCCTGAGGACAGGCTCTCCTCTCCTGGTACTTGGCGCCGTGTCTTCCCAGCTTCCCCACCCAGCCTGAGGTTGCCGCCTGCCTGCATTCATTGGCCACTGCAAGTGTGCAGCCAGTGCCAGCCAGAGACAGACCTGGGAGCTGGCTGAGCCCGGACTGGCCATGGAGCTGGCTGTGGGGGGAACTGTGTTGATGGATTGGCCGAGGGAGTGGCCCAGCCCCATGTGCTGCAGCCTCGCCCTCCCACCAGTCTTGGATACCCACCCCCATTGGCCACTACACCCCCCACTCATTGCTGGTGGGTGGGTGGCTGGTGAGCAGGGATCAAAGCATGATGCTTTGGTGCCATTGGCACCATTGTAAACCTGATACTGATCACGAGGCAGAAAATACGGAACAATTTGCCAATTTTTAAGAAAAAGTTGGGAAACCCACAAGAGAGCTTAAATACGGGAGTGTACCATTAAAAACGGGATGTCTGGCCACCCTGTCACTAGCACAGTGACATGTACCTGAACTGAGCATCAATCTTGAGAGAGAGCATAGCAGAGGTTATTTTGTGGAATACCCCATCACAATCTACCTCCAAAGTGGTGACGTGTCAATGAAGTGGTTGTCATAATGCTCTTGTTATGATATAATATAAATTACCATGCCTTTAAGTTATTGCACTTACTGTAACCTGATTTGAAATCTTGTTCTGTGTCAAATGACACTGTGATTGTGGGATTGTGACACCTGTCAGTCAAGGGGACTTCTCACAATAGCCTTATTTACATAACTGGACAACCTAAGGGGGAGCAGAGTTCAAATGAGCAATTAGCAGCAAATATTTTTAAAGAACAAATCTCGCCAGACAGATTTGATTGCTTTTTATGATGGAATTAGAAAATGAGTGACAGAAGGCAATGGAATAGATGTAATAGAGCCAGTTTGTAGTCAAGAACTTGATATCGTGTCTCATAAAATCTGACTTGGGAAAATAATTTAAAATGGCTTGGAAACGAACACTGCGTTATAATGGGTGGAAAGACCAAAGACAAAGGATTACAATGTAGAACAATGGATTGATTTTTGGGGTCAGGGGTTGGTACTAATCAGATGTTTAGCCTATGGAAAGGGCTAAATGTTCACAAATGACAGTAAACAACGAGGCTTTGTGTACACCAGTGAGGACAGAAATAATAAAAAGACACCAAAGGAGTACAAAACAGTAACAATAGGGATTCTGAACCGCCAGCTGTTTCCAAAAGGGAGAGGAAAGAGACTGGAAAAGGACTTTCACTTGAACAGCATATTGATATTGTAAGTCCTCACTTACAGACGTGGTAGCCTTAAAGAGGAATTGCACCAGCACTATGTAGTTCCTAGACACTGTTTACTTTATGCATGTGTAAGGAAGGCTTTAGTGGAACTTCCCCCTGCTCAGACAGTCTGAGTGGTGAGTGGTGCTCCCTCATGCTCAGTCAGCTGAAAGGAGGGGGGGCACTTTGTTGCATGGGCGTTGTATTTGCAAATTAGCACACCTAGGTGCTGAGCATAATGGGAAATGGTTAGCATGGCTGGTTTTGGGCTACAAACCACTTTTGTGTTAACTGCTGGGGTAATGAAATGTTGTCCTTCAATTGTAGGAACAGATGTTAGCAAAACTGTGCTTAACTTGTTATGATAAAATACTTTACCATAAACTAAATAGAGTGCCACAGAGGTGGCGGACAGATGTTTTAGCGTTGTAAAGTGGGGGGAGATATGATGAATTGCCTAGGGGGACTGCACCAGCCCTGGGAAAGGGCTGCTCCCAGGCATGGAGTGATGATCTCCCATTGTTAAAAGGTAGAATTAATGACTCCTCTTGGAGCCTTTTGTTTCCTGAGAACAGGGACATTGCTTCTGTGCCAGCAGAAGGTTTACCCATGAGCTGAAAGTCACTAAGAGCTGAATCACTGCAAGCGGAGACTCACTAAAGAGCTGAACTATTAGAGAGCCTGGGAAACCTTGCCTGATGACTGACAAAGCTGAGTCAGTCGGCACCAGCGGTCAGCGGGAGCCTGGCGCGGTCGGCGCCAGCCAGGTGTGGTCAGCGGGAGCAGGTGCAGTCGGCACCAGCGGTCAGCGGGAGCCTGGCGTGGTCGGCGCCAGCCAGGTGTGGTCAGCGGCTGGGGACTAGGCAAGCCCCGGAGGCAACAGAAGACAGCTACGGAGGAGGCCTGGTCAGCCGGTGGCCAGGGGAAGTTGCAGAGGGGCAGACTGAGCCCCAACTGGACATTGACAGTACGATGGTCAGTACAGGGGAAGGCACGAAGGGGGAGGCGAAGGACATGCCCTGTACTCTGGGGTGGGTTTTAGCTCATTGAGTTCATGAATTCTTGTTCGCATTGGTTCCCAAACCAGTGCTGTGTTATCTCTCTTCTGTTATTAAAAGGTTTACTTTCTACACTCAGACTCTGTGCTTGCGAGAGGGGAAGTATTGCCCTTCGGGGCGCCCAGGGGATAGTGTGTGATTTCCCAGGTGACTGGGTGGGGGCTCGAGCCAGTTTGTTGTTGTATCATTGACAGGGACCCCTAGATATAGAACCCGGCCCTTGCTGCTGCCGACTCTGGCAGAAGGGTTACACATGGATATTCACAGCTAAACGTAGCTTCTGAGGAGAGAGCTGCCATTTTACAAATACAGTCATAACCCTTTAAAATTCCTCCTGACCTGATGGAAGGAAGTGTTGTTGTTTCTTCTTAAACAATAACTCAACATTGTTCCATGGGGTTCATGCAGCAGGGTAGGGTTTTTTTTTAAAGAACTAGAAGCCTGTTATTCAGACCCTGAATGTTTATTATCATTAAATAAAAAATAAAATAAAAAACCCCACTCTAATTCAGCACTGACCGCTTTGAGAATGGAATGGCGTTTCCTCTGTTTCAGAAGCTCATGTGAGCTTCCTGCAAACTAGCCATTACTCCCAGAATTTTGGAATGATAAACCACTGACGCCTGTAAAGTAAAAGCTCTTTCTGCCACAATACACCATGAGAAGCGTTTGCTTATACATATTATTATTTCTTAACCAAGCACGAGGCTTAATTGTGCTTATCTCAGCACTCCATGGCACCCAGTTTATGAGTTCTATTATTTTGCCATTTTCATATGTAAAATATATCCTATTAGGTAATCCAGGATGGATTTTCTTTCAGATGCATTTTGCCTGTTCCTTTCTAGAACAGTCATGATGCAACACATTGCCTACAACATATATATATATATGGGGTGAAAGCACACATATCTTTGTGCAATTTAGATGGGATGTTTTATTCCCAGAAATATGCATATGAGGAGTCACGAGTAACATTTTCAAAAGTGCCTAGGGCATTGTCTATCCTGGGTGTAGCATATAGGGTACATGCATACACACCGCAGGCTGCCTCACACTGTGGTGTGTAGCTACATGTGATAGTGAAAGGCTCTGACAGACCCCACTGTGGAGCCTTTCCCCAGTGCCCCATGATATCTCCCATATAACTTGATCAAATGAGATCAGATATACACTGCAAATTCTATCCCAATCTGTGAACTGACATATTAATTTCCAAGCCTGCATGTCCCCATATGCTGATTTTTAAAAGGGTGCAAAATTCAGTTTTAAACAGAAACCATCCTGCAAACTAACTGTGGTGCATCTGTTGCTGGCCCATAATTAAAGAGCATGCTTTATCATGCCATTTTTCTTATTCTTTTCCTGTCCATACTTTCCCCTTAATATAGGAATAAAACTCAGTAATTATACAAATATGGAGCATTATTAAATGAAGATGTGACACACAGGAATGTTAGCAAAAAGCTAAACTTAATTTCCTGGTTCTAGTCACCATACACAGGTCAGGGTTACAAAGTAATACCCTTTCACATGCGAGGGGTCCTATCCACTGATGTCAGTGTTTATCATTACCATAAATAATGACAAACTTCATTGTTTCCATGTTATTCTTATTTGCATTAAATCACATTTACTGCTTTCCCTCAACATCTAAAAACATGCGTCAAGCATGAATAGAATACAGTGCAGCACCTTGGCATTGGCTTGTGATCTATCACTATACATGGAGTATTGAGATATTTCATTATTATTTCTATTGCATCAGCACCTTGGATCCCCAGTCATGGGCGAAGAACTCATTGTACTACGTGTTGTATTGATACAGGTAGAAAAGACAGTGTCTGTCCCAAAGAGCTTACAATCATAATATAACATGGCCCAGATCCTCAGAGGAATGTAGGTGCCTAAGTCCCATGAGAGTTACGAGCGTAGATATCTTTGAGGGTGTGGGGTCACATGCATAACAACACACCATGATGGTTTCTTAGTCTGTGTCATAAGCACTGCAGGCTTCACAGTGAAAGGGTCAGATAAACATTCAGACAGAAGGATGCGTTGTTGTTGGGTGCATAGACCATGACTCAGCTTTGGTGAGGAGAGGATCAGAAAAACCTGTCTCTGAGTCAGGGAGTTACAGGTGTCTTCCCTCACCTGACAGATTGCAGAGAAACTACTATAGAATGGGTTTGAGTCCAGGTGACAATGATTCCTGTATCGGGAAGTGGGGATCTGTATAAGAAGGGAGATCCAGGAGTGAATTGCTTTCCAATGATGCATAGCTAAAAGGATAGTAAAGCTCTGATAACTTTAAAAAGGGCTTATATAACTGACTTCTTTTACCTTACTAGACTTGGTCTATAGCTTGTACTGTTTGCTTTGCTAGTGTGCTGTGAGAAACCGTCTGTTAGGTATTATTTTGGTCACAGGAAGCCTACTTTGAGCCTACAGCTGCTGGGCAGTGAGCATGAGGTCTTTAATTTCTGCTGCAGATAGATAGCTGGTTGCCTATCCTGTACTGTGCTTAATACAGGCTCCATTCCTTTAATTGCATCTTCTTGCACCTGCTTTTCCCTGATTTTCCTTCTAGCCTCTTAACAGATGCTTGATTCTGTTTCCACTGACCTATAGGTCCTGCTTCAGGCCTTTGGCTGTGCCCTGCATATTTTTCAAAGGTCTACAATGTCCCTTCACATACTAAGCAGTCTTTGAAGGCTTTGCTTAAGGGTTTCCAGTTGCCCTAAAGGTTCTTGTTGCAATCAGTAATGATAGTTCACTTTTATACCAGGGCCTGAGTAGGATGTCTGTTTACTAAAGTAACATGTGGGAGGGAAAAATAAGAGAGATAAATATGTTCCTATAGAAAGGTACCCCTGTGAACAGCCACAGAAGCTCATAGGAGGGAAAAAAACCCTTAGAAACAGAACAAAAACATTTTGTGGCTGTAAGACACAGGCCAGGACAGTGACTTGTGACCACACAACTGAAAGAAGAGCGAATGCTGGTTTGGTAGAGTATAGGTAATGGAATTATACTACAGTCAAGTCACTTGTTTTCTGGAAGTCTACCTAGTGAAAAGAAGTCTTGGCTGGTATAATACAGCGCTACCTCCTTTAAGACTGGGTCCATAGTGGTATTTTGGTCTAGGTACATGTTTACAAAATAATATTGGAGTTCTAAGACTCCTTCACAATACTGCAGAGAGCTACTAGGGAACCACACTGCCCTCCTTTACCTTCCCCCACCCCTCACCTTAGTTTTAATGTATCTGTTTTTTACTAGCGATGCTCATTGGAGTGCTGATGCTTGAGAAAGTGAGTTTATCTAAGTTCTCCATCTCCTCTATCCCAGTTGAAGATGGAGACGCATTTGTGACAATGTATTGTCTGTCTCCCTATCCATAAAAATTATAGGCTTTTCAAACAGTTCCTTGTGCCTTAAGACAATATAAAAGGAAACTTTCCTGAGTCAAGATGTAAACTGTGAAGAAAACAGGAAGACCTCCAGTTTAGCTGGGAAGGACAGAGGGTAGAAAGTTATCCTCCTCTTTAAGCTCTCTAAATTGGCTACTCATGTTCTTTCTTCTAGCTAAGACAAAAGCCCCAGAAATGATGAAGTTCTTTACATAAGTACAGCCACAGCAGATTTCTGAGTCCCAGCAGACTCCTAGTCACAGTATTTGGATTCAGAAACATCTCATTACACCAGATACTGTAGGTTACTACTTGTGTGATTGATAGCTTCATTGTACACCTGCCAGGACCTGCTATTACCTTTCTATTGAAAGACTGTGACATTTTCTCCTCCCTTCACTGCACCTTTATGCATGGAAAGACTCCTAACAACCTCCTGGACTCCAGCTTTGCCTACCCTTTAGACATATGTTTCAGTGTCTAGCTTCTTCCTGGTTGGGCCCCAGAACCTCTGGCTTCATTTTGCATGTGATCTGAAATGTGACAGACAGATTTCAGATTGCAGTGGAATATGGAATTATGATAATTGGGGGGGGGGGTTGTCTCTCTCTTGTAAGAACTGAATATCTTTTAATTGTTATGCGATTGTGGTTGCCTAATCCTCCAAGGAACACAATACCATCCTAAGGCCTTGTCTCCATGTACAGCGGTGCAGCTGGGCCTGTGCTGCTATAGGGATTTAGTGAAAATGCTACTACATCAGTGTGAGAAGCTCTCCCGTTAATCTACCTCCACAAGAGATGGTAGCTACGTCAACAGGAGAAGCTTTTTTTGCGATTATTAATATGGTATTGGGATCTGAATAACTTGTGACTAGGGGTTAGGATGAGCTCAGAATATGGCTTTCACTTACATTGTATGTCAGGATTTGAACCCGCTAAATTTGTTATTTGTGTAGACGCACCAGACAATAAGATACTTTTGGCTATTTCTTTTAATTGCTCTGTTGTATCTTTTATATACCTGTACTGAAGATTAGTGTGTACTGACACTTAATTGTTGGACACTGATATAAGCATTGTAGCTTCATGGGCCTGCTATAACAATCAGAGGATAAGTTTTGACTACAGTCTTAGGTGCCTGATTTCACTCAGAGAATTATTGTTGAATAATGTTACCAGACAAAACTACTACAGCTGTGTTGGAAAAAATATCTCCCTTTGGGCAAAGTTGCTGAGATTTACCCTATTGTTGCTTTTTGAAGTAGGGTGAAAAATTCACTTAATCCAGATGGTTTCATCAGTTTCATTATAAGTTAAAAATCAGTTTGTCAGCAATTATAAAGTGTGCATCTCACCAGGGGAATTTATTTCAATGGGAGCAGGATTAGACTTTGGAAGAGGAACTGAAGTCTTGATTATCTAGAATTAGAGTCAAGAGAATATAATAGAGTACCGCCTTAGTCACAATGAGGAAAAGGAGCAGGTGTTGGATAATACAGATGAGATTAGTCCACTTTTTACTATTCTGTCAGAATACAAAATGAAAATACTGTTTCACAATGAATACAGATTGAAATAATTTGATAACACAGTAAGATAACCAGATCAGGCAATCCAATAATAAAAACTATCAAAACTTTTTGCAGTGTTTCTAAATCTTTTAAAATTCTAGTTAATGTGAATGTTTCATTAACTGTTAGTTTTAAATAGACTAATTCATTTTAGAGCCCTCATACTATTAGTTAAAACATAATTACATAATACCATTAATTAATAATATATACTCTTACTAATACTACACAATTTTATATAGGTAGATGCATAAGTATGGCTGTAACCCTTTGAAATAAACTCAGTAGTATGGTATGAGGGCATGTGGGTAAAGATTTGTGGCAAGACAATGAAAACAAGCTCTCATCCAGTGTTGGTAAGATCTCATAGCAAGACTCACAAACCTCATTGAAATCAGTGGGAGTTAGGCCCCTAAATATCGGTAAGGTCTGAGGCATAAATCTTGTGCTGTCTCTCTACTGTGAAAAAACTGAGAAATGCATTCTGCTCCTGTCAACTAGGGACAAGCATACATTCCTCTTTAAACCTGTCTGACCATAGCACAGGGAGGCACTGGCCCATTAAGAAGGCACAGGCTAGTCTTAAAAGAGAGCACCTGGGCCCTAGAAGGGAGGGAGACCTGGTGAGTCAGAACGGTCTGGGCCAGTCAAGGAGAGGCAGGTGAGAGCTACCTGAGAGAGGCAAGGTTTTTGGCAAGTGAGAGCTGCTAGGGACCAAAGGACTGTGGGAGGTCCCCGCTGGAAGCTGCAGGTGGATCCTGGGAGAAGGCTGAGGGCAAGAGTGTACCAAGAGCAGTTTGCTGCTCCACTGGCTTCACCTCTCCAAGCCAAAGAGAGAGGGCTGGAGAGGGATGAAGGCTCAGAGCACTAAAGGATGATGTCTGCTGGTTCTCTGAGCTGGAGTCAGAGGGCTGGAGAGATTAACAGACAATGGGGAGTGATGGATGCTCCCCTGGTGATGATGCCCTGACAGTAGAATAGCTATAGGGATTCCTGCTGGAAAGCCTGCCATGGTTGTCCTTCAGTCCTCCCCTGTTTTACTGCCAGAACTGTCCGGGTGTGGAGGAAGATGCTGGAGCGTGGTATGTTCTGTGTCAATTGACTACAAGATGTGGGATTTGAAGGACTATATACATCGTGTGAGAAATGGACTATGCCTGGGATTCCTGTTGTTATGGATTATTTGAACTGTATTTTGGTAATAAATTGGTCCAAGGAGGTAATAGTGACTCAAGAATACATGTGTGGAATTAGTGGGGACTCTGTTTTGATTATAGTCTGTCATAAAATAGCCCTGCCTGGGGCACCGCCTGTAACGGAACAATCAGCCCCATAAAGAATATTTTGCTGTGCCCTAAAAATCAGGGCATCATATAGAAGGATAATTTTAACCTCTACCATGATACATGACATAAGCACTAAAATTACTCCTCCAAACCCTACAAAAGGGCTTAATAAGATCCCATGTATCCTTTGGAACTGCAAACGTTTACAAGACACACAGGGACATTTTTCTATTCAAATGTTTTCTATTCTGATGTTAGTGAGTGTCTAATAAGTACCTACAATGACCATAGCACAGTTGCTTGTTCAGGATGCACTTCAGCATAATGTATCCTGACACTGTCTGGCCGACGGTGAGAATGGCTTGGCTACACTGAAGCTGGGAGAGAGCTTCTCAGCCTGGTTAGAAAGACTCAAGCTGGCAGGACTTGGGCTAGCACGTGAAAAATAGTGGTGTGGCCACTGCATCTCTGACTGAGACTTGGGCTAGCAGCCCTAGCTCTGACCCAGGAGGTTGGGTGAGCTTGACAGCCCAGGCTGCCACTTGAACTGCAACATCCACACCACTATTTTTAGTGCACTCATTCAAAATGAGCTAGTATGCGTCTGTCTGCCTGGGCTGGGAGGCTCGTCCCCAGCTGATGGGTAGACATTGACAAAGATTATTAAGTGGTTTCCAGTGCGGCCTTCATTTCTAGAGGCAGAGATGATTCCAGTGAATTACGCTCTGAGTTGCACGTTTGTCCTTGTCAGGCCAGCAAATGGGATAACTCACCATACCTGTTTCTATGGTTCTAAGTCAACCCCGGTTTATTTGCAGCTCTGGAAATCCCTGGATGGGCCACTGACCATTAATACTTGTTAGAGGTGAGAATAGACAAAAACATGACTGAAAACACATTCATCATACCACGACAAACCGCTACCATGACAACATTCTACATCCAGTTCAATGCAATATTATTATCCTAGCTCTTCTGTGGCTTCACAGACCCTCATCTCTCATATGCCACTTTGTCTAGGTCTTCTCTTCCACCTCACTGTGTGGTGTTTTATTGACATCAGCTCTCATAAAACAGGAAACCAGATTTTTTAGATACAGCAAGCCACAATATTATTAGGAATTATAACTGTGACAAGAGGCTAGAATAGCAGATGACACACCAAGACAACAGTCACTACATTGCATGTTTTTACCAATTTATCGTATTAGATTTACTTTTCTTTACCTACAGCACATTACTTTTGCTGGGTAGTCAAACCTAGGTATATTAAGGGCAAACAATATTTACTGTTCTAATGAGTTCAGGGGATTTGAAATCACTAGACAATATTCAAAAGGCCATTTCTTCCTGCCATGGACTATAATTTAAATATCTTCACAGAGACTTTTGAGTACAAAATTCTACCTACTGTAGGAAAATAACAAGATCACAAAACTGCACAAATATAGGGTTTTTTAAAATAAAAACTTAGATAAATGCTAAAGCTTTTCTAGTTGTGAATTCAGAAGACTTAGCTGCTCATGTGATATTTATATTATGGAAATATAGCAAGAGTCACAATATTTCTTTGCTGGAAACCAGATGGGTCAGCTAAGTCATGGGCATGTTTCTTTTATCCTGCAGAATTTTACTATCCATCCAGTTCTGGACTTCTGCAGTTTTTTGCCAAAAAGAAAGTCTGTATTCCAGTAAATTCCTCCACTGTATTACAGCTGCTGTAACCTAACAAATCAGTCAAAACAACAATTAAGGACAGATAGTCTGTACCCAACACCCCAAATTACACTGCACCCTATGAGCAGAATTATTGGACTAATCAATGAGCAATGTAACAAAATTGGTCCAGTGAATATTCAATCTTGTAAGGGTAATTTCTGACGAATTGGTTGTATAATTACCATTGAAGTCAATGAGAGATGTTTCATACCAATGAACCTCAGACATCCAGTTGAAGTCTCACTATAATGGGAGATTAAGGGAACAACAACAAAAGCACCACACTTAAGACAGTGAGGGCTCACAGTGCCGAATGTCCATGACCATCTTGTATGGCTTTATTTCATAGTCTTCAAAGCTCAATAGGGTTATTACAGATCAGGTACAGCCAGATTAATCATGCATAGTCACGTTGCTGCTACCAGACTATAGCTGGGCAATGTCCCCGCCTGACCACAAGTCCAATCTTCAGGGCTCGCTCTGTGTGCAGGGATTTTGTCTCTGAGGTGGGCTAAATAAGTGCCAGCCAGCAATGACTGATGACTTCAATTTTTTCAAGGCCACTTCTCAATAATATATCCATATTCCTGATAAAATCATACCAATTTATGCCCAGTAGTCACTGCTAGCAATGCATATGAAATGCCATCAGTTTCTTTGTCTTGTTTAAGCAATGCAAATATTGCATATCCATATAAGAGGATTAGAAGTACACAGGTTTGATAAATCGTATTTTTATATGTAATTTCACTTTTTTTTTTTTTTTGCTCCAGACCCTATGCAGGTCCCTCATGGCTGAGGCTGCTAACTGACTCTCCTTAAGATGTCTGGCTGGCTACACCTATTTGATGACAGTTTACCATCTAGATAAATTAAATCATTCGTTATGTCCACTGTTTGTCTAATAGCACAGATGTCGTATATCACAACTTTTGCACCAACACTCTCAATTTTTGCTCTTGCCCAAGAAACCTCTTAGGCCAAGAGCAGCTGTCATGTGCTGCAAAGTCTCTAATGTGTCTTCAAGGTCGTTTGAATCATGACTGAAGAGAACATCATCATCTGCAAAGTGCAAGTCAGTAAATGAAGTGGAACCAATATTTACACCAGTATTTGTAGAGATATGTTCAAGGAGCAAATCCATTGCATGGCAGAATAGGATTGGGGCCAGGACATAGCCCTACTTCACACTGGACCTAGTATAAAATCTGTCAGTCCTGTGTGTCTCCCACATCACACCCTCACCCCGTGAGTCATTATGTAGATCTTAAATTAACCTTATGAGGAATTTCGGGAACAGTAGTGCTTTATAGAGCCTTCCTGAGGTCAACTCTATTGATAGAACTGAAGACTGCCTTTAAGTCTACATATGCTGCTGTGAAGGATGACTGAATTCATAATGGATCTCAGATAAAAGATGAAGAGCAAGGATAGCATCCATTGTAGATCACCCAGCAGTGAAGCCCCATTGCTCTGAGCTACAGTGTTTCAAAAGGAGCGTCTGGAGCTGGGCAAGTAGGACACGTGTGAAAACTATTCTGTGGCCCGTAGCTGCTACACTCAGTGTGTGGGTCTTTCTCTTTATAAAATGGGATGATGATCCCTTCCTTCCATTCAGCTGTTACATTCCCAGTTGTTCAAGCCTGGACAAAAAGTTGGTGTAATGTTACACTTACAGGATCTATAGTGCACCTGAGAGGTTTTGGTGTTATGCCCTCTGACCCAGCTGCACACCCGCTTTACAGTTTCCTTATGGCAGGGTAAACCTTTTTCATAGTAGGTACATCTACACAGGTTACAGGGTCACAGATTGCATTGGCTGCTAGCATGTCCAGGTCTGAACATGAAGTAACTTCAGAATGGCTAAGCACAACCTCATAATATTCTTTCCATCTTTTCAGACTTCTTGGGTTGAACGTGTTTTACCACCAGCTGTATTTCTGGCCATAAACCCGTATGAAGTTCAGTTTGGGATGAAAGTGACTGATTAGTTTTGAATGCAGGTCAGAATTTATTAGAACTTATTCCCTCTTCTGCCTCTTTTGCCAAGTTCTCTGTTGAAGTTAAACACCATTTTAGCTTATGTGCCCACCTGTTTCCACAGCTGCCGGACCGTTGGACACTCTCACAGCTTGTGCAGCCGGGTTCCTTTTTCTGTATTACAGCACCAACAAACATCAGAGGATAAGTGCAAACTCTGTGAAGTCCAATACATTTTGAATAAAACCTTTTGTTGTATCAAGTGTAACCTGAGTTTCACAGAAGCATTTTTAACACTACGTAATATGTTCTGCTAGTGAGACTTTTTTAAAGACTGTGATAAATCCCCTTCTCATGTGCCACAACAAATTCCACACTAACGGGAACAATAGAGTTCCCCTTCATTAATAAGGATACATAGCTGACATGGGCCTGAGGAGTTTTATGAAGCATTTCTAAAGTTCTCTGTTATTCTGGGGCCTCTGGCAGTCCTAGGGCCTCTGAACTGACTTGATGTTAGCAGGAGTCTTATTTGCAAGAACTGCCACCCTGCTGATGGTGACAGGTCACAGCTTTGCTTTAGTGTTAAAAAAAGAGACAAGACCCTCATCCCTGACTAATGGGGAAATCCATATAATATCCTTCCTCTGCCTGTTATTGCAAATTATAAGTTTGTTCTCAATTTGCAAGTCTGGGCAAGTCTTTGTTCCCAGGGTGGATCCTTCTGTACTTTAGGATCATTAATTTGCACTTTAGGGTTGTTGATACGTATTCTTCGGCCTTCAGGTTTGGGATGGCAGTTGCTGTCTTTACTCCCTTTTCTGTTGTTAGAGCAGTTTAGGCTGGTGTCTTTTTATGCCCTGCACGTACATTCCTCACTCACACAAAGAGAATTTATCAAGATATTTTTAGGTTCAATAGTACAAGTTTCAGGAAAGAGCTCACTTCAAGAAACTACCAAGATGGAGTCCACTTATGCCACTCTAAACAGTATTATACCATTATCATAAACATTTTTCTCTCCCTCTATCTTACTTATACAATGGAAAAAGTAGTCTACATCTGATTTGTTTGCACAGCTCCTGGGGAGGGCTCGCAACCTGCGAACCACAGCCATTGTGAATCCCTTATCAAGCATCTAAAATAGAAGCTGGGTTTTGCTACCTGGCAAATTGCAACTGTAACTACAGGAGAATGGGAACACCCCACAAATTCTGCCCCCAGTTGGGCAAATGGCTCATGAGACCCTAATGAGGATGGCATAGGGACATCTGGGAAGACCCCAGTGCCCCGGAACCAGTAGCAGCCGTAACCTGAACCACCATGACAACAAATAGCGACAACGGGTCTGAATCCCAAATGGTCACCACAGCCTCTGTGGTTGATATTCAAGCCCTAGCAAATATGGTGGGACCCCTCAGCCCAGAAAACTTTTCTAAATGGGTGTTTAAAACCTTTGAACTAGCTGACGGGGAAGCCCTGACCTCCTCAGAGGCAAGATGGCTCATGATCACTTGTACAGTACTAGAGATATATGGAATTGTTCATTGTATATCCCGAAATGATGACTGGGATACCTTGAGTACCTTTCAGGTCCTTGGAAATCAACTGGGCTGAAGAGAGATGCTGACACAGGCCCTCACCATGAAGCAAGAACCAGATGAAGATCTGGAGGCATATTTGACCCATTGGTGTTTGATGCAAATAATGGCTGGGCAGGCGCAGATTGGACAGACAACCTGCCTTGATGAGGTAGCCTTTAGCAATGAGGCTTTGAGAGAATGTGCCACTGCCTTAAACCCCTATTACTCAGCACGATGGGGCGCATGGTGTGCGGGGGAACCAATCAGTCTGGGTAACCTGAGAGAAAAGAGTCAACAAATTTTATCCTATGCTGGCCTGCCTACCCCCATAAAAAGGAAACCCAGTTCATCCGTAACTGCAGTAGATACAGTAACATACTCCAATGAGAGCAGAACAAAGGAGGTGATAGGACCCAGAAAGAAGAGCTCCCATGGACCCCCTTGAGGAAGGAGAAGTGCTGTGCTGGGGGAGGGAGGAAAACTGTACACAGAGCTGCCTGCTTGCACTAATTCTAATGACTCCAAAACCCTCAAAGACAAAGACAACAAATGTCGGGTGATCCACGCTGAGGCTCAGCGGCGGGCTTGGAGACTCCTGATGCAGCACAAAGCAGATAAAGATAAATGGGATGGAGTACCAATGGAGGAACTGTTAAAGGAAGCCCTCCGACTCCACGAACAGTGAAAAGAGGTAGCCAGCATCACCCTCATCTCCAATGGAGATGGATGACTAGAGGGGCCCGTTGGACACAGAACTTTCACACAATGTAGGGGGCTCAACAATGGGGGTTTATAGCTCGTCTCTCCTGGGATCCTGGGGGAGACCTTGCATTTACGTCCAGCAGTGAAAATGAGCTCCTACACTAGCCCTTATTGATACAGGAGCAGCACTATCACTGATTAAATCTACCTTGGGAGCAGGAAAAAAAATCCAGAAAAATAAAATTAAAATCCTTTCAGAGAAGCCAAAGTATGGGATGGGAGTGGATAAATATCCCCCTCTCCATACAGGATTTCCAGACAGAAGGAAATCTAATTCAAATCTCCAACATGACTAGTGATGCCATCCTGGGCATGGATTGGCTGTTTAAGAATGACATCATTATTGATTTGGCTCATAGTGTCTTGTGGAGACTGGGAATGGTTGCTCTGCATTGGAGACAAGGGGAACAAAATCCCATCATAGTAAAACGTAGGGATGAATGCATCGCAGACCTCTCTGCAGAGCAGATAGAGGAGTGGTGTTCAAAATTTCCCACAGTACGGACCAAGAAAAGAATGGACTGTGGTAAAATTAATGCTTGTGGTAAAATTGTGGGTGAATTGGTACCCCCACAAAAGCAGTATATGTATCCCAGGGAAGCTGAGGCACAATTGGCACAAATCATCAAGATTTGGAAAGGCAAGGAGTTATCAGGAAAACTAACTGCTTTTAATTCGCCGGTGTGGCCAGCTTTTAAATGGAAAATCTGGTGTCTGACTATCGATTACAGGAGAATCAACAAGGCGATTGCGCCCATGGCTCCTATTGTAACTGACATGACACATGTCACACAAAGGGTGACCTGCCACCTCCAAGTATTTCTCAGTAATCAACCTGGCTAACTGGTTCTTTGCTATACCTTTACACCCAGATTCGCAGGATAGATTTGTCTTTGCCTTCCAGGATCAACAATTCACCTTCCAGCGTTTGCCCCAGGGATACCAAGATACCCCAGCTATTGCCCATCGACATGTGGTCAACATGCTGGACTGTCTGAGCCCACTGGAAAGACCATCAGTCTTTTCTTATGTGGATGATATCCTGATTTTTGGGGAAACTGAGGAACACGTCCAGCAGCTCACTGAAATGATACATGGCCCTGATACATGAAACTGGTTTTAAAGTGAGCCTGGAAAAGGCACGGTTCATCCAGCAACAGCTAACTTACCTGGGCATAGTAATTGGAAAAGAAGGAAGGCAAGTAGATCAGCGAAAGGTAAGAGGACTGACAGACATGCCAGCTCCCACCGATGTACACTCTGTATGGGTCCTGCCAGGAGGGTTCAATTTTCTGCACCCACACATTTACAGATCTGCAGACATGACCCTTCCCTTATGGAAGCTTCTGAAAAAGAAAACTCAGTAAGAATGGGGATCGGAGCAGGAAACTGTTTAAAGCACGCTGAAACAGAAAGCCCTTATGGCTCCAGCCCTGTGGTTCCCTGATGAAACAAAGCCATTTGTTGTTCACTTGGCTGCCAACAAGGTAGCAATGGCTGCCACATTGCTACAAAATAATGAGGAAAACAAACTGGTACTGGTAGCACATGAATTGAAAAAGCTGCAAGGAGCAGAAATAAATTTTGATCCCTGCAAAAGGGAATGCCTGGCAACAGTGTGGGCAGTGCAGTTATTCGAGCCACTTACTGGCAACGCACCAATCACTATTCAAAGCACAACACCCCTTTAAAGTACGTTTTTCTGGGAAATTAATGGGAGGGAAGGTTTCTGATACTTGGATGGCACAGTGGACCTTGATCATGGTAAACCGAGGAGTCACCACTGAGACTATCTCTAAGCCTGACATGCTGACCCATGCCCTCATTGAGAGAGGCACTAAACATGAGTGCCCTGAGGTGACCCTAGGACAAAGGACCACTTGGATAGAGGCACCCCCCCTTACAGAATTAGACACAGTAGGCCAGGAGGCACACATTTGGTTTACAGATCGGAGTTCTATGGTAATCCAGGGCCACCGATGAATTAAATATGAAGCCACAAATCTGGAGGAGGAAATCCTCCAGAGATTCTTAGATCATGGCTCCACACAGCATGAGGAACTGCATGCGATATATCAGGTTTTAAAACGGCATGAGGACTCCCCCTGGACTATATATATTTACTCTGACAGTGATTTCTGCGTAAAGGGGGTACAATATTGGATGCATGATTGGCAGAGAAATGATTGGAAGGGGGTGGATGGAAAAGAAATTGCCTATCTAGAGGAGTGGAAATGGATCCATGTGTGGGTCATGGCTCACCCAAACCAGTTAAAAATCAAGCATGTTAAAGCACATGGCAAGGGCTCCAACTCAGAGACCATGTGGAACAACCATGCAGATGCAATTGCTCGCCAGTATGATATCGCAGTTGTGACTCGAAGCCAGCAACATAAAGCTATGGGCAGCACCCACAAGGGCACAAAACGGACTCCAGAAAAAAACTGAAAGGCAGGAGCTTATCAGTGTAGCCCACAAATTTATGCATGAAAGGGTGAAAGGAACACTAACAAGGTTAAAACAGGTTGCAGAATTGGACCACATGAAAGACGAAGTGGAAACCTGGGTCCGAAATTGTGTGCAATGTGCCAGGGACAAAGCGTGGCCCACCCATTATCAGTCGATGCACCAATTGTGGCTTGGTCCATGGCACAGAATTCAAATTGACTTAATCGATAAACTACCTAGGAGCAAAGAAGGTTCTGGTATCTGCTGGTAATAATCGATTCATTTTCAGTGTGGGTAGAAGCCTTCCCTATCAGGAACAATATTGCTAAAACCGCTGCCAAGAAATTTTTTACTGAAGTGGTGTGCAGATATGGGACTCCTGAGGTCATTGACTCTGACAACAGCATTTGTATGGGAAGTGTTCACTACAACGTTGCATGCCCTGGGAATTTCTCAGAGGCTTCACATCCCATACAGGCCACAATCCTCCGGACAGGTGGAGCGAATGAACTGTACCATCAAAGAGGCACTGTGAAAGGTAGTAGATAACACTGGCAAAAATTAGCAAGAAAAACTATCGCTGATTTTAGCTGCCATCCGGAGCAGTAACCAGCTGAGAACTAAAATCCAGCCATATCAAACTCTTATTGGACAAGCAACGAGACTGATGATTAACACAGAACAAATCAGCAAGCAGCATGAGGAAAACCCTGCTGCAACACATACTGATTATTTTCAGTGGTTAAAACAACTACAGGAAGATAAAGTCACCTTTCTATCCCGGGTGAATCAAGCTATCAAACAAATGAATATGAAGATGCAGCAACAAAAACCCAATGACACAGCTCTCTGGGAAAGCGGAGATCAGGTAATGTATTTAAAACTGGGCAAAAAGGATCATGCCCTGGAATCCAAGTGGATGGGTCCCTACTCTATAGTGGATCGATTGATGCCTTTAATTTATCTCATTGAAAAGGATGGCAAACTAAAATGGGCACAAAAACAAAGAGGGTCCTGTATCACTTTAAAGACTAACCAATTTCTACAGGCATAAGCTTTCGTGGGCTGCAACCCATTTAATCAGATGCATGAAATAGAAATCAGATGGATGTATTTATATATTTATATATACCTTCTAAGGGTAAGAAACCACAATGGGGTGGGAAGGTGTTAACGAAGTCCATTCAGTTAGAGAAGATGAGGCCTTTTCACAACCATTGATTAGAAGGTGAGAATGTGTGAACAGTGACAATTACTTCTTGTAATGAGATAACCATTCCAAGTCCCTATTCAGATCCAGTCTGATTGTGTCAAGTTTGCAGATGAGTTCCAGGTCTGCAGTTTCTCTCTGAAGTCTGTTTTTGAAGGTTTTTTTGTAGAAGTATGGCAACTTTCAAGTCAGCTACAGAGTGTCCTGGGAGATTGAAGTGATCTCCTACTGGTTTATGGATGTTCCCATTTTTTATGTCTCATTTCTGTCCATTTTTTCTTTTGCATAGGTTTGGCCAATGTACATGGCAGAGGGGCATTGCTGACACATGTTGGTATATATTACATTAGTAAATATGCAGGTGATGTGGTTATAACCTGTCATGGTGTCACTAGAGTCGATGTGCAGGCAGGGTTGGCAATGGGGTTTGTTGCAGGGATAGGTTCCTGGGTTAGTGTTCTTGTTGTATGGTGTACAGTTGCCGGTGAGTATTTGCTTCAGGTTGGGGGGCTGTCTGTAAGCAAGGATAGGCCTGCCTCCCACGGCTTGAGCGAGTGAGGGATCATCTGCTAGGATAGCTTGTAGATCCTTAATGATGTGTTGGAGAGATTTATGCTGGGGGCTCTGGGTGATGGCTAGTGGTGTTCTGTTGTTTTCTTTGTTGGGTCTGTCCTGTAGTAGGTGACTCTGGGTACCCGTCTGGCTCTGTCAATTTGTTTCTTCACCTCTCCAGGTAGGTATTGTAGTTTTAAGAATGTTTTATGGAGATCCTGTAGATGTTTGTCTCTGTATGAGGAATCAGAGCAAATCCGATTGTATCTTAGGGCTTGGCTATAGACAATGGATCGTGTAATGTGTCCAGGGTAGAAGCTGGAGGCACGAAGATATGTATTGCGATCAGTTGGTTTTCAGTATAAGGTGGTATTAATGTGACCATCCTTAATTTGTATTGTAGTATCTAGAAAGTGGATTTCTTGTGTGGACTGATCAAGGCTGAGGTTGATGGTGGGGTGGAAATTATTGAAATCCTGGTGGAATTTTTCAAGAGACTCTTTCCCATGGGTCCAGATGATGAAAATGTCATCAATGTAGCGTAGGTAAAGGAGAGGTGCCTGAGGACGAGTTTTGAGGAAGTGGTGTTCTAGGTCAGACATGAGAATGTTGGCATATTGTGGGGCCATGCAGGTGCCCATAGCTGTGCCACTGACTTGAATGTATAGATTACCTCCAAATCTGAAGTAGTTGTGGGTTAGGTTGTGACTCCGCCCCTCCTATCACCAGATGTTGCTTTGACGACCCCAATTATCATGGTGAGAATGGAATGTAATTAAGGGTGGAAACCTGGTCAGGTTGTCCTGACCCACAGCTACTTCAGATTTGGAATTGTGGAAGTTTTGGCTTGGTTCTGCTGTTATCATCACGGGGTGCTTTTGTATTTGGCTGTGGGCTTGCTGTTGTCCCAGAACACTTAAACTTCCCTTGCAGAGACATTTTGTAGGAAAACCTTGGCTGGAACCAATTGAGGAAGAAAATGAAGCTGCACTATAAGAGATGGCAGTTTTTAGCTTTAAAGATACTGCTCATCCAGATCATAGAGGCTATCATATGAAAAGAACTGGCAGTCCTGGCAGACCAATACCTGGGAAGCCACTTTTCTGTCACCAACAACGACCGTTCTTGGCTCTCAGCCAGGGATCCTGGAATTGTGATAAAATGGTATGATCTAAGTACCAATCAATTTTAAAGCCTCTGGGAAACACCCTGTGTATGCTTAGGAGAGGATGGTGGGTCTTCAGGTAAACCTGACAATCCCCATGGAGGGGGCCAGACACTGGAGAATGGGAGTAAAAACTGAAGGGCCCCTCAGAGACTTAATTGAATCATCTGTCTACCCTCTTCTGCCATAT
>ML675610.1:40717636-40744707 GCA_007922155.1 Mesoclemmys tuberculata
CTTTTCTTTTCTTTTCTTTTCTTTTCTTTTCTTTTCTTTTCTTTTCTTTTCTTTTCTTCACATGTGTTGGGGGTTGTTCACACACAATTACTAGTAATGTCTTTTCACTAGCACTGCTTCCTCCCCCTTCCCAATCTGTTTTCTTTACTTTTGGTTTTTGCCGTCAGTATGAAAAACACAACCACCCAGAACAGCAAAAGGTTTTTCTTACTTTTGCTTCTCGCTGGTGGCTGTACAGCCACTTTGTTATGTTTGGATACTTGGAAGTTACTTGCACTCAGAGAGAAACCAGCAGACAGAATACAGAGAGAGATAAACACACACCAACTGAATTTATTTCCCTACTCCAAGATCAGACAGAACTGGGTGAGTTATCCCATAAAAGTCTAGCTCTGTTAGCTATGACAAGCTAGGCAGGACACAAAATACACAACAGCTGCCAGCTGTAAAGCAGGACCACATACCACTATACAAATCACTCTAAATGTAAACATCTGTTGGGATGATGCTGAACAATGGGGTGAAGAAATCGCAGCACCATACCATATAAAGATCATGGCTTTGGCTATGGGCTTGCAAGCACCAAGAAAGAGGTCAGGCTACAGGAACATGAACATCTTCACCTGCCAAAAAGCAAATGCATCATTAAAAATCTAAAATCTATCAGAAGGCTATTTTGATTCAAATTTCCAGTTCCGCAAATACAAGGTCTTGGTCCTAGTTTTTTAAGCCCATAATGTGCTGGGAACGAATTAGCACAGGGACTGCCTTCTCAATTGTAAAAGCTTCCCAAAGACCATCCTGCTCAACTAGGACATGGAAACTAGCTCTATTTAGATTGAGACTACTGGGACTAGAGCAGCAGAGTTTTGGTACTAGTAGCTACCTATCTACCTACCTACCCATCTTCTATTTTAGGTACTATACTGTGGAACACCCTACTGGAGTGAACAGAGTACTCTAGTTCTAATCATCTGCAGACCCCTGCGCAAAACCCACCCTTTTGTGAAATGCTACCACAATAACAGGAGCCATGGTGGGATTACAAAACAATAGACATGGCATTATTATTTATTATTTGAATTAATGTAGCACCTACGAGCAAAAGATATGAACCAGGACTCTGTTGTGCTAGGCATTATATAAACACAGATTCAGAAAATTTCAATAATTTAAATCAACCTTTTGGCTTGTCTGTGAACCCTCTGCAATTTGTCAACACCCTTCTTGAATAGTGGACACCAGAACTGGACACAGTATTCCAGCAGCAGTTGCACCAGTGCCCAATACAGAGGTTATATAATTTCCCCACTTCTACTCAATATTCCCCTGTTTATATATCCAAGGACTGCATTGGCCCTTTTGACCACAGCATCCCAATGGGAGCACATGTTCTTGCCTCTGGAGTTCTTCCCTGTGGGTTTCTCTGTAAGAGGGGGAAAGTGGCCCCAGAGTTTAGTTGCTGGTGAAAGTTTTTGTCCTCGTTGCTGGCAATGAGAGAGTGAGACATTAGAATAATCATTGAGAAAGAAGACAATTTAACATGCTGAGAAGCAGGAAGACTGCCAAAGTGAAAGTGCTTCTGATTCCAGGTCAAGAGAAATGATTTAGCAATGAGCTAATTTTAGGTGGCAATGGTTTGTCTGAAAAACAGCTATCCTTCAAGAGATGGATATAAAGCAGAAGCCGTGGATTTGGTAGTTGCTAAGCAGCAGCACCAGCATGATAAAAATGAAAGGTTGCACACTGTGAAAGCATTTGACATGATGGAGAGGTGTAAACTGTTTGTCTCTATGGGAACTTTCTGGATTATGTTGAGGGAGAGGGAGAAGAGGAGTTTGTTTTGTTAATTGGATGTAAATATATTATTTCATCAGGAGCACAGCTCTACCCCAATACATTTTATTCAGAACAATTTCAGCCTGGTAGGGTGGTAATTCCTCTTTCACTACTGCTGTTTGTTCTGCATCTCTCAACTTTACTCCTTAAATTCAAGGCTAAGGCCTGGTCTATACTTACCTCCGAGATTCGGCGGCAGTCGGCAGGAGATACGCAAGTGATATAAAAAACTTGTGTAACTCACATCGACTTCTCTGCTTCCGTTCTGCATGCCGTTCACACTTCGCTGCGCTGGAGGTGGTTTTCCTAGGTTGATTCTGGATCAACTGATTGGGTCTTTCCTGACCGCTCAGTCGATCCAGAGAAATCGATCTGATGGCGGCGAATTTGCCACCGTCAGTATAGATGTAGCCTCAGACTGAGATCACCAAGACTTTAGGGGGAAAGTGGGACATGAAAATGGCATTACATAGCAATGATAGCTTATTTTCAGCCCAGAGATCTCTCTTCTGGTCATTGCTCACAGAACAAGATTGACTGTTTTGGAACAGTATCTCTGAGTTGCAAAATTAAATGTGGCTCCATCTGAAGCGTTTCAAATTTAATTTGGCCTCCTATCTCCAACTCTGGTTTGACTATAGACTAGCATTCCCTCCTGGAGCATTCAAAGAGTTATTTTAAGATTGCGTTACTCCACATATTATCCTTTTTCAGTTTTAAATCTCCAGATTTTTCCCCACCTATGGCCTATCACATGCAGCACTCTCCAGCTCCCTCTCATATGCCAGAGAGGTGAGAAGACAGGGAGATATGCAGGCTGCGAGAGAGAGGACTAGCTAGGGAGCCTTCTGAAAGCAGTGCTGTCAATATCTTCCCCAGTTGCCTAGACACAGTTACCTAGTCAATATCTTCCCCAGTTGCCTAGTTCCCCAGGCTATCAGTGCTGCCAACTTTCTTGGCATTGCTGATCACTTCCTTGACCTCCCATGGCTGCAGCCTCTCTCTCTTTAGAATCTTCTAGCCTCACCATCTTGCTGCAGGGCAGAAGTTCTGATTTCCCCACCCCAATCGAGCAGGCAGAAAATGGGGGTGGGGGAGAGGACATAGGGACTGCCACAAACTGCATTTTAACTGTAAAAGAGTCGCATGCAGAGCATGAGCCACAGTTTGGCCACCATTGATATGTAGCTATAACAAACCAGTGGAAATTTTAAACTGTCAAATTATGGAAAAGAGGAGGAAATGAGTCTGCTGCTGCAAAATTAAATGATTCAGGATCAGTCAGAGTCTAACATATTTGCATGTGCTTGCCAATCCATCAGCTTCATTTTGCAGGCTCTCTTGTTGAATCTGGTCTAGTTTAACTGGGATCTAACTAACAATAAAATAGTTTATTATTTGTATTACAGTAGTGTTTACAAACCCCAGGGGAAATTTGGGCCCATTGTTCCGGGAACTCTACAAACATGTAATATGAGACAGTCCCTGCCTGAAGAGCTTACAATCAAAATAGACAGACAAATAAAGGGTGAGAGGGGAAACAGATTTTGTAAGATGAAAAATGATGCACTTGTATTTATTTTATATAGTATTCAAAGAATCATAGAAGTTTAGAGTTGGAAAGACCTCAGGAGGTCATCTAGTCCAACTTCCTGTTCAAAACTAGATCCTTATATTAACCGGATCCTGATTTTGTTGGCTTTTTTTCTGACTAATCTGACATATGTGAAACTGTCTGTGACGCAGGCCCTTTTATTATTCTTGTATTAAAGCCCCGTGTTCTCAACAGTAATATGTTTGCATTCATACACCACATAATGGTCTTAATTTTAATCTTGCTAGATTTTTTAATTTAATTAAAAACCCGTCCTAATTTAACTGGAATTTGGTTGATATTCACTTTTGACTTTTTAGTTCTACATTATTGTTAAATTCTTATATATTAGAATAAAATTGTTTAGTATCAGCAGCTAGCATTTCTATATAATAGATTCCTTATTGTTCAAGGTGTATTGAGGACCTGGCAATGAGCTTATTCATTATATTGTACACTATTGCCTTGGTGCTGGAATGTGCTCATCAGTATTGCTGTGTTTGTTTTATTGATCTGACTTTTGAAATTATAAGGAATATTCATATATATTTTATTATATAATAAAATATTTTCCTGTAGCACATCTGTCTACCTGAAACAAAGGTGCTACTGGCAAAACTAGGCTACCTTGGCTTCAGACTACAGAAAGACAGGGATAGTTACTATGCTTTCGTAGGAGATTGTCCTGGGACTGTTAGTCTTGGCCTGATGAAGAAGTTTAAGCATAAAAATCACCTATTGCTTGAAAGGGTTAAAATTACAGTATGCAGTTGTGTTTCTAGACGATGGAGTACCATTAGATGTCCGTGTCTGCCCCCTTGGCTAGCATTCTTTTCTAAAAGTTTCCTTGTGTGTGTGTGTCATTTGGTACTAAGAAAATGGGTGCAAAGTGTATAGCTTACTGATAAAGGAGGATCCATTCCACTGCTATGATTAAAAGTTTGTCAATATTTCCATTACACACTGCTCTCTCTAAGGCGTTTTTCAACCTGTGGTCCTCCGACCCTGGTGGGTCCGCAGACTATGTCTAAGATTTCCAGATTACCTCCATTTGAAATTTTTCAGGGGTCCGCAAATGAAAAAGGTTGAAAACCACTTCTGTAAGGGATTTATTTTTCAGCAGTGAAAATTTGCTCCTTCTGTAGCTGAAACTTGCCATCTGCTTACAATGAACAGAAACTGTAACACAACAAAACATGAAAAGTTTGCTATGCAAAGGACTGCCACATAAAGAGCAGGAACTGAGTGGATGTGTGATTTAAATTGCTTGGTTAAAAACATTTGAATGCTTTCAGGCAAGAAATGCTAATTGAGTATTTACACAAATGTGAATAATATTCATGAATCAAGTGACTGAAATGTTCCAATTAGAGCCTCTGAAAATGTGGCCATTTTTTTTTGGCTTTATGAAACTGATCATTTGAAACCTACTAGTCAAAATAAATTACCTACCCACCAACTTTTGAATATCTAGTCCACAGCGTCAATTAAGTCAGTTCAGTATGCTAGTCCAGTGTCTCTAGTTATATATGCCACAATTATCACCACAACATCAGTATACCTGGCAAAAACAAACACCCCCTCCCAGCCCTGAAAGGCTAAAAGCTCTTTGGTGCTCTGGTTTCTGTACCTCCTCTCCATCCATGAACATTTTGTGTCCTATCCCCTTTTTTCTTCTTCTACATATTTTTTCTCTCTCTCTCCAATTTTTTTTTTTTGGACAGCTTTTGTTAGTTCAGTTATTCTGGTCTCTGCTAGGAGGTAGTTATATAGTTATGACCCAGCCTCCAAGAAAGTTATAAATGGTTTGGGACCTTGCTCTGAAAATTTGTCTTTCTTCTCATGTAGTGCCGCTGTAACAATTTCAAGGACAGTAAATTAGATCAAATTACATGGAATAGGGTATTCTCAGTGTCAAACATATTATAGAAAAATATATCTACAAAATGAATCACTGATCTATAAAAAGACATACTGTACAATTAATGTCATCTAGTGAGTAGGATACCCTATAAGAATCTAAGTCCAAGTGCCAAAGGTTGAATATTCATTGATTTCTGACATTCAAAAAAGTAAAAGCTGGTGAAGGAAAAGTCACAGGTTATTCTATTCCTCAGACGGATGCCCCAGTTTCTGACAAATCTACTTGCATCACCCTTGAGAGGCAGCCTGACCTTCCAGATTTTGACTTCACCCCTAACTGCTTCACTCTGACCTCCCCCCTCCAATTCTGAGATCCCTTCCCCAAGTTCAAGCAAATGCTGACAATCAGAGTGAAAATAAAGAGGACAAAAGTCACAAAAGACTTCCTTTGTGTGGGTATCCTGGGTATTACTACAGCTGAAGTGCTAATCACAAACCTCTTGGTTAAAAAGTTACAAATGTATCAGGGGAGCCAAAAGAAAACCTCCCCCTACCTGAGCCCATGAGAGCTGTACTAAACTAGTCTCAGCTGGATGTTGCTCTCTATAAATTTATACAATCTCTAGTTAATCTTTAATAACAAGTGTCCCAACCTCTTCCCTTATCCTGAAATCAAAAGTTTCAGAGTTTGCCATCTGCTTGATTTTACACTGGAAGACCTAGTTATTTTAGTTCCCTGCTCTCTAAGCTGCTCCTTCAGTTTTTGGAGGCAGTGAGGTGCACCAATGCCCGAGGCCCCTGAAATAGCAGGGAATTGATTAAATGAGCTATACCCAAATGATCCCAGAAAGTAAGGTGGAGTTAGGAAGGAATTTTCCTCCAGGTTAGATTGACAGTGACCTCAGGGGACAGCGTGATCTTGCCTTCCTTTGCAGTGTGGAGTGCTAGTGGGGATTTGCTAGGATTAATCCTGCCTCTGTGCAGGGGCTGGGTTAGATGACCTCTTGGGGTCCCTTCCAGGCCTACATTTCTACCTGTCTCTGATAGCAAGAAGCTTTTTGGGGCAGGGACTGGATTTTTGTTCCAGGTTTGCATGGCTCCCAGGAGATATACTGCGATGCCAAGTAACGATAATAATTAATAACGCTGTCTCCTTGGGTACCTGTTGGGAGCCCACTGAATTATCTAAGGACGTGGACAACATCAAAGATGTAGGGCGGAAGGAGCTGCCTTCAGTGGAGTGACTGCCCAGGTAGGGCACCCCAGGCCCAGGGAGTGCAGCAGGCTGTAAGGGCCAAGGCTTGGCGCTGATCAGGCTCCCCCGGACAGGGCCCTGCCTGGCCATCCGAGTTACAGCAGGCAGCCCCCAGCCGAGGGACGTGGCAGCCGGAGCTTGACCCTCCCGCGGGCTTTGACCATGAAGTCGGTCCCCTCTCTTTGGAGCGGACAGCCCCGCCGGCGGGGCAGGGCACTGGGCCTGGAGCAGGAGCGGGCAGCCCCGCCGGGCGGGAGCAGCAGCGCTTCACGGCCGCCGGCTGCAGCTGCCCCGTGCGACCACCAGGGCGAGCCCCAGGGGCCGGGACATGCGCCGCGCCGGCCCGAGCGGGCGGGGCGGCGCTGGGGCGGGGCCGGGGGCGGTGCTCGGCGCTGCGGGCCGGGCGGGGACGGAGGCAGACAGACGCCGGGCGCGGGCAGCGGCGGCAGCAGCGCGGGGGAGCCGAGGCAGCGCCATGAGCGACAAATACGACGCGGTGGTTGTGGGGGGCGGCATCTCAGGTCAGTGCCGCGCGCGGGGAGAAGGGCCCGGCCGTGCCGGCGGAGCGGGGCCGGAGCGGAGCGCGCCCGGGGGCCGGGCCGGGCCGGGCCGGGGTGCGGCTCGCAGCCGCCTGGGGCTGGGGCAGGGCGCGCCGGACCGTCCCTGCCGCGGTGATGGTCGGATGGAGGAGCCGGAGCTGAACGCGCTCCCCGCCGCACGTGCAGGGCGGTGCCGGCGAGCCTCGGGGCTTGCTTGGCCCTCGGGGCAGGACACCTTGTTTAACGGGCCGCCACAGAGGTGAGAACCCGCAACCTCATCACCCAACGCGTGTGTTGCACTTTATGCGTGATAGGCTAGCGTACGGGGGGACCAACCCCAGCTACAAACCCTTTCGTCAGAGCGGTTCTTTTGAGGGGCTCAGTAGTGCTTTTTGTACCATCGCACTGTGTAGGGAGGGCTTTAAGGTGAGGCTTGACAAAGCCCTGGCTGGGATGATTTAGTTGGGCTTGGTCCTGCTGTGAGCAGGGGTTTGAACTAGATGACCTCCTGGGATCCCTTGCAACCCTCATCTTCTATGATTTTATGAACTGATTGCGCTTTGGAAACTGGAGAAAGGCTTATGACGCAGGTAATGCAGCAGGCTAGGGAAAAAACAAGAGGGGAAATCTGTCACCAGGTGCTTCTGTTAGCAAAGTTGTCAGTTGTCACAATACAATTGCCCCTTTCACAGTTTATCATTGATGAGCTCACTAGAGCTGAGTTAATGGGAATCACACGTGTTGCACGAATTAATACATATGTAACAGAGTGTGCTTACTTTCTTCATAAAAGAAATATAATTAGAAGATTTACTGTGGCTTGGGTTGAGGGTGAAGGGAAGGGACTGCTTCTATGTTTGCTCTGTTACTGAATTTCAGTAAATATTGCATTAAAGAGAAAATGGAGCATCCATGAGTCAGATGATAATTATGTCTAACACTGGGCTAATCTGGTATAGCTTTTAGTCAGGAGAACTCTCACTGATACTGATGTAAGAGTAAAGTCCTAGTAAGGCCAGCAGGATTGAGAGGTCTGCTTTGGCACAGATTTAATAATCAAATTGTCTCAACACAATATCAAGTTTTCGTTACATTTTGAATCAAAATAGCGCACTCTTAGGACAGCATCCTGTAGAACTCAGTAAAGAATTGAGAGCTGCCCTGAAAAAACATATAGAACTTATTTCTACAAGCTATCTAGGGAGGGTAATCACCAACAGCTCTACGCTCTTCTATCTTCCTACTCCATCAAGAACAGCATGCTATGGCTTCCTCATGGATCTCTCATGTGCTACATACATTTTACCTCAGACATCATCTATGCTTTTTTCTAAAAGCAGCTGATGGATGCCCCTATTATCATGTTGATTGAAGAAGATTGGAGATTTGTTGGCATGGATCTTCTGGATTCACATAAAACGAAGTTGAAAGTAGAGATGGACGAACCAGCTCTCACGAAACACAGAGTTGGCTCAAGGCTTCTATTTTCCAAGCCAGACGCTTCAGGATTTGGCAAAGGGGACCCTTTGACCAAGCCTCAGTGTCCATTAGAGACCTACTGTGGGTTCCAGCTTCTTAATGGATCCCCAACAATGCTACATTCACCTTTTGTGCATTCTGGGATGCCTCTGTCGAGGCAAGCCCTGAGCATGCAAAAATGTAACTGCAGTGGTACTCGGGGGCCAGCTAAGTAGACGCTATGCTATACCCTGCAAGGAGCTCTCCACGTGAGGAGTAAAATTTTCCTACAGCAGCAAGGTGAAACATCCAGCTGAAAGGATATTTATCATTCTTGTTAGTATGGGGGTGACTATACTAATGCCTCTGTTAAATCTTGTGAATTAAATGTTTTCAAAAGCCTGAGCAGGCTCAGTGAGAGGTGAGTACTCATGCAGTTAATAAAGTTAATGTGCTTTCTCCAAAGAGCAAACTCCTTAGTTTCTATTAAATGTTACAGCATAGACTATTCCTGCCTTCTTGTTTGTTTTACTACCCAACCATGCATTTATTGCACATGCAAAACTCCCATGGAGCTGATGGAATTTTTAGGGTACACAAGGAATGTAGGATATGTCCCTCATCTACTGATTTCAGTACTGCTGTGAGGGAGCACAGGTCAGACAGTGCTAATTTTGAAATCCCTGAGATTTTACCTGTTTGGAGGAGGAAGAGGGGTAGGAGAAGTGAAAGAGGGCAAGTGAAAATGTGAATTGAAAGCCCTGAAAATGGGCTAAATTATTTTAAGGTATTCTAGGTCCTTATCCAGCAAAGCATTTAAGCACCTGGGTAATCCCATTGAACGCAGTAGGATTCCTCATGTGTTGAAAGTTAAGCACATGCTTTAATCTTTAAATCAACCAGGGGCTTATTACCTAACTAGGAACAAATAAATAAATCTGTGCACTTGTTACAAAGCAAATGACAAAGTCTAACTTTTTGCATAACCTTTTTATTTCTTCTATTTCCTGTTTATATCTTACCCACTTAGGATTTTTTTTAACCATCATATTTAAAAGGTGTAATTTACTAATTGGACTTCTTCAATATGTAGTGTCCGTTTCAGAGGCCTTCCTAAGTACTGTTCAATTAACTTAAAAGTTATCTGTTTGTACTGACTACTTTTTATAGCACTAGAGTCACTGACAAAATTATCAAAACCAATTCCTTGGTGACAAAGTGCTGACTAAATGTTATTAATTAAAAGTCAGATACTTGATATTTCTGCAGTTTTCTGTTAGCTGATTTTTTTAAGCTGTCAGCAAAAAGAAATCACCGATATTTTGTGAACAAAGAATGATTCTCAGAATTTGGCTAATTTTTAACTCATATCTTGTTTCACACTGAAAGGCTATTCAGTAAATTTTACCATAGTTTCTATTCACTTCTTCTAAATGAAACAGATTTCAGTAGCATGTTTTTAGACAAAATCAGTGCTATGGATCCCTTCTACTTAATGAGTGGAGTCAGAGAGTTCAGCATGACGTAAATAGGTTTTTTTAATATAACCTTGTTTTACATTGTTGCCATGGGAATATTTGTGTGGGATTCCTGTCCAGCTTCTGCAATAAGTCCTGAAAGAACAGTCAAAACCCCTGCAGAGATGAGGGAGTGTATGCTGTTCAAGCAACAGCTTCATTCTTTGCTACTTGCAGACAGAAATAAATAACGGGGTAACAAGGAATCACTTTATTTTGTTGTAAAATTTGTCAGTCCCTCTCCAAAACACTCTACTTTCTCTTGGCCTCATAGCTCTAATCCTGCTCTCCAAGAGATGTTAGCAAAATAATAACATCCACACACATCCACAAAGGGAGTGGAACTGAGCAAGATAATAAACATCTCCATTCATTCATGTGTCTTCAGTTATTTCTATCAGCCATCCTCCACCTAGGAGTTTTCTATCTAGTTGTTAAAATCCTTGGGGCAGTGACCTTGCCTTTATATTAGTTTGGGAATCACCTACCACATTTTTGAATGATAAAATAATAGTTATGTCTCCATGCTCTTAGTGAGAACACCCTCTAAAGTGTCACTTACTGCCACGTGTCCTGTGGTTGTGTTGGTTCCAGTGGGAAATGGAACAAATCAACTTTAAAGCAAGTCACATTGCTGAGTCCAGATTTCCCCTAATCCAGATTGTGGAGCTGGGATCAGATAATGGCGTCTGCAGCACCACATACAGAGACCCCCATGCAAAATAAGGAAGTGGCCTGGGGAGGGTTGACTCAGCAACATGAACTGCACGTAGATGTCACCTTATAAGGGAATGGCATAGGTTTAAGCCATATCCTATGGGGATACGACAAGGGTGATGTAAGGCACCAGTGCATGGTCATTAAGTGCTCGGCGATGTGTAAGCCTCTGGTTGGCCAGATGCCAAGGGTCACCTTAAAAGGTTATGCAGCAAATGCTAGCCAATGGGTCATCCTAAAAGGCTATGCAGCAAATGCTAGCCAATGGTCTCCAAGACATAGCAAACTGTTGCATGTGGAAAACTATAAAACCAAGCTGCCAAGTAGCAGCAGCCAGAGAGGAAAAGGAATCGCCTAACACCCAGAGTCTCGAGCGTGTTAGTTCAGTGGGCTGACGCATCCTTACTAGCCTGCTTCGCAACGGCCTGATCACCCGAAGCAACTCTCTCCCGTCTGCAGAATCTAAAGCAAGCGGTCGTTTAAGTTTGGCCAAGATGATTTGTTATTACCTAAGCTTAGTGAGTATGAACTAACTGTTTATTGTTGTCTGTCTTGTAAACCTTCTAGAGGATCTCCATAACTGGGCACCCTAGTGTCAAAAAAGTGACAGCCGTGCGTTGATCCCTCGAGATCATTAACGTAAAAGACTTGGGTGGCGCATTTTGTCCTTCACGCGCGGAGTTCCTCCTCCTTTACTATCAGTTGTTAAAAATAAAGAATTTGTTGATTAAGAGAAATAAAGCCTCGCTGTTGTCTCTTTGACCCCTCCGTATCGTATAATTAGAACCTTAATTGGTACCTATTGGTTCCGTCTCAACACAGATGTGATGGGTCATTCCTCCACAAAGGCATTGCTTTCACACTACAGAAATAGCAGTCAAGTCTCTCATTCTTTAGTTTTTTATGTCTTATGGTGAGGCAGGCATCATTAGGCCCACTGAGGCAAAATGCTTAGGAAACCTTCCGTGAAAGTTTGAACTACCCTTGATTTAGCTGTTATAGAAAAAAGCAAAAAAAGAAGGCAAAACAAAGGTGGAAATGCACCATATGTAGTGCTGATCTAGCAATGTGAGCAAACATGCAAAGTAGATTCCATCCAATTATGTTGTTTGTTTGTTTATTTAGATGTATACAAATGCTTTAAAAGTATGTCTATCCATAATTCTGTAGCCACTGTTGACAAGCAATTCCATCCATCGTGACCTCTTTTCATTCAGGTTTAGACAGGAGAACCTTTAGAAATGGAAAGGATCTATTAGCTCGTAATCCATGACCTTGCCAATATAAGATTGTTCCTCATAATTCAGGGCCATCACAGTGAGTGTCCTCCTACCAAGGTGAGGAGATTGTAACTCAAGATGCTGCTCTCCCAGTTTAATCATGGTTAGTCTCTTTTAGTATAGAAGTTTGTTGAAAAGCAAAGAATAAAATGAAACAGCTGGGTGATTCATCTCCTAACTCAGGAATGAAAATCTGCTCTTCTCAAATTCCTTCAGCGTACATCTGCAGTGCAGTGGGGAGCAAGCCTCCCAGCCTGGATAGACAGATTTGCACTAGGTTTGCCTGAACTACCACACTAAAGATAACTGTTGTAACAGACCTTTGTAAAGCATGTAATGTATGTGTACCCTGAAGCCATTTTATTAGTAATTGCAGAGCAGCATGGAGGATGGTCAGGCAACAAAGGCAGTTATCACAAAAAACAAGCTGTTCCTGAAAGTTTAGCAATCAGGAATCGAAACTCATCAGCAGATAAGATGAATTAAGACCTGTTGACAGTTAAGAAACAAAATCTACTGCAGCAGAGAACCTGTCCAGCAACACTAGTCAACCCAAGGCATGCAACTTGCCACAGAAGGGCAAAAGTCCCCTCACGGGCGTGGGGCTTACTGGTTGGACAGTAGCCAAAACATCACAATTGGTTTAAGCAAGCGAATACGCTGGGGTGGAAAATAAAAAGGGGTCGTCAGACAAAGGCAAATTGGACAAGCCACGTATCGCAACAGAGGTGCACCAGAATCCCGCCGCGTAGAAGGTCTGATCAACCGTCTCACCTCTCCCCAGCTCACTGCTCAAACTAGTAAAATAGGGCATTAGGGCTGATAAGCTGGGTGTGAATGTGATAGAGGTTGCACCTGGACGAAAACCCGGGAACATAAAGAGTAAGGAAATTTGGCCATAAACTATTTATTGTTTTTGTTGTAACTGAGTCCGTCCATGTATGTGGTGAGTATTAATCAAATGTTGTTTAGTTTTAAGGTACAGTTATAAGTCTTTAAGAATTTGTTTGGTGTATTTGTGTTAGTATGATTAGCTGTTTAAGTTATAAGTTTTAAGTGTTAAGTTTTGGGTTTAAGGAACTGTAAAAGAATAAGGGGAGACAGCTTGTGAGAGAGAAAGAAAACCCAATAAATGGTTAATTTGAATTGAACAGAGAACGGGTGTCACTGTATTGTGGTAAATCAAGTCCCCTTTGGGTCTCCCCAGCCAGCCACAGTCCCTTCTGGCTGGGGGGCGGGTGTCTGAGGTGATTCCACCCCTAGCGCCTCCCTCACCCAGTGGTGGGGTACAGGCCTTGCCTCAGGCCTGAGGGCCGCCCTTCCACCCCACCAGGGAGGGTGGGTAGTCCCAGTCCGTGTATCTGTCCTCGGCCCAGGGAGGCCTCTGTGGGCCCCTCCAGGGGCTGCAGGGTTTGCGGCGAAGCCTTGGAGGCTCAGGGGGCCACCAGTCCTTCCTACAGGCTGGGGTCCGAGTCTCTCCTGCTCTGCCTTTCCCACTGTAGGGGAAAATGCTACTGCCAGTCCCAGGTGCTC
The DNA here is from genome assembly GCA_007922155.1 of Mesoclemmys tuberculata. Classification (NCBI taxonomy): domain Eukaryota; kingdom Metazoa; phylum Chordata; order Testudines; family Chelidae; genus Mesoclemmys; species Mesoclemmys tuberculata. Next base: position 40,731,232 of record ML675610.1, read on the forward strand.
CTTCTCCTCTAACTACTACTACTACTACTACTACTACTTCCTTCTCCTTCTCCTTCTCCTGTCCTCCTCCTAGCCTTTAGGGAAGGCAGGGTTTAAATACACCTGGGTTAGGCTCCTAATTGGGTCCAGGTGCCTCCAATTGACCTGGCGTAACCCCTCCCCTGTCTGCAGGGAAAAGGGCCTTCAGCATCCTGGGGCTAACATATCGGCCGTGGCACACCCTCTTGTAGTCATATGGCCTGACTTTGCCACAGTATGAATAAACAAGAGATTTATGAGCCATTGACCAAGTCTTGGACTAAGGCAAGTTCCAGCTGCCCTGATTCTACTGTGAGCCTTGTTGGTGATGACTGTGTGTAATCGACTGCAAGGGGGGCTTCCCTGAACCTAGTGACTCAACGAACAGGCGAAGTGACTGCAGCCGCAAGGCTACCCCTTCCTCTTCCCTGACTCATGAGCCTCTGTAGTTCTGTTGCTCAATAGAGCTCCTGCAACTTCACAGGACTCCCTCTGTGTCTGTCTGTCTGCCTTTCCCCTCCCGCGAAATAAGCGTTCCGTTATCAGACTCATTCACCCTATCAGTATCGCGGGCTGAACAGAGATGGTGTGGACCCCTCAATAAGTCAAACCTAAGCAAGTTGTCTGACTGTGTAGGTGTGAAATTTAATGGGTAATTGGTTCAATAAAACCCTAGAAAATTCTTGGGGCCAACTTGATAATTATTGGGATTTAGAAAGGGTCCAAGGTCAAACAGTTTTTGTAATAACAGTTTTATTAATATTAGTGTTAGTCATTTGTTGGAAGCCTCAAACGTAAACTTTATATAGTGCATAATAAGAATTGCAAAGCTCCTGCCCATCTAAAGCGAGGAATACATACGAACCAGACAAGAATTATTTCCTTGTCACATCAATAACAACATGGATGTTGTGACACAGGTGGCGGCTTGTGCTAGACACTCCAATCCAAGCTTGCATGAGACTCTGAATGTGAGTTTGGGTGGCTAGCCTGAGCTGCCACTGTGCCACAGCCTCCACACAGCCATTGTTAGTGTGCTAGTTTAAGCGAAACTGGCCTGAGTCTGTCTCCTGGGCAGGGAGGCTCTGTCCCAGCTGGAGTGTAGACATACCCTTTACAGGCTAAAGAACCTTTTGTTGTGGATTGTTTGAGGATTTCATGTAATCTCTTAATGCAATTAATCAGCCAATTAAGGGAGCAGTGGAATGGGAGGCATTAACTCTTCCTGTGGGAGGGTGTAACAACCAAAATGCTATGGTAGTTCATCTGGCAGCTTTTAAGGAGCAATCTCTGTTCTGGGGCTGGAACTTCTACTGAAGTCACTGGCACGTCTGTGAATGAAGTGACTGAAGACATGGGCTCTATCTCAAAAGATACTCTCCTGAATAAAAGTGTATTTGCAAAAGCACCTGGCAGTACATTATATAATGCAATTTGATACTCAACAAAAATGTAGCACAGCATGTGTAGGAAGCTTAAACTCTCTTGGGAATAGATTCGTCTCTTACTTTAGAATCAATTGCTTGCTTCTGAAGAAACTCCTTAGACAGGAAGATAGAGGCAATTATGAGAAAAGCAGTGCGACTAACATCATACCAGCTGAGAGCCTAATTTATGTGATACTGGTGGCAACAGCTACTTTACAGTGGGTTTTTGGGAATCTCTTCAGAGTCTAACAGTTTCTTTAAATTTCCCAGTAGTGTTTTCAGAACAGCCTTTCTTTGCCATCTCTTGCTGTTCAGATTGCTTTAAGAATGACATAAGGTGGTTTCTTGGCTTTAAAAGAAGTTGTTTTAAAAGAAGCTGTAAATCTTTAAGTTAACGTCATGGCAATAGCCATCCTAGAAAAGAAGCTGCTTTGTCTAAAATATTCATCCTTAGTGATTCCCAGCAATTTAAGGCTGTTTGAATTTCCTTTAAAAAATGAAAACCTTTTTGAAGAAGGTTAAATGTTATTATTAAAGATATGTCAGAGACATCTTTTCTTTCTCGGCATGAAAAATCTGACATGTCCACTTTGTCTAAACCAATTCTAAACTGTTCTAAGAAAAATCCCAGAGAAATTTTGGATTTATAAGATATTCCAAATATTTAGTCTCATGGTATCATGCTGTATCCTCCTCTTTCTCCTAAGACTTGTTTACTGTTTATATGATGCATGTCTGCATTGCATGCTTGCTATAACCCTCACTATACCTGTGAGCAATAAAAATGTACTTTAAGAAAGCAGGTCAGATTTACTAGAGGTAATGTCTGATGATGTTCAGCCCATTTCTCAGATGATCTCAGTAGAGGACAGCCTGTCATTGTTCAAGGATAAACTGGTGTATGTTGCAGCAGGATTATGGGTGCTCTAAGTAATCTCCACTGCTTATTCACCTGTTTTGCCCTGGATAATAATTTAGACTTTCCTGATATCCCTCTTAGTAGGGGGAGGTGGGGAAGGAGGAACATTTTTTTGTCATCATGAAATATCTTTGATGAGAGATGTAATAATGATACTATCTCCAATGTATAAATTCTAAGATATGTATGCCAGATATGAGTGTACTCCTTCAGAATGTCAATTATGTCTGCTCTGATACCCTTTTGATCCAGGGAATTTCTAGCATCATTAGATTTAATGGTCCTCTACATCCACGAGTCCCACTGCTCTCTTTCCTCAAAGAGTCCTTCCTTTTGTTCTTGGTTACCTTCATTTTCACTACAAAGTGAAATGAAACTAAATATATGATACCTGACATTGGACCTCTCAATAGTTCCTTGTATGATCACAGATATGATGAAAGTACCCAGCAAACAAGTCCATTATGTTGTATCAGGATGGCTTGGTAATCAATGCATACATCACACAGGCAAAATCTCTGGGCCTGTTTCAATCAATGGGCCTGGTAGTGGATTTTAAAAAAGGCTTCCACTATAATTGCAAAAGATGTGGTGCCTGGAGGCTCAGATAGATGCATCGGGAGGAAAAGCTTTTACATTATCATCATCGCCATGAGAAAGCGCTCAGAATATATGGCATCATTAGACAAACTGTTCATTAACGCATCACATAGAAATATAAATGGCTTCATTTATGGTATATTTACTATCTACATACTTTGGTGGTGGACACTTTTTAAAAGAAAAGAATCAGATAGAAGACCTACTGTTTGTCTGAAGAATTCATTGGTTACTCTTTTGGATACACATGCCAGACGAATCCACCTCTTTTGTCTACAGTGACTGATGCCAGTGTTATGGACTGCAAAAGTGCATAAAGGTAAAGGGATTACACATGTGAGTTATACAAGAAGGCATCACATCATCAACCTGCTTAGACTAAAAGCCATTAATCAGTTTCACTTCACTTTCAAGGATCAGATAATAGAATATTTTATTAAGGATGGACAACTCATCAGTGGCATCTAACATTTTATGAAATAGCGGATGAAGCACTATGTGGAGCAATCCTTCACTGACAGTGGGATAGATTAGATGACATAACAACTTTTAAATTTTTGTTCTTTGTGCTACTGTTTGGCAGAAAGACCTTGCATTTATCAGGTCTGATGCACCTTTCTGCATTCTTACGTATCCTTGACTAGCCAAGCCAACATTACTGATCCGATCCAGATTTTCTAAGAGAGCAGGATGGATTGATTTAAATCAAAATTAATCACCAATTTTAATCATAATTTAAATAAACAAGCAGGAAACCTTGATATAAACAATTGATTTTTTGCATCTGTTCTTTTTAATAATTTTCCTAAAGAATGGTTCATTCTCTTTGGTTGGTATAATCATTAAAACACATTGATTTGTAACTCAGCCTAGTCTTTACACTATATTTGGCACTTCTTTTTGCTTACCAAGAGGATACATTATATCTATACACATATATTTAAGAAATTACATTGTATAATATACATTTTATTCAGAATTTTACTTTTTTACATTTCTTACTAAGATAGAAAATGGTAACTGATGTATTTACTGATGCATTTCTTATTTATTTGATTCGTTTTTTTTACTCTGTATTTGTGTCAAGCTGCATTTGAATAGAAATTGTTATTCAATTAAAAATGGAGAAGAAAACTTAAACTTGTTTTGTGTTAGTTAAATAAAGCTATCTTAAATGTGCCAGATACATAAGGAACAAAAGTTGATCATAATATAGTTTGCATTTAAAACTAACTGATTATTTTAAAGAAAGGAAGTATTAATTATAGTTGGTGAATAGACAGATTGTTTCTGGTCACTGTGGGCCAGATTTGCAAAGATTTTTGGGTGCCTAAACATGTAGATAAGTGCCTAGTGGATTTCCAAAAACACCTAAGCAGGTTAGGTTCCTAATTCTCATTGATTCAAGTGTGAGAAACTGAGTTTTGTCCATCCTGAATAGAAGTCATATGGGTTCAGTAAGACCTCATGGGCCATGTAGTCTTTCTATTCAATTTCTCCCCTTCCTTCATCACAATATCTACTCCCCAAGACCAAGTCAATCTCAGAATATGTATGGGTTTTATACCCCATACTAAATTTGTTACCCCTTGGACAACAGTCTCATTCAAATCCAACCAAGAACTAACCAGGAATATTTATTCATTAGTTTGTACTGACACTGATCACTAGAAGGGGTTTAGTTTTAATATTTTCTGAAAGGATGTTTTCCTTACACAGCAAGATAAATTGCAACCCAGTACTTTAATACAATATTAAAGATACAGGGTGAAATGCTTGCCATACTGAAGTCAATGGGAGGTTTGCCATTAGCTTCAGTGAAAGGATTTCATCCACAATGTAAAAGCATAAATGTCTGCATCTTTCTAATGACCTACATTATTTTAAATAACATTTTTAACTGTGTCTCTGCTCTGCAATAGGCAACAATGTACACAAAAAAACGTGTGTGGACATATACACTGATCATGTGTTGCAAAACTGGGGAAAGCTAAAACCCATATATTGGGAAAGTTATCAGTCAACCTTCAGACTGTAAAAGAGCAAAGGTAAGCAAGTTGCTTTCCAAATTCTAGTGCTGAATTTTATTAGAGAAGGAGGGTTGAGCAGAGGAAAGGCTGGAAGTTCTGTGTCTCAAAGTTCAGCTCATTATTTATTTAAGCCACAAATTGAAACCTTAGCCTTATTTCAGTAGATTTTTCACACTCTGGCTCATTTTTCCTTCTGGGCTTTGATATTAAAGGTCTCAAGGGTCAGCAAGGCCTGGTCTACACTTACCTTCTGGATTCGGCGGCAGTCAACGGGAGATACGCAAGTTACATAAATCACTTGCGTATCTCCCGTCGACTTCGCTGTGTCTGCTCTGCGTGCCGTCCACACGGTGCTGTGCCACTTACCCGGGTGGTTGTCCTGCGTCGATTGCTGGATTGACTGAGTGGGTCTACACAGATTGATCCAGAGCAATCGATCGGTCGATCCAGAGAAATCGATCTGATGGCGGCAAATTTGCTGCCGTCAGTGTAGACCCAGCCCAAGTTTGGATTCTCAGTAAAACTGCCTTTATTATGGCATGTTTCTGTGCACAAATGTCTTGTAAATTTGCAGCTAGTCATTAGGAATTCTAATTGTACCAAAGTTGACACTGTGCTAAACTTTTTCGGAATTTTTTGTGGGTTTCAGAGATAGTAATAGGTAAACAGTAACAAATCTGAATGCTGTGCGTGGTTTCCAGTGATTTACATGTTAAGTCAATTTACTTTGCCATCTTGGGCATACATGAATTGCAACATTGTCCTTTCTCCCTTTCAACTTTATTTCTTCTCTTAATTTTGATCAAAACTGTGAAGGTCACCAACAGATCCAGTTCTGTGCTTCTATGAACACTGATCTTTCCTCTTTAGTTTATGGTTACACCAAAGGCAACAGTAATTCTGGGGACATACTTTTCTCCATGCAGCTATGGATCCCAGCTCCCAGCCATTTAAGCATTGTGGTTCTCTATGATGTCTTCTCTTTGTGTGTAGTTTTAATGCATTACCATATTATTTTGACAGCTGCAAACACCAAGTGCCATATTAATTATTATTATTTTATTATATCTGGATTGTAGTAAAGTCTAGAGTTCCTAGTCAAACTTTTCCTAAAGTTCCTGGTCAAGCATTTTGCCAAGTGCTGTGCAAACATTGAGTAAAAGGTTCTACGCCAACCTTGCTAGGATTGCCAAACAGATCTTGTTAGTTTAATAGCCCCCAAGATACCGCTGGGAAGTGCATAGGATGGGGTCAAAAGATGGGGAATTGTGTCCAGAAGCTGAGGTGGCATGTTTGTTGTGCACATATAGATAAGCAAACCTGAGCACTGCAGGGTCACATCGGAGTGATCTCAGCAGAAATAAGCTCCCAATAGCTTTATAGTACAATAAACCATTCAAGAGTTTTATTACATGAATAGCTAAGGGAAGGGTTTGCATAATTTCAGCAAGAACTAATGATTGACTTGTCACAGCTTCAGGGTAACTGCACCTCTCCCTCACTCTGTGGCACCCCCTGAGGTCTCAAGCCTCTGGCCATCACCTCTCTATAGGCAGTCCCCTGATTCTCTTTTTCCAGACCAGGGATTTAGACTTGCTGCCTCCCTTTTATTCACTGTGATTATGTCAGCAGGTCTGAGCTAGCTCAGCACTATTGAAACCTGCCAGGGTCTGTGTGGAAGATGGGTGTGAAAGCATTTACGTAGACTGTTTATTATATTACTTTACATGTTTTATTCTAACTAAATGTTTTGTGCTGTGGGAAAGCTGGCTGGTCACTGGTAATCACTCTCATAACCCTTGGGTGTTGGGGCAGAACTGTGCACACTGGACTCAGATCAGACCTCAGTGGGATAAACACAGTCAATTGCACAGGGACTGCAACCCTAAAATTATGGTATGGAGGGTGAGGAATAGCATCTGCCCACAGAGAGGTGATGACTGGAGGCCTGAGACCTAAAGTGGCAGATGAAACAAGGTCCACCGCTAAAAAAAAAGGCTTTGCCAACATATCTGTGTCCGCTAGGGGCTTCTGCTGTCGCAGCTATGTCAGTCAGGGATCACAGATCCCTTCTGCCTCCATTGACCAACATAGCTTTGCTGGCAGAAGGCTGTTGCATAGGCTTTCTTGAGAAATTGAAAACATTTGGCAAGAGAGCTAAGATCATACCGTATATCTTCACAAAGGCAGGAAAAGCCTTTTTTTGTGATGTCTGTTCAGACAACTTGATGATAACGTTAGCGTGTAGTCCCTGAGAAAATTGTGTTTGCTCAACAAAATTGTATCACGACTGTTTGGTACAGAACACAATGAAGAGCAGGGGGAAAAAAAAAAAAAAAGACATGGCCTCATAGTACTTGGCTGTCCAGAACCTGAAATCTAGCTGAGTAACCAGAAAAGGAATTTCTGGAGCAATGAAGGAACCAAAATGAATCAGTGTAAAGAAAAACGCACGCATTATCACTGGTGAAATAGAGGCAAAGGATGAATAAACACTTCGTTATCTAGCATGTTTGTATATGTAGCTAACCATACCTTTTGAGGTTCGGACCGTCAACATTGGCCTGTGGAAGGATGTTGCTTCTTAAGGTATGTCTGCGCGGCACGTAAAGGTGCGACTGTAGCATGGATGAGCACACCCGTGTTAGCTACCTGTGCTTTCTAGTTTAAAGCTAACAGTGAAGATGCAGCAGTGTGGGCCAGCAAATCAAGTACATTCCCAGGGTACCCAGTGGGCCTCTACTCAGGCAGCTAGCCTGGGTTGAAACCAATGCTGCCATGGCTTCACTACTGTTGTTACCTGTGCTAGCAAGATTAAAGCTGGCACAAATATGCCTACCCATTCTAGAATCCCATCTCCACAACCAGCATAGGTGGAGCCGTGGAGGCTGCAGTAGAAGCCAGCAGCAAAGGACTTGAGAAACCTGCAGTGCATTAGACCCCCAGCTCTCCTCTTAGGAGATGGGGTGTGATCTAGTAGTTGGCGCTCACAGGTAGAGGACAGCAATTCCTGAGTTCTGGTCGTAGCTGAGACACCGATTGCATCTGTGGCATTGGGCAGCTCATTTATCCTCCCTCCATCAGCCACCCCCTTTGTAAAACAGGCTTGTGAGTGCTGAGAGATGGTGGTTGAGCCAGCACGCTGGTCACTTTTAGCACCACTTAGATCCTGTCTAGACCATTCCCCTGCCTCACAGAGAAGGCCTACAGGGTATGCCTGATTACTAAACCCTGCGGGGGCTGGGAAGTTAATGAGCTAATTAGCCCATTAACAGGCAAGTGATTTAAAAAGACCACACACAGGAAGGACTCAAGGAGAAAGAGAGAATCAGAAAGGGTAGGATAAAGAGAGATCTTTGTATGGAAGGCTTTCTTTCCACTCTTCTCTCTGGCAGAAGGGAGTGATTGTATGATGCTAATAGAATTGCCACAAGGGACTGCAAGGGGTTGGGGGTTGATAATAACACGTATACACAGTGGTGGTTACAATCCGGAGATGTCAGAGCCATTTGTGCAGGAAGACAGGAGTGTGGTATAACTGTGGTGAATATTTTTGAGGCCTGATTCTTCACTACCTTTTGCCATGTGTAGTTCGTAATATTTGGGCAAAGTGGCTGGAAAAAGCTAACATTCTGATGAGGGAATACTTTACCTCCACTTTGCACAATGTAACAATTTTGTGAGGTACAAAGCAATAGAGTGGAGAATCTAGCCCTGTGGAGTCCCTTAACATTTCTCTACTATGTTTTGGTTGTGAGAAAAACCGATTGCTATTTGACACTTCATGTTATAATGGGGCAAAAAGTTCTGATAAGTTTTAGCCAACTTGAATCCTTCTGCTCATCATACAAATAAGGTATTTCTTCTCCTGCTAAACAAACTTTGTCCATAATGTTGTTCAGCACCTATCTTGTAATTCAGTTGGGAGAGAGGAAAAAAAAGATGCCTCTGTAACCTCCTGTTTGTATGGCAGATGGTCTTTATGTACTATTTAGACCACTGAGATAAAACATTGAATGCAGTCTGTTTAGTCCACTACACACTGTGACAGCTGATCAAACAGCCAGTTCATGCTATACGTTCTGACTATCTGTATAGCTTTCATATAAACAGTACGTTATGTTTGGTTTGGTGATAGATGGCCGGTTGGAACACAGTGAATATTGAAGCAAGAGACCTCTTTTATACACCATTAGTTTATTCTGCTTTACAAAATGAGTCCTACTGAATTGGTGACTTAATCAGTGGGGTATGATACATACTGGGTGTAAATGAAGCAGAAAAGGGATATCAGTGGTGTTATTTTAGACCTTTCTGTTAGCAACTTCTCTTTCTACATTCTACCCACTCCCTTGTTTTGCACACCACTACCAAATTGGTGCAAACTAGGCTGTAACATGTTAAATTCCGTCGTCTGCAGTGAGCCAAACCTGAGCTTCCCTACCTGATGGCTATTTTGGGGGTTACCAGTTTTAAGCCAGACAGCCCTCACTCAGCTAGGGAGCAACCCATTGTCACTTCTATATCAAAAACGAAGTGTCGCACTGGAAGGGTTCTCTGCTGCTGCCCCTCTGTTTTGGCCACCCTCTCTGTCATAAATGACTCCGAAACCCTCTTGTTCAATAATCCAGTGCAATTTATTTACAGTGGGCAGTTCTACCACCTACTTCACACATACAGTTTGACTAGCTTCCTTAGGGGCTTCAGCAGCCAGGCAGGTAGAGCCTCTGCTCCTCTTCCACTCCCTGGCTTCTCCTTTCCTCTACTTCTCTCACCTGGGCCTGTTTATAGCCCCTGCTTAATTAGGCACACAGCTGTTTCCCCTGTCCCAACCAGGTGCAGGTGTTCCTAGCCAGTTCCAATCTACGTCTTCAATTGGGGCTGGCTAAAGGGTTGCTGTCCAGCACTCTGTCACACCCTTCCTCCCCCTTATTGAACTGTCAAGTCCTTCCTTGCCCATCCCCCCTCCCTCTACCAGAGGGATCCCCACAGGGGAAGTCTCCTTTCAGGTGACCCTTGGAGTCCTCTTTGTGGGGTTCAGTCATTCCCCACCCACAAAAACTACACTGTGTGGAGGGCAGACACCCCCATAGCTCTCCCTCTACCCAGAGGTCATCACACCAGTCGCAACCCTGGGTGGATCCACATCCCTTCCCCATCCCCCATGGGATTCCTTCTCCCACCTCTTTTCCCTCTTGGAGAGGGGTTCCAATCCATGCCTATCACTACTGGGTAAGGCAGCTCCTCTACTACCCTGACCGTTTCCACTGAAATCTGCCCCAGACTTCTAGGGGCACTTGGGCCAGAGGGCACTGTATCCTATCCCTGTGGATACATCAGGGGCCAGTTTTTCTCCTGAAATTATCCAGTGAGGCTTCACCACACCCTTCTGGGCAAGAGAGCGAGTGGAGGCAGGGTCTGCCAGACCCCTTTGGGGTTTCTTCCCCACCAACACCACCGTTTCCTCCTCCCCCCTTCAACATTATACCACCCACAAAACTCTGCCCAGCCACACTGCAGAGTTTTATATCCTGGTTGACCGCATTGCCAGCAAACACTTGGTCGGGCCCTAATGGGAGCTCTTCGGCTAGCCTCCCTTCTTTTTTCTGGCCCCTTTCCGGGAAGGGGCTCCCAGGGCTTTCCACTGGACCCATGTCCTTAGATGGCTGTCCCTCCTTCCTTCTCGGTTAGCTTCACTGCAGCCTCCACTGTGCTCAGCTGATGCCAGCAGACCCCACCACCTAGGGGTCCGGGGAGACCAGGTAGGAACTGTTCAAGGATGAGCATGTCCATAATCTCCCCTACAGTTTGGGGATCAGGCCTCAGCCATCGGATGGCCCAGGCCATCAACCGTTGGGCAAATGCTCGGGGTCGCAAACCCCCATGTACACCTTGCCGACCGAAACGTCTGACGGTACTTCTCTTCGGACAGCCCCACCCAATCCAGGATGGCCAGTGTCACTGCTTCATAATTCCTGGCCCGGTCCTCACTCAAGGCCATATATGTTGCTTGAGCTTCACCAGCTAGGTAGGGAGCTAGCTGTAGGACCCAGATTGCCCTATCCCATCTGGTCCCTGTGGCTACCCACTCAAAAGTACAGATAAACACATCTGGGTCCTCTGCAGGGCTCATCTTGCACAGTCCTAAGCCCAGCATCTGGGTGCTCTCTCTCACCATGGGAATCACCATTGTCTGCAGGAGCTGCTGTTATATGCTGGTCTGTTCTCATATAAAGTCCTGCAGGTTTTTTTGCTGCTCCACCCGCCAGGTACACAAGGCCTACTGCTCCATTGGCTTGGATTGCTGAAAGGCTTGCATGGCCTTCTGCATCTCTTCCTGCTGCTGTACCAGCCGTTTCAGGGTCTCCTCCATCTCCAGGCTGCCAACTCTTGTGCTGGCTCAGCAAGTCCCAGACGAACCCCCACATGTAAGGATTCTCCACAGCTGCCCTTCCACTTCAGCCACGCTCTCTGTCACAAATGACTCCAAGACCCTCTTGTTCAGTAGTCCAGTACAATTTATTTACATTATGCACCATCTTAACACATACAGTTTGGCTAGCTACCTTAAGCAAGTCAGCAGCCAGGCAGGTAAAGCTTCTGCTCCCCTACCACTCCCTGGATTCTCTTTTCTTCTACTTCCCTCAGCTGGGCCTGTTGATAGCCCCTGCTTAATTAGGCACACAGCCGTTTCCCCTGCCCCAATCAGGTGCAGATGTTCCCAGTCAGCTCCAACCTACCTCCTCAATTGGGGCTGGCTAAGGAGTTGCTGCCCAGTACTCTGTCACACATACCCACCAAGTTGACTGGCATCTGCGGGACTTAAGGTGCTGTAGAGCAGTTGGGCGGAGTCCTGGACTATACTCTAGGGAAGAGTTAGAGTTCCTCCTCGGTCTTTTAAAAGAAAACTTCACAAATCTTTTCATTGCTTACCAACTAATGGCGCGCGCGTGTGTGTGTGTGTGTGGAGGGTTTATTTGATGTGTACAATGTGTGTTCTAGAGAATCTGTGCACAGTTTGTAGGCATCAAAGTGCCATGGTGACATACTGTGGTGCCACCTTGCATTCATGGAGTTCTCCATGTCAGCTGGTTGAACATAGCGAACGAGCTAAATATTTGCCAGGACTATAGTTGATAGGATTTGGACAAGGTCACCAAATTTCCTTTTTGACCAAAGGCGAACAGTGAAACATCTGTCTCTGAACACTGGATGATCTTAGACATTAGAAGCTACTCTATAATCTTTAGATATGAGAGGGAAGAATGAAGATGAAGCTTTTAGCCTTAACTATAAACTTCTCTGGCTTTTGTCCTTTTAAACCTGCATTTTAATAACTTAATTTATTTTTTTGCATTTTTTGTCCATGTTCCCCCCTGCGCTTAAAAAGAGAGTCACTCCTTGAAATATGCAAGAGTTGACAGAATAGCATAAAACTCTCTTCTGAAGCAATCACTGTTTAAATGTGTAAATGCATTTTCCCCCCAAAACATCTCCATGTTTTTCCCCATGCTACTCTGTAAGAGTGGGAAAAACTCCCCAATGCAATTAATCAAATCATAAATTTAACTACCTTTAAATCTCTCTTTAAAATTAATCTCTGAGGTGATTCCTTCAGAAAACTACCCTTTGACAATGACGTGACAGGTGGCAAGATAGGACTAATGCTCATTGTGCTAAAATATGTTTGCTTTATTTGTGCATCCCCCACTTCTCTTCGCTCCACCCTTATTTGTTTGTTTCATCCACTTGTTCTGTTTTGATGCAACCTAGATTGTGAGTTATTAGGAGCAGGGATTGTCCCCCCTTTTTTTAATAGGTGCTTGTAGGGTGCCTGGCAAAATAGGGTCTTGATTGGAGCCTTCAGGCACTACTACAATATTTCTACTAAAACGGATGTATTTTTTTCCTCAATAAATTCTTTGGGGGTCTATTCATAAGAACAGAATAAAGAGCTTTCAAATCAAATTGGTGGTGGTGATTTTTTTTTTACCCCAGTAGAACCTACAAGTGATCAAGCTGATTGTGTTTGAAAAAACTGAAAATAAAAATATTCCCCTGAAACCTTAAAAGCCTAGTTACAGCAGTTTAAAATTTGAACCTGAAAATAGAAACCACAATGGAAACAATAGGAAGCCTTTACTCCACTGTTGGACATTCCCAGAGTAACTACAGGGTTCAGTTCTGCCCTCAGCTACACCTCCTTGACTTGATGGGAATTGCACCCATGTAACTGAGAATGAAACTGTGCCCATGGGCCCTGATTTGCACATGGGTGCACGGTTGCGTCATTTAGAGCCTCACTGAAGTCCATGGAGCGCCACATGGGAGCAGCGAATTGCTTGCATGTCACAATTTGCAGGATTGGAGCCTGAAATCTTGTAGTTGTGCTCCTCTCATATAAAACCGGCCAGGATCCATTTTACCTAGCAGGTAATGAGGCAAGACCTGGCCCCCACAAGATTATAGGGTTCTCTATAGG
>ML675610.1:40744717-40783912 GCA_007922155.1 Mesoclemmys tuberculata
CCTCATATCGGTGTCCATCTCGTAAGTGTTCCTGAGATCTTGCAACAGTAATGTTTCTGGGACAAATTCAACTGGAATGATTTCAATGACAGCTCTTATAATTTTTTCTCAATACAGCAGTTAGTGCAGTACATGAATTGTATAAAAGTGTTGTACTAGTAAAAGGGTCATTGATAGCTGTGGGCCAGATTCTATCACCCTGTTGCATGTTAAGCAATATTACTCCTGTTGGGGTCAAAGGGAGGTTTACAGAATCAGGCCTGATAGGGAGCAGACAGTATATGCGTAAGTCTGTAAAATGTCAATAAAAACCAAATTGTGCTTGCAGATCCTAGGCAGAAATTCTTTAGCCCTCTACAAATATTTTAAACAAATAAGCATATTGATAGTCTATGATCCCTAGTATTTCTAAAATTGTCACTTCTTGGAAGGTTTCACACTGTTTGAGTGATATTCATTTTAAGGACATTCAGAACTGCATAGTGCATGTACTATAGAGACCCAGAGTATTGCTCTGCTTCTACAAAGCTACAAACTGCTTCTACAAAGCTGTTTCAGTCTGTCTTAGCATTTTCTGACTGTAGTATTTAACCGCTAATCCCTAAATTATTTAATATAATACAGATTTCCTGAAGAATTACAGCTAACAAACTAGCTAATATGGCCTTCATTTTATATAAAATGGACTGCTGAAAGGACTATCCTGTTCCTGAAAGCATATGTATTGTGTATGTGTTCGTTCAATAAATGGCAACAGATAGGGCATTGGCTTCTCAGTGTTACAGCATCCAGGTCCTCCTCTAGCACATCACAGAAATTCTGAATAGCTTCCTGGCTGAGCCTATACCTCTGGATTGCAGTTTAGAGCAATACTGTTGCCTAGAAATGCAGGAGCAACCTGGATGTTGAAACATCCCCAGCAGGCAAGGCTCTTTCTTGGGGGATAAAAGGTGGGAAAATCCACTACACCATCTGAACTGATTTTCGGCCAGTTCGGTCTCCTCCATCATGGCTGTTGCTTGCTTACAGATCACAGGGTGTCTGTTGAAAATATAATGCTCACTAGTCTTCTTTGAAAGAGCAAAAAACCCCTCAACCTTTCAGTAAAGTAATGTCATTCAAAATTAAAAAATGCATGCATTACCTTCCTCCCCCAGACCGAAACCAAGGTTAGGGTTTTAAAAACTAACTTAGGCTGTCTTGCAAATGATGGTGTCACAAGCCATTATTTCCATTAAAACATTTCTGTTGACTAACAACGAGCAAGCACAGAGATAAAGGTGAGCAGTGCCAGGTTCAATCTCTCAGCTGCTGAGTGGTAATCAGATTGTGTTTATTAGACAGTCAGCACAATAAAAACAATGTTATTAAATACCAGTTTCAAGCACAGTAATGCAATAAAGAAAATGCAGGGGATTGCAAAGAAACACAAAACATGGGAAATTGCTGCTTGGCTGTTAACAAAAGATGTGTTTCTTCTCCACTTCTCCACCCCAGGGTCAGTTGCTTTCGGTATTGTAGTGAGCTGCACCATATATCATGCTGCTGATACTAAACTTAGAGGGTGTTTTGAAGAAAGTGCTAAAAAGTAGGTCAGGGAGCCAAAAGTGTAACCAGACAGGCTTCGTATTTTAGAGTAATGAGGTCTAAACAAAAGCTACCAGATTTTCATTTAACAGAGCTAGTTTTTGTAGCCTGTGAAACTGGCACACAGTGTTCCGCTTATGCATGGAGCCATGACTGTTTTTTCCTTCTCTCCATCACTCCCATCTTGCCTCTTGGGGGCATGTTCTTCTTTCTTTTCCCCTTTGTTCTGTTGGATATTTAATTGTCTCAACCAAGAATACATGGGTTTGCCTTGGAAGTTCTTCTGAAGTTAAGATAGTTGTATTGTGTTACGCTGTGTAACATCAATTTTAATCAAATTAATTTATTCATACTGCGTTTATTGACTCTGTTTGCTGTCAGTTCCAGAGTGAAAAGTGGAACATCAGAGATTACAGATAAGGACTATTGTGGTGAAGAAGTGTATTTGATCATTGCAGTTTCTTTCCTCACGTGCCGCTTGTTTTCCTCCTTCCTCCCCCCCCAGCAATGCTGACAACTCATACTTTTATGTTAAGTCTCATATTTGGTGTTTTTCTTAAAGCTTCAGCTCTGAAGTCAGGTGACTTTGTGTGAATGTCAGCGTTCATTTGAAAAGAGAAAGTAAACTAGTCCTCTTGGACCTAGAAAATAACTTGAAATGTGACCACTACCGGCTCAGAAACCACAAGGCAAACAGAGTCCCAAAGGTATTATTTTAAAATCTTATGTTTTTAAGCGAATCTTGTGGTTTAGTTGACGTGTGCTTTTTGAATATTAGGGGTTGGCAATGCCCCTCTACTTTCCCTTAGCCATCTCAGTTAATCTCCCTGGATTTAACCAGTAATTGTATGCAGGAGACACATGCATTATGCCATCCCCCCTCTGCTTTCCCAGTCTTACGAAGCTTTCAGATACACACCTCAAATTCTCTCCTATTCTTGCAAGAGAGAGCTGTGCAGGTTCAATAGACTGAGTACACCACTTTCAAAGTGTGTTTTGTGACAAAGGCTCATACTGAGTTTGTTTACTAGCATGGAGCAAAACTAAAATTCCCAGCCTCAAATTATTTGTCTTTTTCAGTATTGATTTAATTTTGATTACTCTGTCAGCTGCTTCCAATGTAAGTAAAAATCTATTATTTTACATCCTAGCATGTAGTAAATTGGAACTAGTTTGAGAATGAGGGAGGAATCTACAGGTAACATGGCAGATGTTTCTTAGTTTCAAGTAGATTGATATTATACCTCTCTCCTTCCCCAACAGGTGGCAATGGTTCTGGCCACCAAGGAATCAAACTTGTTTTCCTGGTGTAATTGTCTGGTAAATATATTGCATAAAAAAATAAAGAGAAGTGAGACAAAGCGGGTAAGGTCGAACATCATAAAGGAGGTATTTGCTGTAGTTTTCCATTTTGTAGTTTGTGAATTATGAAATAGAATTCTCACAGGTGTGTTGTCTAAGAGTGCAGTTATAATCCTGTGATTATTATAGTTCTTTATAATGACTGGATTAGGCAGCAGATATTAAATCAATTATACTGGTTTTACTTGAAAATATTTCAATATGGGGCTTCTCTAGTCTTGGACTCTGAGATATGTCCACCTCAACTATTTTTCTCTCACAACAGACATAGAAAGAGGCAAAGAGAAAGCCAGACCGCCTCACCTTCTGTTGTATAGTACATTGAACTGTTTTTTGTTTGTTCTGAGGTATACTGAGGTTGATTATGGAGATTAGTTATAGGCTTCTTGGGGTAGCTCAGGGAAGACATGTTTTGTCATGTGGGGAGATGTAATTTTCTTCAATCAGCTTGTTCCTCTGCCCTGAGATCATTTGTAATTAGAGTAGCTCTGTTGCATGGATGTTACCATCATCAGCATTAGAACCTAGCCTGTGCATCAGTAGAAGTGGTATGTGGGGTGAGCTATTTGAAAGTACTAGCTCCTTTGAGAGGATTGCCTCAATTTACCTTAACAAATAGTATGATGGTTTTTGTTTTATAGTACATGTTTGTGTGCACCGTATGGGGATAACCCTTGAAAGCAGTGTAAAAACCATCAGGGTTTTCTTCGTTGGGTCAGTAGATACTTTTTTATTGTAATCTTTTCTGTTTATTCATTAAAATCCATACTTATTTTTATTTAGGGAAGGAAAAGGTCTAGGGAGATCCAACTGCAGAGATCTACACATTACTATGTATGATGAACTTCCAGTGGTTTTAAGGAATGGTACAGTGCAAGTATAACCAGTGCAGTTTCCTCATCCTCAACATGCCGTTTTAGTTTGGCTGGAGAAGTTGTTAAAGATGCATTTGATTTTTATGACCTTTGGCAGTTATTTAGGAAACAATGAGAGTACCTAATTTACTTGCATTCATTCTTTCTCCTATTGTCTATTTATTTATTAATCATGTTTATTACAAGAGTGCCTGAGGGCCAACCAAGAACAGGGCCTCACTGTACTAGGCACTGTACAAACAGAGAGTAGCATTTGGTCCATGCCCCCAAAGAGCTTACAATCTAAATAGACAAGACAGACACAGGGTAGGAGAAGGGGTAGACCATACAAGCAGAGGGAACTATGTGATGGCAGCAAATGTCATGCTAGTTCCTCTTTTGAGAGTGGGGATTACTTAGGAATGGCTCAGCTAAAGGGAAGAAAGAGGGGACATTGAAGGGAAAGGGGTGAGGGAACAGGGGATGGGCATGTGTGGAGAGAAGCTGAACTGAAGAGAGTTTGTGGGAGAGTTGGAGTAATCGACAGAAGGCAGACAAAGTCCAGTCATAATTGTATAAAGTTCTCTAAATTTCCAGAGATCCCTGCTTTGGCTGCTTCTGCTCCTACTGGCTAGAATCTCTGGCTGGCTTCTTGCTGCAAATTTCCCCCAAAGCCCTATGCCAGAGAGCAGGGGAGGCAGTGCCTGGGTCCCAGAAGAATTTAAACTGAGGAATTTGAAATAATTTGAAATAATGAATGGTATAAAGATCTAGATCAGGAATGCTAAATATTAGAGACCAGGGTGAGACCAAATGTAGGAGCCAAGTTATCCTACATCTGCCTGCTTGTAAGGTTCTTCTCTGAAGCATCTTGTCCACTGTCAGAGACAGGATAGTGGATTACATGGACTACTGGTCTGATCCAGTCAGGCAGTTTCTGTATTCCTGTTAACTAATGACCATGAAAATGCTAAATCTTTAGTAGATCATCTGAGAGACAGAAGGGACAGATAGTCTTGTGGCTAAGGTATTGGACAGGCATCTAATGGGTGTTCTTTGCATGGTGAAAGGCAAATCACTTAATCTTTCTGTGCCTTACTTTCCTATCTGTGACATGGGGATAATAATACTTCATCATCTTGTCTGTTTAGGTTATAAACTCTTCAAGGGAGGGCCTGTCTCTATGTGGTGCCCAGCACAGTTGGGCTTCTAGGTGCTACTTGTGTGTGTGTTAAACTTACCTGGAAGAATTGACTGTTGACAAAACAACTCTCACATTAAAAACCTGTGGGTATTGATATTACTGGAAGGAATGGAAGGAGATGACCATAGTCCTGAAATTCTTATGCTGTTGGAAGAAGGGGCGAGCTCAGGGAAGTGCTGTAGGATTGATGTCCCACACCTCAAAGGTCTGGCCACCAGCAGAGAAGAAGGATGGGTAAGTGATTAAGGCACTAGCTTGGGACTCTGGAGATCTGGGTTCAAGTTTCTGCCCTGTGACTATGGGCCAGTCATTTAACCTCTGTGTGCCTCAGTTCCCCATCTTACAGTTGGAGATACTATCACTTCCTTACCTCACAAGGGTGTTGTGAGGATAAATACATTAGAGCTAGTGACATGCTCAGGTAACATGGCAATAGGGGCCATAAAAGTGCATAAGATGGAATCCATGTTCCTCCTCCATGTTATAGAACCCACCTATCTTATGGGCTGCTATGGCAAATGAAATCTTGGTAGCCCAAGAGCTGAAGTTGAGGGACACAAGGGCTCTGTGTGGGTAGTGTTGGCTTTCTGTGGATGTCCTGATAATTCTCAGGTTCTGAAAAGAGAACCCACTGTTTGGTCTGTGGGAACAGCATATGTGCATGCTGACCCTTCTTCACATTATTACTGACATGCCCCTGGAGGAAGATTTTCTTTCTTTCTTTCTTTCTTTTTTTTTGCTTCCTCCAGGAGCCCATTTCCATGAGATTTTCTGCAGAAGGAGGTAAATGAACCTGAAGGAATATTTTTAAAAGTGATCCATTTACTCCTTCATAAACTATGGTAGTATTGGAGACCTAGTATGCTGCTTAGTTGTTGTACTGAGTTTGAGGGAGAAGGAAAGTCATGGTGTATACTGCTTTAACAATCCAAGGAACTACAGTAGATTTTTCTCAATACACTGAAACTACATGGACATGCCTTAAGCATCATTTAGAAAGTTCCAGAGGTTCAATTTATCTTGTGTTTTGCAATAAAATTCTAAGAATACTAAGGTTTAAAACTGAAAGAGTTTTACAATCCCAAATAAAATTTACGCTGGCTCTGAATAGAGTTGGGTCTGAGCTCTAAAATTTGGAGCCACTTTAGAATACCCCAAATTTCAGGCTTTGGGGCTTCTTTTTAGCTCAGAATACAGAGTGGGAGGGAAGTGGAAAAATTTGGATCAGATCTGAGTTTACATTTTGCTCTTGGACAGAGTCTGAACCAGTCTCTGGGTTTTGAACAATTGATAAAAGATAACAGCTTTTGTTGTCTCGTTTGTTTGTCTTCTTTGTCTTACTTTAAGGAAGTTGGGGGGAGGAGGAGGATGTTGGTGGGGAAATTCTGTTATTTAAATCTCTATTCCAGAATGTCCAACAGGTACACAACAACAAAAAAAGAGGAATTAAATAAGCTTGGATTTGATATGAAATAATTGTTATGATTGAAGATGCTTCAGTAAAACAGTCATTTGAATGCAAATCATTGCCCGATGGAGAAGCAATTTCTATAGCTAGAACTCACAGTATAAAAGCTCTTAGAAGGCAATCTCATCCCAGTATCTTCAAGTGGATACATTTTGATATCAGGTTGCCATAGTAACTTCTGAAGGCTTACTGTTTTGGCCTTGTTTAACCTGTTCTCAGCACAACTGTGTCCTCAGTCTGAGGCTTCAACTAAGACCCGTCCTCTTTGCTTCTTTATTATTTGTATTAATTTTCTAGGTATTGATCCTCATGGACGAATCATAGTTAAGGCTAACGTGCTGCCATGGCAGCGTTGAGTATGTCTTTTTCATTACATGAATTGGATGTAGATGCAATTCTCTGTTTTCTTTCAAAGTAAGCAGGTCTGTCATGGAAGCTGCACTAAATTATTGCCCACTGAACTAGTGATGAAAGATAGCTTGTGTTTTTTTCTTCCCTAGGTGAAATTTGCCCTGGTTCTTCCACAGCAATGGGTGTGTGTTGAAATCTCTCTGGGAAAAACACCATTTTGATACAAAATATGCTGCAGAAGAAATCTGAATGATACGCCATTAGTCACATTTTTAGACACATTCCTTAATGTTGGTCTGTTTCTCTAAGCTGTGAAATCCTAGGCAATGTTAAAGGGAACTTTTTATTTGTAATCCAAGAAAAAAAATGACAGGTAAACCAGCAGATGTGCTGAAATGTGTACAGTTCTGAACAGCTGACATGATTTCACATCATGTAAAAGATTTTTTCCTGGACTTTGCTTTACAGAGTCAATACTTGCTTACTCTAGTCATAGGCATTTAAAAAATGACCTTTGTGTCCACACAAAGGCCTAATTCTGAATTTGGTCCAGAAACAGGGTTACCATTTGCATCTTTTTCCCATTGCAACTCTTATTACATTTCTCCCATCCCCCAAAATGCAGCTAACAAAATGGTGGCGGTCATCACTATGTTAATTTACTTCTGATTTTTATCACTGTCTCCCACCCTTCATCTATACTTGTATTGTTTAGGTTCTGAGTTCCCTGGGCCAGGGATTGTCTTTTCATTTGTGTTTGTTCAGCATTATTGTTGTTATAATTTTATTATATTATTGTAATATAATAATAATTAATAATTAACTAATAATAAAAAATCTGGATAATTATATTTACCTCCTTTTGTAAAGTGCTTTGAAATCTATTGCTGAAAAGTGATCTATAAGAGCAAGATGTAATTATTATTTATTACAGTGGCATCCCGGGGGCCCCACTCATGAATTTAGCATCCTATTTTGCAGGTACTGTACAAACACATGACAAAAAGACTGTTCCTGCCTCAGAGAGCTTACATTTTAAGTATGAGATGAGAGACAACAAGATGCAAGAAGATGAAGGGAGCAGAAGGAAACAACAGACAATACTGACAGTGTATCAGCATGATAAGCAGATTAAGCTCCATTCCTGATTGGAGCCCTTGAGTCTTACTGTAATATAAATGATTAATTATATCATTGGTCCTTGCTTTGACAGATTTAATAATGGTCTTTTATGATGGACACTGCATTTTTTTGAGCTCCAATGTGTTTGTTTCCAGAAGGATATTTAGACAATAAAACAATCTCTTCGTGGAAAGTGTTTGAATCTCTGGCAGATATTTGAATATACTGAATATTTTGTGCTCTCAAAATATACTTTTCCCTCCTTATAGTCTGCTCCTTTTATGGGAAAGGTCAGGTTTAACTGCATTTGGCAGACTCTCTTGGAAAATCATTTGCTCTATTATGCAGTATGAAGAGCCCATTGTATCAGGGCTATTTGAAAGCTTGCTGTACTCATTGGTATGCTTAAGTGAAAAGCTGAGGTAACCTTCAGAAGCTGCTTCGCTATGGTTAGAAGTAAACACTATTGTGTAACGATAATACCGAGATCTTCTATAGTGCTTTTCATCAGTAGGTCTCAAAGTGCTTTACAAAGGAGCTCATTATTGCCATTTTACAGGTGATGAAACTGAGGCACAAAGGTAAAATGACTTGCCCAAGGTTACACCACAGGCCAACAGCTGATCTGTAGTAGGACCCAGTTGTCCAGAGTTCCAGTAGCCCTCTTTGATGTTACTATGGAAAGGTCAACAGTCATTTTATGGACACTTGTTTCCCAATTAACATTTTATTCAGTCTTCTTCCACCCTGTCAGCTCTGTCATTGATGCCAGTTTTAACTATCCACTTGTCCGCTTTCCCCACAAAGGCATGTGCACTCACTTCCGTGGCACACCTTATGCGTGGAACACCCTCCCTGAACTCACCCGCAATGCCATTCCCTTTCCTCCTTCAAATCCCTGTTTGAGACCTATGTCTACCATGGCATCAGTGACAGGTACTGCAACACGTGCAGTGTCTTCGGGATACATATTATATTAAGTTTGCCTCATGGTGGGCCAGGGATTGTATGTAATTCCTGGAGTGAGTGGGGTGGGGTTACCACAGCTGCTCTAAGCACTAAAAACAATGAATGGTGATTACAGCCTCAGCGATTCACCTCAAATACCTCCATAAAAGTATCTCCTCCTGTGTAGGCTTACATATACTGGTTCAAACTGGGTTTTCCAGAGACCAACAGACAAAGAAAGGGCTTTAGCATAAAAAGGCTGCATTTAAATTAACACAGGACCTTCTTTCAGATCCTTAAAATAGACAGGACTTCTGTCCAAAGGACCCCCAATCCTTGTGGAAGGGTTGGAGAGGCTTTGGTTTGCTAGGATCCTATGAGATTGATGGGTGATGTCTAGTAAGCTTTTTAATGTGCATAGGAATGTTTATTCATGGTTTTTTAAAATGTTTTCTTTGTTGTGCTTTTACCCTAAGAATAAATGTGCTTGCAAAGGCTGGTTGTAAGAGGTAGTCACTGCTGAGCCCCTGGAACTAGGTTAGTCACACGTGCTGATTCTCAGTCAGACCTGCTGGGGAAATCACCATGAGATGCAGAGGGGGACTACAAGCCTAAACCCCTGGTTTGGAGGGAGAAAGACGCAGGTCTTCACCCGAGAGAGGTGATGGGTGAGATCCTGAATCTTTAAATGGAGAAAGACCAGGTGGGCCGGGGTCAAAGGTGTAGTGAACCCTGAAAGCTGTAACAACACCTATAGGAAATTACCAGCTGATAATGGCTGGGCAGGCAGAGCACCATGAGAGAGAACTGAATTGTCATCCGCTCCAGCCACCAACACCAGCTACGCATAAGTTGCCCAGCACTTCTTGTTGGAAGGCGAGTTACCCTGTTAGTGATGTGCCTTGTGCTGCCTCCATGAAAATTTACCCATGTTTGGCTAAGTTATGAGCCTCTGAAAAATCTCAGTTTGCACATGATGAGTAAAGCTTTGTTAAAGTTTGGCAGCTAAATTCTCTGAAGATTCTGTCTGCACTGAGCATGCGCCCCCTTCCCGCCCTCCTATATGCTGGCCAGACTGCATATGTGCCATCTTCACAGAGCGACTGGGCATGCTCCAGCCCAAGACTGAAAAGACTGAGTCTGGGTTTCCCTGCAGTTTCTCCTCTTGGCTGCTGGGCCCCAGAACTGAGCGCAAGGACACTCTCTCCTGTGCTCTCAGTGCTATCCCTGCTGGTGCCTAGGCAGCAAGGAAGAGAATGAAGAAGTGGCTGTATATAATGCAGAGAGGCAAGGAATGGAACCGTGTATTCTCGGTTACCCACCCTCCATTTCCCTCTTTCTTTTTGTCATGCTCACTAGTTCTGTCTTGTGGTGGGCTAACGTGTAAACTCTTTGGGGCAGGGAACCTGCCTTCCTACTTCTTCTAAACATTAATGAACTCTAAAATGTTTTAGCTTGGAAAGGAGGCAGTTCAGAGCAGGCTTGACTGAACCATTCAAAATGAGGACAGGCCCAATATAAACTTGACTTCGACCATGCTACCTGGTGGATTTAAAAAAAAAAAAGACTACACTTGCAGAAATTAGAGAGTAGAATTAGAGAATAGAATGGCCTTTTTTCCCCTGCAGAGAGCTGCACATGTACGTGTGTTCTGTGTACAAGAAAACAACTGTGTCTTTCGTTGTTACACAGCCAGGGTTGCCTTTTAGTGGGGGTTGAGCTTACTCTGTCCCAGTTGAAGCCATTGGCAGCTGAAGGTACTTGGCGCATATGAAAACGTGATCACTAACTTCTTTTATATTCACTTTTAGTTGCCTTTTGAGATTTTTTTCCCTTACAAACTCTTTATGGTCAGCATTCACGACTCCTCTTGCTAACTGCGTGGGTGCTGACTACTGACTGTCCAGAAGCCACACAGGCTACAGAATCCACTGCGCGGAGTTGTTCTTTGCTAAGAATGTTCAGTATTGTTTCTCATTTGTCCTTTAGGTCTGTCAGCAGCCAAATTGCTGAGTGAGTCAGGGCTGAGTGTTGTGGTGTTGGAAGCCCGTGACAGGGTTGGAGGAAGAACTTTCACTGCCAGGGTAATTATCCCCATAAATAGCACCTAAATTACTGCACTGATTTTTGAGCAGAGCCTCCTACATACTGAAGAACCCCTCTTGAGGTTGGAATTCCAGGGTGGTGGCAGAAAGGAAAGTCCTTGATAGTATTCAGCCAGAGGTGGGGGGGAAAGTGTGGAATGTCAGTGGTGACAGAATTTTCCAGGATATTTTGCAGGTTCTGGGGCCATCAAGCCTCCCCTCCCACCTGTTTCCCATGGAAGGAAAAGTGGTTTATGTGTGTAGCAAAAACTACCCTTGGAGAGATGCCCTACAGAAATCTCACTAAAGAACCAATAAAGAGTTTTCACCTCTCTGGCTTCCTTTTGCAGGTTTTCTCTGGGGTGGGAGAGGAAGGTGGGGAATCTGGCCTCAAATACTTAATTAACATAAAGAGTTTCTCTGAATTACATTGTTTATCTCATGATTGATTTGCAAATGGTTTATCTTTTTTTTTTTTTCTTTTGTGGTGGTGGGAACCAGAATAAGCAAGTCCAGTATGTGGACCTTGGAGGAGCATATGTGGGGCCGACACAGAATCGTCTCCTGCGGTTGTCTAAGGAGCTAGGAATAGAAACATATAAAGTGAATGAAGTAGAACATCTTATTCATCATGTCAAGGTAAGGTAGGACACATCCCTAAAACATGCTGTCTGCTGATGTAGAAAGGAATATATGGTTGGCAGGTGCTTTTTTTTTTTTTTTTAATTTCTGCAGGGATGTCACCAGTTTAGAAGTGCTGTCTCCTGATTGCCTTTAAAAAAAATAGGTAGCAAAGTACTATAAACACATTCTGCTAACTGACCCAAGTGTGAAGTTTTAATGTAATAATAATTTATGCTTACATATCGAGCCTTCAATTAAAAGATCTCAAAATGCATCAAACACTAAGGTCAACATTTTTTACACTGCTCATTGACTTTAGATGACTCTGGTTTTTCTTGGTGCGCTTCTTGGAATGCCGGGGGCCTGACTTTCAAAAGTGCTGAAACACTCACAACTGCAGCTGAAGTCAGTAGAAACTGTGGTTGCTCGGCGCACTTGAAAATCAGGCCCAGGGCGTCCTAAATTAGGCACAACTAAGACAGTGGCCACTTTTGAATATTTTGGACTAAGAATTAAACTTTACAAGGTAAGTATTAGGCCCATTTTACAGATGGGGAAACTAAAGTACAGAGTAACTAATGCTCTGATCTCATGAGATGACGAGCCATCCTGGGAATGGAGGATGCTCAGAAGCTTTTGTAACCAGGTCCCAAATAACTTGTACAAGATTTGAAACAAGACATCTGTGGGGCAAATCTGGTAAAAAAAAAGCCCAGATTTTCTGAGTCTTCATTCTATGCCTGACCCAAAAGAGCATCTTGCCTCCCGTTAAACATGGAACCATGTTGCATCTTCTCAGAAGAGAGGCTTTCCAAGTTTTGCAGCTGCTCCTGTGGAAATAAACTTCAAATTTAATGTTATAGACCTGGTAAAATACTATGAAAAGCTATTGTTACACTATTTTATGACAGGTGAAATGTGCCAGCCAGTCAAGTTTCAGGATTTTTTATTCTTAATCAAAGATAAAACAAAAGGTCAGAGGACTTAAATAATAACTGCAACAAAAGATCTGCACTCTCATATTTTTCTCAACTGTTTTTCCTGCTTGATTCTTATGAAAATTAAGCCTGTCTTCCAAGCCATTGATCCAACTTTTGATGCTGACACTGACTAGTTGTTACTATTGCACTAGCATCCGTGAGACTGTAGGAGAGAATGTACATTATGAATCTTTTATATTATAATGGGAATAAAATTGATGGGATATCAAATGCTGTCATGGGTTAAATATTCCTTTCTTTAAAAGTAAGTGTTTTGATTTCACTATGATTATTTTCAGCTTTTCTTTTCCCTTCACCTCTATATTCATCCAACAATGGGGGAATATTGTTATAATATTATTGTCACAGATCCACAGGACATGCTCTACCTCTGGTCTTGAAACAGTTTTTCTGGGACTCTCTCTCTCTTGGTAATAGGCCTTGGGCTTCTACTTTTCTCAAGGGAGGGCCCTGTGATCCTGCTACTCTATGTTTCGGTCTGTGGTTTCAGCACCACTGTGCCTCACTGTAACTTTTTCAGCATATCCATAATAGCTTGGAACCCTGCTGAAGACTTTCTCTCTTGGGAGGTATGCAGCCAGTAGATGTCTTCAGTGACACAGGCCAACCTTTTCAAAACAAGCTATTATTAATTAGAAAACAGGAGTATGGTATGTAGGCACATTGGGTTAAGAAAGTAAAACAAAGCCAAAATGTATAACTCTCACCTGACTTGACAGTTCATCCTTGCTTAGTTAGGTGGGTCTCGCATTGCCCTTACAGCTAACCTCTCTCTGTCCCTGTGTTTGCCAGCCTGTCATCTTTTCACTGACACCCTGGGAAGTCCCTCGCAGCTCATCCAGACCCCCTCCCTTTTCTAAGGTCTTTGCAGTTGTCTAATATTGTAGTATTCCTTTTGATTTCTCTCTTCTCAGCATTGGCATCACAGCTGTGTTTCCAGGAGTAGGCAGAGGAGTTCTCTTCAAAGCTATGAACCTGGTGTAACCCGTCCGTGCCCAGGGTAGCCCACTGATAATGCCAGGGTCAGGGCAGGCTGCAAAAGGAGAGCAAATTCTCCCAACACTGGTGGGTGACACTGCAGTCAGACTTCCCAACCAGCCACAAACAGTGCTTCTGATTCCCCCACACTGGTTATCAAGAAGCCACTGTGCAAATACACACAGCCCCCTTTACTGCATCTCAGTCTCTGGCTCCCAAACTGACACTAGGTCCAGTAAAGAGATCAGTTGCTTTAACTCTATGCTCTTTACTAAAAGATTCCCTCTGATCCCAAAGGACCAGCCACAGTACCAGTTCACTATAAGTTTGGATCTTACCCAAAATACCACGCTGCCAGCCAATCCTTTAGTAACTAAAACTAAAGGTTTATTAGTAAAAGAAAAACAAACAATAAGAGAAGTGTTAAAGGCTTAAAGCAATCAGATACATACAGATGATTTAAAAGTCCATATACATCAGGTTTCTAGAACAATTGTGGAGTTGCAGGCTTGTATAGTTCCTCTGGTATACATCCAGTACCTGGATGGGTCTAAGTCCTTTAGTTCAGTTGCAAAGTGTGTTAATCCAGAGGTGTGTCCGCAGCTGGACAGGAACAAGGACACAAGGCAAAGACCAAGACAAAGACAAAATGGTTTCTGTGGTTTGATCTTATATACCCTCTGTTACTGGCCATGTGGCTTGTGGAACTTTACTGGAACCAAAATGAAGTTCATAGTCACATGGGCCAATCCGGGTAACTCTTCAGGTATGCCTTTAGTTTCTTCCTGGGCCTCTGGCCTCTGTAAAGGTCTTGATGGGCCATTAGGCGGGCTATTGTCCTGTGGCCTCTCTGTCTGGGGTGTGTCTTTTACAGCACAGTTTGAAATATAGGGATATCAAAGATCCCCATAACTTTCCTTACACATATTACACATGAACACAAATATTACCATCTTATTCAGCATATTATAACCTTTCTAACAGTACCTGACATGGCATGTCTTACATGAATTATTATGATTTTGACATATTAAGGTCAAACAACACCAATGCCCCCCCCTCCTAATGCAGCCCGCGTGACACCTGGCTGTGATGTTTGGATGTTTGCTGGGTTGTTCCTTATGTAGGCAATTGATTTACACCTTCTGCTCCATTTCTCTAGCAACTCTTCTTGATCTAACTCCATAGCAAGTAACCCATCATAAACACACCCAGAGGCATGCATCATACATTGTCACAAACTGTATTATTTTTATGACTATCATAAAACCTTAATTACAATTAAATAGTTCATTTGGGTGCTTAAAATGAGACAGAAAATACATGCAGTGGCCAAGAGCTTCAGTGGTGCAGCTAAATCTATTTCATAATCTTGGCTTCCTGCAATTGGATTTCTTGGTTCTTATTTGAATGTTGCCTAAGTATACTCCTTACAGGTATCTTGTCTTTAACCATAAAACCTCCCAAAGCTTTTTCACACATTATTCCAGAAGCAATGCGAGCATTGGAGGAGGCCAGCCTAGATGGTGACAAATGGAGAATATACCGGTACTTGTTTGCGTACTGGAATCTTCGTGATGATATTGAAACTTTTGAGTGAAGTTCGGTCCTGTAAGATGAACTCCAAAATGTCCAAAAGTCTGTCAGCTTTTGGTGGGTTCAGCTCCAAATACTAACACACACTTTGTAGTGCAGGTCAAATCTGATCAAATTCTGGAAGAAGTGACCATTGAGAAATGGGTGAAATCTAATTTAATTAATTCTCTTTCCAATATTCTAGCAAGCATCCCTGTGCATCTTACAAAATCAGCTACTGTTTTTACATATACTCAAGAGCAAAATCAAACCTTTTAAAGTTAATTCAGTTCATTTCAGAGGCTTGTTAAATTCAAATAATGTATGGGCCTTCCTTTGTAGTATGAAATTAAAAGACTGTATCTTGTCTATCTCTAAGTGAGTCCCTCCTCATTAGGCTTTGCCATCTAGATTGGGTTCTGTGTCTGTTTCTCTTTAATCTTCTTAAAGTGCGCATAGTTCTACTGCAGGGTTTTTTTTCTCCTTGCTTTTACATTGTTTATGATTCCTTCATAGAAGCTTGAAAATAATATTTTTTACCCTGCATGTTTTGTTTTTGGCGAACAGTAATCTCTCTCTTCGCTAGTCTTCTAAAGGAGATTAAGTCAACAAGTTTGTTTTTGCTTGTTTGTTTGCTGGTGTACCAGCCTTACTGAGAAAAATAATCACAGCTCTGGGAATAGTGCTGGCTACTTCAACTGCTGCAAAAAGCCAGCAGAAGCAATGTGTGCTTGTATGCCGACATTTTCAAATGTGCATGACTAACATTAGGCTCCTAAATACATATTTTTTATTTAGCTGCTTAAGTAACTGGATTTTCAAAAGTTCTAAGCACATGCAGCTCCCGTTTACTTGATTTGTAGAAGAGGAGCACTTCTTAAAATCCAGCTATTTTTATTTAGGAGCCTAAATATGCATTTAAGAAAATTTTGTCCAGAGGTTTTCTCTGCCTTACCAAAATGTTGGCTGTTGTGTTTATTGGTAATCAAGTGTTGGATTTTGCTAAAAAACAGAAAAGATATTTATAATCCAGATAACTTTTGCTACCTGATTACATCACTGTTAATTTATATAAAATATGGGACCTAAACCACTTAAATGTCCCTTTTAAGAAAAGTGTTTAAATATGGATGTGGGTTTCCCATTTGTCAGGATCAAATTATCAACAGATCTGCCTATTTATTTAATTGGCATTGTAGCTTAAACTTGAACTAATCCCATTATCAATACCCATATGATTGTGAAGCTTTGGCATTTAAAACACAGATTGACGATTTTTATCACGTACAGAATAGAATTGATTTGCCAAGTGTAATGACTGGAATTAGAAGGCTGTGCTACATAAATCCATGTATATAGACATTTTGTGTGTTTGAAATTAATGATCCTCCAACTTTGAATTTAAAAATGTGCTTCTTTCACGTATAAAGAGAGCAGTCCACTCTTGCACCGACACATCTCACGTCAGCTGCACTTGCTCATGTCTGTCACCTGGTCTTTCCTGCTCTCACCTGCAGAGAATTTCCATACGTATTTGCCAGCATCACAACATTCCATTTACACCTATGTTTCAGCAGACTGACAGAGCTCAGCCCTCTAAATCCATCCATTAAACTGAGGTGGACTCACCAGTGCCATTTTTATGGTACATGTCTTCATTATAATTCAAACTCATGTTCCTTGCTACCATCAGAACATTTCATAGAGTAATGTCACGTTTCTTGGGTTGCCCCAGATCAGGACATCATCAATATAAGTGGTAACAACACATTTATTTCTTTTAAACTCCCTGTTGTCTAATTATGGTACACGGAAAATACCGAAGAGTAACCACTGACAATGATGCCTCTCTGGCCTGAAATGTATTGTACCTGGAATTTTCTTCATGCGGTGACAATTGCCAAAATCCCATTGGATGCTTCCAAAACACTGAAGGCCTGACTGGCCAGGCTCTAAACAAATTCATGGAAGGCCATGAATGGAACAAGGAGCATCTCCATCACTGGATTGGGACAGATCCTTGACAGCAACTACAGTTCCTGTTCCCTCCTAGCACCTGAACAGGAGCTATGTGACAGAGAAGAGAGGGGAGCTCTGTCCCCACCTGTGTATTAGCCAGCGGAGCTGACTGGTTGTGGGTGAAGGAATGTGCTTCCCCCTATTCAAGATTAGGCCAGCACTAACACTGGTGTGCATGGCCTGGGAACTCCTAGGAGGAATTCCAGGTGAGCCAAATTGTCAGAGAGATCACTGAAATCACTGTGTGTTGAGAGCTGGTGAATGTTTACTTCTGTCTACATAAAACCTTTGACTGAAACCACAAATCTGCATTAATGTGAATAGATCACAATGCTCATCTGCATCTGTGCAGAAAATCTTAGCAGTCCTCCTGGGTGTCGTTCTTTTTCAATATTACTGTGACCACGACTGTGGTTAACAAGACCATAGCAAACTACTGTTTAATAATGAATAATACATGTGATACCACTGTTGTAGTGGGATTTTAATTGGCAATGGGATAAGTGATTACTGTATCTGAAGGTACATAGTTCAGTGGTGTTTGTGTACTTCTGTACTATCAGTGATACGTACATACATTAGCGTTAAGCAGAATGATTTATTTAAGTCTTTGACCTGCTTTATAACTAATGGCCATTTCCGTTAGTGTAGCTTAGAGTATAATGGCTTAAATAGGTTTTAAATGACTAGTTGAAATTGAAGCAATTTTTCTTAGTGTATATTTTTTTTCTCTGAGTGCATTGTAACTAAAGTATGTGAGAATCTTAGTTGCTGTCACTGATAGCTGACTCAAAATGCCATCATCCCTCTTTCCCCTGGGTTTTATGGATTGTGGAATATTTAGTTGAAAAACTGATAGCTGGTGTGCAAGTAGGAATTAGGCCACTGTATAGAATCAGATTGCATCTTTTGAGAACATTTTGATTTGAAAATGAAGCCAAATAAATTTAATGTCACTTTTTAAATTACATGATCACAGAGGAACTTGGTGGTTGAATGTGTTGGTAATGGGATAATAAGGTGGATTGATTTAAATTACCAAAAGAAAATCATTGATTTAAATAGTTTCCCACTGATACTTCTTCATGTATTTCTTAAACACTGGTGCAGTTCTGATCACTAAAACATGTTAATCTACAACTCACTATGGCATTTTACAACATCTAGGAGGGTATACTTTGTGAAATTTTTTACATAACTTGATTTTTATTAATTTAGAAAATAGTACATAATACTCATTACCTGTGTCAAGCTTCAGATGTAGCAGCAGTACATTAGGAATGGTAAGAACTAAATCACACACAGTTATAATAGCACTTATATTTTATTAAACTAAATCTTAAATGTTACATAAATGTTTCACATCTGCAATTGCAGCAGTCTCCTGAGTTGCCGGCTGACGGCTGTCCTTAAACGCTTTTTTTTTTTAATTTTCAGATTTTATTAACTCTAACAGACAAGTCATCACAACACTAGACGTACGCTGTCCTTAAAACTTATACAACTAGTTCTCATCTTCCCCACTCCCACTGTCATTTTTATTCATAGACTGAAACAGAAATATGAGTGTTCCTGCTTTTTCAACTCCCAGTCGATTTCTTAGCTTTGAGTGAATAATACCAAACAATGAAAATATTCTCTGCGCCTGCAGAGGAAGCTACTGCTGTGAAAAGTTGGCTTAGCAACTGAAGGAATTCTGTTTTAAGGTACCTGGCTAATGATTTCCACTAATTCTGGGGAGTGACTTTGTTCAAAACATCATCCGTAAACATGTATTGTTTAAATGGTTCTGCTCCAGCCCTGAAATTTATTGTGACTGGCATAACTGAGGAGTGATTTTGAGATGCCCATCCAATGGCAGCAGCATCTTCTTCAGAAGTTAGGCATCTACCTTTATATCTGGGGTCGAGAATGTTCGTAAGAAAATGAGGTGGAGTTAGTACTTGATCCATTCGCTTCTTTATTGCCTGCAGTTTAACTTTCTGGTGAGGTATTTCTTTCTTCAATGTCTCTTGAAATGCCTTTCAAATTTTGACAGCATCAGCAATGCAGCAACAATTTCTCTGAAATTTGTTTAAGGCTATGAATATAGGCTTCAGTATATTGAACATATCCTCTACATTCCTTTTTAATTCAATGTTGGATACTTTGGATGAGATACTTCCATCTATTTTATCATGTTTTTTTTCACAAAGTTTTATGAGACTAGGCCAGTTCTTAATAAATTGTTCAAAACAATCAACCACCGAATTCCATTGAATATCTTGAGAGAGAATTAGTTTGGATCCTCCTGCTCTCTTCAGTGACGTTGAAGCAAAATGGTTTTTTGCGACTTCAACATTTTCTTTTATTCCTGGAGAAGATGTACTTAAGTCTTTGGCTAAAAGATGCATTAAATGGGCATTGCAGCCATATGTTATTAAAGAGCATCCTTCTGTTTCTTCTTCTAAGTATCTTCTCATTTTTGCCATGTTTGCAGCATTGTCTGTGACAAAACTGCATGTAACAGTTGAATTTTTGTTCACAGTTTATTGCAGCTTTCACTGCCATGTCTTTTTCACTGCCACGTCTGTTGTGTGGGCATTTCCCTATGTATCTATTGTTTCTGAAAGATATGCTACCCCATCTTCTGTTGTCACACAGGCACCTATTACTGGATCATTGTGTACATTGCTCCACGCATCAAAGCTTAAACTGGCAAACTTCCTCTCAGTATTTCTTGCACACTGTTCAAGTTCCTTCTCATACACTGTATCTAGTAACCTTCCACCAATGTCTGCTCTACCAGGTGGAGTGTAGCCTGGTTGTAAGGACTTAACCGTGTCAATGAAGTGTTTATTGTTAACAATGTGTGAAAAGGAGAATTTGTGGCATAAATGAGCCGAGCAATCTTTTAATCTCTAGTGTCGTCTTGTTGGTATTTGCTGGTCCTTACTACAAACCTATCCGTGGTGGTGGTTTTACTGGATGATTGAAATCTTTCACTTGCTACTGATGCTTTGTCATCGGAAATACATTTAGTTGCAGCACGGCTGCTAAAAGTACCAATGGATGACTCTGAAGGTATTGCAGATAGGCAGTCATAGTCAAAGTCTCTTAAGCTTAAATGGAATCCTGAAACAAAATTCAAAAATGATTTTGAATAGTCATTCTTCTCACTCTATTATTCAGTTAATCATTTACATTTTTCTCAGCAAGGATGCAGATCCGATTCCAAATTACCCAAAAAGCTAAGACTGACTGCACTTAGAGTGCACTTAATTTTGGAGTAAGCCCCATAGGACTCGCTGGCACGTCTGTTTTTTGAGAAAACAAGTATAGGATGGGGTTCCCTTGGGAAAGCTGAGTTACGCTGAAGTAAAATAGGGAATAGATTTATGGCATCACCATTATGGTCTGTGGCCATGATGTTTCAAAATAAAGGGCATGTATTATGTAATATAAAATAAGAAAATGACACCCAATGGCAACTGGCAACACTAGATTTCTCTTACTGCAGCTTTCTGTACTGTATGCTTGGGTGATAGATTCTAAACCTAGTAAACTAATTAAACAAGCCATAAGGATTAGCTTAGCTAACCTTTTTTTTTCTAGCAACATCCAACATAGCAAATAGCTTGGGAATTTACTTGTTAAATCACACTTGTACTAAAAGGCATAGGGAGAGTCTTGATGAATGATGCATTTGCAAAGTGAATTATTTAAGGTACTAATAAGTTGATCCACATTGTTCTTTAGACATATCCACATCTTCATCCACATCATTTTCTCCCAATAAGCAGTTTTCATTATGATATTTCATTCTTGCAACTAGGCCCTGCATCTCCTTGTACTGCATACACTTGACACGCTTTCCTTTTTTACCCAGGGAAGGAATTTCTTCAAAATATTCCCAGATGGATTTTCTCTTGTGCCCAGAAGCCATGACAGTTTTTCTGTGGCAAAAGTGTGGGGGAATATAGGGAGCTGTGTGTGTACTGAATAATGTCTTCCCTTTTTCTTTCCAGTGCACTCCACTGTTCCTTTCTGCTCTGCCTCTGTCCTTTGTCTCTCTGTCTTTAAGACAGAGTCTTAATTAACTCCTGAGCCTTGCTTGGCCCAGCTCCATCACCACATAAGCACAGAACAACAATCCTAGCCAGCCTGTGCCTGTCTTTGCACCTGTGACTTTAGTTTGCTAAGAAACAGAAACTGAAACAGAAACTGAAATCCCAAAACTTTCAAGAAGCAAGAGCTGGTAGTTAGGCTGAACAGACTAGAGCCATTAATTCATTTTTATGAGACTGTAAGTGTAGGTTTAGCATGTTTGTGATGAGGTTTAATTGTAACTTATTTTTTTAAATGAGAGAGAAATTTAGTATTTTATTGATTTGTAAAAAAAAAAAAAGAAGTTTAAAAAAATCTGATTTTAAATAAAAAAATCCAGTTTGTTTATTTTTTAATCATTGATTTTTATTCACCCTGGATATGGAGCTTTTTGATTCTAGGTCATCAGCTCAATCTTTTCCCAGCTATAAAGTGGAGAGAGCTATAGGAGTCCACATCACAAAAACCAACCATTGCAAAGTCACCCTCATCGACATTTTCAAAAGAGAAGCCGAGAACTGAATGGGGAGAGAGACTGAAATACGGTCTGATCCCCAAACTTGATTCACTCCATGTTGTAGCTGAGGTGGGAACATGTGGGTGGGAAGCTTTCCCTTGTGCTGTAGTCTTTGGTCCTGGCCTGTGCATGTATGGACATCTTCACTTTCCAGTGCTGGCCATCTGGCAACGATTGCAAGCAGTGAATTCACATTTAGATTTTTTTTCTTAACAAATGAAAGTATTATTTATAATACAGCAGGGTAAAAAGGCGCTATGTAGCGTACAGACAAAATTGCAAAAGCAAAGTTGTGTAGTACTCAGTCACTTCTCTCAACTCTGTCTGTAGAGCAGTGAGATGTTAAATATCAGTAAAGGTCACTTGAACTCTGGCACCTGTGCCCGTATGGCTTGTGTGTAGATGAAAGGAATAAAGAAAATTACAGGATAAAAGAAGATTTTAAAATTGGAGGAATGGAAGGAAACTTTCCAAGTCTGTGAGTTCTTTCCTTTTGTTTCCTAGGAGATAGGGATAAGCAGCCACTCAGTTTGTTTAATCCAGGCTGCTTGGATCAAAGCGTAAGTGGCACTTGATTGTAATAACTGATCTTTTTTCTTATGATGCTGATTGAACATCATCATAGAAACATAGACTAGACAAATGCTTATTCCACACAGGAACAGCTGCTTGATTCCAGTCAGTTTCACACATGCCTCTTGGAGCCGAGCTGGTGTCAGGCCTCACTTTTAGCTAACAAATTTCTGAGCCTGGAGCATCATAAAAATTTGAATGATCCCAATATTATTTTCTGTTTTAAATAAAATATATTTTCTGATTTTTGTGCAGGGGCCCTACCTCTTTACCAAAGAGCAGAGAGTCAACCCAGGATAATTTTTTTCCCCAAACTGAAACTCCTCTTCCTCGCATGTTTTTTGTTTAAAAGAACAGAAAAGAGAAGAAACCCAAAAATACCCACAAAGATTTTTATGGAATGAAACACAAAACATTTTCAATGGGATTTATTTTGTAAGCATTTTTATTCAAGCATAGAAAGATGCAAAAAGACAGGCTTGCAACTCTGGGAGCCAGATGACCATGATTTCTAGTAACACATTTTTCACTGACTCGTATTAATTCTGTGCATTTCTAAAAGCTTAATATAAAGCAATGCCTCATGATCTTACTATAGGAGGCAGGCAAGTATCCTTTCCCCTTCTCCATCTTTTGCAGATGAAATAACCAAGGATCTGAGAGAT
The DNA here is from genome assembly GCA_007922155.1 of Mesoclemmys tuberculata. Classification (NCBI taxonomy): domain Eukaryota; kingdom Metazoa; phylum Chordata; order Testudines; family Chelidae; genus Mesoclemmys; species Mesoclemmys tuberculata. Next base: position 40,767,736 of record ML675610.1, read on the forward strand.
TGCACAAAGTTACTTGTTGGCAGAACAGGGAATGGAAGCCACATCTGTAATATGGCCTACCCTACTTTTACCAATTTAGCTCCACTGCCTTTCAGAATGATTGTTCCAAGAATATGTGCTTGCTTATGCTGCATGTAAAATGGGGTTACTCTTGCATATAACCATTTACAAAACACTGATAGCCATAATTGACTAAGATTAATAGCATGTGCTCAAGTAATTAAAAGCTGTTCTAATGTATATGTGCAAGAGGGCCAAATTAAGGTTGTACAGGCGACCTAATTTCCTAACTGATTGCTTGACTTTGGAACTTCATTGGTCTTTTTGGTTCATATTTTTATATGGAGTTAATTATATATTTGAAATTGGATTGATTACTCCAGTTATATATTTATAGCATACATATGAGTATGGTAACTAATTATCTTAGTATACGGGGTCCAGAACAAGAAGAAGGAAGAAACTTCAGCCTGTAGTTCTAACTGACCTTTTTCTAATTAAGAGAAACAAAATTCTTTGACAACTCCTCATACAATTTTATATGTAGTTCTCATAGTCCATCACAGAAGCAGACGCATCACTTGTTTGGTTTGCTAGCTAGCATGCCTTAAAGAGTTACATTTGTGAAGAAATTAAGTGACAGGTTCTGCGCAATTTTAGGTGTCTTACTCACTGTTTGTGTGCAAATTTCCAAATGCATTTCATCTAGCTCCAGCTGAAAAAGAGTGTTGTTTTTATATAAATTGAATTTCATGCTGCCATGGCTCTCCACCATGTCTCTATCATACCTTGTGCCTTGCTGTATCAGACATTACTCATGGCATCATTCATTTTTAAGCAGGGAAGAGAACTGGTATGATTGAGCACATTCTGTAAGTCAGTAGTGGGCACCACATACTTGCAAACATTCATAGCAATCAGTCAGTTTATAGGTTGATATTTGGGGTGGGATTAGAACCTACATCTCTAGGGTTGAGACAGTTTAGCTAAAGGAATAACTATGCTAGCTCGATGTAGAGAATGCTTTGTGCATCACATGCAATTTCTTAGAACAGAGGTTTTCAATCTTTTTTTCATTTGTGGACTCCTAAAAAAAATTCCAAGTGGAGTTGCAAACCCCTTTAGAAAACATAGACATAGTCTGCAGATCCAATGGGGGGCCTGGACCACATGTTGAAAACAACTGTCTTAGAATAAGAACAGATTATTTTTATTGAAAGATTTATACAGCATCATAAATGTGCATGGTGTTTTACAGATGAATGGGACACATGGCTTCCACTTCTAATAGCTTACATTCAAAAGGCTGCTTCATTATTCTTTCATGCTCTACTCGAGGCAGGGGGTGTTGCACAGGCACCAGGAGGCATTGTGCCTCAGAGATGCATAGTTTCATTTGGAGTCCCCTACCTGCTGGAGGGGGACAGTAATCTGCAACACCGCTTTGTGTGGTGCAACAGAAAACCCTCCCATTACTCTCCGTTGTGACCAGCAAGTTCTTCTAGTTGGAATGTGTGGGAAAGAGCAGAATCATGACTTCCCTCTTCCTACTCCGTGCACGCTCTCTCCATTTGCTCCCAGGAGAAAGCACCTGGAGCGTAGCCCCTGCATGCTCAAATTCTGGGATTGGGGTTCAGGCAATCTGCTGTGGCTGTGCTACATTTCTATGGGTCTGTCATGACTACAATTTTCTCTTCTTATGCCACAGGCTTAATATAATCTAAGGATGCATATATGCAGGTCACTGACACCCAGGGCCCTTATGCTGGCTAAGCAATACATTATTTGTCATGCTGTTTTCCAGAGCAGATGAAGGGAATATTTTCCTTTTTAGTTTTGGGGTTGTAATATCTGGTGAAACTTTTCCTTGGGCTCCTTGGTTCTCTGTTTGCTTGTTTCTCATGGTTTAATGGTTTGCCTGGTTTTGTTACATGAAGTTGCCCTTTTGTACTGTCAGCCTCTTCAGCATCCTCAGGTGTTGTACTGCAGGGCATCAGCCTTTCTAAGCAGCCATATGGAAGCAGGTTCAGCTGCCACTGTTCTCACCCCGGCTCAGTTTTTAGCAAAATCACAAGAGGAGTTTTGAATAAAATGCTGGTGAAAATCCATGCCATTGGGCATTTGGGTACTGATGTTGGCAAGTGAAATTAAATGCCCAGACGGAGTAACATTTATAGTTATATTTTTTGTGCTAGTCTGACTTGGTCACATGATTATGTATAAAGAAATGGAGAAAGGTAAAAAGTTTGCACATCCCGTCATATGGTTTTAATCTGTGGGCTTTGCCTGTCTTTGGAAAGCCTTTGGCAGCAGTAGTCATGGCCCGAGGTGGTGTCCTAAAGCTAGACGACTATAGGAGTGCATATGTAATGCAGACACCCATGGGTGGATCATAAGCCGCATGAACCTCTTGCACTTAATGCATAAGCCTCTCCTACCTGAGCTAAAAGATGCATTGCTCTTAGCCAGGTCTGTAGCAGGCTCATCAATCTCTCTAGCAGGTCTATCCACCAGTAGATAGAGACAGAGTGTCATGCCGAGCAGTCATGACATACACATACGTTTACATAGCTTGCAGCCAAGGCATCGTCAGTTCTAGAATTGTCCTTTACCCTAGACTGAAATTCCTTTGTGCTGTATGAGAAATCAGGCATCACAGTTTTCTGCACAGGAGACACATCTGAGTTCTCCCTTTCTGCAGCTCAAATTCAATAAAAGAGTAAGAATACCAAAGCAAGAATGTTTTAGGTGCCTTTTTAGTCATGTGCTTCTGCAGAGGCACGATAGGGAACTCATGAGATCTGAGTTCACTCGAAGGGGATAACTCAGACAGAAGTGCCTCAGGTGCAGAAGGAAGCGCAGAACAAAATCATTAATTTAAATGAAGAGAATGCTGTCTGCTCCTATCTTGATTTTTTTCTTGAACACCGCATGCATGCATGTGTGTTTCATACTCGTAAGTCTGGAAACTGTAAGGTGCTTGAAACAGAACAGTTTTACCCTTTCTTAGGGAGGACTAGTACAAGATTTACACTTACGAAATGTAGATGCAGCATTCCAAAATAATTTAGGGTCATGGTCAAGGTTGTCTTCACTGCTGTAATAGTTATTTATCAGTACGCATAATGCTTGGCATTAGCCTTTCCTGAAAGGTTAAAAGAAATAGACAACATGGCCCAAATGCAGTTTCTTTGGATGAAAAGTGTTATCTAGTGTCTCTAGGCAGCCCTGCTGGAGCATCCTCCTGTTGCAGGCTGTGGCATGACACGTGCGCCTACCTCAGTTTCCCTCCTTCAGATTCCCCAGCAATAGTCCAAAGCATCTTCCCAAGTATAAATATAGCCTTGTGAGGTTCATTTTTTCCAAGAGTCCTAGTTACATAAATCCTAGCAAAAGTCCCATAGTCCAGAATTCCTCAGCATAGGCCAAACAATGCATGCAACATATAGCCTTGATCTCTCTTGCCCTGCCTTGGCTCTTCAGCACAGTCCTCTCCTGTGTTTGCAACATGACAGCCACACAGCCCTTTCAATTGGAGTGCAATCCTGCTCTTTTCAGCGGGAACTTGCCAGAGGAGCATCCCTTACTCCCCCAGGGCCTCTCGCAGTTCCTCTGGGTCCAGCTCTCCGAACCTAGTTATGTCAGTGGTTGAGCTCCTCCACAACTCCCCTGCCACCTTCAGAACCCTATGGCCATTGGCTGCGGCTTAGAGCCAGCAACATCTCCCTTTGCTCTTCCTGCCATCAGTCCTCCAGCCCTGGCTCCCTGGCTTGGAGATGCCAGTCAGCAAACTCCTCTAACTGCTCTTTTGCCTTCAGCTCTCTCCAAGGAACCACCTTCTGCTTCTTTCTGGGATTCCTCCAGTCCCGTGCTCTTGGGCAACTCTCATCTGCCCCTGACTAAACCAGTCTCTCTGAGTCAGTGGGATTTCCCCTCAGTGTGTGGGTCTCTGCTTCATAGCTCACAGCTATTGCCCAACCCTCTCAATTTGCCAAACTGGGAACACTTGTTCTGGCAGAAGGAAGCCGGACCTTCTTCTTTTACAGGGCCAGGCCACCCTCTCACACCTAGATTATGTAACGTTGCAACTTTCTCGTATCTATTCTAATTTTCCTGCAAAACTTGAAAGAACAATTAACAATTGTACCAGCACAGACCAAAGACCCATCTAATCCATGCTTCCACCCAATGACCCCATGGGCCACAGCATCCCACCCAGGAACCTCATGTAACGTCCGCATGTAAAATAAAATAAAAACTAAAACTCCTTCTAGTGCACAGGTGTCAAAGACAAGGCCCACGGGCCGAATCCGGCCCGCCGGCTTGTATTATCCGGCCCGCCACCTTGTGTTATCCGGCCCGGCAGTTTTTTCTGAGCCGAGCTCAGTAAAAGTCTGCGAGATCTCGCGTCAGCGCATGGTACCGCGAGATCTCGTGTCAAAAAGGAAAAGGCCGCGGGATGTTGCGTCAGCTGTCATTCGGATTCTCCTACTCTGCCGCCGAATTTCACCCTGCCGGGAGATTTCACAGCGGAGAGTAGAGTATGTAAAGCAGAGTAGAGTATGAGGTGTTTCAGTGTATGGTATGCGTGGCCCCCTTGAACGAAATTTAATTTAAATGTGGCCCACCATAAGAAATGAGTTTGACACCCCTGTTCTAGTGCTTTCCTCCTATGTGTATTTCTTTAGTTTTGCTGAGAAGAGCTGCCAGCTGTCTTCTACTAGGCATTACAAATCCTCTATGGAAACCAGTTTCTCTTTCATCTTGTCCAAAATGGCATTGTGTCGTTTGCTGTTTTATCTCATTACAGACTGATTTGCAATTTGCTATTGCTGACACCCGTAGGTTTGTTTTTGATATTACTGCTTTCTGAGTAGCTCCCTCCCTATGAATCTGATTTCCTCAGACATTGTTAGCTTACGTTTTTCAAGGTTCTGTTTCACTTTGTTATTTCTGTCCCACTTTTGTAATCTTTCAGCGTCCCTTTTTCTTGTTCTGCTGCACTCTGTGGTGTATGCAACACCTACAGATTTAGCTAATGTGCTTCTCATCCCCTCGTCCAGGCTGTGGATAAAAAGGCTAAATAAAACCAGGCCTAACACAGCTGTATGCATGAGCCCATGGATGCTTCTCAACATGATATATTGGTGTTTATTGTTATCCATTTCTTTTTTAATCATGAATTTTAATCATGTTACAATGCTTATATGCAAGTCAATTTGAATTCATGTTTCCAGTAATCATTTTGTGGAACACTGTATCAAATGTTTATTAAAATGTAATATTATATCCACTGTACTCCTACTGCTGCAATACCCTCTTAAATGCACGAGTGTGGATTTTTTTTTCCCACCAAGGCTGTATATTCCTTCTACACGAAATAACCCATAGTATTCTTTCCAGGAAATATTCTCAGTAGCCTCTGAAATGTGTTTTTTGGAAAAGGGATAATTAATGTCAGTGACTTCTAGTAGCTTCACAAAGCTATCAAGTCTGCCAGCCAGAAAAACAACCAGGGAAATCCTTAGTAAACAAAGTAGAATCTACAAATTAGACATCTCCCCTATTCCTTCCATGAAGCCATACTTCCTGAAATCATAGTAAGAGCTACAAGTAAAATCAAATTATTAAATCCTTAAACAGTCAATATAATAATGATTTCCACACTGTTCATTCTATCTCCATGAAATTTACATATACAAATTGTGGAAAATATCAATGACTATTAAAGACTAATGATTCACAAATGCTCCTTTTTATTATGTCTTTTTGAAATGATAGGGTTGTGTTTGCTTCAGGAAGACCTCTGAGCTATGGCCAAGATAATCTTCCTGAAATAAAGCTTATCCCAGTTATTTTGCTTTGATTTTGAAGGAAACTAATATTGCCTATTTAAAATGAATAACAATGTAATATTTTCAATCTTCTTTCGGAAAGAAAATGTAACAAAACACAAACATACAGTGCAAAACTGATCACTCCAAATAAATGCCACCTCTCCAATGCTGCCTGCTTTTTGTGCTGGCCTTAACAACCCTACTTTCTATCCTGGTTGGAGGTGTGAATCTAAAACCCACTTATTCTACTTTTAAAAATGGAGCATTCTTATCATTTGTTCTTCATATTGATTCTACTCTCATTCATGTGCAGCAGATTAACTAATCTGTCAAATGATTACTACTCTGTGCTGGTTGGAGTTGTCTGGTGACTGTTTAAATCTTCAATACTAATTCATGTACATTGAGGTCACGGTCATTCAAGTCAATCAATAGTGTTTAACATTGTATGTCGATTATGCTTTTTTATCTTTTAGGGGAAAAGTTATCCCTTTAAGGGTGCATTTCCTACTATGTGGAACCCTTTTGTCATCTTAGATTTCAACAATCTGTGGAGGACGATGGATGAAATGGGAAAGGAGGTATGTGGAAGCTCAGCTCGCTGATTCAGTTAGCCCTTGTGTAGGATTTAAAGGTGTGATGTTAGCACGTTAACTGACACATACTAACCAACAAGTCTTAATAGTCTAATGTAGGCAAGGCACACTGCCTTTAACATACGCTAAATTCCTTCCCCAGAGACTTTAACTAACCCGACCAGTTAAGTACGTGTGAAAGGTGATATGCGCAGGTTCTCACTACTCTGTTGAGCTATAACAGTTTAAAAAGGAAAGCGCACATGCTTCTAAACATAAAAGGGGGAGCTATAGAATTGCACACTTCTGCTCTCCAGCACTGCATTTTGCCTCTCTAGGCAACATTTTAGTCTAATTTTTTTTAATATTCTGTGAAGTCCACTTTATTTCTATTTAGAACTTTTTAATCAGAATCCTTGTGTACATTTCCAGCAAGAATACATAACGCAGTTCTGTAGTGCAGGTGAGCTTATACCTGTGGTCTTGCATTGTTATGGTTGAAACTGCATTAGTGTCCCCAAAATAATACATTTGCTCTGACTCAACTTCTAAGGCTGACTCTCTTCTCAGATACTTTTTCTACTCATATGAGTAGCTCTCTTGCCTTTAAAAAAAACTTTAATTTTGCATAGAGTAAATAATACTAACGATTAAAGCAAAACTATATACTGATCAGAGAAAATAATTCAAATATTTTTCTTTAAACTGTTTGTTTTAAAACAGAGTCTTCAACCACAGTCTGTATCTTCTAATTTGAATATGAAATCAACTGACTTAGTTAAAAATTAGTCTAGGTTAAGAGACAAGTTTACTGTTGTTAAAGGGAGAAGGGCTGGTGTTTTTCAAAAGGATTTTTATCAAGTACAAGCTCATCTGTGCTTCAGAAATGCAGAATTTTGTGCTAAGTGAAAATGTATGTAAGAATTCTGCCTATAAAGTTAAAATAGAAATAGTCTTATCTAGAAAAGAAAGCACAGGCAAGTGCTGAGAAGGAACCTTTCATCCCAATAAAATGGATTGGTATAAATCTGTGAAAGCATAATTTCTGGATCTCTTTTCTCTGGATCTCTTGCTTCCTGAGACCATTAAGCTAATTCCTGAAAAAGAAAATATCATACTGTGTCGATGGAAGAATGCTTCTGTTGACATAGTTAACTTGGTTCCTACATGGACAGAAAAATCCCTTCTGTCAGTGTAGGCTGTGTCTACCTTGTGCCTACAGAGCTGTGCAACAGAGCTGTGCTGGTCTAGTGTATGTATTGAAGATATACTCACAGTGTGCAATTTTGTTGTTGAACATTCACTGTTGTTGTGCTGTCTTAGATTCCGAATGAAGCCCCATGGAAGGCACCACATGCAGAAGAATGGGACAAAATGTCTATGCAAGATTTCATAGACAAAGTTTGTTGGACAAAGTAAGAAGCACTTTAATACTGAAGTTTGTAACAGGTTATGGCTGTAGGCCGGATGAGCTAGAAACGCTTTACAATTGGTAATCATTATGTCTACCACTGAAATACAGCTACTTATTAGAGGGGGCGGCAACTCTCCAGCTGTGCAGCACAACAGCTGAGTAGGGGCAGTGTGGGGTACAACATCCAATTGAAAGTGTTGGGGTAATCCGAGTAGGCAGATTCTAATGATCCACATTTGACCACAGTCAACACTACTTTTGCAGAAATGTGCTGCGGTTTAATGACCACAGATGAACGGGGTATTAGTTGTACATTTTAATCTGAAAGACAAAACTTCCAGCAGTAGTATGTTCACTGACATTATAATGGAGCATTTAATCAGTGTTAACTCCAAGAGAGAGAAACACCTACCAAATCACCAGTACCACTTCTTGCAGCACTTAATGTTCTTCTCTAGAGGCCTCTCCTCCAGATACTGCCTTGACTTGGCACTGATGCTTAAATGCCCTTTGCTCATGCCCATTCATATGACTTTCACTGCTGGTATAAGGGAAGAAGAGCAGAGGATTCTAAATGGTGATCAGATTTGAAAACTCTAATAATTGCGCAAATACACTGTGCATCCCATTGTTTTCCATATGTTGTTTTAACTCAAAGATCAGATGAAAATGAAATGTTTGCATTGCAAGGTTAACATCTCCGCACGTTATACACTCTTTTGTTTCATTTTCTGATGACTTGCTTATAATTGGATAGAGCTGTCTCTGTATCTGTTTGAAAGAACTGAAAAATATCTGCTTGCCTCACCCATTAAGCTTTGAAATTATGTTGTATGTATCTTGGGCATTCCAGAAAACAGAGAGAGTTAAGTTCTTGATATTACCTTCAGATAGGTAGTTTTTAGACCTCTATTGAGAGCTAGCAGCACCCTTAAATCCTGGAATTGAATCTGGTAGCTTAGAGGCACTGTAGTTTTAAAAGCAAACAGGTTAAAGCAATTACAGACTTGAATCTCCATAGTGATGTTGCGTCATGTTGGCACCTGGTAACTGTGTAAAGCTTTTCTGTTGTTCTTGTAAATAATTTTTGTGCACAAAAAAATTATTTGCATTTGCTTTTTGATTAGTTTAGTGTAATGCTTCCAGGTCAGATGACAAGAGATTTAACAAGACTCCGATTTTGTAATTAGTTTAATCAGAAGTTCTGAATGTTTGACAATAAAATAGATATATTCTGGTACAGCAAATTCCTGTTCTGAACTTTGGATGAGATATTGCCCTCAATTATTCAGTTCTAGGTTAGCTCATTTTCTAGAATCTCTATAAGAATCAATATGACTGAATTACCTTAACACTCGTGTCCCCTTTTGTTCCCATTGTACTGTATGTAACACAGAGGTACTGACAGTTCTGCTTGTTGTTATGCACACATCACATTCATTTTGATGTCACCTATAACTCAAGAACAGTTTGACTAGATTTCTTCATATAAAAAGAAAAAAATAGCAGGGTGTTGCTCTAAAGCAGACCCCCTTCTAGAAGTACGCTCTCAGAATTACTAAATAAACTACACCCTGGAGCTAGAACCATGAGTCTGTAACTCTAGAAACACAGACCTGTTCCTGCTTAAGCTAAAGGAAGTTATCTGCTACCTTTTAGCTATAAAAAGAGTGCTCAATGGTCTTTCTAAGCTTCAACACGTCACTAGAGGCCACATGCTTACTGTGAATGGGTGGAATTCCTACCCTAGTCTTCCACACAACACATTTGCATTAGGCTCCTGTCCAAAACCTTCCTATGGTTTTTGCCTTTATTTGTGGCTTTAGAAATGTAACATAAGTAACAAAATTCTAAGGCATAACTGTAGTGCAAGCAGTTATCCATAAACCTTCCCCAAAGAAGTCCTGAAAGGGGATATCCCTGAGAATAAACCATTTTAGACAAGTTCCATGGAAAACAAGTTTGAGCAAAAGTAGTAAATTCTATTAACTTGAGTAAGTGTGTGTACTGTCTGTAAGAAAAGCATTCAGGTTTCCACTAGAGTATACTATGGCATAAAGGCCTTCAGGCAGTCTCTCATTGGTATGGTCATCCAGGACAACTGAAGCGGAATAAGAATGAATGAAATGTTACTTGAATTGAGCAATGTGCATTTTCAAAATCTTTGGTCAGTAACGTCAGCATAGTGTTTGTTAATGCGTGGTGTAGCTCAGCCATCTTTGGTATTCATAGTTACAGGTGATCCAGCCTCTTAAATTGGAAATTAGGCCCTGTAAGGTCTTGCACAGTATCAGACAACACCAGTCAATGAGTCCCATCTTTCTAATCTGTGATGGAATATGACTTAACATTTTACCTGAATTTTGACTTAATTCTCAGCAGCTCTTAATTCCAAGATGTTTTTCAGATTTCATATGTGCACCTAACTTGATCTTCCATGTGTGATCAAGATTTAGGTTACATGCCATAGCAGCTTTTCAATCCCTAGAATGCAATGGTCCGGAAGGGTAATCCTCCATTCTTTCCTTTTGTCTGACAAATAGTGCAGATTTGCCTTTATTTGGCATTTCATGCTGAACTAGCACTGTGCGCTCATGATTGAAACCAAACTGCCATTGCTATGTGAAATAATAGATGAAATAGTAGAACTGAAATACCAAAAATAATGAAAAAGTGGCAAAATATTATGGAAATCAGACCACTAAAAGTGTTACATGTTTGTAAAATATTTCTATACATATATCTATTCCTCCACTAAATGCAATAGAACATCTTTCAGAGCTAGTCATATTTACTATATATGTAAAGAAGAAATATATGTAAAGAAGAAAAAAGGTTTCACCGTAACCTTTGTATGGCTCTAAAGGAAGAGAGGTAGAATCTTGATAGTCACAGAGTGCATGCAATTTCTCAGTCACCACCGAAAAGGAGATAGCACGAAGCCAGTAAACATACACACAAGTGGCAGTATGACATTAACAGGGGTAATTAGTCGCTGTATTTCAAAGAGCTTCAGGGCCCAACTCTCCCAGTTTATATCTTATCTTCTCAAAGGTGTATAATAACTGTTATAGTCTTTTATTATAATCAACACTGGCACAAGGAATCTTTTTACTAAACTGAAATGCCAGGTTTCATCCTTGTTGAATGGCTGCCTCCAGAAATGGCTTTCTTCTTAATGACATGGATAGATCACTGACAAGTATATAATCGGTAGCTTAAAGTATCACATAGCACTGAAAATATCCCCTACTAGTCCCTGCAGGATTACTTCTTTTATCACTTCTTTTATTGGCAAGCGCTGGGCAACCAGTTAAGATGCTGGTAAATAGCTGAAAGATGATGGTCAAAACATGCAAATGATACTGCATATCAAATTGTAATGTTGCTACTGCAGCAGTTGCCCATATACAAATATACCTGTGCTATCGAGGATATGCACAAAAGCAGATCAAAGGCCAAGCCTCCCTGGAGGGCAGCTCCATCCTTAGTCTTCTACGTCAGTGGAAATTTGTGTTCTTTAAGCAGGGAAAGAAGATCTTGTTTCTGTGAAGAACTAAAACTGTGAAGAATTGAATTTAAATTTGCTTAAATATATATATATTTTTAAAAAGCCTCTGCTTAAAAACAATTGACTAAACAAAAGAGGAAACTAGTTTAAAAGCAAGATATTGTACAGGCTTTGGAGGTAAGGTTGCAACCCATCCGTTTTTTACCCAGAGAGTCTGGTTTTTGGTTTCTGTATCCAGGTGCCATTTGGGGTTGTCAGGTGTCCGGTTTTTGGGACCTGCCAACCCTAAATGGCACCTGAACCAAAAGTCCAGTTATGGCAGGGCGGTGGGAGGTGCTGGGTCATTAATTCGTGCCAGCCCCTGCTCAGCTGGGGCTGCCTCCTACCTGCAGGCAAGCTCCTTGAGACGATCCAGTGAGTGTTGGGGGCGGGGAGAGGAGCAATTGGCAGGGACGGAGCCTTGGGAGAAGTGGTAAAGCAGGGGCAGAACTTTCAGGGGAAGAGGTGGAGCAGGGGTGGGCTTTGGTGGAAGAGGCAGGGAAGCAGTTGGTCTTGTACAGTTCCATGATTGTAATAATTCTCAGTAGATCTGCCATTTTGGTCGTCTCTTAAATCAAAGCACAGACAGTAGGAGAAAAAAAAAAGATCACACTTTAGACACAGACCAGTTTTAATTGGGACACTTTTCTGCGTGTATGCTCATCAGCAGAGGCCGTTCCACACACCCAGCGTCCGACGCACAGTATTGTTATATAGCTGTGCAAATGGCATCACAGTTTCTCCTTTTGTGTCAGTCTACACAAATCTGTACCAATTTCTGCTCAAGGCCTATCTGCCATTCTGCTTTTTCCCCTCTCCCCAGCCTGTTTCTTTGTTCTATCTGATTTTCTGCATATGGTGACTCTTAAAAGGACAGAGGAGGAGGCAGCCGGTTGGCAAGCCATCCAAAATGTGGCTAGAATAAGGATGAGAATGATCACCACCCATGTGGACCTTCTCTCACCATTGGTGATGGTCTCTGCTGAGCTCTACTGTCCTGGTAAACTGCTCCATTCCTACAGGGTTTGAAGCTATGCAGGAGAGGAGACTGTGGCTGATGGAGGAGTGGGGAGACAGGCACAGTCAACAGCAGAAAGGACTGCAGATCTTGTGGATGACACAGGGAGCATTGGAGGAGTAGGTAGCTGATGTACCGAACTTCTAAGCCCATTAGAACTGTTTGGCGTTGCTCCATTGTTCCTTGAAATTTGAATGACCGAAAACTGTCCCCAGATGTTAACAAAAGAAAATATGATCTCCCACTGAGTGTGTCGCCCAGAAAAGGTCACTTAACCTCTTTAAAACACGTATAATAGTAGCCTCACTGGGATATTGTAGGGCTTCATTAATTTTTGGCAAAGTCCTTTGAAATTCTTCTGTGTAGAGCACTATATAAGAGCAATTATTTTAATTACCACTCCTGGTCCCACTGAAGTTGAGGGCAAAATACCTGTTGACTTCACTGGCTGAGGAGGTTTGCAAGGCCCCTTTCTTTCACCATCTCTAGAGAACAAGGTAAGTGATGGATGTCATCTTGCTGCATTTCTAATAACATGCTGGCTTTACTTTGATCCCATGCACAGTGCTAGCAAGAGGTTTGCCACGCTGTTTGTGAATGTGGATGTTACCTCTGAGCCTCATGAAGTCTCTGCTCTCTGGTTCCTGTGGTACGTGAAGCAGTGTGGCGGAACAAGCAGGATATTCTCCACCACCAATGGTGGGCAGGTACAGTAAGCCATCAGCTCTTATTTTTGGAAAAACAGCATGCTTCCTGGCAGAAGCCTTTTAAACTTGCTTATTTTGTTTGTTTGCCTTTAAAGGAAAGGACAAGAATTCACTTAGACACCGTTCACTGATTTATTCAGAGGGCAGCCAAACCCCTAGTTTTTATTTTACATAGCGACAATAGGTGCCATTGATATCAATATTAATATAATTCAGGTTTATCAGTGTGGAAGGCCATTCTTGTGGCTCAGGCACTGGAGTGAACATCAGGAGATTCAGGTTCAATTCCTGACTCTAACTTTGGGCACTCTCTCTTAGCTCATCAGCTTTGAAAAATGAGAACATCAGTAATACTTCCTGTCCTCACAGGCTAAATATTTGAGAGGTACTTAAGTAGTGTAAGGTGATAACTGCATATGTGCCTAGATAGAGACAGACTAATATTTGAATCATAGCTGGGTATCTAAAATCAAAACCTTCCAACATTCATAAGACTGTCAGAGCAATCTGATGGAAAGTAAATGCCTGTATTTAGGTCTGACGCAGCCCTAAAATGTTTGAGAAGTGGTGTATTTAAGGCAAGTAATGCACATGAAGAAAAGGAAGAATTGGCTACTGTTCTTGTGCTATATGAATGTACGTTTACGTACACTGTACTATAGTGAAATGGACCTCTTTGGCTCACCTCAGATATGTATGAGAGAGGCTTTTTAAAAATGTTCTAGTCATAATTAATGCGACGGGACAGATTTCAGAAGCATGCGACTTGCTTTTATAACCTGTTCAGTTATAATTATAGCCGTCGTTGTTGTTGTTATTGATGGGCTGGCCTCCAAAAGGAATGAGGCTGACTTCAGCTGAGCATTCAGAAGCAGTAAGCAATAAGCTTTCCAAACTAAGTCACCTAACTTTTCAAAAGGTTAAAAACTAATTGGGTTTATTTTGATGGTAGGGCAAAAGTTCCATATGATTCTATGTTTATCCAAACCAGTGTGCCTGTCTCCCATTGTTGAACTGTCCCTTTTTCTCTTCCAGGAGAGGAAGTTTGTTGGAGGCTCTGGTCAGATTAGTGAGAAGATAATGGAACGCCTGGGAGGCAGAGTGAAGCTAGAGAAACCTGTTGTCCGCATTGATCAATCAGGTGAAAATGTCATGGTGGAGACCTTAGACCATGAATTATATGAGGTAATTCAGTACTTTATATTAGAGCACATATTTGTAGGGCTGTTTTTAAAATCTTTAACTGCTCTGTTTGTCTTCTCAATAAGCCTGTGATACGTGGCACAGGGTAGCAAAGAGGAGAGTCACAATAACAAGCTGTCGCACTTTCTGGTATTCCCGAAGTAATACCAATGACACAGCTTGGAATGGGTGCCGGAGAAGCAGAGAATGCTAGAATGTGTGTTTGTGCCATTACTTTACTATTTCTACTCCCTTGCATTCATTTAGCTTCAGAATAAAAGTTATCTCCAGGGATGACGATTGAAAAGCAGTGCAAGAGGAATGTTCTCCAGAAGCATTTCAAAGTTAGCTTCCAAGCCACAAAATAAAAGGCCAATTGAAAAGGTTCCCAGTGGACCTTTGAAAGAGGAATAGTCTTCCCATTGGCCTGTTACAAACAGTTATAAAAGAATAGCTGCCCGATTGGATGGTCATTTATATAGTACTTGTTTATCATTTTAAAATTTCTATGATTAAGACATTTTTGAGAGGTCCATTTTGTAACTCTCATGCTACGGGCCAAACTTTCTTTGCTTTGGAAGATACTACTGTCAACACACCTACTGTAAAGCTTCCCCAGCTGTAATACAGAAAGGCTCAAATACAGATATTGTATTGAGTTTACTTACTATTTCTTTTCCAGGCCAAGTACGTTATTAGTGCCATTCCCCCCATTCTTGATTTGAAGATTCATTTCAACCCGCCATTGCCACCAATAAGAAACCAGTTGATCAGCCGGGTACCCATGGGCTCAGTCATCAAGTGCATGGTATACTACAAAGAACCTTTCTGGAGGAAAAAGGGTATTACATTTTAATCAGAGATTTTCTTTTGTATTATATGCTAATATGAGACTCCACATTTCTGTCAAACCTTAGAAGGAGATTTCACATCTTTACAGCTGGTTCTCTGAGAGTCCTAAAAAGAAAGGGAGGTAAAGAGACAGTTCATGTGGCACAAGGAAAGAAGTTGAGATACACTAACTCTTGTTCCTTATTGTTCTCATTACCCCCTGTTTTTCTTCTGTGACATCTTGGAATGAGACACATCTCTGCCATTAGTTACCTTAACATAATGCAGTTGGGCCATAATGGAGAGAGATTTTATATCATATACTGCACGTCGGTGGCAACTTTATCTCGAGAATAGTTTGTAGCTAAAATTTTAGAGCCATTTGTCTTAGCAAGTTAAAGTTCCTAAGGGTTTGGATGTTGAAGTATTACCAAAACTATGTAAAGTCACAGAATAGAACACAGTGCCTCTTTAATTTTTGTCAGAGTACACTGTACAGTCTTTGTTTGCTTTTAAGCTTTTGGGTAGATTTGCAACAGATGAGTGTAAAGATGTGCTCTGGAAAAACCGGTGCTTTTATCACCATGTTTTTCATAATAATTGTACTTCCGCTGTATTTCCAGAACATTTGTACAAGCATTGTGAAATCTCTTGTATCCGGCATATGCCTGTCATAAAAATCTAGTGTGTATGCCAAAATGTTAAAAACAAACACCTGCAGTAGTCAAGAACAGTGTGTTTCTGTGCAATTAATTGATACCCCAGTTATGTCGGTTATAACAATCTTTTTTGTCAGAAATTCAATTTATATGAATATCCTTATATTGTCCCTTCTTTTTAAGGATGCCTGGAACAGGTTGCTAAGAGTCCCAGGATCTTGTATCTAAAATATGTCACCTAGCTAGAAAATAGTACTTCTCAGAGCCCAAGTAACAGCACACCATCTCTGGCAGAACAGTTCCATAGAGCAAGAGAGTGGAGTCATAATCATTGTCACACCATGTTGGTGCTTTCACTTCCTTCTCATAGACTCATAGACTCATAGGTCAGAAGGGACCAATAT